>CM032892.1:6525000-7725000 GCA_019176425.1 Megalops atlanticus | reverse complement strand
TGTAGATTTAATACATAATGGAATGATTTCTATATTGAAATCACAGGAAAGTTGCTATAAGAATGTTTAATGTTAAGGAAATGATGTCGATAATTGATGTCTTCAATATATCATGTAATCATGACTTGAGAATATCTCCGGATAACAGAGAAACAGAGGACTTACCCATCACACTTCTCATCTGGATGTATATTTTGAATATGAACTGGTCTAATAAATTATCTTGATATTGACATGATGTTGTCATGATTGATTAAAGAAGAAAAAAGAATTCATTAGCTATTACTAGGGGAAATTATGTCTGACTTGCAGATTTTGCCTGTTAATCAATGACAGTGCTGAGAAAGCAAGGAGGTGGAAATGCCAGCAGTAAAGCTTGTGTTTCCTTTGAGAGGTCAAACTTTAACGCTCTCTATACGGTGTTTTCATTCAGAAGGTATGAGCACAGCATGCAGACAAGGTTAGCAAAGTGCGATAAGATCAGGGTCCTGGTTTAATATTTGCATGTATTTACACACATGTTAACTTCCCTGTCCCTGTCTTTGTCCAGGAGTAGCCCCTGGTTTAGCCTTGAATTCCTGGTGGCACTCCCACTTCCTCTGCTTCTGGAGTGGGGAGAGAGAGGTGTTCCTGTCTGGGCAGGGTTGGGTTTCGGTCAAGGTAGCGCATACTTCTATCCAAGGGGACCAAGGCCATAAAGACGGCATGAAGATAAAGAGTTGGATTTGGTTGTGACTGGGAAAATCAGTGGTTAACTCTGATTATTTTCCTTATTTAGGCAGAAGGAGTATGTAGGCTTGTTTTGACATTATTTTTTCATTTGTAAGTGAAGTAAGTCCAGAGTTAACATCTCCCATGACATCGGAGGCCTTCTCTGGTTTTCCTGTCCTAAGCCTCTGTCACATATGGTGTACAGTGTGGGTTTCAGAAGCGTAGCTGGCATGAAACTGAACAGCTGAAATAAGAGGCTACAGAAAGACTTTTTGCAGCAGAAGTGGTAGTACTTGGTCGCTCGCTGGTCTTTCATATGTGCTTTACTTGCTTTATATCTTTCCTTGTCCTTGGGTGTCTGGCTTTTTTATGAGAAGTGTGCATTTTGATTAATGCGATATAATATTCTGCGGCTCAAGGTCAAAAGTTGGATTTTTTTCCTGGGTGGAACTCCACTTTTTGTGTAAATAATGACTCATTTTATGAATATTGATGAGATGGAATAAAATTCTGTATTTAAAATTAATATTTTTAATACTGAGTCATGAAGTAGTGATCTCATAATATTTATAATATTTAAATAATGGGGTTTTGAGTCTCATCCTTGTATATTTTTCTTTTCAATAATTCTTTACTCTCAGAGGTTGTTATAATTTTTACTGTCTCTTCCTGACTGCAGCCTTAGGGTGTTCTCACTTTACAGTATAAATATGTCTTCACTTAAACGCACTGACCAGGCCAGTAACTGTCAGGAGTGGAGATGTGATATGCTTGCGTACAAATTCAGTTTATTCTGAGATTCAGACAAAATGTCCATTGCCAGTGCTGTCAGTGTACAGAGATGAGCCCTGGTTTCATCCCTCTCCCTTTTTAATCCCATTTAAACACACATGCACAGAGGAAACTACAAGTACGCAAACATTCTTCTGAAAGTTTCTAATTTCAGACTAATGTGAGGTTTTTGAGTTTTTTTTAATGGTTTTCCAGCGTACAGGAAAGCTCGGGAAAGGCCTCGCTTCCCTCTCCCCCTCTCATGGGATTTAGTTACCAAGGCGAGGGGCCAGAAATGCGGCGCGGGGATGCTGGGGGCCGAGAATTTTCGGGAGAGGGATCGTGGATCCTTCCGCTGCGGAATTCTGATGTTTGCTGTGCAGAGAATCCTATTAGCCCCAAAGGAGCTGAAATGAATAGGTCACATCTGTGCCATTTGGAAGCAACTGTTTACACCTAAGAGAGGCCGAAAACCGCAGATATGTCGGAATTAGCGAAATCCGTCTCTTCGTTTCTCCGTCGCGGACTGGACACATGAACGGATGGTTGGGCTAAACTGTCAAAGGAAGGGATTTTTTTTAACCGTAATATGCAGAATGAAGTGGAAAGACTCAGAAATGTGTTAGGATACAATTATTTTTTTCCTAATTTCTGTCAGAGAAAAAAAGCAATCTGTGGAAGTTCTGTATATCTACATACACACTGTGGCCAGTGTTTCAGTTTAGGGGTCAAAGTCACTTGGATTTGAACCCATTATTCTGCATTATTGTTATTGAATTGAAAAACAACATTCTAAGTTGACACACACATAGCATGGCACTCTTTTTGGCATGGCATTGTAATGCACAAACTGCCGTGATGCAGATGGGATTTTCTTAAGAATCGGTAAAGGCTATCGGTATTGGCAGCGTATGACCAGAGTTCAGGTAGATGTGGAAAGCGGGCCGCTCTCCCCCCGCAGAAAACAATGCACATCTCTGTAGTGCAGCACGGCCCTGTACAGCTGGAGCTGGGCCTCGATGTGAAGTGACTCTTTGGAAATGAGGGCTGACTGTGACTCGAGCGCAGCTTCATTGCAGTAATTGGTCGGCACCATGCTGTGGCTGCAGCCTCCAGCCGAGAGCGAGCTGGAAGTTATTTGCTGTGTGCGCACGCACGGTTAAACGGGTCCGTTTGATCTAAAGTGATACGCGAGTTTTACCTTATTTATCTGTATGCATGTAGAAGTGGGCGTATGCACTTGTATAACTGCGTTCTCTTATGTATCATAAAGTGTGCCTTATATACAGTGTTTGGGTGTGTGTTAATAAATGCAAACATGTGCGCTGCGTAATTCGCAGGATATATTTTGCAGACTGTGTCACCTGAACTTGTAATTACTTTTCGTAACTCAGCTAAAATTGTCAGTTGAGAAAGTCTAAGTTGACTCACAGCAAAATCACGTTTCACAGTTGTTCAGGTGACTCGATTGGAAAACCCCTTCTTGCTTTACAGAACTCCTGTGTCCAGTAACTGATTATTGGATTATTTTAAGAATTTCAGTTTCAGTTGAGATGAAAAAATGACGTTTTTCCACTTTTAATTGGTATCACCATTTGCATGTGCGAAGCAGATGTGTCTTACCCAACCCGTGAGAAAGAGTAAGTGGTGTAGATGTGTGTGCTCCATGTAGCCTGGTTTCCTCATTCTCTCAGCTGTTCTAGAGATGATGTTGTAATACAAACACATGAATACAAAGCGGGGATTAATTTGAGAGTTAAAGCAATGAATCCAGCATCAGCTGGCCTTTCCGGGTACGTAACTCATCTTTCCTGGTTGCCATAGCGTTTTATTGTCATTGATTAATTGCCATTAAAATGTGTATCTCGCTAAAGTCATTCAAATGTGTGCAGTGAAGATATTCATAAGATTATTGAACCATAAAAATCTGACTGTTCTTTAGCAGAGAAATGCATATTTTTCCTTTCTGGGTACATGTTTATCCATAACAAACTGTATGAGGGTTGGGAAAGGCAAAACTGACCCCCCCCAGCTTATGCATGCTACGGAGATTGTGCTGTAATGTTTCTTTTGGAAACTTGGAAGCATTTAAAATTTATTGTTTGGAATTCTTTTGAGTACTTGCAGTACAGAATTCATGTTTGTGTGGTTGTGCTGAATTCGTTGACATTATGGGTATGTTAGTTAGTTTTGTGATACACCTAACATATCCATAAGTAGATACCTACACTCAAGAGGGCAGTCCATATTTTTTAAATAATTATTTGCAGAAAATAATGGCAGTAGTAACCACAACAAATAGTTGTATGGAGTAATGCTTTTTATAACTTGGCTTTCCTGTTTTGTGCTGTAAAACGTGCTTTTTTGAGACTAGATTTATTTTCTTGTCAACTGCTAATGATTTTCCTTTCCTTCCTCTAATACACTCCACATGCTTCCTGTAGAAAGGGGTTATATATGCGCATATCCAGAATGCAAGAAAAGAGCGAGAGAGAGGGCTAGAAATCTGCCACTATAAAAAGCAGTGTAGAACAACTTTATGGTATTATGGAGTCTCTACTGTGTCCAAGTTTAATTTTTTGTGTCTGTGCAGCTATTGTGTATCGGTGAGAAATGATGGCTTTCCCTTGAGCTTGCAGCATGTTTTTGCGGTCAGACGTTGCTTTCAGACAGGGAGGGGAGACTGAGGCCTGTCTATGCATTAGTGGAGAAATGGAGGAATGGATTCCATTTCCAGGAGCACCTGCTTTTATTTTTCACAATTGTGAAGTTTTTTTTTTTTTTTACTTTTGTTGTTGGGTTGCCCATGCAGTACTTTAATTCAGCAGTGACCCAGCAAGCCTAAGAAAGAAAGAGACTGGCAACGTTTGAGGTTTGCGTGGTGTTGTCACATTGAATGTCCGCCGTTAATTGATTGGCTCTTACTAAAGAAGTTTAGCAGATACCTTAAACATTACAGTAACTGTTACATGTGTATTACATGTATTATTCATTTGAGGTACATGTCTGTAGGGCACAAACTCCACAACACTGACCCCTCTGTTCATGAAGCCAGCTGTTGGCTGCATGTAGCTGAAAACTGAAGTCATTAATGATTGTAAACCTGCATTTTTTGAATGACATCATTGCCAAAAACTCCACAGCACCCCATAGTTTAACATAGATTACATTTTAATGCAACACATGTATACAGGCCCCCAGAACTGAAATCCTAATTTAAGCTGATTGTGACTTGCCATTCCCGTGAGCGTTCTCCCTTTGCAAACATTAAGAAGCCTGCTTTCCCTGTTTGACTGCTCCAACATAATGCACGCTTTTGTGACGTTAGCTGCATGGTTCCATTTGCACAGGGCCGTCTGAAGTCACAACTCTTCCACACTCACCTGAACATCTGAAACACTCCGACCTAAAGCACTTTCTTATGTCTTAATCTTAGTCTTCCTTTAAAAAATTCAAATACGCACTCGTTACTCTACTAGCTAGCTTGTACTTTTTCTGGCCAACTACTGAAACTTGGTCATGCAGCCATTCTAATGTTGTGACTCCGTGTATGGCTGTTTGTTTGTGTTGTAGTCCGCCTCACTTGCAAGTCGCTTTGGATAAAAGCGTCTGCCAATTGAATGAATGTGAAATGTAAATGTAAATGCCATACAGTTGTGCTGGAGTTGTACTGGTATCTCAGTCATTAAGACATCATGAAAAGGGGCCCCTGCACGTCTGGCCCTCGGAAGCGTGTGCAGAGGGGCCACTGGCAGGGAGACGCAGCCCGGGCGTCTTCGCTCTCTCCTCCCTTCCCCGCCTCCGGTCTCCCCCCACCGAGGGCCTTGCGCAGGCTGTTATCAGTGATGCAGACCATATGTGTGCGCTGACCGCTGCCCCGCTCCTCGGCGCTGGAACGTCTCCTTTCCGTTCCCCCTCGTGGGGCTCCGGGCGGGGGGGAGAGGGGTTCCCCTCCACGGCAAGCGGGCGCCGGGGATTCGGGCGCTCGGACCCCGGCGAGCTCGCGGGGCGTCGGAGGGGGCGCGGCGGCCTCGGCCCGGGCCGGTAATCTTCACGCCGACCCCCCGACCTTATTAAGAGCGCCGAGAGCGGCGGGGTGCTGGCGACCCCGCCACGCTGAGGTCAAGGTGATCGAGGCGGGGAGGTGCCATTAGCATGGAAGTGTCCGCGAGGGGGGAGCCTTTAAAACCCCAGGAAGCCTGTCACGCTTCTTTCTTTATGCCCAATTAAAACAATTTTTTCCTGATAGTTTGGCCTGCGTATTGGCAAAGACAAAAAAAAATATGTGGAGTTTGAAAATATGCCTGAGATTTTCATGCTAGACCTTTTCACTAGGGGGTGGGAGGGATTCCAAAATGTCATGTTTTTGTTCCGTCCGTGTGAATTCACATTTGAATTTTATTTGATGCTAGTTTTTTTTCTCACTAGTAAACAATCTCATGTTTTCAAGCTGGTCATTGTGTTTTTGAAATTTATAAACACACTGGCATTAATGCATGTATTTTAAACTATAGTTAGACTGCAGTAGCAGTTGTTACTGAAGTGAGTGATGTTTTCACATGTGGGTGCAAGTACTAAAACATACTTTTGTTTCATTCTGTTGTTGATGAATTTGTCTTAATGTCTGTAGGACAGAGACTGCAAAGTGTGAAGCAGCACTTTTTTCTTTGTATATTGAAAAGTATCATGTGTAAACACTAACCACCTTTCCTTTACCGAGGGGTACAGTGTCACTGTGACTTTTTTTTTTTTTTTTGCCTTATTGAGTGTTTTGTCACAAGTACCCATTTTTACAGCTGGATATTTACTGCAGCTATTTAGCTTTAGTGTCTCACTCAGGGGTACAACAGCAGTGCCTCACCAGGGATTTGAACATGCAACCTTTGAGTTACAGGCCCAGGCAGATATATTGTTCATCTAAGTGTAACTCAATAGCTAGGTCTGGGATGCGTAGTTTAGAACATTCAGTACAGCTAGGCTGTCATGTGGTCACTACAGACCCCGTCAGACTTTATTACCCTCCATTATATAATATGAAACGGCACATTTTTCAGAAAATTTTCATAACACGAATTGGACAGCCTTCCTTTGAGAAACAGGTTGACAAATCCATTTTTTTAATCTCAGCCTGGTGTTGGCCTCAGAGGAGTGTTAGAATGATAGTAAAATCCTGTTCTTCCTTTTGGAATTCTGGCAGAGCCATTGTAGTCTGTAGCCAGTTTGTGTCCTTGTCAACTGGGTCTTTGTGAACGATATCAGATACTTAATTTCTCACTCTCGAATTAGTGATTATTTATTAGTTTTGAATATAAATGCTTGTGGTGAGAAGCTTTTAAAATATGTGGGCCTTGTTTGCTTTGTACTCCACAGTTTATCTTCAGCGAAGACCTTTGAGATCCGAACGTATGAGGAGCACTGGTGGAGTGGACCCCTTGCCCTGGTGAGTTCTGAAATCATCCCCTTCTTCTGCCTCCTGACAGTGCTGGCACATACGATTTCTGAACGCTGTTCAGGACAACCGCCAGCATTCTTTCATTGCTCAGACTTGTTTTGCCTCCTGGTGAAGTATAGCAACGGGATCCTGAAGTTCCATAATGTCCATAGTAGTTACCACTGCTGATATTTATTGGTTCAGATGAGAGCCATTGGAAATGCATGATGGCTTCTCCTGCTCTGAGTTTCATGAAGCCTCGCTGTCCCATCACCAGCCTGCGGTACAACACCTACCTGCTCCTACCTCTGCATTATCAAAAGCCTGTAGTACATCACCCTACCTCCTCCTACCTCTGCATTAACTTTGCTTTAATCCCACCACCTGCTCATGCCTGCTGTCACGGTCCTTCACTCTCCTGCTGCCACCTCCCCCATCTCTCCATAGGGAGATTCATTGTGGTCTGGTGGTTGGGGAGCTCGTAACCAAAACTTTGTAGGTTTGCAAAATGTATCTGGTCACTTGTTCCTGGACAGCTATTGTCATTTTATTATGTAAGCATATTCAGTGAATCTGCACAAAGGGTCCAGATATATGGGTGTGCCCCTGGGTTCTTTTTGAAAACACACCTGTGTTGCCCAGCAACCAAAGACATGGTATTGGCATGACTGCAGTAAGAGTAGGTGGGAGTTGTTTCCTAATATTTCAATACAGAATCAAAAGTGTGGTGGTCCTTTCTGGTGTGGGGTTAGGCATAAGCACATTATTAGGGATGTCTTCATTGTGTGTTATTTTTACATACTTTCTCTAAATATAGATTGTAGGAAAATAGACAGTTATAGACAGTTCTAAAATAGACATTTTATTCCCAGTGTTAGCGATATAGGCATGCATATGTAGAAAAATATGACTAAGATTTATTACATTTAATGCTACATGCACACATCACACCAAGGCCTAGTGCTTACCAAAGAAGTATCATGATGTAGATTGACATCTTCAAAAAACCTTTAAAAATGACACTTTCTGAAATTCTGTTAATAGTGTAAAGTCATGTTGAGTGGAACAGTGCCTGAAAGGTCTTTTAGAAGCTCCAAGACCCATCCCTGCTGCTCTCGATTCTGCCCGCCCCCGGCATCCCAGCGACTTGTCCAGGCACGGCTCTCTGAAGTGAAACACTTCTTCTGCGTAGCTACATTAGTCAGAGCCAGGGTTAAACGCCACCAGTCTTCTCTCTGTGAGCCACAGTGAAGGCGTGCTCGTGTCTGCTTCACTTGAAGAACATATGCTTGCACGTTCTCCTCACAAACTTCAGCAGAATACTTTAATGTATTTCATAAAGAATACTTTAATGTGCTGCTTTTACATAACCCTGTTCAGATTCTGAACAGGTTTGAAGAACACAGTGCCAGAAGACAGAAACTGGTCTCTCGTATTTGCAGGTGTTTTTGGGAGTTAAGGTTTTAGATGAGGCCTTTGTGTCTGACTCTGAAATGGCCGCATCTCCCGTATGTTTCTGTCAGACACTCGGCAAGACCCAGTGAAGCTCCACTCTGGATCACAATGCGTGCTTTTATGACTGGCCCAGAGATCCATTTTGCCAGGCACACACATGCAGTGTGCAGGTGTTCACGTTTGTTTTTCAGGGGCTCTTTCACACAGCAGTTGAAACAAAGGTGATCAATATAAACTATGTACATTTACCAGTCCGCACACCGATGGACGCGCAGGTTGCGGTCTTTTAACGACTCTCCACATTCAAAACCACATAGCGCACCTCTCCTGCACAGCTGCAGTGATTCTTTTTAATTGGGCTGATGTACATTAATCGGGACGTAGCTGGAGGGGCCTCTATTTACACTCAGAGACACTTTGGCTGTAGGGAAATGAAGCAGCTGTGTTGACCCTCCAGTCGTAGGCGTTGATTATAAACAGCATTCTGGCAAGCTGGCATTCTTAGTCAGGGACACCCTTTGATCATTTACCATTGTAAACTCCATGAGCACCTAAGTCCTTGAATAATGTGCGCTTTTATTTGCTTAATGAACGGGCTGAAATGTTTACTTACAGTATGTACTTAGTGCTTTGAAGCCCCACGCTAAAGAATCCCTTCCAATGAACCTTGATTGTTTGGGTTTCTTTGAGCGGAAAGAATGGGAAGAAAGTTGCAGAACCTGGATGCGTTTTGTTAGCGATTGCAGGTGAGTTTGAGAGGCAAGGTGTTGTTTGTGTATTTCCATATCTGCAAAACGCTATCTTGTGAAGAAGGCAAATGCAGTGGACAGGTTCATACTTGTGTATGCAACCTCCAAAAGGGAAGCTCGGGTGAAGACATTTACAGCATTTTTTGTTTGTTTTAAAACTGTTTAAATTTGAATGAAATATCTGTCAAGCTTGACTAGTTGGTCATTAATTGTAATGATAAATTTGAAACAGTCTGTTAGTCTCTGTCTCCTGATCTTTCTGGTCTTTGTGCACCTCATCTGCCTATCATGATTATTATTTTTCTTATTTGCTTATCATATCCTCCTATTCAGGCTATATTTCATAGTGTTTTCCATATGATCCATGTATAGCAGCAGTACCTCACCTGCACATGGAACCTGCAGCCTCTGGGATTCATGTGTAGTTTGTAAATTATTACCTTACATTACATTATTAGCGGATAAGAATGTTAACAGACATTCTTATCCAGAGCGACTTACATAGGTTACAGTTTTTTTACATGTTATCCATTTATACATTTGGATAATTACTGTGGCAATTCTGGGTTAAGTACCTTGCCCAAGGGTACAACAGCAGAACCCCAGTGGGGAATAGAACCAACAGCCTTCCGGTT
Source organism: Megalops atlanticus (assembly GCA_019176425.1). Lineage (NCBI taxonomy): Eukaryota > Metazoa > Chordata > Actinopteri > Elopiformes > Megalopidae > Megalops > Megalops atlanticus. The sequence goes on along the minus strand of CM032892.1, from coordinate 7,715,248 downwards.
ATGAGTCCTGCTCCTTACCACTATGCTACACTGCTGTCCTGCCATTACACTGCAATGCCACGGGTGCCACTCTTCCAAGATCTGAGCAGATTTATAATGCTGTATGCATGTGTCTTGGTGGCACAGAAGACATGCGTTATTCCAGTGTGATGTCAGGCTAGTGCTCATTTGGGTCACATTGCAGCCCCCCAATCCACACACTTGTTTCTGGTCTTCATTTTGACGGCGTCGGGACTCAAAGATCCAGAACCCTCCAGATGGTGCCTGTCACAGGGCTGACGTGGCGATTGCATTTCCTCACATCTCCCTGTGCTTTCAGCACATCCTTGACTTCTTGTAACTCGTGAAGCTGTTTCCCGGCTCTTATCACCTGCGGATAATTGAGTAAACCCCTTGTATTCACTTCACTTCCTTGCACCCAAGTTGAAAATGTATCAAGCAGGAAGCCATGAAACAGTGCTCATTTATTACCTTAAAATGATCTTTTTTTGTAAGACAAATTGAATACCTGAGAGGGACCAATATTTTGGCACTCGTTGTGCCTCTGGTGTTTTGTCCCTTAACAATTTGTTTATTTTTTCTGGATAGTCTGAAAAGGCTGCAACCCACGCAGACAAAACCACTCTCTTCACGTGGAGTCTTGGCCCTGAGGACAACCTGAAATAAAATCATGAAAGTACTGGTTCAGTGACTGGTAGTTACCAAGTTCAGTTCCTGGGTAAGCAAGCTGTGGGCAAGATACTCAGCCTGAATTTCTTTCTGAATGTGAAGCTGTAAGAATGTACATGTATGTAAAAATGCAAGGTCTGTATGTCACCCTAGAATACAAAGTGAAGTAAATAACTGATTAAGGAATGTGGAATGTGACGAGAGAAACAAACTCACAAAGGGCTCCCCAGTGTCCATGTACACGCGGTAAGGAAGGAAACTCAGGATTATTCAGAGGACTATTTTCACAGACAGTCAGCTTACAATCCTTAAAAATGTGCTACAGTCAGCTTTACACGTGTAGCTTTTGCTTCTTTCCTGGCTGTCATGTAACTGGGTGTGATTTATACATTCTGTGCCTTAAACCCAGATTTCTCTAAAGATCTGTGAAGCCAGCGGAGCTTGTTTCTTTAGCTTTAGGCTACCTCATCATACAGATTTACAGCACTTTTGTGTGTTGAAGAGTTGTATTATTCACTTTCATTTGGAGTCATAAGTATCAGTTTCTGTAACATCTCAGTTAGCACTTATGAATAGTGGTAGAATAAATGTATATTTAATGGATTTTTGTGGTTATTTGACCATAATCAAGTAGAGGTTTAGGGTCTGAGTGAATAGTTGACTATTTGCCACCAATGTAGTTGCACCCAGTTTCAAGTGAGGTTCACAGTCCTCGCTGTCCCTTAGATATTTACAGACAAAGGACTTCTCCTTCTGTTGAGGTTGGTAGCATTTTTCTGGAATTACAAAAACCTCTTTTATGTAAGGAATCAAATTATTTTTGTTATTTTTGTTTGTGAACAGACACAAGTGGATTCCTCAGAGTCCTAATAAAGTATAAATGTGTTCATGTCATAATGAACAGCATTCAAAATGCTACAGTGTTCAGCTATTCGGGGTCATGGATTCAACAGCGTATGGGAGCAGAGGGCAAAGTGGAGGATGCCATCTTGGTTTTCTCTAACAAAGCCTGAAATCTGTGCCTGATGGTAGCAGAGCTGGTTACTTAGGGAGTATGTGTGGCCAGAGACGGTTTCCTCCGCGTTCTGAAGCTGCGTACACACTGAGTTTGCCAGAAATGGTGAAATCGCGGATTTCCCGCCAGGATATACGGAGACAGTTTAAACACTGGCAGCATGAGCAAGACAGTATGTGGACTTTCACAGCTGTTTCCAGCAAGCGACAACAAACCTTCGGATGAGCAGGTATTTTATGATTCCTCTAAGCTGTGAGCACATATTTGAGCTGGTGGATCGGACTGTAAATTCAAAATGAAATACTGAATACTGACTTTGATGGACCAAAGAGTATATTTTTCTCCAAAAATAACTGTTTGCCTTTTTCCACTATTTACCGGTAGCTGCTCACCATTTCTGTAAAGAAATGGGATGCCTCTCACTCTAGCCTAATTGGCTAACCTTTCTGAGAAGACTGAGTTTCCATTGGCTTTTAAAGGCAGTGGTACCCTGCTGGACTCTATTCATTCACAGAATTTGCCAGCCCATCAATACCAGAAATGGGTAAATTATCCATGCAGTCTTGGCATTTTTGCCCAAGTCATTGTTTTCCTTTGCCTTTTTTCTCAACGTTTTTCTCAATATAGTTGTTGCCTCAATATGTTGTGGTTGAAGAGGAAGACACTTAAGAAACGCTAAAAGATCTTGGCTAATATTACGGTTATTAAAATGTATTTGGGCTTTTGTGGTAACAAGACCACTGGTCATCCATCTAAACAGATTGTCATACCAGAAAATTCCTCTAATCTCTAAAGGGTAATTAATGGTTGTGGTTGCTTTGGGCTGAGTGTTTGGAGCCAGGAAAGAGCAGAGTACCTCTAACCCCATCAGTACAAAGGGGGCTCCCTTCATCCTCCTTTTAGAAAGCTGGGAAGAGTAAATATTTAGTGTGGCTCCACAACAATGGCACGCTGAGGAGAGAATGAGACTTTCACTCGATCGCATGCTAAGAGACATTTGTCAGAAAAAAAGCCCAAATTCAGGGGGTGGAGTTTATAAAGGCATCCATTCTGCTTTTCTGGGCAAGATTCGGACCATAAAACTGACATGGAGCTGCTTTAAAAAAGTTTTCAAATATCTGAGCCAATTGAAGCTTGTGAGAAGACTCCTTTCAAATGTTTGGAAAAGTACTTAAACACCATTACAGCACAAGTTGTTCTTTCTCCGTCCCCGTCTTTTTTTACTTTATAACACTAATGCGATTGTGTGACAGTTGTTTCTTTTTACAAGCCAAGCTACCGTGCCTGCATTAGACAAGTTTTCATTTTCTTTTCCATTTTAAAGAGCCATAAAGTGATGGAAATGGGCGAAAATGGGTGTTCTGGTGCTTTTTTCCTCATACCGAAGTCTAATTCTATTTAAAAAAAAAAAAAAAACGTAAAGGCAAATCTTTGTTTCCCCCTGCATTATCCTGTGAGTGACATTAACAACCCACTCAATTACTGTACTGCAGGGGCTCAGAAGTGCTTCCCGTCTCAGAGCATGAGGCTTATTATCCAGATCAACAAAGTGATTTACCGTAACTCGTAAATCCTGGTAATTTACTGCTATAATTACTCCTCTAAAGGTGTGAAGTGCCGCAGCAGAATGCATTGTGTTTGGAATGAATGGGTGACCTCTCTCCCAAATTATTCCATCTGGCCTGTTTACAGCTCAGCGTTCGCTGCTTGTAGGGGAGTGCTGTGTAGCATAGTTGTTAAGGAGCAGGACTTGTAACCGATAGGTTGCCGGTTCGATTCCCCACTTGGGCACTGCTGCTTAATATCCAGCTGTATAAATGGATGACATTGTAAAAAACTGTAACCAATGTAAGTTGCTCTGGATAAGAGCATCTGCTAAAATGCCAGAGAATGGTGAAAGTGCATGATGACACAGCTACACAGAGATGCACTGTGCACGGCAGGCTGTGAGAAACACAGCACTGCTAATGGCTTTATTGAGCAGGATAGAGAAATCACCCACTTATGTCCAATGAGTCAGTTGAACGCTTTCAGGAATGAATAAGCTAAGAACGCATGAGGGACAAAAAACAACTATGTATTAAAATTGTATTGGCAATCTCCTTTTTTGCAGTTTTGTAAGTGTGCACTTAAAGGCTACTTTGGCATGTAGCTCAGTGAAACTAATGTTCACAGGCACTGACACAAAGCTGGGTGCTATGGGGGCATATCGAACCCGTGCCAGCCATTGTGGCTGGCCAATAGTTTATGAGCCCCTCAGCACTAGCTATTGAGGTACTACTCTGTTGTGTACTGGTTCAGAGAAGAAACAGTCAGGCATGCTTTGAGGGGGGAAAAAGCCTCATTATAATTTGGAAAGTGCCTTCTGGGAAGGCTTGCTGACCTTATGTATGATGTAACTCAATAAGCCTGTCACTAATAATTTCCATCCACCGCTAATGGCTTGGAGATTAATTGAGATCTTTAAAATGGGCCCCATCATTTTTGGGCGTGGAATTTTCCATCTGAATCTGTGATTTATGGATTTGTACATACATTTACAGTACACACAAATCCATCTCATGAATTGTTCTGGCCCCACACTTCAATAAAAACACACCTGCAAAAAACTGCTTTAGCCATTTCCTGATTGTGATTATGGAGTGTTATTGAACTAATCGAGACAATTGTAAATGTGCTTTATCAGATCGGTTTCCTTTTATTATGACGTGTTTGCTGCTGGTTTGATTCTCTGCAACTCCTGAAGTAGAGAAAAAACCTCTCAGCAGAAACTTTGTCTTACTAGTCCAGGGGATTATTTAGTGAATGAAATAATTGACCAGAACATGTCTGTCAGATTGCTGCATTCTTTAATTTGAAAATTTGCTAGTTTGGGAAGTGCTAATGACCTTAATATTAAACTTGCACATCAGAATTAGAATGCTAAAACAAATCTGTATAGAACTACAGTATGAATACTCGTACAGATCAATCTCATTTCCTCCTTGCATTCTACAGTGCGTGTCCTTTTTTCCTGTTAACTGAAGGATATATCTGGGACAAATTGCAGCATCAGGGATCTGGTTTTTACCAAGCTTCCTAGCTAGCAATGAAACATTTTCTCCTTTCGCTAACTGGCTAAGTGTCACTTAAGTGTAGCTTCAGATAAGCTTCACTTAATTTGCATAATAGCCTGCATAACCAACATAGCTACAGCTGGACTGCTGAAATGAGTGGATCTAGATTTCTGGCTAATATTAGGTTTGCAGTGTTGTAGTTTTCCTGTGTTTTATCGTGTTACTTGTGTGTACTTTTTGCTTGCTGCCTGGCCTCAATAATACTCAATGGCAAGGCTGCTGTTTTTGTGAGAAACTGTGTTGTCTCTAGTTAAGAAATTGATCAATAGCTTTAGCTACAGCAGTGGTAACATTTCTGTGCTAAATGGCGTTCATATGATGTGATTTACTAGCCTGAATACAGACATGTAATCATCATACACTTACAGCTAGAAGCCTAATTAGTCAAAAGGAGCCTGGTCTTCAGTATGAAATGTATTTAAAATGCAGCTCTCCATTCCATTGTCAACTGACTTTATTGGCTACGATAAAAACAGCATTGTAAACCATTATGCTAGATATTAGCATTAGCTAACCCAGGGTGAGTGTATTTGGCTTCATTATACATATGCCTCTGCGGGCATGTATTTGTTGGCATTTGGCATATTTATATATGTTAATAAGTAAATTAATTAAATACACACATAAACACACATTCTAAAACGTCTGTATTGTTCAGACGAATATTAATAAAGTTGGAAAGGCAGGCACAGGCGGCTCAGTGAAGGGTTTCGGGAAACGGCACCTGCGTGCTTCTCTGCAGCGCACAATGGTACTTCTCATTTGCTCCTGGTACAGTATCAGTTTCTTTTGATGTATGGCTTTGTTATTGGTTTGGGCCCTGGGGCAGAAACATTAGAAATGAGGTGTTAAGTGGGTAGGCTGTCATACGTCGCTCCATGCTTCTCCGTGACCTTTCGGGAGAACGACTCCAGAGATGCACCCCTCGCCCCTCCAGCGATCCGGGCCCCCGAGTCATTGTGACGGACAGGAGTACACACATGCACGTATTTATAGCTTGCATTTGTCAAAGAGCACATTCATCATCTCCCCGCCGGTGTCAGCGAGTGTGGGTTCCCTCCAAACAGGGCCTTTCTCCTCTGCTGGTATTCACTTTGACGTTCCCGCTCTCCCTCCCCCTGTCTGGCAGCCCAGCGTTTCGCGCTGACGAACGCTGCCGGTGCCCAACGATAAGCCGAAGAAACCTCGTGGTAAGAGATCAGTCAAAGTCTCGTCTGTTTTGTTTTCCTACCTTCCTTGAGACTTTTTTTTTTTTTGGGCGGGGATTATATCTGAGGTGCTGTGTTTTGTCCACAAGCATATGTACATAAATGAATCCCGTTGCCATTGAAGTGTCAGTTTACATGTTAATCACATTTTAAAATCATCACCTGCATGTAAACTCTGTTACATAGAAATTAAGAAAATCCAGAATGCAGGGTCCGGTGGCGTTTGGTAAAATAATTTTGAAAGTCATTTTTGCAAGTGCACATTACTTAAGCCTTCAGCCCTCACTTCATTTCACTGTGGGGGTAGAGTGGGGTTATGATCACTTTGTTTTTTCAGAGGCGTTTCGCTGTAAGCATTTGATACAGTACTTCCAGTGAATTGTTTGCACTTCACCTGTCTTGATGATGGATGTTTTGTAAATGCGTTCGTGTCAAGGATCTGTTGGGCTCCCATGACAACTGGCAAAGAAATGCATTGAGCGTGCTGCTGATTGGCCAGCCCTTTTGAGGAAGATTAGTTTAAATTGCAAGCATCTTGGGGATGACAGGAAAATGCTTCTCATTGAGGGGTGGGGGGTGGGGGTTGGGGGTCTGTATTGGCAGTCTTTCGCTCTGACCCTAAAAGGCAGGAATGGCTCTGGTGTTTCTGCACTTTAGGTTTTCACCTGTTTGAAGTGAACCAGTGAGATGGAAAAGTAAATCGCTATTGGTCTACCCACACACACTCATTCTGACACTCACTCACTGTAACACACACACACACACACACACACACACACACACACACACACAGACTTTCTTACACATGATGAGTTCAGCTGTCACTGAAATTAACAACAAAACCCTGTTGTGTACGAGACATTACAAAGTAACAGTAGCCTGTTTTTGTAACTCAAATCCTGGTGCCGTCAGATTGAACAGAGGGTCTGCTGGACTTAAGATGGTGGGAAAAAAGTCCTCATTGACCACCATTTACTCACTCAGCCTGAGCCTGTGTCTGTTGTAGCTGCTGTGTTGTGCTCAGCATGATTAGCTAAATGCGTGTAAGGTGCACGTTATTAGCTGCGTGTGAACAGATCCAATATCCACGCCACGGCTTTAAGCGAACAGAGGAGTGAGGGAGGGAGGGAGAGGGAGGAAGACGTGAAGCAGTCATTGTGCTCGAATGTCAGCGCGTTTCTGTCCTTGGGAAGCAGCTGCGGAGGCCCGGGTCCAGCCTTGCTGGCGCGGCCCGCTCCGTGGGGAGCGTGACACAGGCAGATGCCAGCGGCCCGCTCCTCGCTCCGCCCGGCCTGGGCCCATTAGCACAGGCCGGTGCGCCTAATCCTGCCCCCCATCCCCCCCCCCCCCCTCGTCCTCGGGCTGCTGAGTGAGATGACACAGGATGAAGTCACTCTGCTGCGCTGGGCTGGCACGGGGAGCTCGCAGGCACCGCCAAGCTCTTTTGGACGCCGTTCATTCCGGGGGAGGGAGAGAAAGGACCTCTGAGACCTCCGGCTCGACCGGGGCCAGCGTTATTGTAGCACTGCAACGTGGGCATTGTATGTTTATGTGATTAGGAGAAGTGTTTATCCAGAGTGCTTAACACAACTTTGTTCCAATGTAATACCAGTTTTTTTTTTTTTTTTTTTTTTTGTAACATCTCAGTTCAGGTTGAAGCAGTGCAGCGCAGGTTGAAGCACCTTGCTCAGGGATACAGTGCCTGTGATCCCTCACTGGATTCAAACCCGCAATCTTCAGCTTACAAGCCCATCTCCTTAAGCACTACGTTATGCACCGCTGGTGCTAGTTATCCATGTGTTTATGTGTAGCGCGTTACCTGGGGTGAGCCCACAGCAGTGGAAAAGGGATGTGTCTTCTCTTGTGAAGTCAAATCAAAGTTATCAGCCTAAATCTTCACCTGTCCTTCAGCCTGATCAAAGGCAAAGCTTAGGCATGAGCTGTTTCATCATGGAGTCTGAAGCATGCTTGCCCCGACCGTAGTGTGAAGTAGGGAGGAAAATAATAACTATAAACATCTGGTCCCCGGTGCCAGCGAGCTCATTAGAAATGAGAGTTATTTTTTAAGAGGAGCTGTGGTGTCTGCACAGTGTCAGTGCTTTCAGCATGTGGAAGCCCAGTACCCTTCAACCGGCCTCACCCTCCAGATCAACTCCACAGTCCTGAGCGGAGTTTTATGGAGAACGTAAGGCTTGCACACTGTTTCAGTTTCTAAGATTTGCTTTTTATTGAGAGACCGAGGAAAGGCGTTTCTATCCACTTGGATCTGTGTTAGGTCAGTGGATCAAAAAGTTGTCTTTGTCTTGCAAACTTAGGAGCTAAACTGCTATGCTAACCTTTATATGCATTGGTAATTCTCTGTAAAGTAAATGTATAGACTCAGCTAGTAACATAGCCCTATGTGTGATGACTGATACTCTTGAAGCAGCACTAAATGGCAAGGGAAATTTTGCATACAGTACAGTGAAGTGTGTGAAACCGTCTCAAGGCCAGAGATCTCTCCCTTTCATGTCTGTCTCTACTCCCTCTGATGTCTGAAACTTAGATTTCCTCTCTCCAGTGAATTAGAAGTGAATGGATACTTGATTTCAAGCTTCCTGCACTGAGTCAGAGTTTTTACGATCTCAATATGAGCTTGCAATACTTGTTCGGAAATGATGTTTCCTTGATGTGGTTCCTGACCTTATGAACCACAGATAGCAGAAATAAAATGGCGTTTCAGTTGTATATTAAGCGAAGTTGCACAGATGTTTTAATGCAGTAATATCACATTTATTCTCCACACCCGTTTTTTTTTTTTTTACCATTTGGCTTTGTGTTATTTATGCCACTCAGAGTCAGACCTTCCTTGAGAAATTTGACATCACCCTCCCAAAAGGGGCAGGAGAGGCAGGGTGTGCGAACGGCCCCGGCCCTGCGTTTGTCCGAGCGCGGGAGGAATTCCCGGGGGCTGTGCCGTGTTTGCCGAGCGGCAGCGAGGGGGAAGAGGGTCTCGGGATCGCTCGGCCTGCGTCTGGCCGCCTCCTCAAAGGCCGCGCCGACCTGTTGAGCAAACGTTAGATCCGTGCTCAAAGAAGCGCTTTCCCTTTGGCCCCCAGCACCCCCACACCCCACCCCCACCCCGACTCTGCCCCTCCCTCCCTGTCTGTCTAGGCCCTTCGTTAGCATCTTGGCAAGCCCATGATCAAATAAGGCCCTTTCCTTCTCCTTCCGTCTGTCTCTCTCTCCCATTCCCTATGTCTCTCTCTTTGTCTGTGTCTCTCCCTCTCTTCATCTATGTCCTTCTGTCTCTCTCTCTCTCCCTCTCCCTCTCTCTCTCTCTGTCTCTCTCTGTGTCCCTCCCTCTCTTCATCTATGTCCTTCTGTCTCTCTCTCTGTCTCTCTCTGTCTCTCTCCCCCCCGCTCCCTTTCCCAGTGGCTTTTAGGAATCGTTTGCTCTCCTCTCCTGTGCTCCGATCCCCCTTTTTCACAAGAGAGAAGGAGGAATAGTCCCAGGCCCGTTGTGTTACTTCTCCTTTCACAGGACTGATGGCAGCGGCATTGGCATTAGTGCAGGGGGGGGTTGGATATAGGTAGGGCACAAAGACAGAAAGAATGCTCTTTGGTGCATCCCTCCAAAGGCCCCGACACCAGCCGAAATCCCTTGTAAAAACAACGGTAATTAGAGGGCAGCCTTTGCCTTTGTGCTGCCGGAGGAGAGGAGCAGCTTGTGGGCCCGGAGCTGGAGCCAGCCCCACAATGGCTCCCTGTCTCACCCTCCAGAGCGCACCCAACGGCAGAGCCCCCCTTTTTAATTGGACGCTGAAAAGCTTTTATCTCTGTATGTATACACACACACAAAGCAGGGACCTCCCATCATAAACTCCTGGATAGCTGATACATAGTGGTTTTCTTGTGGGACAAGGTAAGTTGGTATCAATAGAAAAAGTGGGGAAAAAAGAGCCTACCCACCCCCCAGTTCTCTCTGGTTTCAAGTATCTTGTTTTGAATTTTTTTGCTGGCTTTGGAGGGGCCTTAAGAACGGGTTTGCCACTTTATTTCTCGTTAATCTTACATTGCTTTGATTTGTGAAGCACAATTGTGTGTTAAGCTGTGCTGTGGCACAAAAACATTCACACCTCTGACTAAGTAGATTTGTATAAGGGGGAGATCCTAGCTACATCTCTTTATCACGGAACACTGTTAATAATGAAGATGGTTGGTCTTGCCTAGTTTACTGGCTCTGATTGCATCTGAAAGAACTCCACAAGAAAACTGTAAATGATAGTTTCATTTCATTATGTTCATTCAGTCCTTGTGCTTGTTGTGATGCACCAAAGATAGCTTTAGAGTGGTTGATTCTGGACCAAGCAAGTGACCTTGTCAACATGAGAGAATTTCATGGCTTTGTGAAACCTCATCTATGGGATGTCAAAAATTTCTCCTGATCCTGGAATCAATTCAATGCATGAGAAAAAGGATACCTGCTATTTCACAGTTGAAAAACAAACAGTCAAGGTTTACACCTTTGCTGTGGACTTAATTTTACTTCATATGTGTAAACTCACCAAATAATATCTTTATCCTTGAGGGTGAGCCTCTTAAGCTCGAAATGCGCAGCCTTTGAGTTGCTATGCAGATGTTTTTGGTGATGCACTGTGTGGAAAATGCCTTTCTCTTTTCAGTGGGGAATGTTCCACAGCTCATGGTTCATTTTATCAATGGGTCACAACCTTTTAAATTCCTGGATGTGCCATGGGGCTGAATTATTTAAACTTAACATCACAATATTTTACAAGCCTGTCTGCGTCTGCGTGTGTGTGTCTCTGTGCGCGTCTGTCTGCGTGTCTGTGAAATGTGTACATACAGAAAATTCCGGAATGTCATCTGTGGATACATGTCTTCCAGGGATCTGTCAAATGTGGAATTTTACACCAGGTAGAAAAATCAACTTTATCATCCCACTGATGTCACAGCACTTAATACATATTGCAGTGAACTTACCGTTATGTTTGCTGATATTTATATGAGCGCAGTTTTTAAAGTGTTCAGGTTTGTAAAGCTTTACATGGGCATTGAAACCTGTACAGGGACATACAATAACATGACTTGTCACATTAAAGTAAAATGGTCAGAAAGGTAAAACATACATGGAACTGCCATTTGTAGTCCTTATTCTTTGGCTTAGATAGCTTTGTTTACAGGGGCATTAGTCTGTCTCTTTGTGTGAGGCTTTATTTTGTGATTTGGGGACTGCATTGTACTCTCCAGGCACCCTTATCTTTGTACTAGGACAGTAATCATCACATATCTGTTAATAATGAAAAATCACTTGACATTCAGATACTTGCAAAAGCAGTCAAAAGACTGACAAGCAAACAAAACTTTGAACCTTCAAAGGTTTCAGGTCACCTCCTGTGTCCTTGTTAAATTTCCAATTGCAGAGTGTATAGTTTATGCAAGTCAGTAATAGGTATGGTGTTTAGTCATGAAATTTAGGTCTCCAAGGGGGAAAAAAGTGATTTACTGAGAGCTGATGCTGAGCTGAAAGTAAAGAGCAAATTGGAGTAACTGTGTCTGTGTGTGTGTGTGTGTGTGTGTGTGTGTGTGTGTGTGTGTGTGTGTGTGTGTTTGTATTTTACCCTGGAGGATACTCTGAATCCACTCAGATTATGTTCACTTCTGGCATTAAGTTCTGGGTGTCCCCCGGGGTTTGTGGAGCGTTCCTCAGCCGGGTGATGTCTGTCCTCACCATGGAGGTGTGAGATGGATTCGGTTTCCGCCAGTTTCCGATATACAGGAGCACAGAAGCCACAGTCCTTTCTGAGCAAGGCCATGTCTGCACCCAGTGAATCCCCCACTGTTCCAGGTTCTCTTCCATGCGTGTCAGTAAGATTACCTGTTGCCCACATCACCTTATTGCCCAGTTTCTTTTCCTTGTCAGTTTGTTAGATCACTGTAAACACTATAAACGTGCTTTTAAATCCGAGACATGTTGGATCGTGTTTCATTTAGAGCAGGAAACCTTTGTGTTTGTTTTTGTTTTGTTGTGGTTTTTTTTTTTAAAGTTGTTTGAAGTTTTATGTTTTGTCGGAATGTGCAGCTTGGAGCGGCCTTCACAAGGTGTTCATACTGCATTTGTGTAAACATAAGTGTCTCCCATGCCTGCCAATAAGAATTTTTTTGTGTGACTAGCACTGCTTTGGTAAACCCCAGCACTGTTTTAAAAGCATTTGATTAAGAAAGGGTCCCCCCCCCCCCAATTGTTACAAAATACCTCTGAGAATTGCGAACTCTCATGGTGGGGGTTTCTACCCCCCCCATTTTACATTCCCCCTTATTGGGTTTAGGGGGGTTTTGGAAGAAGAAAAGCCGCCCCCTTCGTTTGTTTGGCTGGCCCCGTCAGACTGATGAGCCGCGGAAGATCAGTGGTGAAACAGCGCACTTTGATTAGGGCCTCGTCCAGCCGCACTGTGCCCTTTGATGTTATTTCCTGGAGCTGGAAGACCTTGTGCTGGTTTCAAAGAGGTATCTTTGCTCGGCTCAGATGACCTTGGAAACGGAACACGTGATGCTTTGGCGGACTGGGTAGGATGATAATATGTTTTGCTTTAAGTGTGATAATCCTGTCAGGGATTTGTTTTAATCTTCAATAGCATTGCGCTTCAACCGTAAAGCCATTTATTCAGACTGAGTTAATAAGGCAGAAACGCATACTTTGCTCTGCTCTACTAATGTGTGCTTTTTTTTTCCTCCTGGTTTACCACTGTGTTACTTCATTTTGAATTGGTGATGTACCTATGGAAGTGAATTTACCTAAAGTGGAGTCAATTAAATAACTTGTAATGGCTTCTGCAAGCGCACATTAGTACAGGACTTGTAATTTCATAAAAGGTTGGGTTTGGGGTTAAGGGTTGGGGTGGGGTTAGGTTAGGTTAGGCAAAAGCTTGTGGTTATATAAAGGGTTTATTTCAGTTTGAGGTAAGGGTCAGGGCAAGGATTATTCAGAGTGTGTATAATTATCATAAACCCATCTTCTGTGTTATTAACTATGTAACAAGATGAGGCTGGGGAAGTTGCATTTTATTTGCAATTACAGTAAAATTAAATGGGTACGTTGTCTACACAGTCTTACCAAATATATGTAACAAATATAATATTTGATAATTATAAGAAAAACATGTAAAGATGTTTTAAAGATGTGTTTAAAGGTAATTATGCACATAAAACTACACAACTGAAAGAAGAAAACTGTTCGTAAAGTGAAAAGTGAGATAATTGTAGGAAAATTGTATTTACAAAATGTATTCACATTACTCAACTTTTCTATACGTGCCCCTGAAATTTGTTTTTTGAAAATCTGAAGCGCAATGCCAGAATTCTTTGAAAATAATTATTTGAAATTGTTTCAGAAGGCAAAGCGAATGGAAGAAAATAACTAGAAGTTATGGTTCTAAAAATGAAGCCAGTCAATTATATCCTTCACGCAAAGTGCCTCTGTTCAGACTACTACTTCAGTCAGGGCATTCGGCCACAAAGCTATCAGTCTTTCTCTTCCTTTTTTTTCCCCGCATGTCTTCAAGTCTTAATGAGGCACATTAGGAGAAAACGGCACTGCAGGATGCGCTAACGAGATGCTCATGTTTTTTGGAGGGATCCTCAGAGAGCAGAGGAGCATTACTGGCCCGTTTCACACTGCCCGAGCATGCTCAGAGCATCTGAAACCGGTTACAAAGCCAACGTAATGCTGTGCACCCTTAACAAGTGCGTACACAGAGAAATTGGTCCCACATGGTCATTGGGAGAGAATGCATGTCGAATATCGTTAAATGAATTTGGAATGGGGGAGTCAGGGAACATCTCCCACACCATCACCGCGTTAAAAGTCCCCAGTACTAAAATACTCATTAATGGAGAGAATGCAGTTTGTGGTTGAAGGGAACAGCATATTAACACAAAAGAGCTGAGGGGGGGAATTTTTATGAAAGGTTTTTCATATGTTTAAAACTGTGTGAACTGAGCAAGCGAAACTCAGCGTATCCAGTGTGGTCAACATAGCAAAATAATTACATATATGTGGTACCACATACATGTGGTATATCTATACTCTCGCACACAAACAGGGTTTTAAAAATGAGGTGGAAACAATGCCAATTGTTAACATTTGAGTGCAGGAATGGTATTCTGTGTGCTTCACTGACAGCCCTGAAATGGGCCAAATGGTCATGTAAGTACCATGGGAAATTTCCCTAAGACTCAACAGCAGAAAAGAACGTCTTTTAGAAGTGTGGTAATTGACATTCTTTGACATGTTGCTTTTGTGTCCACTGGGTAATTATACTGTACAATAGTTTTTCCACATTTGAAGAGGAATTCCAGCTTCCTGAAAGTTGACCAGCGTTTGTTGGTGCCTGACTGTTCATTCAGAAGAACAGCCCTTAAATTTCTCACCTTATGCTCAGCTTACCAGCAGTTAAGAGAGATTTGGCTTGGCACTGAGCACTAATTGTGTTCCTACTTATAATATTAAAAACGCATCCAGAAGCAGCAGTGTGGACTAGTGGTCAGGGAACAGGCTTTGGGAACCAGAAGGTTGCATGTTCAAGTATTCACGCAGTGTGTGTGTGTGTGTGTGTGTGTGTGTGTGTGTGTGTGTGTGTGTGTGTGTGTGTGTGTGTGTGTATATATATATATATATATATGTGTGTATACATATACATACACACATTATATATATATATATATATATATATATATATATATATATATATATATATATATATATATATATATATATATATAAATTAGGGCAATATTAGTTAAATAATGAGACCATTAAATCAAATTTTGGATAAGCTTTTAATTGAAACTGCATGGCAAGCTGCAAAACAGATGCAGAAATGAATGTAGAACAATACAAATGACCAAATGCATATAATAAATTATCGTATCAAAGGGGAACTTTTCTTGTGTTGCAAAATGAGTAACTTTGTTAGCTAGCCAACAACTGTGAACCCGGAAAAACATTGTCAACAAAGGGGGACCATATTTTTGAATATCTAATTAGGCTAGTGTAACTTACTTAGGGGGAAAAAAAATCACTGCTCCAAAGAATCCATCAATTAATAAGTTATTTGACTGACAGTCTCATACAGTCTGTGTGCACGTGTTTCACCAGCAGTCAGTACCACGGTGTAGTTAAAGCGCAGAGTGCTCTGTGATGTGAACTGCATCCTGATGATTGCAGACAGCTGAAATTAATTCCAGGTACGGCCTCTCCCTTGCTGTGACTCTGAGTGATAGGCTTAATCTCCCGCTGAGTGGAATACTACCTGCAGAAAGCATCCAGAGATTCCCAATGAATGCAAGACGAGAAATGGAAAAAATACAGAAGAAAACTCAGCACAGGAAGGGTTTGTTTTTTTCCAGTTTGTGATTTTGTGGTCGATAGTCACTTTAACACTGTGCATTTTGACATGGGCAAATGTTTTCCAAATGTGACTTAATGGTTTGCATAGGCTATCTTTGTTCTTTTTTCCCCAGTATTGTGCATTCATGTCGTCAGAGTTAAAATTAAAGAAAAAAAAAAGTTTGGCACAGAAGAGAAACCTGAAGCAAAGGAAAGTATTTCAACAGGTTATTAAGTTAAACACAATATTCTTCTAATGCGCTGAGAGTGATCTGTAATTTTGGAGCAGTGCAGAAGGTGGGTGGGGCTTTAATGAGAGGTTACAGAATAAAAGTGAGGAGAAAAGGAACCAACCCCAACGTGGTGATTATCACGGGACAAAAGATCGCCTAGCTGACTGGCTGGTGATATGTAATCAAAGAGGTAAACTCACAAAACCTGGTGTCCAGTTTATTTTTCACCCACCAACCGCTACAAACTCATCATAAAAATCATTCTGTTCATCACTGCGTTTTCTGTTATCCATAATCAGTCCATCTCTGATTCTTAAAGCAGGGTCTCTGATTCTTAACCCTAAAGCAGTTCCCAGTCACTTGGTCTTATTTAGGGTTTTGCCAAACTGTGAAAGACTAACTGATATGATCTTTTATTGCTGTATGTATTGGAGCAGCAGTGAGGTTTTGAAGTCCAGGGATGGGACTTGTTATCAGAAGGTTGTGGGTTTGATTCCTAGGCGGGGCACCACTGTTGTACCCGTGATCAAGGTACTTTATCTCGATTGCTTCAGTAAACATCCACCCATATACATGGATAATGTGCATGCTTTGAGCTGTATAGGTTGGCCTGGATAAAGTGTCTCTTAGGAAAATAAGATATCCATCAAATCTAAAAGTTATGAGCTGAGATCTAAAAGCTTCAAAAAGCATTCATACCTAAGCATTCATTCTTAATGGGGCGGCAGTATGGCGTGATAGGTTTCTCGTCAGCTGCCTCTTTCCGAAGACTACTAGTACATCTGCTTCCCGCTTGGTTGCAATATTGCCGTGGACCGCATCCGAAAATAGCGACCAACTTAAGACTGACAGAGCTGTCGGCGCTGCGGCCGGGACCAAGCGAACAATGAAAGCGGCCTATCAGTCATGTCACCTGCGCATCCTGGCGCGGTGACCTGCTGGAAACGGTCCGTTGCCTCGCCAGCTGTTACCCGCAGCTGAAAGTGCGGAGCGGCTTTTTGAGCAGGGGGGGAAAAAAAGGCAGCGTGTGGGCCGTCCTATCACAGAGCTGGTGCCGAGTCCCAGCCCACTGCGTGCCCCTGCCGAGGCAGGATGCGTGTGCCTGTCATTCAGCCGAAGCGCTTCCCTGCGCAGGATGGCCAACCCGCAGCGACTTGTTGCTCCCTTGGCGTGGAATCTGTGAGTGTTTGCCGATCGGAGGCTGCTGGATTGTGTAAACGCAGCCTTTTTCTCCTCTCCGGAAAGCGCTTCTGAAACGCGACGAACAAACTTATAAAGCGTTCGCTGAAACACGACTGAAAGGTAACCAACTCAGTGTTTGTATACCGGTTTATGCTTCCTGCGATGTAACAAATTGTATATGAAAGTGTAGTGTTTGTTTATGAAATGTTGAAAAAATTAGGAAATCTTTTTTAAATAAAGGCTTTTTTCACGAATATACCCTAGACGCAGTTTGCCGATGCACGCAAAAATATCCACAGACGGTAATAACTTGTGAAATAAGACAATTGTCTTAAAATAGCCGTACGCCAATAAATTAGTTTTATGCGATTGCGACTTTCGGTTTATATTTTTGCTTCAGGAAAGTAATTCACCGATTCGCATTTGAAAACGGAGAGACACCAACTAGTATTGAGGCTGTGCAAAGCAACATCGTACTTTTCGGTACTGCTGTCGTGCCTTTTGCATGACCACCACCGACCGCTGCAATGTATTTAAAATGGTAAAGTATCGTGATCTTTATACGATCTTGTAAGCTTTCGTAAGTCTTTGAAGTAATAGTGCGCCGTGTTCTTTATTTACACTTTGACGACTGAAAGCTCTTCACTAGAATCGCCACATGTTCAGTCGTCATTTCACACACACGCACACAGTGCAACGCAACTACTGCCTCAGTGCCGAAATTAATCTTGAATGCAGTTGTGATTCGAAAACGTGCGTCTGACGTTTAAGTTTGCAGTGTTACAGTATGATTGGAGCTTTGTCCTTTGGTTAAATTAAAGTGAAATGAGAGAAAACGCACCAACAGACCTTAATAAGGAGATTTCAACTTTGTGTGTTAAATAAGAAAAAAAAACAGAAATGATTTTAGTCATGGACTTTGGCGTTCTAAACCTTTGGATAAGCATTGTTCTTGGTGGTGGTGGGCAGTAGAGGGTTGTAGTGATTGGAAACTTAAGCCCTGGACTTCGGGACTGCTGGTTCTGATCTTGAATGGACTCTGTGGTTGGACCTTGCTGTTTACTTGCTACCCCACTGAAGATCCAGCCATGGAAATGAGCCATGGAATGTTAAAATTGATAAATAATTCCTGTTGCCCTGGATAAGCCTGTGTACTCAGCAATGGTAAAAATAATGAGAATAATGTTAAGGGCAGCTATGCTTCACCATATCTTCAGGCTTTGGGCTTTAAAGGGATAAGGATTCTCCTCCCCACCTGGTACTCCCTGATATTTCCATCGTCAATCATATAAAATGTCAGAAGGACAAAAGCATCTTTTTATTGCGCCTGAACTATTCCCCCCACCAGAACTTCTTGCATGAAGTGTGCCGTCACCGCTTCCTAACCGGCACAAAACCCTGTTTGTGTCGGGGCAGACTTTTCTGAATGTCTCACCTGGCCGTGAACGCCCAGCGCAGTGCTTGGAGCCTTTCGCAGAATGCCTGTGACCGCAGGGATACGCTAACAGAGAGCTGCATGCTTATTTCTGTCTCGGGTCTAGCAGATCGCCCTAGTCCTTCGCTGAAAATTAGACTTCATCATTCCTCAGTGGCTTTTTTTTTTTTATAACCTCTCCTTTATGTACACTTGCCAGTATGAGAAATCATAATGAAATAACTGGCTGCATTCACTGTAGCCTGATGGTAAGTGTCCCGTGTTCCACCCTGCTTTGGTGGAGAAATTAGAGAACTTGGGGGAACGTTCACTGTGTTGCTCTCCCGTTTTCCCCTCCCTGTAAGGATTACGCAGCTTTTTAATAGAGGTTTCCGTGGGATATTTTTACAGACGCAAGTCAAATAAGAGCGCATCCATTTCGTTTGTGGCGGGGTATTTTTGAGATGCCGAGCGCAGGGGTGACGCCTTCCTGGTAAACCAAGCGGGCTGTTTTAGTCCCGCTATCAAATAAAACACTTGTGCCATTCATGGGCTTATTTATTTACTCAGGACGCTACTCACAAGCCTACCCTGTTGAAGGGAGCATCTCAATTTCGTGTCACCTAACCGAGAGTTTCAATGCACATGCTGTTTGCTGATTTTTTTTTCTTAATAAAGAACCAAATGTCGATTGTATACTGAAACACACCGGATATTGGACAGGTAGTTGCAAAGTGACATATACTTTTTTTTAACTGAAAGTGTGACTTGACTGTGACAGTTGTCATGACTTATTTTGCACACGTTCGTTCATGTTGTCTTTGGGTTAGAGATTGAGAGATGGGTCTATGGAGCTATCTTTAAGAACTTTTTTGCAGCGCTAAATCTCCCCCTTCCCAATGCCATTTTGCAGTTGTTGTATGTGATAAATAGACTTGCATACCTAGTAGAGAGATATAGCAGGTGTAGGGGAAATATGTGAAAAGGGATTATGAAGGATGAATGAATCCAGATTGCAGAAGTTCCCTCTCTCTGTACTTTTATTGTTGCAAAATGAATTCATGTTCACAATGAAATGGCTGGTATTACATGGTGATGTGTTTGGATTTTAATGTTCCCCTAATTTATCAGTTTAGGTTGTGCACATAAGCCACATAACAGGAGATGGAGAAATTTGTCCAGATTCCACTTGATTTGAAGAATATTTATTCTGTTTTCTGGGGCTCGACGGTAATATACATGTAAATATATTTTGTCATGGTCTTGTTTCTTGAAAACGTTAATGAAAAAGTTACTGTATAATTTTTAAAACCTTGGATACCCTGTATAATCTAGTTGACAGTAGGTATTGTATATGTGTTAAATATGAAATTTAAAATTCATGGTATGGCATTCTCACATTTTGAACTGCCAATGAACCGGTCTAGGGAGTCAGTCACGGATAACCATACGCTGTTTCACACAACATAAATCACAGTACAGACATGATACATTATAACAGCTCAGAAAATTCGGTCTTTCCCGGTATAAAGGTAATGGGATTCCAGTGGCGGCTTTGTTTTTCATCCCGCAGACACCCGATACTGCATTAACATGTCTTTCGGAATGTTTTGATTGACTGTAGGTTAACATGCCTGCTACATGATAGGGCAAAATTTGAAGGGTTTAAAAAAACAATAGAAAAAACAGTCTGCATTTCAGGTAAGTGAGTGGCGTCGTCTTTGCTGCCCCTACTGTCAGTGCATGATTTTCTCTGCCCTGTGTGAAGCAGCTTGGCTTGTTTTCTGGATTCTTCACTTACAGTTTTACATTTGTGTCTATGTAAACTGAAATTGCTTCTGGTTTAGTGTATGGACACACAGTGCGACAGTTGCAGGCACACTTTTTGGGGGCGGTGTAACACCCCTGCAGCTTTGGTGGGGCACTGAGTAAACCGCTGCTTTTTTTTTTTTTTTAAACTTTATTCCAGAGGAGAGGCGTGACCTCTGAGACGCCAGCAGGGGGGAACAGCATGGCTCAGAGCAACAGCAGCGGCGACCTCCTGCTCCTCAGCAACGGCAGCGTCCAATCTGGCGCGGCCGGCGCGGGTGTGGGCGGGGCCGGGCCTGAGGGGGACACCGCCCCGCCCGCCCCGCCTGCCCCGCCCGCCCGGGAAACGCCGCGCGGCAAAGCGAGCCAGAACGGCGGCGTGCGGCACAACGGCTCGCTGCGGCCCCCGCTGCTCCGCGCCGACGCGCCCCGCCCCGCCAAGCTGCTGCCGCCGCCGGCCCCCTGCTGCCACCGCTGCCCCTTCCACCCGCCGCTCTGCTGCCACGGCGGCCAGCAGGACTGCCACATCTTCCCCAACCACTCCCCCGTGCACCCCGCCCCCTGCTGCCTGCAGCACCGCGGCCAGGAGCTCTTCCAGAACCAGCCCAGCCTGCCCAACATCACCGGCATCAGGTACGCGCCCGTCACCTTCCTCCCCACCGCCGCCTGGTTTCTATTCACGCACATTTATGTGTATTTGCAGATGTTCTTATTTTGGGAAACGCATTACTCAAATATTCACGTTTTGTACATTGTCCACATTTACCAGTGTCTCAGGTGAAGTTCCTGCACCTTTGCCGGTACAATTGCAGTTTTACGCCACCTGGATGTTGAATCTGCAGCTTACACCACATGGCCATCTCTCTGATTTCTCACACAGAGACTGGATTGTGAAATATCAAGTCCATACCCTCCTTATGTTTGAAGGTCACCAGAAGCCCATTTTTGTGTGTTGTTTTGGAAACGCTGTACCTGTAGACAAGCTTTTATAATGAATGGAATTTTGCCACACAGTGTCTGGAAACGGCTTCAAAATTCTTTAAAAATATATCAAAGCAATGAATGAATACAAATATAGTGCACTTTAAGGACATGTTCACACATTTTTTTCAAAGACCGCGTTTATTTTGCAATAGCATTGCCTTGACTCCCAGATGGCAGTTAACAGCTGAATGCAGGAGCTTAATGCTAACCTCAGAGAGGCTGTGAAATGCCTTTCTCTCTCCCGTGAACAGAGCAGAAGTCTGCCACAGTTAGCTGTAACCCCCTTCCTCCGCCCAGCATCTCCGCTGTTTTGTCATCCGGGGGTCAAGGTTGTTGTCACAAGGGTAACCCAAACCCCCAAGGTCGCACGTCCGCGTGGATCACTGGGGACGAGCAGCGAGCGAGCTGGCATTCATAGACCCGCAGAGAATCCCCCCTCTCAATGAAAGGAAGCTTTCAGAGACAGAGGGGCGCTGTGTCCCCTCTCGCCCGTCTCCCCCAACCCCCTCGGCTTCCCGGAGCCCTTTCCTCCCTTGTCGGCGGTCGGGGTTCTCCGCTCCCGCAAGTGCTGACGGTTTGATGAGTCGGCTGTCCTTTCCCAGGCAAACACAATACAGACGTTTCCAACAGAGAGCTTAGCGAGGCAAGATAATCTCGACAAGCATGCGAGACGCCCTCTCTCCCCCTCTCCCCCGAACGCGTTCTCTCACTCGCTGTCCTCTCTGCTGTTTCCTGGTGTCAGTGGCAATGGACAGCAGTATCTGCTAGATTTTTCATTCAGGCTGATGTTAATCGATGACTAAGATTTTATATCATAACAAGTTGCTGCAATTTTGTAAAAAATGGAATATGATTGAAAAGATGTAAGTGGGTGAGCTTGAACTTCATTTTGCTGTTCATGGCTGTTCATAATTTTAAAACTGATTAACTGGAAGTTGACTATGTTGTATTGTCATGTTGCCACTAATAAACAAGCTGAAATACCTTTACTTTTCTCAGTTTATGCACACCAAGTGCATCACCATCATTATCAAGATATGTTTTTTGTTTACTTACTTAAATTTTGCATTTTGTTTGATTTATTGCTGACAGTTGTAGATTAAGTGAGTCTAAGTGGTCTAAGTGAGTTTACATCCCACTATCTCTCTATGCGTGCGTGTGTGCATACATATACATGTACATTATATAATATACATAAAATGCGTATATGTATATATAAACATTTTTAAAGTGTAACACTAACACTTTTTAAATGTAACACAGCTTTTCAACTCTTCATTCACTTACGGGCTACAGCAGCATTACTGAGCCTCCCTGTCGAATGCGTTTTCCGCTATCTTTCACGTTTTATAACCCAGGCTATTGATAAAGCGCATGCAGCTGTTGTTTTTAGCAGCGTACACGGCGCACATGCACAGGGACTCAGCAGCGTATGCTCTTGGGTGGGAATGTGATGATAAATTGTACTCATTTACTGCTGAACGTTTTTTATTTTAAGTGCCATGCCATTTTTAGTAACAGTTTTTTTTTTTTTCTGAAATAGTTTTTCTCTCCGTGTGCCTCAAGATGGTTCTTATTTTCAGCTGGAGCTTGTGCTTTTTGATCACTTGCTCCAGCCTATATTTTATCATTGCAGCCCGAACGCAGGAGGTAAAAAAAAAAAGGCAGGCGTAATGAGTTGCTTATGCGTGTCGCCTCTTTGCGGTAGGGAGCGCAGTCAGAGGTCTCTGAATAATGTAAGTCTATCTCGTTGCTTACTCCACTGCGCGGAGCAGTTTTGACAAAATTAAAACGGATTCCTTTAACTCACACAGAGAGAAAGAGGCCTTCTCTGGCCTGCTCTCAAACATCGCATTTATGTACTTATGTCAAATATGTACACGGCATACTGCACAGGTCACATTCGCTGTTTGGGAGAGCCAGTATGGCAAAGATAGCACTGTGGTGATTAGATACATTTGCTGAGATTGGTTAGGCTGTTTTTTTTTTTTTTTTCTTGAATGAATTGCAGATGTTCCTTCACTCAGCCTTCCTACATTTTATACTGTGCTGTTTACTAAACATATCCCTCTTGTTCCGTGATGACAGATTTAAATTGCAGATGCTGTTGCAAATGCAATTTAAAAAAATTTTTTTGCACATCATGTACAGTATATTGTGTTTTGCCGCTAGAAAATTGAAAGACCTAGAAGATCTAAAGATAAGAGACTTAGCTCTCTGGCCCCTGGTCCTGACATTACTGCTTTATGAAGACTCGTGTGCCATGAAACCTGAAGGTTCCAGACAGTGTTTTTGAACTCATAATTAGGGGCTGTACAGACAGACAGATTTGAGTGAAATATTGGTTTGATCTCATCCACTGTTTTCAGCAGGATTAGGTTGAGGATTACATGTTTGTTCACCGTCTGCTTGTCTGTTGTGCTGTCAGGCTGTTGGCTCTCCAGTTTATGTCCTGTTTTTAGTGGGGAAATATAACTGAAGGGAGAGTAGTCTTTTAGTGGACTTTATTGCTGTTGTAACGTCCCTAGCTTTTTTGTGGTGTCAGCTAGAGTTTGTAGCAATTCTAATTTTAGTGTCATTTAAAAAAATACTTGGCAGCAGGGTACTTTTCATTCAGTGGAAAATTCATTATGGATGCGAACATTAAAATGAGATTATCTGTCACTGTGATTTTTGTATTTTAAAGTGAGAAACAGTTGGATGGGCAAGTGTCCTTGGGATATCAGCTGTTCTGCAGCACTGCTTTCGGTGGGTTTTCATCTCTGGACGAAATCCTATAATTGTCGAGAATGCGCCCAGGGCGTTTCAACGCGGGCTGCCCCCCCCCCCCAACCTTTTACCTGCAAGGCAAAGAGAGCCTTGACCTGTGATGGCTGAACAATCCCCAAAAGAGACAGCTGACACTGAGCAATCTGGCACCCTGTCACACTTCCAGCCTCTCCTTGCAATGTCCCCTTCATCCAGAGAGCATTTTCCTCATGTGTCACTGAGCAGTTTATTACATTTACTAGAATAGGAGCTCAAGCCAGTGTTAGTTGCAAGCCTTCAGAGATGGCATCTGTTTCACAATTTCCAAAAAAAAAATTCTGCTTTATTATCTCATACATGTTTGATTCATTACTCAACAGTTTATGCTCTGACTGCAGTCGCCCGTTTCCATGGTGCTTCAGAAAAATAATAAAAACATGACCTTTACACCACCTTATTTTTAACCTGTACTTACGACTTTAAGAGTGTAAGTTAGTGAAATGTTAATATGAAAAGTCCATATGATAAGTGGGGCACAGACAGTGATGTATGCTGAACAAAGTGCATTTTCCCTTTTATTTCAGATTAACAGATTTCATCCCTGAAGCTCAACAGTTAAGCGCTCCTCTTCCAAATTCGAGTCCATAGTTCCTTTTGGTGGAACAAAGGATTTCCTTTGAAATGTTTAACAAATACAGAACATAGCTGTCTGAATGCTGCAAGTCTGAACTGGCAAGTGTGCCTGAAAATGATCTTTGCGCTATCAATTTCACATGTCAGACTGAGAAGTCCTGCCACATCATCCAGAATAAAAGAGCAGGTTTCAGTGCCTGCTGCAGTGTGAGGTGAGTTCCTCTTGGCTGTAACACGGTCAGATGCGCCTGCATCAGAAAAGAGGGACTCAACTGTAGCAAAATGCTCAGACTTAGTCTGAGGTAATCAAACCAACACACCAATGTCTCCACATGGGTTAACACAGAGATCCAAGCACTGGGTCCCAAAGCTGTGATTTGGGGCTTTGCCCATTGATGCCAGCTGTTTGTTGAGCACAGATAATATATAAATGTTTGTGAGAAGTGGTTAGGTCAACCTGCATGTTTCTAGGGATGAACGCTTCGAACAAACAGAAGGCAGCCAAGCACTGACAGTGACAAGGTAATCTCATTACCTCTGACTAAGGCTTGGCAAACTGTTGCAGGATTCATTTATTTTATCCTCAACAGGCCAGACTTTGAGACTTGGTTTTAAATACAAGCAGCTGCACCCTAAGAGCCTCTTGTTTTCAGGTTATTTTGGTGCAGTAGGCAGCAGTCTAAATGACCTGAAACCCCACCTGTTGTAACATCCCCTAAGAAATTACATTTTGGTTTTTATAGCAGAAATTGAAGGTGGTGTCCCCTGTGCTCCAGATGTCTGTCACTCACTTGTATTGTTTGTGCCATCTCTGTACTGTAAATATCTGAGTCAAAAGCTACTGGGTGTCGTCAGTTCGAGAAATGTGTGTGCTTTTGTACATTTTTGTCAGATACTGAAAGTCAGGCCTTTCAGAGTGAAATGAATGCGCTGGAAGTGGGACCAAATAGTCGTTCACTTATTATAGAAGTTTGACCTTCTGATCTGACATTGTTTATGCTCATGAAAAAAATCATTTGCTGTTGATTGGACCCACAAAGCAATACTGGACAGGAAGCTGGGATTTGTTGTTTCTTGTCTTTGTTTTTGGCAATCCCACTTGAAGGAATCTTTAGTCAAATTCTGTGTGGAAGCAGTCTAAATATGTGAAAACTTGCACTAGAAAACATATGGATGATTACATCAGTTTAGTGAATTTGTAAGGCATGGACTTATACTAGTACAAAAAATAATTTTGCTTCTATCCCAGACACCATAGCAGAGCCAAGTTTTGAATGGGAGTGAGCTAGAAGTAGGGAAGGATGTGTACCTCCAAAGCTAGGCTGTGATAAGACTAATAACTGTACACACCTCTGCTTTGCGCAATGTTTGAAACTCTCAGAGCTGGCATTGCTGGCTTTGCGCTGTGTGTTTGTGTTATCCCACAGTACATCCTCGGCCCATGAAATGGGGATCACAAAGGTATCTGTTGAGGATCAAAGGAAATTCTACCCTATAAAAAAGGATGAAAGCGAAATTTGGGAGAAATCCGTGTCACAGCCTCAGATTAGCTTTTGGGTAACCGGTTCGTCAGGCTCTGGCTCAGGGAGAGGCGAGCCACTGTTTCATATTATGTTGATGTCCTGAGACTGCAGCCCTCCTCCTTCGTCTGATTTATATTGAAACAGGATTAACGGCAGTCCGCGGGGAAATTGGTTAAGTAAATTCTTTTTAAAATGACTAAATAAAATGCTGAGCTTATAAGGTCAGGCATTCGGCTTGGAAAAAAAAGCTCTGCTTACAGAAGAGATTCCTGCAGTGTTCACTAAACTGCATTATCCAAGGTGTTTGCACAGGGCCTTTTCTGGAAGGGGATGTTTCTGCTTATTTTGCTTTAAAGACACAATTTCCAAGTAGTTTGAAACTGATGGCCTTAAAATATATTTGCTGTATTTTAATTTTACAGATTTAATGTATTAGTAGGAACAAAGTTCAAAACTAATGCTGTAAAGAATACATTTTTACCCACTTTCATTTGGGGCTCATCTCATTCCTGTTTCGTGCTTTGAACCTGGTGAACTGCAGGAATTTTCCACCCCGGCCTCCACCTCCCTCTTACTTGTTTAGGGCGAGGAATACATTTGATGTGTTTCGCTGTCAAACACGGGAAGGTCTCCGCAATTTACTCACATGTGATATCAGCTGCAGAGAGCTATCGTCTGGCAACCCCCCCCTTTTTTTTTTTTCTTTTACCTTGAACAATAGATCAAGTTATTACAGCCTAAGACCTGCAAAAGCAAAGCAAAGAAGGCCCTGGAGGGGTTTAACCTGCGTCGCGCACAAAAGGAAGGCATGATATGGACCCAGATCAGTTCCAGGGCTAGGCTGTCTCGTGGAGTGGGACAGAGAGGACAAGACTGAGGTTTTTTTGCTGTATGTAATTGGATACTGCATATAAACAAAGAGGAATATCTTCCTGGGCATGAGTGAATTGTTAAAAGGTTAAATGTGCCATAATTCTTGAATTGAAAAGACCTTTTGTCTCGATAAACCTCCTATGCGGACAGCTCTGTAATAATATATGGAAGGCGGCGCTGTGGTTCTGTTTCTGAACCCGAGGCAGAGATTTACTTCTTAGGCACGTTTTCTGTCCGGATCAAAGGAGCGTCTCTGTCATTAGCATGTGAGGAGCTCTAAGGTGGAGCTGTCTTGATGAAAATGATTGCGGTCATTACTAACCCGTAAACTCAGTGAGGGATTTGAGTCAGAACACATTTATTAGGCTATCAAGCCACTGGCTGAAAGGCTATAATCAGGCTTCCCAGGAGGCAGTTTTAGCATGAAACTTGGTTGATGTCACAGAGCTCCAGCAAATGAAAAATAGAAAAATGCAAAATGTTGTTTATTGATGAAAACGCAAGTGATTATTGTGAAATAATACTTAGCATTTCTTGATGTTAGTTTTGTGAACGTGATATACAGAGTGCAAGGGAACAATTCAATTTATGTAGCATTACAATTACTGTTATTTTTTAGTACAGTTTTGAACTTCACTGTTAGCAAAGGTGATTGTGGGATTTGCAGACTCTGTGTATCTCTTATTAAAACTACTCTGGACCTCTAATGCAAAATGATTCATCAGTCTTTTGTTTCATGTAAAAATGCACATAGCTTATTGAAAATGTTCATAAAAAGAGTTAAGAAGCTGTTGCTGAAAAGTAAATGCTGATTTTTCTATGCCATAACAGCAACAGGTTTTTCTCTGGTTGTGTTTCTCTGGTGGTTTCTTTTTTCATCTGTGTGAAAAAGTATATTAACATATTACAGTCATGTTTACATAGCACTGATCCTCACAGGAGTCTGATCCTCAAATGGTAGTCATAGTAACAGGGCACTGATCCTCATAGGACAGTCATATTTACAGGGCCGTCATGGTGACGGCACTGATCCTCACAGAGCAGCATTGATTTGGTACTTCAACTGATCACCAAGCAAAAGTCCTGCGGCAAAGACATTTATTGTGTGCTAGTCATGTAACATCTGTGTAGGAGGCCAAATACTCCAGCCCACCAATTTTTTTAATCAGTTTTACAAGAATAAATTGGCTAGATGTGGACGTTCAACAAATGTCGCAGGGACTTTCCAGTGTCCTTGCAGCTGTTTGGTATTGGTTCTGCTTCTGGAGTTAGCAGGGGTGCAGGGAGGTGGAGAAATGGGTACAGAGACAGATATTTACTGACCTGCTATTCAGTTCTGCGTCTAGCATTGAAAGTGTTATGTCTGCCACTGTTGAAGCTAACAGGGTTTTATTGGCTTTAAATAATTATACACTCATGAAGGGACCTGGTCAGTGGTAGAAAATCCATAGCATGCTAACACAGTAATGCAGAACCACCTCTTACCAACCAGAATGTCTTAGTCATGGAAGTGGGGAGTACAGAGGGAGACAGAGTTGAATATCTAGCAGGTAAATCGAATATCTGTGGTTCAGGCTCTGTTGCGATTGTGGAAATGCAGTATTCCTTCCGCGTGGCCATGTGTGAAAGAGTCAAGACAGATCCAGGGAGGCAGCTGAAAGGGATTGGTTCCACCTCCGGAGGTCTCTGTCCTGCTCGGAGAAATGGGGGGAACCTCCCTTCTCATCCAGTCATGCCATTCTCTTTCACTCTTATAGAGGGGTTCTTCACAGAGTGTCAGTCCTTGTAATTAAGCTATCATACTGAGGGATGTGCACTTCCCTTTTACGCCACAGGGGTCCCTGACTCTCACTGGTTTCTGCCCATATGCTTAGGAGACACATTGAGATACAAAGGAACTATACTACTCTGTACTACTGTACTACTAGGGTGAAGGAACTGTACTGCTATCTGCTGCTGCTGCTATCTTCAGTATATTTGTTGTTGTATCAGTAAACTCCTAGTATGTTTCCATTGTCC
The DNA here is from genome assembly GCA_019176425.1 of Megalops atlanticus. NCBI lineage: Eukaryota > Metazoa > Chordata > Actinopteri > Elopiformes > Megalopidae > Megalops > Megalops atlanticus. The sequence continues at coordinate 7,686,434 of CM032892.1, read as the reverse complement.
CTTTTTTAAGCAACTACATAAAGCTGTGCAGTGCACATGAATGGAACACTGATTTAAGATCCGTTTCATTGGGAGAATACCACATATATAATACCACATTCATTCTTTCAAATTAAAGCTACAATTAAAGTGACAGCAATACAGCAGCAAGATAAGGAACCTTCAAATGAACAGAATGAGTCCATGAACATAATACCTTGGAGAATGTCCTGGTTATAAACTGATCGTAGTGCACCTGAAAGACCTCCTACTGAGCTCAGCTCATCAGGGCAAGCAGGCAGGCTCAGTCCCTGGGTTTATCTGCGTGGTGCTCATCCCTGCCTCTAATGCTGTGACCAAACATGGCAGAATAATGATGTGGAAAATAGTCCAACTGAAAAATAACAAATAATTGTCAGGAATTTTGGGCTTGAATCTTAAAACGTCTGGCAGCGTGCCATATAACGGGAAGTCGGTGTGGTCCACTGACCCGAATGCGCTGAAATGGCTAGCAGTTTAGGTTGTTGAGGATAACAGCATGCGGTAAGTGTTTGTTTAAGCCTCTAATCCCTAAAGCCTTTGGATTTTCAGATATTAAAAATGGTCTTATTAGCCTTGTAAAACATGTTTTGTAAAGAGCATTGCACAGTAATGATGGCATGATCATTTCAGAGCCAGCTCGCAATTAAGTCATCACATTCAGCTTCAGCATTGTGCAACCTCACCAGTACTTTTGGGGGTTTTTTTTTTTTTTGACTAAAACTACTCCCAGTTGTTTTTAGTCACATTGGCTGGCTTCCACTAAGTCGTGCAGGCTAATTTGAATATACTGTATCAAACTGTAGAAAATTTAATGATCCTTGTTATTGAATTATTAGTGCCTCTGAGGTCCAGGGGTGCCCTTTATTGTTTTGAAGTGGACCTGTTTTAGGGCATGGTTAGAAATGGGGGAGGCCGCCCTCTGTAAAGCGAGTGGTGCGCGGAATGATAGAGACATCTCACGGACAGCTTGTAACTGTTGGCTACAGTGTTGAAATCCGGCCCGTATGCTTGGAATTTGTACGCGTCCATATTTCACGCGGAAGAATGCAGAGATGGCAGGTGTGACCCCTGGAACCCTGGTTCATCAGCGGATGTCCCCGCGTGCGCACACCGACGGGAGCCCTTACTCCCCCCCCCCCCCATAAACCCCCCACTCCCCGCAGAGAGGCAGGAGAAGCCCCCCACAAGATTCACACACCAGCACGCAAGTTTGAAACACTGCTCCTATTCCCCAACCCCCAAAAAACAAAATAATTCATCTCCCCTTGACCCATTTAAAACTAAAAGAAAAGTTTGCTGTGAAGAAAGAGCTCCTTCGCCTCTCTACCAAACAGGCAAACATTGGGCCCAAGCAAGTGTTCCTTTTTTGTGTATTTTAAGGATCTAAATGCAGCATCTGTCCAGTGCAGTTATGTCTTTTTGAGTCCTGCTGTATGTATGTAAAACATATGCACTAAGGAAATTTGAAGAACATTAACCAGTATCAGAGATGACATAGTTAATCTTATTCATTTCAAGGTTTTGAAAAATTCTTTTTCTGACCGCAGAGACAGATTAATGGCCATCTTGATTTGTGGTACGTATCCTGAGAGTACATGAGTCCACTGTTACTTTACAATATCGCACAGTATGTCAAGAACAAGTTTCTGGTTCTTAAAGTTGTCGAACTTCTAGTTCAGAAGTTCCCTGGTAATAAGAGGATGACTTATTTGTCTGGATTTGTTTGGCTTTTTTGTTTTTTTTTGTCAGAGGTGAAGGCACCAAGAGATCGAAACTCTTTGGAATAACCCTATTTGATTGACTGATGTTTATTCTCTGAACTGTTAAAGGGGTGTCTGAGGGTACTGGTTAGCTACTGTCGGGGGGGCTTGTGCTCCAGTGGTTTGAACATGTGTGAATTTAATCTCCCCATTAATTAGTTCATCAACAAAGACCTTCTGATTAACCTTCTCCTGAAGGACCTTTCTCTTTTCTCCCCAATTGTTTTCTCTCTACAATGTTTCTTGGGAGCCCCTTTTTTAAAGAGCACTCTGCCACTACCCTGTCGAAAATGCATTACAAAAGGCATCCTTTTATCATGACTTTCACTTTCACCTTTTTATTTGTATGTGCAGAAGTGAATTATTTGAAGTTAAGGCCAAACTTCTTTGCTCTTTGATTAAATCACCCTCATATACTGTGTGTGCCTAATGCCTGATATATTACTCGCCCATTGTAAGCAAGTCATAAAAGGACCCTAGATTAAGTATATGGACATGTGCTACCCATTAAGCATTTTCCGTGAATAAGCAGCACAAATAGGTCTGCCTGTTAGTTGCCTTACCAGCTCCTAACAGCATCTTACTAAGAGCAGCCAATTGTAAACAAGTCATAAAGCAGCCATAGATAAGGTAAATGAACATATGCTACCTCTTAAGGACTTTCCATAAATAAGCAGCACAAATAAGGTGCTAACTGCTGACAACCTCTTACAAAGAGTATTAAATGATCAACCATCTCTTTGATGATACTGTGTGTCTGCATATTGTCAAATGTATACTGTAGGACTAAAGAATACATTACATGTAGCCAGTGTTTAAAAAGAAGAAATTTCAAGGTACTTTCTAGATGGTAATTCATGGAGTTAAATTCAAACAAACTGTTGAAAAGCATTTAATTATACATGATCACCTGAAATAAGTGTTACCAAAACTTCTGAATGAAAATCATTAATAATAGCATTGTTGCTGAATTTGACATTTGATGCCAATGAGACGCTTCAGTAAAATACCTCTCCATAATCTGCTGTGGACAGACTGTAGAATGCTTTCATTCAGACAGAATGTATTCATTCCTGTTTCTCTTACTGATCTTGTTTCAACAAATCCCTTTTTTCCCCCCACAAGTTGGTTGTTTTAAAAGGGTGTCCCTCTAGAGTTTTAATCACATTTAATGAGGTGACAGTAATTGGGCTTGCCCCGTCTTGAACGTCTGTTCCACAAATATCTGTGCGTCTTTTAGCGGTTTGTCCCCCCTGCAATGACCTTTGACCTCCCACACCCCTGCCATTCCAAAACACATCGGCCGTACGACATCCGGCTCTCGCTGCTCACTGTTTGCTTTATTAATTAACCCAGTGATCTATAAACATTTCCTTTGCGCAAACAGAATAACATTTTGGCCAAAGATTTCGCTCTGTTGTCATTTCCTACTGAGCTCTCTGCCTGTGATCAGGGTCCCTTTGCTTCCTCGAGTGTTTTTCTAATGCAGATTCAAGGTCCTTGGTCTGTGTTTCTTCATGTTTTTAAACGATCAAACCCAGATGGTCGTCTTTTTTTTTTTTTTTCCCCCTCTTGCCAAATGATAGGAGGGTCTCCCCCCCTTGTGGAGCTGTTGGCTGCTGGGTAGTTTTGTGCAAACCTCAGACAGAATTGTTGGAGATCCGTCTTATTGACAGGCCACGCACCGCAGAAAAAAATTCCCAAGGTTTTTCTGTGGCTTTGTGAATAGTATCTGGGGATTAAGCAAAGCATATGGTCATACATAAAAGCATGCTGAAAATGTTTCTGAGGCTTGTGAGGTATCCATAAATACAGAGTGGATCGCAGTTTGACTTCTGTGCCCGGTTTGACAGAGCTGTTGGACTAAAAATATCAATACTTATGATTATTTATATTGTAAAGGTCACAAGAATAGACTTGAAGTAGAAAATGTATAAAAAAAAAAACATAAATTATAAGTATAGATGCTAAATACTTAAATGTTATTTTTTGAAATATGTACTACTAAGTACCATCCAGTGATTTTAATAAACTTAGACTTTTTTGGATTTATCTCCAGTATACATTATACTCAGTCATTCAGCAAGTAACATGGTGCATACCCCCATAAGTGGTCCATACAAACTGACACAGTGATGTACAATTGAAAAGCAGATTTTTCCAATTTTAGCCTGGCAGCAGGAAGATAATGTAACTGAGCTGCTATCTGCAGTTAGTATTTCAAGCTAACATGTACACTTCTGTTTTAAAATGTGCTTATTTGATTGCAACACACTTTCCTTCAGTAACATTGAAAAGGGAGGACTCTCTGTTTGTAAACCGTAATGAAACTCACCTTGTATAGAATATGCAGATTCTTCAAAGCTTCTGCCTACAACATCTGGTTGTCGTATTAACATGTCCAGCAACTTTAAAGGGATTTACTGCCTCTCAAGAAGTCACCCGGTGGTGAAAAATTCCTGCCAATAGCTTTTGTTCATCTGTGCCTCTCTGTGCCATAGCAACCACTAATTATAGCATTCCATGGATTCTCTTCAAAGAGCAGAAGAAGGAAAAAATACAGCCACCTCTTGGCCTCTCGGCCATATTGCCTCGGATCGCGTTGACTTGAAAGTATTCCCTGTTCACACGTTCTGCTAAACATGCGTAATGTAGTGTAACATGCTCTTACTGATTGCTGCTCTCAGTGTGCACGCTCTGTTTATGAGACTCGAGACTCCTTGTTTTTATATTCATTTATATTTTGAAGTCACCCTCACCCCTGTTGAGCAAACTAAGCAATGAAAATAGTGATAAACGCAGTTAATATGATCTTAACAGCACCTCAATTACCTTTGAAAGCAGAGGAAGGTTAATAAGCGTGTATCTGTGCTTAATTAATGAGCGCCTGATAAGGTGCGATCATTTTAATATGACTGTGTGCCATGTGCTCCTCTGAGTCGAATATCACCGCTAATGTTGGAAGCTTACAGTTTTGACTGGAATGCACATGTGTGCCGCATCAATAAATCTTTCCCAAGGTAAGTACAGCGGTAGAGGATTGCTCTTTCAGGAGACCGGAGTACAAAAGGCATAAATGGAAACTTTACCCTCGTGATCCCAGGGATCGTTAGGTACGATCTGAACCGAGGAAGTGGTGATTCACTCCATCGAGGACCGTTGCCAACATTATTCTCCTCAGCGATGGATTCCGCCCCGATATCGCAGGCGGCCTGCCGTTTCCAACGGAAAAACTACATTACACGGCTGCGGAGGAAGTTACTGTATTAACTTCTTGATTGATTTCAGCTGCCATCTTTGAGGGATTTTGTGTTGTCTTCAAATAAAGCTGCTAAAAATAACTTCAGTGATACTGCAGTGCACTGTCTTTATGCAAAGCAGCCGTCCTCTTCCAGGGGAAATTGCATAGCTGATATATTATCCTTTAACACAGCAAGGTATACACTGAAACAGTCTGCAACAGCAGCTCCCTGTTTGGGAATCAGACCTGCAAACTTTGCTGGCTTCTCAGGTCAGAATGGCCAAGTGTGGTGTGTCAGAGGTGAAGCGAGGCCTTTGGTCAGAGTGGCACAGAGTGGTGTGTTAAAGGGGTAAGTTGGGCCTGGGAAGACCTGGCCAGCTTGCTCCTCCAGCGATGCCCCCTCTTTGATCCGGGCGCCATGTCTGATCCTCCACGCTGCGTGTTTGTACTCCGCCACACGGAGGCTTCCCGCCGCTCAGAGAGGAGCTGATGGGAAGTCCAGACAAACCGAGGCGCAAGCAGCTGTAAGCCTGATACGGGGAGAGGAGGAGCAGTGCTTTCCCCCGGGCACCTCCCCAGACACCACGCTCGGGCTCACTTAGCAAGGAACACCTCATCATGATGGGGGAGGCTTTCTCTCTGGAACCAGAAGCATTATGGTCATACATCTGCTTCTAAACAAAATGACACATTTATCCCTTTGTTGTTTTTTTTTCCATTTTGCACTCCATTTTTAATGCTTTGTTTGTGTTCATTTTTTGTATTTGCAATTTCCTTGAAATAACTTTGAGAGTGACTGTATGGGAAAATAAATATTGACCAGAAAGACATGTGACAGTGCACAGGGTTGAACAGAGTTAATTGTTCCACAGAAGGTGTCCGCAGTTCCTTTCTTGGAAAATGTTCTTCTGGAGAGAGACAGAGTCCAGTCTGTTTTTGATTCACATTTACTTTGGCTCTTAAATTTAAACCTGATTTGTCTCTTTGTTTTTCAGCCCTGCAAGACCTTTTCGATTCCCCAAAAGGTAGTACCTGCCAAAGTCCTGTTTTTTTCCTTCTTTTAATGTTGTGAAACCCCTCTCTGCAAAAGTTTGTCAGAACTCTGCTGAACTATCATGCCTTAGCACTGAGTCATCTGAAATATTGACTGGAAAAATTTTCTACTTTTTTATCTGGGTTCTGTTACCAGCTATTTATTCATCCACATGAAACGGCTGTCTTAGTCCTGCACTGTTGGAGCCAGTAGCTTGGGTTCCTGATTATATTAGTTAGTTTAACGTTGACAGTTTAAGGAGCCGTAAGGTTTCAGAAATTGTTCAGACATGCAATAGAAATTGACACTGGATTGCCAAATTACTATATCCCCCTTATTTTTAGAGGTCACGTATTTTGTTGGTAGTAAGAATAGCTACTTGTGTTTTGATCACGCAGTTGTGTTGTGATTTTGGTCCAAGGTGAATGAGGGCCATGTCAGTAACCCTGCTGTCATTAGCAGGAGCCCTGTTACCCAAAGTGGGGGCCAAGTGCACATTTTGAGTAAATGGACAGACTGAATAAGAGAGTAGAGAGTATACTGAGTCAGTTAAGAAAGAGGACTCTATGAGTGGGGCGAGAGGCCACTGTGTACAAAGGTCAGGTTTCAAAATTTGCAAAGCTGACATTTCATTACGGCCGGGAAGCAGCATCTGGATTTTGTATGTGTCAGTTTTCCACAGAAAAAGCCTCTAGTCCTTAACTGCGTTTTATCCCCTCTAATGTATTTTTCCTACAGTAACATAAACCTGTGTCTGACTCCACTGAAGTTTGATATCTCAGGTTAGCAAGAATTTCCCTGCCCATTTCAGAAATTTGAGGAGTTGTAATTCCCAGCTTTGGAGGTTTTCCTTTAAAAGGTTTTTTTTTTGGTACTCGTCTCTTGTTGAAATTTCCCACCATTTGCATTTTTGAATGTTTAAAAAAAAAAATAATATTGGCCAGTTAGCATTAACAGAGAGACAGACTGATTGTATGTGGAAAGAGTGTATTCCTGTTTGGAAAGAGCTGTAGAATCTGATCGGCAGATGCTCTCCAGAGCTTCTCATTCCAACAGCATTCTATCTCCCCCCCCCACAGCTATGCGGAGCTCATAGCAGATTGGCCGGTGGTTGTGCTGGGAGTTTGCACCGTCCTCATTGTGGTTTGTGCCCTGGTGGGAATCCTAGTGCCAGACCTGCCAGACTTCTCTGACCCGCTGCTGGTGAGTAAAGCATGATGGCACTGCTCTCATGGTGCTCTGCTGGGAACCAGAGCATTGCGGCTTTGTATCCCATGTTGGAACATAGCTGCTGTGCTCTTGAGGAAAGTACTTTAGCCTGAATTGCTTCTGTAAATATTCAGCTGTGTGTAAAAGCTGGTCAAGATGTCAAAATGTAAGCTATGCTCTTTGTCCTGTGTAAGGATGCCTGCTAAGGACAAAGAAAAATCTTATGTGCAGAGCATATTTTATCATCAAACCTGTGAGGAGTATGTCACACTCATTTAATGTAATTTAGTCATTTACCACCCGAATTACATTGTAGCGCTAGGGCATCTGCCAAAGGGTCAGGCTCTACAATGAGTCAAAAAGCAAACTTACAGGAGTTTTATTATTATTGAAGTCATTTTTTCTATCTCTGCCTCCCGCTGTTGAGTTATGCAGTAAATTGGCATCCCCAGGGACCTGAGGCCTGTCATAACTGGAACACAGGAAGGGATGTAAGCCTCCCTGAGTGTGCCAGGCCAGCTGACCTATCACAGGGCAAGGCCTGGGAATCAAGATGGAAAATATCAAGAGCTTCTTCAGCTTTAGCCAAATAACAGGACAGGGGTGCTCAGAATGAGATACAGATGCAGCAGATGTTGATTTAAAGAGTTATAGATTTGGGGGTGGGGAGGGGGGGAGTTGTGGCAATATGTGTCTGACTTTTATGTATGTCTGTATTACTCCATATTTTTGTCCTTTGGAAGTGGTTATGAATTTGGATTTTTTGTGTTTTTGTGTTGATATTCTTGATATGCTGCTTATTTGGACGTTTGTCTCAGAAAAAAAATTGTGGCTTCAAGATAACTAATTCATTTTAATTTGATGTTCAGGGGTTTGAGCCACGAGGCACAGCCATCGGCCAACGGTTGGTCACGTGGAACAACATGGTGAAAAACACGGGCTACAAAGCTACTCTGGCCAACTACCCCTTCAAATACGCTGACGAGCAGGCGAAAAGGTAACCGCGCCAACCCTACGGACTCATTCCTATTTGGCGGTGGGTTTTTTTTTTCCTTCTTCACTCCCTCTTTTGGAAAGAGAATTCCACACCATTAGAGAAGGAGAGAAATTAGGCTGTTCAGCCAGCGCATTCCGCGACTGACCATGATGAAAGATCCAGTAATCTTCCCAGCCAGCAGGGCCACTTCGTCGGCCGGCCCATCCTCCATTACTTAGCCCCTGATCCCGGTAATCAGGGCCAGATACGCCTGGAAAAGGCTACCACGGCCGGGTCTGTCAGCGCCACTCCCTGCGTCCAGATACACCCTTTCCATCTCTCCCGACAAGCCCCTTTGATTAAAGGGAATTCCTGTCCAGGGGTTGGGGGGGGGGGAACGGATGCTGCAGCCCAGCTGCTGTTGACCGAGGGCCTTTGGCCACGATCTCTTTTCCTGTCTGAAACACTGCATTATTCATGCCGGCGGTCACCCATCTAGACCTGCGGCCGTTTTTTTTTTTCTTTTCAGATATGAGTTGAGCCATCTTGCCATATGGTGGCTTGTTGAGGCAGTGGTAAACAGTTAATGTTATTTTTTGGAGTTCGTTGTCTCATGATCACGCAGTATGTACTTCTAGATTACAATTTTATCAAAGCAGAGATCACAAAATGTCTTAGGACAAATTCTGAAATGAAAAATATTTGCTAGTGTCAAAATCCTGATTTCTGTATTTTGAAATCTCAAAGTAATTGCCTTGGTCATTTCTTAATTGTTAAATAATTATGTGTTTAAGAGATGAAGAAGCCACAAAATACTATAGTTGGTGGCCTAAATGTACCACTGTATTGCCCTCCTACTGTAAATCAAGTGTTTTTTTATTTTTTTTGTAATGACAGTCACCAAGAAGATAGATGGGCAGAAGACCACTTTGAGAGAGAAAAAAGGCAGGCAGAATGGGACTTCAGTAAGGACAGCTTCTTCTGTGATGTGCCAGGTAGGGATGTGCCTTATAATTCATTTGATTCAAATATTCTTTGGTTGATAATAATCTAATAATAACATAATTACCCAACCCCCTTGTTTTTCCCTCAAGCACTGTCTAAATTAAATAAAAACTCACTACAGAGAGATGTGTATTCACTGACTGTCAGACAGGAAAGGTACTATCAGTGGCGTATTCTTTTATGTAGGGTTATGAGAACTTCCTTCACACCTGCAGAGGAGAAGGAATACAGCTGTGTTCTGCACATTTCTTCAGTATTTTGTTAAGTTTTTCAGAAATAATCCAAGGAATTGACTAGTGATGTCATGATTGTAAGCCCAGGCCAACTGCTGGGGAGTAGTGATTGTAGCGGGAGGTTTCATCAACCCCCCCCTCCCTGCTTCAGTGGAGCTATTGAAAACTATCCTTGATTCGTTGATTTGATGGTATTTTTTGCCTGTGGACAGCCAAACGAGCTTTGATTGGCTGAGACAAGTCAGTGATTGGCAGCATGTAGTAAGTCCACCCATTCAGTATAATATTTATAATATCAGTATATTCGCAGAGTTGCAAAGCGTCACTCTCCTATCACTGCTTAGGACAATGCTTAGGACAAATACCTGAAATGAGATTTTTTGAGTGTTTAACCATCAGCACAGTTTTAGTTCAGAAGTTTAATGCAGGCTTCTCTCCCCTACAGGTGACCGATATTCAAGGCTGGTGTTCACTTCTGCAGAGGGCAAAAACCTGTGGAGCATACAGGCAATTAAATCCATGTGCAATTTAGACAACACACGGGTAGGTGAAGCTTTTACACTTCACTACAGTAGGTACAGTTAGGTAGCATGCAAGTAGGTGAAGCTGTTAAATCTCATTTGCTGTACTATCAGATTCAAGGAACAATGTCTCTATAATGATCCAGCTTGGCCAGATGGGAAGTTAATCACTGTTAAGAAAAGGACTGTAAAGGGGGAGGAATATACATTGACATGGTCTGACAGCCTGATGCTCAGTCAGTCAGTGTATTGATTGATCAGTGCCACTGCTTTTCAATCTATTTGACACTGACATTATGACTGTTCAATCTAATGAAGGTGTGCTTTGTATTTAAATTTGAACTTAAGCAAATACTGGTTTTAAAAGTCACTTGCACTATGAGTTCAAGGATCACCTAAGTTAACATGAAATTTTGTGTAGGCAATGAGGAAATTAGAGCATTGTTCAAAGTTGAGGACAAAGTGCATTGAATCACTGGGCCACACACAGGCCTAACACAGTCATAGTTCCCAATCCTGGTTGCTGACAAACCCAACCACATTTCTACACCACATACCACAAAATACAACAAAGCCATGTGGATAGAAGGTTGTTTATATCATTACGTACTTACACAAATGAATGAAGTATGTGTGACCATTTCATTGGCCTTGTGGTTAGTACCCACTGCAGTGCAAGTACAGTGACACTGGATGGTTGTGGCTTCATTTTCCAATCAAGGCATATGGGTGACTCAAACAAAAACAAGAAACAAACTACAGCAGAGCTTCATGAATTCCCTCTCATGTCCCCTGCTCTTCTGCCTGCACCTGCAGTTCTCTTTTCATGTATTTTTTATGCGTTTTTCTCCGTTTTCATTCAATTTGGTGTCCCCAATTGTACATGAAGCTCGTCTCACTGCAGAAACCTTGGAGTCAGGGTATAGTGAGTGGATACTTCAGTGCAACAAGGGGACCCTGGCCAACCCACACACCCTTATCCATGCGAGAGAGGCAGACAATGCTACCTGTCACTGTTTGCAGATGACGTTTCAAACTCAGCCCCCGAGTGCTTTAACTGGCTGAGCCACTCGGAAGCCCTGCACCTGCGTCTGTAATGCATAGCAGAGTTGGACACACAAAGCACAATTAACTGACCAACAAAGCGGCTTTTAATGATTTGCTACATTTTACAGATGTATGGATTTCATCTTTTTCTAATAATCAACCCACACGAGCTGTCCCTCAGATTCTCTCACACACAAACACATGTGATGTTCTCTCTCTCACACACACACACTCACCCACACACCCATGCTTTTCCTCTGATCCCGTCTCCTGTGTTTGTTTGCTCTTTAGGTTCGCTCGCACCCGCAGTACTGGAACTTGTGTCAGCGGACGTCCGACGCATCGTGCTGCCCAAGCTGGACTTTGGGGAACTACATCGCCATCCTGAACAACAAGTCGTCCTGTCAGAAGATCACGGACAGGGACGTTTCTCACACCCTGAAGGTCCTGCGCTCCTGCGCCAAGTACTACCACAACGGGACCCTGGGCCCCGACTGCTGGGACATGACCACCCGCAGGAAAGACCAGCTGAAGTGCGCCAACGTCCCCCGAAAGTGCACCAAGTACAATGCCGTCTACCAGATCCTCCACTTCCTGGTGGACAAGGACTTCCTGAGTCCCAAGAGCACAGACTACCTGATCCCGGCCCTGAAGTACAGCATGCTGTTTTCCCCGACGGAGAAAGGCGAGACCATGATGGACATTTATCTGGACAATTTTGAGAACTGGAACTCCTCCGATGGCGTCACGACAGTCACGGGCATCGAGTTCGGGATCAAGCACAACTTGTTCCAGGACTACCTGCTGACGGATACCGTGTATCCCGCCATCGCCATAGTGATCGTACTGGTGGTCATGTGCGTGTACACCAGGTCCATATTCATCACCCTGATGACCATGTTTGCCATCATCAGCTCCCTGATCGTCTCCTACTTCCTGTACCGCGTGGTGTTCAACTTTGAGTTCTTCCCCTTCATGAACCTGACGGCGCTCATCATCCTCGTTGGGATCGGGGCGGACGACGCCTTCGTCCTCTGCGACGTGTGGAACTACACCAAATTCGACAAGCCCGACGCCGAGCTCTCCCAGACGGTCAGCATCACTCTGCAGCACGCGGCCCTCTCCATGTTCGTGACCAGCTTCACCACGGCCGCCGCCTTCTACGCCAACTACGTCAGCAACATCACGGCCATCCGCTGTTTCGGCGTCTACGCCGGCACGGCCATACTGGTCAACTACATCCTGATGGTGACCTGGCTGCCGGCGGTGGTCGTCCTGCACGAGCGTTACCTGCTGAACCTCTTCACCTGCTTCAAAACGCCGCAGCACAGAGCCTACAACACCAAAAGCTTCTGGACAGCGCTGTGCCAAAAGGTCGACAAGTGCCTGTTCACCGTCTCCGAGGCTTCCAGGATATTCTTCGAGAAAGTCCTGCCCTGCATCGTGATCAAGTTCCGTTACATCTGGCTGTTTTGGTTCCTGGCCTTCACCGTGGGCGGGGCTTACGTGGTGTGCGTCAACCCCAGAATGAAGCTGCCTTCGCTGGAGCTCTCCGAATTCCAGGTTTTCAGGTCCTCTCACCCGTTTGAGCGCTACGACGCCGAGTACAAGAAGCTCTTTATGTTCGAGAGGGTCCACAACGGAGAGGAGCTTCACATGCCCATCACCATCATTTGGGGCGTCACTCCGGTGGACAACGGAGATCCCCTGAACCCCAAAAACAAAGGCAAGCTGACCCTGGACAGCACCTTCAACATCGCCAGCCCGGCCTCCCAAATGTGGATCTTAAACTTCTGCCAGAAACTGAGGAACCAGAGTTTCGTCTACCAGTCGGACGAGCAGGACTTCACCAGCTGCTTCATGGAGACCTTCAAGCAGTGGATGGAGAACCAGGACTGCGATGAGGCTCCTGTTTACCCCTGCTGCAGCCAGTCCACCTTCCCCTACAAGCAGGACGTCTTTGAGCTGTGCATCAAAAGAGCCATCATGGAGCTGGACCGCAGCACCATCTACCACCTGGACAGCAAGACCCCCGGCCCCAGGTTCGACATCAACGACACCATCAGGGCCGTGGTTTTGGAATTTCAGAGCACTTACCTGTTCACGCTGGCTTACGAGAAGATGCACCAGTTTTACCAGGAGGTGGACGTGTGGATCCGGGAGGAGCTGAAAAGAGCCCCCGCGGGCCTGAGCTACGGCTGGTTCGTGAGCAACCTGGAGTTCTACGACTTGCAGGACAGTCTTTCTGACGGCACCCTGATCGCCATGGCACTCTCCGTGGTGGTCGCCTTCAGCGTCATGCTCCTCACCACGTGGAACATTATAATAAGTCTTTATGCCATCATATCTATCGCCGGGACCATATTTGTCACAGTGGGGTCTCTCGTGCTTCTGGGATGGGAGCTGAACGTGTTGGAGTCGGTCACCATATCTGTTGCCGTGGGGCTCTCGGTCGATTTCGCGGTGCACTATGGCGTGGCGTACCGTCTCGCGCCCGAGCCGGACCGGGAGGGAAAGGTGGTCTTCTCCCTGAGCCGGATGGGCTCCGCCATCGCCATGGCGGCGCTGACCACCTTCGTTGCCGGGGCGATGATGATGCCGTCCACGGTCCTCGCCTACACGCAGCTGGGGACCTTCATGATGCTGATCATGTGCATCAGCTGGGCCTTCGCCACCTTCTTCTTCCAGTGCATGTGCCGCTGCCTGGGACCTCAGGGCACCTGCGGCCAGATCCCGCTGCCCAAGAAGCTGCAGTGCCAGGCGTTCTCCGAGCGGCCCGCCTCCGCGCCCGCCGCCCGGGGCCAGGGCAAGCTCTGCCACCCCAGCCGGTACCAGCTGGACTCCAGAGGAGGGGAGGTGGAGCATGAGCACTACGAGCTCGAACCTTTGGCCTCCGACGCGGGGCTGGCGGAGAAGACGGCCTCGGAGGAGATGCAGGTCTGCACCCGACTGTACAACGGAGCCGCCCCCCACACCCCCTGCGTGCACATATCCTTCAAAGGCAAAGCGGAGACTGACGGTGTTGGGGCCCCCGAAAACGGGCTCTCGGCTCTCTCTGACGCGGGGAGAATGTGCCAGTACGCCGCCGCCAACACAAGCTGCCCCTGCGGGGACCCTCAGCACATCAGAGGCATCCACTGGGCGCCCCATTCTTGCTCTCCAATCGGAGACGCTCCCTGTGCCCCGTGCACGCCCCCTACTGGTAGCGCCACGCAGGGGCAAACCTTGCTCTCCTCACTGGATGCGGGCTACAAACCCATGGAGTGCCGCACACACTACGTCCACCACGCCCCTGTACACTACCACCACTGTTCCCAAGGCCGAGCCAAGAGACTCGTTCCCCACACCTGTCACCTCAGAAACTACTGTGTGCACACAGTCCAGCTGCAGCAGCAGCAGCAGCAGCCTCCTGACCACCAGGGGGCACCAGACAAGTCAAGCGTCACAGAGGAGCCCCTCCGGTCAGGTCCCAACAGCATCAGCCCAGCTGTTAGTGTCAGTGTGGATTCTGCCATAAAGACTCAGTGTGGCTCCTCTACTCACAAATTGGGAGGCTGTGCAGAAAACCACAGAATGCAGGCCATTGAGAAAGTGCGTGCTAAAAACGCAGACACCAACATATCAGAACACAGTGACCCCTGTCATGACTCGCCTGGTAATCAGCAAAAGCCAGAGACTAATTCTCTCACGCCAGAGGAAAATGTGCAAAAAAGGTGCAAGCAAAACCGCAAAGACAAAATAGAGAAGGCAACCTCAGCCTCTCCGAAAAAACTCTACTGTTTTAACAGAACGTTAAAAGTTAAGTGCAATTCTGTTGATTCTCAAATGCCAAAAGCTGAAACCAATGTGCCTGCACTTCCTACAGATTCAAAACCCTCATCTGAAAGCTTGTGTTAATATTAAAGCTTATAACTTGTGGAGTAAATTTAAGAATAAATTTCGTTATATCAAGTTTCCATGTGCAGTGTCCCATTTCAATTAAATGTTTGGGCTTTTCACAGATCGAGTGCCTCATGTCTTTCATGCCATATTAATGATGTGCCTTTTTTTTTTTTAACATGGAGTATGTCGTAATGCACAAATGTTAAAGTGATTGTTTCCACTTGGCTCTGTTTCAGGCTCTGATGAGCCGAGCTCTCGTGTATGTCAGTAGAGGTTTCGGGTTTGTACATATGAGATGCGACAGATTCTTGTGCTCCGAGAGGCGTAGGTCAAGCGGCCACTGCGAAAAATGTGCGCTGACAATCCCTCTGGTGGAGTGATCCGAGACGAGCGTGTTCCTTAGCCGTAGCATGCAGGGTCCAGTGGGATCGCAACTGTTTTAAGAATGCTGACCCCCAAACCTTTTTGTCATCCTATACAGACAGCTGAACAACTCTGTGAATGTTCCGTCTACGGGGGGGTTTGGGGGTTTAGGTGGGGGGGAGCAAGTGCCTTGAGAGAGAAGAGTAGATTAAAACATCTGTGAGCATCCAGCTGTCCCTGCGTACCTCAGAGTGAAGGCTTGTGAACTTGATATTAGGCAGGTTAAAAACTTACCATGAAACTGCTTAATGTCCTGTTTGGTTCTGTGTTGTATGATTAATAATTCAAATGAGTATCACCCATCTGCAGCTAAATCCATTTTTGCTTAATTGCATCTAAAACAGTGGTACTTTTGTATCTTTTGTGCACTTCATGTGAACTATAGTAAAAATGTGTGTTTGCAAATGTCTCAGTCAAAAGTAATGTTACCCCTTTCCCTTACCATTAAAATCTTGTAAAGTGATTTTAAGCTTGTGAACTTTCACATATCACAGTATGCTGCTTCTTAAGGACAGTTTTGCCTCTATGGTTTTACTGAATATAATTTGACCTCTTTTACAAAACCCATCCATCTTTTAGCGCACATGAAATACAAATAATGGAGGTCAGGGTGGGTATTTTTCAGTGAAGAACCGTGCTGTTTGTTTAATGAAAGGGAGAAACCCTAGATGGTGGAAGTCATTACGGGCCATGTGTCCCAACAGGGAAGTGAACACTGCTGAGCAGGCTGCTTCCTCTCTGGCTGCAGGAGCTAACTGTTCCGCTCGGAACAGCGTGACCGGTGACAAAGACGTGCCGCAGTGCACGCGCCGTCAGCTACAGCTTCTCCGCTCTCGTAGCCCAGCGAGCCAAATATCTGGCAACCTGCCACAAGCAGAGCTAATGATGTTGTTTAGGGTGTTTGTTTTTGCCCTGAGGATTATGAGAAACAAGGTATGTTCTCCTTTAAAAATATCACCTCTGGGGTGCAGTTTTTGAGGTGGGTTGGAGACCGCACTCCCAGTCGTTTAAGACGGGGCCTCAGAAACTACTCCATTCATCAGCAAGCTCAGTTTTTTACTCCTCATTATAGCCCCCTCTCCCCCTCTCCTATGCCCCGCCTCCCTCCTGCAGTTCTCCTTGGTGGTCTGAAGGCTCAAGCTGAAAACTCCCCTCACTGAACAAACATGTACACAACCCCGGGTCTCCAGGCGAAATGAGTCACTGCTGCAAATACAGACGGCTTTGAATATGCAATTAAAGTTCAGTGCAGGTCTCCTCAAGGAGCGACAGAGCTGCGGTTCTGGACGTGTTCTGCTGCATCGGAAGCCTGTAATTACAGAGAAAAACCACCTTTGACATGTTCTACCCCTCGCCCTGTGAAAGACAAGCTGCACTGTGCAGAACCCAATGATCAACCCTAGGTGGAAGAGACTATTAAATGTTTATTAAGATGGCGTGATGTAATGTCAGAGAAATTGTTACTACTTGCTCCAAAGTCTTTGCCTTGCTCTCTCAAAAGTTTATGTCGCCACACATGCTTTTGTAATGGTACAGGTGGGGAGGTATGAAGATAGTCAGTGACCACGGATGGAAACAAAAGTATTAAGGGCACAATAAAATATTTTTTGATAAAGAATTGGTTTATTGTATTTTGTATTTTGGAGCAGGATAGAAAAGGAGATGGACACAATTAAGTGCAAGTCCATCCTTCACCTTTATAGTCTAACTTTAACTTTGCAATGGTGATTTAAGTAACATGGACCCAATGATGCACACACTCCAAACTACCAAAGAAAGCTTCTCATCTGGTGTGGCACTTCACCTCAGTTTTTTTTCACTTTTCATTATAGACTTAAGCTGATCTATAAAAAGAAGCAAATGTCTTTGTTAGCACAGATCAAAAGTATATAAGCCCTCACAAACCCCAAAGTGGTGGGAGCTATCATGTTTGACTGTTCAGACAATTTGGGGGTTAACAGTACACAGCCTTTACAGAGAGCTTGTGTATAGTGAGCCAAAGGGCTCACAACATGGAGTACATTATGAGAAAACAACTGACCAGTCAGAGCAAATCTGCCATTTATGTGAATGGAGATGAGCCAGTCAAAAAGATAGTTTGTCAGCAGATTCCCTTTATAAGTGAAAGACATAGTGTCCACAGAACAACCTTAGTTCTGTGTTCATACTGTTTTTTTTTTTTTTTTTTTTTTTTTTTTTGGATTTGGATTTTTCTTTACAGTGTAACAGCGAACAGGCTTTGGTAAGTTGTTTTTATGTTGCTTTATGTTGCAATAGGCCATATTTTTTGACTTGGGTGCAGCCCTATGTTATCAGCTTGGGTACTTGACAAAGACATTAAAGGAACCTGGCAGAGCCAGTATAGTGAGCTGTATACTGATCCCTGGTTCTGGCAGGTCCACAGCCTGTCACTAGTTTGGTCCCGTCACCAGAGGTGAAGGATATGCAGAACTAACTGACAGAATTGACCTCTGACCTCACTGGATGTTTTTCCGGTCTGTATCTGCCCTCTGCTTGTTCAGCCTGCCCCTGTGCTGGAACATGAATGTCAGGGAATGGACAGTCAGTGCTTCTCGCAGGCGGAGTCGCCCCTCTTCTCCTTGGTGAGAATGCTGACTGCCAGGAGAGAAGTGTAAATATACCGCCATCCGACTCATTTCAGCCAGACACCACGTCATTCTGGCAACCGTCAGAAATGTCCAGAATATTAAATACATCGCTTTACCCCAATAAATGTGAAGGACAAACTGGAGAGGGACATTTCTGACAGAGGGGGCATTCAGTCAAAGCGATGGCAAAGAGTTTGTTGTCTCCTGCCCATATTTGCAATTTCTTCTCAGTTTTTAATGCCAAAGGCAACGGACGCAACGTATTTTATTTATTCATTTGGCGGATTCCATTATTGAGAGCGATTTACAAGGTTGTTGCGGAAAGGTACGTTTAGTGCTTGTCATGAACTGCCGGAAGAAAGGAACATTACTGATGGTGCAGAGAAACTGTTCTGAGCTAAAAGCTTACAACCAAAACCATTACAAAGATACATTATGCACAAAAATGCTTTTAAACAAAACTATTACCTTCTGACAGCATTAACTGCCTGACAAAATATTAATAAGAGCAGTATAAATTTATATCACTCTGCTTTACACATTCTAACAATGATCTGTTACTAGGCTGCAAAGTGGTGTAGGACACACTTTGGTTCTAGCAACTAAAATATTGTCTGAACAGGTGGATTTTGAGTGGGTGCCCAGAAGTGGAGAGATTCTGGCATTCTGCAGTTTTGACATCTGCAATTACCGCATTCCACCACCAGGGGGAAGCTGAGGAAGAGAGAGGAGTATGGGAAGTGAGAGAGGAAATGTCCGATGATCAGATGTTTCTGAGCAGAGCTGGTGCAGAGGTGAGGTGTCTGAGGAAGGACTGAAGGGGAGGAGGAGCTGTGCATTTGAGTGCCCAGTAGGCTGCCGCCTCAGTCTCGAGTGTGATGTTGGCTTTTCAGCCAGCTACACGGCTTGTCTTTTTTCACACACCTGGTATGCCAGGCAGCCAGCCCCAGTAAGAAGCTCAGAATTGCACCAGGGACCAGAACACATTAAGACCCCCTGGTTTTACCTCTACAGTTCAAAAAGTAAGTAAACTGACACAGCATCCTTGAATTGTTAAAAAAAAACTTGTCAAGAGCATCCTGAGGACATTGGTGAAGGGGATGGTGTTTCTTCAACAGATTTTCCTAAGGAGCTGCTTAAAATAACATTCTAGTGTGAAAAGAGGGCATGCAGGTCTAACTGACATTGTGTATGATTAATGACCTGTGATCCTGCTGCTTTGCAAAAAAATATTCACCGAATGGTCAATGTAAAGATTGAAGTCCAAGTCAAGTTTAGTCTGTTTAATGGCACTACCATGAGCTTTGTCTTTGTCCAACTCAGCAAAATTAAGCAAAGTGTTTTGTTGTTGTAATGAGAACATTAAAAGTATGGAAGTCCACACAATTAAAGATTTCTACAAGTAAGGTGTATATGGTGTCTTCCATGTTTATTCATATTGATTGAATAGGAACAAAAACAGGGTACAACAGAGAAAATATATGTATTGGATACTTTTCTAAAATATTACACTCTGTTCTCTGCAGTGCTACTAAGATTAAAGTCATTGTTCACAAAGGATGTGTTTAATTGTAGAAAACACAGGAGTTGTATTTATTCTTACCCCTGTATTTTATAAATCTTCCTCTAGCATTTTATGAGGTTCTGCTACCACTGAGGGGGAGCTGGTTAAGCTTGTGTACATACATATACATATACATATACGTGCAGACATACCTACATAATATAGGCCAATATATGTGTGTAGCCCTGCTCCTCACTACTTCTACACGGGGGTTGGGGTCAGCAGGGGCAGGGGGCAAATCGGCAAAAAGCAGAAAACACCTGTTTCCAAGAGGCCTGCCAGGAATCGGTCTTTCTCCTTCTTTCCGTCTTTCTGTGCGGAATTTGAAGGCTGATTTTTCCTGGAGTGCATTAAATATCTCCTCACAGAGTGAATGGAGCTTCTGGCCGCCCTGGCCTAGAGGAATAATGACAAAAGCAGCACTGTACGAAACCCCAGCGTCTTAACACCAGAATCTGAGACTTCTACAGGGTCCTAGCGGGGTTCACACATAAATGTTGCGTTTTTTTCCTCTTCACTAGAGGAAAACTACAGGAACCAAGGAACCAGAGCGATTACCACACACGCTGATTCTCCCTTCAACACTGTAGGTGCTTTTGAGAAATCCCCCATGCATTTAAAACTTGTTTATAAAGGCACTACAGTGATGCACTGCCCTTACACCCCCCCCCCGGCAGAAGCAAATTGCCACCTGTCTCACAGACGGAATCCGTGTTTGAATTTCACACAGCAAAGACTGCGGTCGGATTCACGAGGGTTTCCGTTATCCAAATGTTCCGTGTTTGAATTTGCCAGGACTGGATGTGCTGCATTTCCAGCCCCCCTTCAAGGGCCAGTCTGTTTAAACACAGCCAGCCAGTACCCTCCCAATGCCTTGACTTCGGCCTCCCAAGTAATGCCGTGAAACAGTGTGCCTTAACTGAGGTCAGGTATGACGTATTAATTTTAGGCCACTCTAGTCTATTACATTTTCCGCTGTAGCTGACTAATATGTTCATGCTAGGAATAACCTTTTTTCCTGAAATAACTTCCCAGCCCAAAGCGGAACTTTACTTATTTACACGTGTACAAGGAGCTTTTCTTTCAGTCAATACGGGTGCTGTATGACAAACAGCTAACCAATTACATTTACCCTTCAGCTGAGGTTGCATTTTTAAATGACATTTAAAAAAAAAAAACACATTTTTGCACAGTTCACCTGCACCCCACTTAGAGCAATATAAGCACATTCTATGAGTCAGGTCCAGTGAGCCATTCTCTTTGTCTGTCTACAAATATGCACTTACACCCCTTTGAGCTGTGATTTCAGATTATGTAGCTCAACTAGAGCTGATCAGTTTCAGGAGGTCAAAGGTCACACAAATGAGACTTTCAGCTGTTCCTCTTGCCGTCCTCGCAGCATGCCAGTGTTGGGATCGGTTAGTCTAAAATTAGAGAAGCGGCTACCGAACAACAATTCCAGAGATTCAGTTTCCGAAACGAACAAATATCCGATGTTACACTTGACACTGTAGTGGTTTTTATCACACCCAAAATGTGTGACCCAGCACATCACCAGATTACTGTACATAATAAAATGTCCAGCTACAGCGAGAGGACATTCGTTTGGCAGAGTAACAAAGCCAATAATGCAAGTACCTACCTTTTTAGGGATAAGGGTTCATAGTTCTTCAAGAGTTTAGGCAACTGTTGGAGCATCAGAGGCAATGGGTCAACCTTGGGGTGACAGTGTAGCATAGTGGTAAAGTGCAGTGCTTGTAACCGAAAGGCTGCTGGTTCAATTCCCTTCTGGGACACTGCCATTGTACCCTTGGATAAATGTGCTTAACCCAGAATCGTCTCAGTAAATATCCATCTCCATAAGTGGATAAAAATTGTAACCTATGTAAGTTACTCTGCATAATAGTGTCTGCTAAATAATAGTAATGTAATGATGGATGAAGGCAAGTTGAAATGGCTGCATTAAAGTTAAAAACAGTATGACATTGTTTTGGCTGTAAATAATTGTGAACATACTGAAACACTGAGGATGAGGAGGATGATGATGACGATGTCACCGTTAGCACCATTTCAGCAGGGCTAGTGGTGATAGGGGAAACAGGAGTAGGACAAAGAGTAACAGTCAGAACTGTTTATATGGCAGCATATGTTAGACTGACTGCTGTAGAATTATATTAAAAAATACACTGGCATGATCATTCTCACATACTACTTGTCAAGGACTGAAGGATTGTCTTGTCAGGCTCTGTGGGATATTACTTTAGCCTGGTTGGTCAGACCCTTCAGACATTGGCTCCTTGTCCTGTTGTCTGGACATCATAGACATGAAACCACTGTTACGGAGAACCAACAGGGAATTTGTCAGGAAAGACAAAAATTATTGAGGATAACACTAAATAGCTTCCAAATAAAGTCAGTGTCTGAACACCGAGTGTCTGCAACACATGCACACGCTTACTTGAAAAATATTTAAAACTGGAGACAATGTATACTTCGGCATGCAGTTTTATATCATTGTGCCCTTAAACTTATTTGCTGAGAAGTATCTCCCAATTGACAACATAATTTCAGAGCTAGAAAATAATGACTGTACCATCCGGACACTTCATTTCTCAGTGGAGGTTTGCTGCAAATATAGACCTGTTTATACAGCCATTTTGATCTTCGGGTCCATGGCAGTTTTGTGTCAAGCACTGAAATTCTAAAGAGTCGAGACAAAGTGATGCCATATGAAGTCACTGCTGATCCAAACAGGAAGTTTCACTCAGTGTTGTGGCATCCTGTTTGCACGTTTGCTCCATATTAAGGAAATGAGGTGAAAAGGGAGGAATTGCTTTCTCGTTTTGTCCTTTTTCAAACTTTCATTGCATAATTCCTGGAAGACATAGGAACAAGCAGTCTAGTTCAGAATTTTTAGATGAGACAACTTCCTTTATCATCAGACGATTTCCACATGCAGTTGTACGAGCACATGCGGTTGTTCATCTTTGAACCAACACAGAACATTAAGACATATTGCTTATACATTGTGTAATTATTAAATGTCATCAGTGGTTTTACATTTAGCCCAGGTGTCAATCAAATCAACAAAACTGAAACAGGTTGAAAGGTCTCACTCTGTAAAATGCTTAGTGAGTAAAAAGCTTGTGGATTTGTAGGTGAAAACTAGGCTTGGACAGACTATTCTGAAAGATTTTGGTAGCGATGCTGAGAGTGTCACCTAGTGTTCAAAATATTCCCTTGCCTACACATTAAAAGAGGATAGCTGCCCAAGCTGCCGATTCAGTGTTTGGCTCTTAAAGAAGCCCTAACCCCAACCCCAATTTTTGTGTATTTGTGGGATTTCCAAATATACAACTTCCTTCCACTCACTTCATATAAATGAAAAGATGAAGACAAATGCTCTGTTGTCCTTTCGAAGGAGGATATTGGTAACTATGAAGTTTGTTAAATTTGAATAGTATTTCAGCAAGCAATTGATATCACGTTTGTAGATTCCGAGCCCCAAACTTGACCCTTTATTACCCTGTGTTCAGTGTTTCTGTAAAGCCTCTGTGACGTAAGAGACTGAAGAAATCTTTGGTAATACTGCTGAGCCAACAACTCAATGAATGTCATGCTAGCCTGTGTGCAATTAAATATTGATGAAAGGGAGACACAGCTGGACAAAATCATCTGCTACATGACTACTACTGCTAATGACACTAATAACTGTTGATATTATTTACATTGAAGTTAGCATTTAAGTGACACTTTAAAATAATGTGATTGTGCAACCCCCCAATAAGCCACAAATTGTGTAAAAATTGTGTAACACGGAATACACATTATTTGTGTGGTCTCATAAAAGATGAAACAATAAGTGTCTGAAAAGCTAATAACATAGACGTGAGCAAGTATGTGGTAATAAACCACTTTATTTCCCCTCTTCCTTTTTTCTTGTTGGGTGTGATTTTCTCTCCGTTTGCAGTCCCCATGTGCTTTCAGACTCCAAACTGGCTTCCAGATGACTGCAAACCTCTCCATTTTTTTGCTTAACTGATAAAGAAACAAACTCATGCACCTTTAGTAATGTGTAGTTTTTTTAATGATTACACAGATTTTATTCCAAATTTCATTAACATACATTTTCTTTTAAAAGTACTTCATTCCATCTGTTTCGAGTTTTCAGAGCTGCAGTGTTCTGATGTTCAGCCAGACTTTGTCATCATCTGACTATTTCCCAGGCATTGCTTTCATGGGAAATATTTATGTAGCCCATATTTACCCCATACTGTTTTCATTCTAACTTCTATATTCCTAATTTAACATATTAAAATTATCCAAAAATGATAAAGTATACTTTTAATTTTTTTTCATTATATGAATAATCCAAAATTTTGTCTGAAACAAGATTTCTGCTTATCTTAATTGAGGAGAACTGAAACTGAACTCAAAATGCTGTCTTATAAATCTTCTTATATTTTCTTATAATCAAGAATAAATAATAAAGAATTTTTTCAAAATAAACTAAATACATTATTATTTGGAGATAAATACCTTTGTAGTGAGAAATATTTTTCTTTTCATTCTATTTTTTTCTTGATGTATAATATTTTGTGTTGTCAAATACACAGTAAACACATAACTTTTTTTCATTGTAACCTTCAGTATCTTCTACCAGAAAAATGTAAACTAAGCAGCACTTCGAAAAAAGGGAATGGAAAAAATGGAGCAACGTGGCTCTGTTGAATAAGCAAGCGGAAATATTGTGACACTGCCCTCTTCACTTCCTGTGGTTGCATCCCCGCTGCCTACATGACTGAGGTCTATCACTGCATGCAGCAAAAAATGATTTCAGTTCTGTTTCCTACTGCAGGAGGAACAATGGCACGATTGCTCAGGTATCACTTCCACCAGTCCATGAATATGTTTAATATTCAGCACAAATGCTTTGAAGTAGGTGAGTTTGTGCATGCTTTCTGTTTGAGAACATATTCCATCCCGGTAAGAGCCTGATTTGGCTTTTTTTTCCCCCATTTAGCATATCCATATATTCTTTTCAGTCTTAAAAGCAACAAGACACAGAAGAATATTCTCCATTAATGCAAATACATTCATTATTTGGCAGTCAATCTTTTTTGGTTCCTGATTCTACCCATTTGCCACAAAGAGGCCTAAGGCCCTTCAGACACCAGTTTAACAGGACAGAATGTGACAGTATAAGCTAGGCATGTACCTGAAGGACACAATGTCACTGTTTGCAATGAACAAATAAACACTGAAAAGCCAACCACTGACACTTCTACATGTTGCTTTACAAATATAAAATAAATACACCTTGACATTCTCATAATAGAGCACAGGTCTGCAATCCAGCATCATACTCAAACTGTCCTTTTGCTCCGTCATCCATAGTTCCACAGTATAGGAATGGTATTTAGGAAGATAGTCACTTGATTGGAATCATTAACACACAGAGTTCATGCATGAAATTGCTCCTGTGCTGCTCTCAGATTGGCTGAGCAGGACAAGTATCACATCAAGCATATGACTGTGAAATATTTGCAATCATTTGGCCAAAAAAAATATAACATGAGATGCTGCTATTGATTAGTACATTTGCTGTCTACTTTTGACAAATGACACCAAATCAAATAGTTTTGTCAGACTATATTGAAATGATATCTCAAGTCCCTTAGTCAACTCACGTAGACATAGGCAAAAGGTGCAATCTTTCAGATGTGCTCTTTGCGCACAAACACCAATTTAATTCAAATGCACAAATCATATATTCTCCATAAGTCCGTACATACACATTTGTAAAAATGCTCTACCACTCAAGGTATTCATATAAATATAACACGCACATTAAAGAGGCACTATTCCAAAGGAATGCTGTGCAATATTTGCTCTTCTGTATCATGTGCCCAACCATGATAAGCTCAATTTTCCAGGAAGATTATATTATTTAAACTGTTTTACAGTTTTGAAAAAAAAAAGAAACAAAAACAATGCTGATTCTCTCCTAAAACAAAGCAGTGAAACAAAGCAAACTGTATCATACTGATTGGTGTAATTGTTTGGCATTAATACATAACACTTTAATACAGAATTTTAACAGTGAATGTACCTTTTAATGTACCTGAAATGATCAAATTGGCTGATCCTTTGCCAGATCCTTGATCCAGACACTAAATTATGTATTACTCCGGTGCAGGCTGACTTCAGTGAGACGTGGCAAAGTTATGTCAACCACCTGGTTGATGGTTTGGAGCTCAATGTCATGCTGTTTTTTGACACTCTTTTCTTTCAGAATTTTCAGTGTGAGCTGGTCATAGAACCACTCCATGTCCTGGCTGTCTTCTGGCCACTGCAAATACACTCTCTTTTTGGCAAATGCTCTGATCGGCTGGAATTTCATCAGCTTGTAAGGCGGTATCCTTCCAACGATGACCATGATGAGAACCTCTTTCAGCTCGTCCAGCATCCTGCTGTGGGCCAAATTAAAGGCCTCGATGCACCAGCCATCCTTCAGGAACTCCTTCGACACGATGCAGACCGTCTTCCTGCTGCCCCAGATGGCATCCCGTATGTTGGAGATTTGACTCTCCCCTGGTACAAAGTCTCGCGCCTCAAAGCAGCAGTGGAAGAGATTCTGATCGGCGAAGTCTGAATCCAGCTTCTTCAGCAGAGTGTGTTCCACCCACTTGAAGTCACTGTGGCTGAAGCACAGGTAAGCGTCGTACCTGAACTCCCCCAGAGGGGGTGCTCTTCGGGGGCCCTCTACAACCCTAGCGAAAACCCTCTTGTAAAAAGTGAAGCACACGCCACGGAAGCGACCCAGGGCGAGGGCGCATGCTGCAATCAGCGTGAGCGTGACTGAGCAGCCCACGAAAATGGCCATCCTCAGTTCTAACATCCTCTTCTCTTCATCACAGTCTTGTGCGTCTAAAGAGATGAGACTGACTCCCCTAAAATTCTCAGGGAACTCGCACGTCAAGCTCTCTACAGTATCCACAAATGTTACGTTTGTCTCATGCAGCCATGTGAGAAAATCCCTCAAATTGCAACCACAAAGGAATGGATTCGTGCCAAGGTTGATGACACTTATCATATGGAACGCATTTGGATCAGGAGAGCCCAGGACATTATGGGATAGGTCCAGAGCTTCAAGATTTGCTGGGAAAATATCATGCGGAAGATACGTGAGAAAGTTGGAAGAAAGGTCCATTACCTTCAGAGAGAGTAGACCTTTAAAAATGTCATTTGGGAGGGGGGAGCGAAGTAAATTATTACTTAAAAAGAGATATTGGAGATTTCCAAGGTTGTCAAATACGTCTAAGCAAGCTCCTGATGCCCATACCAACTGTAGAGTATTGTGCTGCAGGTCCAAGTACATTAAATTATTTTGTGGCGGCACAGAATTGTCAGGGTAACACACTGATATCATATTGTGCCCAAGCAAAATATACTGCACGTAAGGTAGCCTGGCAAGGATGTCATACAATTCTTTAAGATCCCTCAGTCTGTTTTTAGATAATTCAATTAAGGACGTGCTGGCAAAGGCAGACAGGCCGTACAAAGATGACAGTTTATTATCACTTAATTGAAGCACTTGCAGACTGGATAGTGTTGCAAATGTATGGAGGGCAGTGATGGCATTTCCAATGAGATTTAAGCTGGCTAAACTGGGAAGCATGCTGAAGGACTTGTATACAACTGCACCAATATGATTGTTTGACAAGTCTATTTCAACTACATTGGGTAGATTTTCAAATGTGTATGGATAGATTTCACCAATGAGGTTGTTTGAGAGGTTGAGCTTTTGTAAATGCTCAAGCCCCAAGAATGCATTCCTTTTAATCTGATTAATTTTATTGTAAGACAATATGATCTCTTTGACTTCCTTCAGAGGACTGAATACTGAAGAGTCAAGGGAAAAGATAAAGTTTTGGATAGATCTAGAATTTCAACAGAACTACCTCTGAGGCCTTCAAATGTGAGCATATCAGGATCTTTCATGATGTTGTACCCAATCGATCTTCCCATTGGATTAGAGGACAGAATGAGGTGATAAATCTTAGTTCCCTGTGTTTCTTTGAAAAAAAGGCGCATGCTTTTCTCATTAAATGAATTCCCTGACAAGTCTAATACTCTAAAAGATATATTTCTGAAAGGATTTCCACATTTCTTCCAGTCAAAACCGTCTGAGGTCATGCCTGTCAGAGAAATGCTGGACAGTTTAAGGAGGCTGAAGTGTTTTCCCTGAAAACCAAGCAGATCCTGCTCACACACACTGTCAACTCTGTTCAGGGTCATGTTCAGCTCGTGGAACTTTGTCATATTTCGGAAGAAGAGACCAGGTTGAATTCTTTCGATTTTGTTGCCAAACAGGTCAAGGGTTTCAAGTGACACCAGGGGTTGTAGGTATTTGCCTTTCAGAATAGATTCATTGAGACCATTATATAATAAAACAAGATTCCTTAAATGAGTCAGGCCCACAAATGCATCAGGCTCAAGAATAAGAACCTCGTTGCCTCCTAAATGGAGATATATCAAGTTTGAAAGTTGTCGAAACGCATTGTTCTTCACAATTAGTTTTTTGGTCAGTTGTGACCCGAGGTATAACATCTCTAGCTGCTCCAGTCCATCGAAGGATGTTTCATTGACTTCACCAATGTAGCTGTTGCTGAAAGACACTCTGGTAACGTAAGAGGGCAATGCTGGAACATGGCGAAGAGACAGAAAATCACAGACCGCTATCTGTCCACTGATTCGACAAGCTGAAGCCCACTTCTCTACCAGAAGGTAGACACCAAGAATGATAAGCACACAGCTGTTCCTCATTGTGATCCTGGAAGACAGAATAAAGAGGGAAAGGTGCTACAGGGAATGGCACAATTATGTTCAATTTTAGGTAGTAATACTAAAATATTAATTAATGTGATAAGAGGTCAGCTTATTGGCTTAAAATAAAAAAAAATACTTTTATATTCATTTGATATTCACTTCAAATCCACAAATACTTACTCAGTAAGTGTAGGCAGCAAAGGTGTTGTTTTAAATATAACACATATTTTATTATGTGGGTTGACTTTGGCTTTAAAAGATTAATCAAATCAAAGATTAAACAAATATTTCAGAATGATAATCACAGCTGCTTTGCCTTTCACATTTTCTGGCCTTGGCCCTTGATTTGTCTACCTAAGTAGGGTCTGCCACATGTTCTACCTTGATACAGAATTCCTGTCTGTTGAGAATAAACACCTTCTGTGCATTCAACTGATCTGGGTAGCTGATCTTGCGATTACATTGTAAATGATATTGCCACAGCTATTCATTGCTTGCGTTTGTTTTATATGAATGAATGAGACTGAGTTTGCTATAAGCCTGTGTGATATTCAGGACAGA
This sequence comes from Megalops atlanticus, assembly GCA_019176425.1. Taxonomy (NCBI): domain Eukaryota; kingdom Metazoa; phylum Chordata; class Actinopteri; order Elopiformes; family Megalopidae; genus Megalops; species Megalops atlanticus. The sequence goes on along the minus strand of CM032892.1, from coordinate 7,657,517 downwards.
AGAGCATGATAGTGTCAATATAAGCTTAAGTATAACGCCTTCACATGTGAAAACACAGATATTAGCTTTTCAAACACAATACAATATTAGTACCTCAAACCTCAAATATAAGAAACAGATAGGTCAGTCCGGAGAGACCACTGGATTTAAACGCATTGAGGTCTAATACTTAAAAACACTTTATCAACAAATCATTCGAAATACTTTCAGTTTGCAGGAAACCTAGTGGTAGAGCAAAGGGTTCATAAATTTCCTTCCCTTTTCGAAATGATTTGCTTAAATGTCATTGCATGACATTTAAGTTCAGAATTGCAAGGCATTCAACCTGGTCACCCTCCATTACCTGCTTTTGGGTAATCTGGAGCATGCTTATTATGGAGGAGGGGTGAAGAACATTCACACCTACATCCTATAACTGATTTCCTATAAATCATTTTTTGGGGTGTTTCTAGGTGGAAGAGGTTTATTAAGCCATTGATTTATATTTTCTTGCCTGATTACCCAATATGCAATCATGATGTCCACAGAATATGAACACATTGTCATTGACATATGTATTGAACCACAGGAATCCATTCTCGGTGTCCTTACAGTGAACAATAATATTACATTACAGGTATACTAAGATGTTCTTCTTCCATACCGGCATCAGATTTTACTCAGATAATATCCACCAGCACCCAGATCCACCAGTAACAAGTTCAACAGCTGCAAGACATTGCGCTGAAAGGGGAATGGTTTCACAAAGTATTGCTGACATAGCAAAATAGAGTGACCAGTGACCAGACTGTGAGTGTGTATTTGTGCATTCGGTGTCATATTTTATGTATTGGGGAACTGTTGGCCAGGTATTGAACTTACATTTCATGTATTGTGGACCCTGGAACTGAATGAACGTTTTACAAGTTCCTGACCCAGCAACTGAGGGAATAACTTCTATATTGTCATATTTGAAAGGGGAGGGCAAAATGTTGATTCAATTATCCATTTAATAATAACATTTCCTATGGGTGAAGTGGTAGCTGGATATCTGGAGCTGAAAGCTGGAAATCAATTCTGAACTAAAAAATTAACTAAAATTTAAATGATAATTTGCTGCAATCTATGACAGGAAAGGTATCTCCAAAGACAAAGGTAGTGTTTTGCAAAAAAAAAACAAAAAACAAGGCAACATTCTGATTCTTAAGTCTTTCACACAGAGCTACATCCAAAACCCATTCCAATAATTACATTAAACTCTAAACTCAAATCTCTTCCAGACGCATTTGTACCTTGTACTTGACGTTGTACGGTAAGCCACCTGTTTGGAAGTTTTTATACAGTATATAGAGTACAAGAAATGGTATTCAAATGATAACTTGGTGTTACAAAATTGCTCTTACACACGGTGAAAGCCAATCGCAGTACACACCCAAGGGGAAAAGTGGACGCTGAGGTTGAGAAAATGACCACAACAGCCACCACTAATATATTTAAATCCAAATTCGACAGCACCAATCGATCCCAACTCCCCGTCCATTCGCCCGCAAGCCCCAAGCTGTTCAGTTTTAACGAGACATGCAAGACAAGGTCCAAAGCTGCAAGCACTACACGCGTAGTGTTTACAGTAGCCTATTTAGCTAGTGTCCGTGAATCTGAAATGGCCAGAATTTAGCTGGATCATAGCCATAAATCTTAACTGTTTTGACAGCTGTTGTCATTCGATTACAGCATTTTACATTTACATTTTCATTGCATTCACAGGTTACGTGTACGTTACTTCTCCCATTATTTCCGCAGATTTAGGGATAGGTCAAATAGGACAATATTTGCACTAGGAAGTTCGTTCGCTTGCTCAGGGACAGTACGGTACGCATGTTTCAATGGTGTTTCGGGTTGATGTGTGCTACATACTGTAGGACATTACATAACAAAGCAAATGCAGTGTCGGCAGTTACCTGTTCGGCATTTATCAGTTCGAAACTCCCTGAAGCCGGAAAACGCGTCCCTCCACAATTCCGTCCTGCGTGTTCGCGTTCAAGTAACGTGCTTCACTCATTCAATCTTTACTCACTCCTCCCGCACCCCGCTGCTATCTCGCACGGAAAGGTATGGCAGACCAATCTCTTTCCACATTTTCATCCGACTGGTTTGGATTTTGCAACAAGTCACCCCGTCATGCGTCATACTGTTGCAATGTGCAAGATTGTCCTGCCTCTACAGGTGCTGGATTCCTTGTTACTTTAGAGGGAGCCATGGACTACTTCGCGTACTAAAACATTTTGCATTTAGAGTTTCAATATGATTCGTTTCACTACAAAGTTTTACAAGTCTTTGTTAAAAATAAAAAAAAAATCCATAGTGTTTATCTGTTGTTTTATCAATACCAAAACATGTTTCACAATTAAATCCATGTATTTCCATAACACCATTAAATTTGGTTAGCGTTTATTTTCCATAAAAATGAATCTGTTTGTTGAGCTCTCATTAATTAAAAATGTTGGTGAAAACTGCAAATATTCTTTGTTGACTATCATGGCTCTTATTTCAGGAGTTTCACTTTGAAAAACGGAACGGAATACAATTTGCGTTGTAGGCTTCGTTATTACTCAAACTTCCCCCATATTTATTTATTTATTTATTTATTTATTTATTTATTTATTTATTTAGCAAGCCGCTGTACGTTAGAGGGAAGAGGTCTGAATTGGTGGGGTGAAACAGCACCCCCAGCTGTAATAAAGATTCTCTTTCACTGCTGCTTGTGCCAATGCAGGAAACTTTACGGACCTCTCGACTAATATGTTACCACAAGGAGTCGTAATAATGAATCAGGGATACATTATTCCAGGTTCTTGTCTGAAAGACAGCATGCTATCAAACAAACAAATTGGCATGTTCCTACTTTCATGAAATTATTTTCTGGACAAATGTTGCAATGCTCCCAAAAAACGTTTCCTGCCTCTCACAGCAAGACATTAGCTGTTCTCTCTTGTTGAAACCCGGACAGCAGCAGGGATCGCGACACTTTGACTTATAAAGGAGTCAGTGTTTTGAGCCTGGGACCCAACGGAGTGGCCTTCATGAAGGGACTAATGACATCAAAGACAAACTCAAAGCCTCTGTTCGGCAACATCTTGAATATACACACAATCTGCCAAGCGTACGGAGATGACTGTGCTGCCTCTCGGCTTTTAAGTTTCCCCAGAGCTGTCTACAGGACCTGTAGACAGGGGACAATAATACTGAGTTCTTACACGTAGTATAGGTGCCCCCAACAGTGTTCTTATCTCTTTATGGCAGCATCCCAGCCAAATGGAGTATTAATGAGCTCTCTAGATTAATATCCTTTCCCGTGGTCACTAATTCTACTTCCAGCTGCAGCAGTCTCCATTAACTGCACAGAGCTCCATTGTGTACTGTGCTGTACGTAGGCTGTGCACTCAAACATTCCCTGAGAGTCTAAATTGCTCTTATGTCTGATATAGTCTGCTTGTCACTTTTTCTGACCAATTCCCAAATGCTGTCATCTTTCTGCCAAGCGCTATCACATCAGTGTTGTCACCCTGTTACCAGTAAGCGCAGTGTATGAGCTACGCACTTAATGTTTGCATTACCTAACCCCTCTCGTGCATTGCCCCCATTGTATTAACTTTTCTCTGCTGCCTAGAAATTCTACGTTAACTCTGTGTAATGTTGAATATGCATTACATTATTTTACTTTCTGTGTGCATTGTTTGAAAGCCCAATCAATACAGAAAAACAGAGTCATTTCAAAGTAGATTCAGTAAGATTTATGACAGGGAAGTGATGAACCCCTATCCAAATGTGACATTTAAAATGTCAGTATGCAGTATTGTCATTTTTTACAATGTATAATCTTCATAGGAAAGATGAAATTCAGAAAAATATAACTAACCATGGATTTCTCATCGTGTGAGACTCAATAATTCTTATTTTAAAATGAAACACCACACAGAATGTAATAAAATGACTTTTTTGCTTTCATTTCAGTCACAACATTATGGAAATGGGAAGATACAAAACTGAAATAAATACTGTCTGATTTTATCTTTTAACCAGATGATCAGAGTAAGTACATGTACATGTACAAACATGTAAGTACATGTTTTTGTCATCATTTGTTTTCATTACCAAAGCCTATGACATTGTCTTCGCAGCAGTTCTTGCAGAGCAAAAATAATTGTTTAACAAAAAGTGGACAATAATTGTAACCATGTAATCAGGTTTGGCATGAAAATCATGTTAGGCTCAAAAAAAAAAAAAAACTGCATAAACTGGCAGCTAAGGATATGTTTTGTACCCCCTTGTTTAGTATTGCCAACACATAGTACAATTTAACAGTCAATCTATTGATAAAATTACATTCTTGACAATTGATGTGAATTGAATTTTACAATCAATTTTTCAAATTTATCAGTGCCTTTCAAAGTATAGTCACATTCTTGGAGGATAAGTTGAAAAAATAGGTTGATGAATGAAATGAATTTACACATCCTATTTTCAAACAGCTCATAAAACGGGCTAAAGTCAATTTGTGCATTCAAACCCAGGTACTCCGTAGCTTGAATATTGCAATGCTTCTGATCTGTCCTTCATGACATTGTACCAAAGACTCATTAGATGAACACTTCCATGATTTCCAAGAGTGCCTTGGACTTTCTTTGATTAAAATTATTATTATTTTTTAGTTTCAGTTGTATCATAAATGTTTGTGCTCACAAAATATCAGCTGACTGACATCAAGGCTCTGTTATCAGGCTTCCACTGTTGTTTGCTACAGGAAAATAATGTTGATTTAGTGGATTGAGTCACTCTAGTGGAGGGTGATTCAGAATGGCTCTTTAATAACAAATCCTTTAACTTGCATTCACGCAAGCATAGATTCGTGCCAAGGTTGATGACACTTATCATATGGAACGCATTTGGATCAGGAGAGCCCAGGACATTATGGGATAGATCCAGGCATTTAAGATTTTCTGGGAGAATATCATGCGGAAGATATGTGAGAAAGTTGGAAGAAAGGTCCATTACCTTCAGAGAGAGTAGACTTTTAAAAATGTCATTTGGGAGGGGAGACTGGAGTAAATTATTGCTTAAAGAGAGATATTGCAGTTTTCCAAGGTTGTCAAATACATCTAAGCAAGCTCCTGATACCCATACCAACTGTAGAGCATTGTGCTGCAGGTCCAAGTACGTTAAATTATTTTGTGGCGGCACAGAATTGTCAGGGTGACACATTGATATCATATTGTGCCCAAGTGAAATATATTGCACGTCAGGTAGTCTAGCAAGGATGTAATGCAATTCTTTAAGATCCTTCAGTCTGTTTTTAGACAATTCAATCACGGATGTGTTGGCAAAGGCAGACAGGCCGTACAAAGATGACAGTTTATTATCACCTAATTGAAGCACTTGCAGACTGGATAGTGTTGCAAATGTATGGAGGGCAGTGATGGCATTTCCAATGAGATTTAAGCTGGCTAAACTGGGAAGCATGCTGAAGGACTTGTATACAACTGCACCAATATGATTGTTTGACAAGTCTATTTCAACTACATTGGGTAGATTTTCAAATGTGTATGGATAGATTTCACCAATGAGGTTGTTTGAGAGGTTGAGCTTTTGTAAATGCTCAAGCCCCAAGAATGCATTCCTTTTAATCTGATTAATTTTATTGTAAGACAATATGATCTCTTTGACTTCCTTCAGAGGACTGAATACTGAAGAGTCAAGGGAAAAGATAAAGTTTTTGGATAGATCTAGAATTTCAACAGAACTACCTCTGAGGCCTTCAAATGTGAGCATATCAGGATCTTTCATGATGTTGTACCCAATCGATCTTCCCATTGGATTAGAGGACAGAATGAGGTGATAAATCTTAGTTCCCTGTGTTTCTTTGAAAAAAAGGCGCATGCTTTTCTCATTAAATGAATTCCCTGACAAGTCTAATACTCTAAAAGATATATTTCTGAAAGGATTTCCACATTTCTTCCAGTCAAAACCGTCTGAGGTCATGCCTGTCAGAGAAATGCTGGACAGTTTAAGGAGGCTGAAGTGTTTTCCCTGAAAACCAAGCAGATCCTGTTCACACACACTGTCAACACTGTTCAGGGTCATGTTCAACTCGTGGAACTTTGTCATATTTCGGAAGAAAAGACCAGGTTGTATTCTTTCAATTTTGTTGCCAAACAGGTCAAGAGTTTCAAGTGACACCAGGGGTTGTAGGTATTCGCCTTTCAGAATAGATTCATTGAGACCATTATATAATAAAACAAGATTCCTTAAACGAGTCAGACCCACAAATGCATCAGGCTCAAGAATAAGAGCCTCGTTGCCTCCTAAATGGAGATATGTCAAATTTGAAAGTTGTCGAAATGCATTGTTCCTCACAATTAATTTTTTGGTCAGTTGTGACCCGAGGTATAACATCTCTAGCTGCTCCAGTCCGTCGAAGGATGTTTCATTGACTTCACCAATGTAGTTGTTGCTGAAAGACACTCTGGTAACGTAAGAGGGCAACGCTGGAACATGGCGAAGAGACAGAAAATCACAGACCGCTATCTGTCCACTGATTCGACAAGCTGAAGCCCACTTCTCTACCAGAAGGTAGACACCAAGAATGATAAGCACACAGCTGTTCCTCATTGTGATCCTGGAAGACAGAATAAAGAGGGAAAGCAGCTACAGGGAATGGCACAATTATGTTCAATTTTAGGTAGTAATACTAAAATATTAATTAATGTAATAAGAGGTCAGCTTATTTCCCTGAAATGAAAAAAATGCTTTTTTATTATTTTATATATTCACTTGATATTCGTTTCAAATCCACAAATATTCACTCAGTAAATGTAGCCACACCTGACCCAATCTTGTGATTACATTGTAAATGATATTGCCACAGCTATTCATTGCTTGTGTTTGTTTTTTATGAATGAATGGGATTGAGTTTGCTATAAGCCTGTGTGAAGCTAACATTCATATTCAGGACAGAAGAGCATGATAGTGTCAATATAAGCTTAAGTATAACACTTTGATATACTCTATGGCAACACAGATATTAGCTTTTCAAATACAATACAATATTAGTACAAAGACAAAACCTCAAATATAATAAAGGATAGCCCAGTCCGGAGACACCATTGGATTTAATGCACTGAAGTCCAAAACTTTAAAACACTTTTTCAACAAACCATTCAAACTACTCTCAGTTTGCAGGAAATCTAGTGGTAGAGGAAATGGTTAATAAATTTGCTACTCTTTTCAAAAATGATATGCTTACATTGCATGACATTTCAATTCAGAATTGTAAAACATTCAACCTGGCCACACCTACATCCTATAACTGATTTCCTATAAATCATTTTTGGGTTGTTTCTAGGTGGAAGAGATTTATTAAGCCATTGATGTACATTTTCTCACCTGATTACCCAATATACAATTATGATGTCCACAGATTGTGAGCACATTTTCATTGACATATGTATTGAGTCACAGGAATCCATTCTGATAAAAAGCAGACAGATTTAGGAATAGAGGACATAGCTATCTGGTAAGCTAGCTACTTTTCATCAGCTCACAGTGCACAAACCTGGTTGTGAAAACATGAAATCACACTGATGTTGTTAATGTCTCCATAATGTACAGTATATAATGTCAGAGGTCAAACTTCAGCTACATATATTGACATAGAGACATCATACATAGTGCCCCTTTAATAACAGATATTATCATGCATTCCCTAACACAATCAGTTTTGGAAATTTATTTTTTACTCACCAACAGTCATATTTTAAATGTTTCAAAGTTGATTAAAAACACTGAAAACTTTCAATATCTAAAAACCATCAAAGCTCAAATCAATTCTGAACTAAAAATTCAACTAAAATTTAAATGATAATTTGTTGTAATCTATGATAGTAAAGGTATCTCCAAAGACAAAGGTAGTGTTTAGTGTTTTTTTTTTTTTTTTTTTTTTTGCCAAAGACAGTAACACAGTCAAAACTCTGCTGTTTTCTGGATCTGCACTGAATTCTTTCACACTCCAATTCACAGATTTACAAACATCACAAAATTGCATTAAACCCTTCACTCAAATCTCTTCCAGATGCATTTGTACTATAAGTCACCTGTTTGGAACCAAAATGAACAATTAAAAAACTAAATCCAAGCTTTTCTCCAGGTTTTGTACAGTTTATAAATGACAAGAAACGGTATTCAAATAATAACTTGGTGTTACAAAATTGCCCTTACACACGGTGAAAGCCAATCGCAGTACACACCCAAAGAGAAAAGTGGACGCTGAGGTTGAGAAAATGATCACAACAGCCACCACTAATATATTTAAATCCAAATTCGACAGCACCATTCGATCCCAACTCCCCGTCTATTCGCCCGCAAGCCCCTACCTGTTCAGTTTTTAACTGGACACGCAAGACAAAGTCCAAAGCTTCTACCACTACACGCGTAGTGTTTACAGTAGCCTATTTAACTAGTATCTGTCAATCTGAAATGGCCAGACTTTAGCTGGATCATAGCCATAAATCTTAGCGGTTTTGACAGCTGTTGTCATTCGATTACAGCATTTTACATTTACATTTTCATTGCATTCACAGGTTACGTGTACGTTACTTCTCCCATTAATTTCGCAGATGTAGGGATAGGTCCAGTGGGACAATATTTGCACTCGGAAGTTCGTTCTCTCGCTCACGGACAGTATGGAACGCATACTGTAGGACATTACATAACAAAGTAAATGCAGTGTCGGCAGTTACCTGTTAGGCATTTCTCGGCTCGGAAACTCCCTAAAGTCTGAAAACGCGTCCCTCCACAAGTCCGTCGTGCGTGTTCGCTTTCTAGCGTTCGTTCGTTCAATCTGTGCTCACTCCTCTCACACGCCGATGGTATCTGGCACAGAAAGACTTGGCAGACGAATCCGGTTTTTATCAGTCTGGTTTGGATTTTGCAACTGTTATAGCGTCATCCTGTCAAACTGTTGTGAATTTTTGGAGTTACCAAGAAAACAGATGTTGAGAAAACGCAACTACGTTCCAGGTTGTCCTGCAACTACATGTCCTGGATTCCTTGTTACTTTAGAGGGAGCCATGTACTACCACGCATACTAAAACATTTAATGAATTTAGAGTTTCAATATGATTTAGGAAAGTAAAGAAAATTTGATTCGTTTCACTAAAAAACCTTTACAAGTCTTCGCTAAAACTGAAACCATGTATAGCCTCCTTCTGCTGTTTTATCAATACCAAAACATATTTCACAACTGAATCAATGTATTTCCATAACACTGTTAAAATTTAGTTAACAATATATAATATATATATATATATATATATATATATATATAAAAAGGTGCTGTACGTTAGAAGGAAGAGGTCTGAATTGGTGGGGTGAAACAGCACCCCGAGCTGGAATAAAGATTCTCTTTCACATGCTGCATGTGCAAATGCAGGAAACTTTACGGACTTCTTGAGCAGTATGTTACCACAGGGTGTCGTAGTACTGGATCAGTGACGCATTGCTCCCGGTGCTTATCAAAAAGACAGCAGGCTATCAAACAGACAAACGTGCATGTTCCCACTTTCATGAAACATATTTTCTAGACATACTTTTCAATGCCCCCGAAGAAAGATTCACTGCCCAGGTGAATACAGGTCAGCAGCAGTGACTGCAATACTTATCAAGCAATGACTTTGTCAGTGTTTTGAGCCTGGGACCCAGAAAAGTGGTCTTCATGAAGGGACTCGTGACATCAAAGAGAAACTGATAGTCTTGAATATACACAATATCTTTCACACTTGTGGCAATGACTGTGCTGCTTCTAGGCTTTTAAGTTTCCACAGAGCTGTTCACAGGGCCTGTTCACGGGGGTGGGGGGTGGCGGCGGGGGGGGGCAGCAATACTGAGTGGTCACATATACTACAGGTGCCCTGCCCCCACAAAAAAGTTCTAATATCATTAATATCTTTTCCCATGATCATTAATTCTCTTTTCAGCTGTGGCAGTCTCCTGTGAATTACCTGCATGGAGCTCCATTGTGTACTGTACTGTACTGTGGGTAGGCCATTTACTCAAATACTACTTGAGAGAATTTCTCATTTGCAATTTGCAAGAGGATTTAGCTCATTTCTAAACTGCTCCTGTGCCTAATATAGTTTGTCAGTCACTTTTTCTGACGAATTCCCAAACACTGTCACCGTTCTGCCAAATGCTTTCACATCAGTGTTGTCACCCTTTCACTTCTAAGCCCAGTGTATGAGCTATGCAGTTACACATTTAATGTTTCCATAACCTAACCTTTAAGTATTACCCTCATCATATTAACTTTTCTCTGTTGTCTAGAAATTCTATGTAAAGTCTGTGTAATTTTTGAATATTCATTACATTATTTTACTTTCTGTGTGCATTGTTTGAGAGCCCAATCAAGACAGAACAACAGAGTGATTTCAAAGTTGATTTACTGAGATTTATGAGAGTGAAATAATGAACCCCTATCCAACTGTGACATTTAAAATGTCAGTAGTCAGTATAAAGTCATTTTTTATAATGTATTATCTTCATGGGAAAGATGAAATTTGGAACAATATAACTGACCACGGTTTTCTCATAGTGTGAGACTTAATAAATCTTACTTAAAAATGAAACACCACACAGAATGTAATAAAATGACTTGTTTATATTTTTTTCATTTCAGTCACAACATTATAATGTATTAAAATGGAAAGATACAAAATTGAAATAAATACTGTCTGATTCATGTATAAATTGTATCTCTTTAACCAGATGATCTGAGTAAGTACATGTTTTTGTCATCATTTGTTTTCATTACCAAAACCTCTGACATTGTCATCATAGCAGTTCTTGCAGAGCAAAAATAATTATTTAACAAAAAGTGAACAACAACAATAATCATAACCATGTGATCAGGTTTGGCATGAAAATCATGTTAGGCTCAATAAAACTACATAAACTGGCAGCTAAAGACATGTATTGTACCCCCTTTTTTTAGTAATGATAAACAGAAGGGAAATAAACAGCACAAATTAACAGTTCACTTTTCCAATCAGTCATTCTGTGTAAGTTCTTATGCAGTAGATACATTCATTGTTGTCCCAAGGGAAGACAGTCTCAGGTGGTCTAAATTATTGAATATTCTACGATGGAACAAACTAGCAAAATGAGCAGTGATGCACAGCCGGCAGACATGACATGGACAGATAATTGGAAGTTACAATCAAACAAAAGAAAGAAACACACTGCAGATGGGAGATTCAAATACATATAATATATATTTTTTTGCTTTATTTTCATCAAAAGCCACCCAGATATGAAACATGTCCCAAAGAAGCATAAAACTACAGCACATTTTCAGTGCAGGCTATTCTATGACTATTTTTTAGCATTGTACATAACCCAATTTAAACTGTGGATCATCTGCCACAAATAATTTGAGGGATGTCGGACAGAGACATTTTTTTCTCTTTTTTTCTCTGAATTTATCAGCACGGAGCCAATTACACATTTTGAACACAGAAACAGTGACTTCATTTGCAAAATATAGTGGAATTTTAACAGATTTAATACAGAATGCAACGCTGCTTGAAAAATCCTTTGCTTGCTCCAAAGACTGGGATAAGCAGGAGGGTGACTGTGATGTCACAGGTGGAAAACAGAGCCTGCTCCAGGAAGGAGTGGTGGTCGTGTGTACAATCCTCCACAGGTTACTTCCTGTAAAGCAAAGTTGGCTGGCACTGTAAAACTCACTGACAAGTACTTACATGCCATGTCCCCTAAAGGCTTTCTACTGAAGCCACTTGCAAACCAGACTCCTTGCTCGTTTTCCACATGAGACATCATAGAATCGGGGGGATTCTGGAATTTTAGAAAATGTCTCTGAAGAAGATAAAATAACCTAAGATGCTACACCTTTTCAAGACAATTTGAGATCAAACACAGATTTCAAACTTTGTTTTCTAACTGTGGTAATATTATTTAAATTTAGGGTTTGTCTGAAGTTAAAGGTTTTGTTAGACTTGAGCTTCATCGATCAGTTCACTTGGGTGTAAGAAAAGAGTAGCCCAGTGCTACCACCGTGTCCTCAACATTGTAATATTGACTTTGAAATCATAAATCTTGACATATGATCAAACAAACCGATTTGGTTGTAAATGATAACATGTTTGTGACATAGTGATATGATCTACAAAAAATAAAAGTATATAAAAATATATGTTTACATCTGTGTAAACATTGTCTGAAACCTTTGCCAAATGGCCATCCTTTTAGCTAATTTCAGATTTTTTACTTCAGATATAGATTAGAAAATGTGCTGTACATTATTTTAAAAGAGCAGCCATGAGGTGGACCAACACAGTGATAGAAATACTTTTTCTTCACATTGTATTATACACTCTAACTCTATTGTGTTAGAGTATTTTTATAAATAATAATAAATAAGATTATAAGTATTGAATAAAAGAATAATTACTCATTCATAAGAATTGTTTATATAATATGGTTGTAGAAGGGCAGTTGATCTCAAATTTTGTGCAATGTGAATTGTCTTAGAAACAAAATAAAATTACAAAACTGTGCTGCCAGTACAAAGTAAATGAATGATTGTACTGAATGGGAAAATGGAGGATTTTGAAGGCTTACTGTTAACTTCTCTTTCCCTCCTGTGGGTTTTCAGATTTACCTGGTGGTAACGACACCCTTAACATGTGACTCACTCTGAATGAGTATGGATGTGAACACTGACACAACATCAATTCCCTGAAGGTGACTTGACAAAATAACAATGTAAGATCATGAAGAGGCCTCTAGAGAAATTTGTATTACATGAAAAGGGGCTATTGTGCATTTCTGTAATGTTGCATGTGCCCGAAAGACACAAACTTTTAGCCGCAAAGGCTAGAAACAACAATACTCCAAAGGAGTATAAACTGTCCCTAAAAATCTATTCTTCCACTTTGGGCTGGTTGAGGTACTCTCCGGATTAAAAAGATTGGGAAACAGTTTGCAAACACAAACAGTTATGATCCGGCTGAAGCTGAAAAACAATTTTGCTTCAACATCAAAGTAAGTCCCAGGCACCTTCATTACAGTTTAGCCAAAACCAAACCAATCAGTGGCTATCAAATTATAGAAGTCACATTCTTAGTGTATAAGATAATCAATGAAGTGGAGGGAATTTCCACATCCTATTTTCAAACAATAAAATGGGCTAAGGTCAATTTGCTCATCCAAACACAGGTCCTCCGTAACTCAAATATTGCCATGCTTCTGATCTCTCCTTCCGGCCATTGTATCAAAGATTCATTAGATGAAACCTTCCGTAATTGTCAGGAATGGCTTGGACCTTGGACCTTCCTTTGATTAAAATGATTATTTTTTTAGTGTCAGTCACATTATAAATGTTTGTGCTCACAAAACATCAGCTGACTGACACCAGGGCTCTGTTAGTAGGCTTCCACTGTTGTTTGCTTTTAAGTTGGAGGGTTACGGGAAAAGAATGTTGATTTAGTGGACTGAGTCATTCTAGTACGAGGCGATTCAGAAGGGCCTTTTGATAACACAGTTTGCCATGTCTTTCATTCATGTCTGAAATGGCCAAAAGAACAGAGTGTGCCTTCCCCATTCAGACAAAGCTGAGGTGGTTTGATAACATTCAGAATTGTGTTGTTTGAACTGTGGACATATTTGCTTCATCACTAGACTGGATATCATTTGATTTAATTGGTATTTTGTTAAAATCATCAAATGAAAGGTATAACAACCTCGATGTCACCCTTGTCAATTCTACAGTAGAAGCAATGCTGCCAAAACTATTTAATGGGCCGAGTTACAACTTCTGGCCAAAATGCTTTGAGGAGATAAAGTAGTAACAATCAGAGGTGATTATGCGGCATTTGATCCGCCATGGTGTGAAATTCAACTCATCAAATTATTTCCCTCATCATAAAAATGGGTGTCTGTATTTCTCTTTGGTTTGTTTCGCGGCCCCACGTGACACATCTGGGCCAATAATAGATGTGTGTACATTGTTTATTAAGAGAAAAAATACATCTGACACAAACACAGTTTATTTAGCACCAAACTTTGAATATACTTGAATTAATCTTGAGCTTTTGACAAATATGGTGCTAAAGATACCATATTTTTAAAAATTGAATGATAATGTTTTTGGGATAATAATACAGTAATCAGAAAAAGCACCATGAATTCCTGCCCTTAAACATCATGGTGCACCATAGCCACGATGTAACATAACCTCTAGAGGGTGTAACATAACCTCTCTATTTCTGGGTCTGAATTTGTGTGTGTGTGTGTGTGTGTGTGTGTGTGTGTGTGTGTGTGTGTGTGTGTGTGTGTGTGTGTGTGTGTGTGTGTGTGTGTGTGTGTGTGTGAACATGAATACGCAGTCAACCAGTTTTTTAACTGAAGACATTTCATTCCTCATGTACCACTTTCAATTGAAATGAATGCCTAACACCATTCTAACAAAATTGCTCTCTTTGCTTTTAGTTTAAGTTTATTGTTTAGGTTTAAGTTTAAGTTAAGTTTAAGTTACTTGCACTGTTGTTTGGTTAGAGTAAATCCTGCAAATTGGCCACTGAAATGTTTCATCTCTGGGCTTTTGGGCACTGTTTCAGAGCAGAACAATGCACAAGGTAAAACAAAGGTGAATGATGAGAGAACGGGGACACCTTCTGTTGAACACACCTGCAGAACCCAAGGAAACAGAGAAAAATAAACTAAAACACCCCTTTCACCAAAGAGCTCAACAACAATTCTCAATGCACTAAGTACATCTTAACCATGCAAGATTACACAAACATCTTAACTAGATTTTTAATGCTTTTTTAAAGATATTTAAAATGTGTTTTAAAACACTGACATTATGCAATTTGTTAATTACATCAGTTAAAGACACAGCCATCATTCGACTGTCAGATATTGGATACATCATATACATTTTTGATTTTATACAGAATCTGGACAACACAACATTACACAATCCTAGAAAACAGTTTTTCATCATTATTCTTCATTTGTTTTGAATATAACTATGAATTAAAAAAAAAACAATAATAGTTAGCAGTAGAATACAAAAATCAGTGCAAATTAAACAAATTGTGACCTGAAAATAAATGACAATGATTTAAATTACACAAAATCAATAAAATATTGCCAGTCACAGTACTCAATAAAATGGCCCAAAATTATATACATTATATATTATATAATATTATATGTATTATATAATATATAATACCACACATAAAATTTTTTGAAAGGCCAAAGAACATCAAGACAGCAAACACCGCAGGGTATAAATGTAGTATAAAAAGAACAAAATAAAAAAAATGTAAAAATGGTCACATTATATTTGATCATTTTTCCCTCTCTTACATAAATACATTTGAAGGGGAATTTAATATAATAAATAGATCTATGTATCGCTTCACAACCCAGTATTGCCCCCAAGAGGATAAGCATAGAGATGCACTGACATTGGTTGATTAATGTACCACACGACTGCGTATGCTAAATTGTTTTAATACTTCTTGTAGCCAAATGTTTAGTTTCCTAAGACAACAACACAGGACACTTGTGTTACATGTAAAACGCTATCATTTATTAGTGATTATTATATATATATATATTTTTTTTTTGGGTGTTGGTATTTATAAATGTTTATCCATACACGATTGTTTTCTTAGGTAACTTTTTGGAACCATTTCTGGCGCACAAAGGTCTGATTCCGTTTAACCACAATGCAAACATTATGAGTCTGATGAGTCTCTAAAATTAAATAAAAAAATGTAAGTAACATAAAAATGTTCCATTGTGGTCAGAATCTGTCCTTAAATGTGTTACATATAAACTTCCTATAAACAGAATACAGGGTACACCTTAAATGTAAGTGGTAGTTACTATTCCTAATGATCTTCTAATGCTTTATTACAGTACAAAAAATACATAGGAAAAGGCAGAACATTATTTTGTTATGTCAACTGTTTGGATTACTCAATACCATGACACAGAGAGGGTAATATATTCAGATTTCCCAAGCTGCACTGAACTGATTTCAATCATATCACATCCAGCTGTAGCAAACAAACCTGAAACATTTTTACCATTGTTGGTTTGCTGTCTTTTATTTAATACAAAATACTGTTTAAATAAAAACAATGACCTTTACACACATCTTCAGGTGATCCCTGCCCTCTTCCCAGGTTTTCTTCAAATGAAAAATTAGAATACTGAAAATTTGGATCTTGTCAAAGGCTCACAAAGATGCTATTGGGAAGAACGGGAATATTACTTTGCTGTGCTGCTGACTTCATTGACAATAAAAACAGGATCTAAAAATGTGACTCAAACCGACTCTATTCTGAGAAAATACTGTCAGGATCCAGGTTTAACTGTGGCATGTGTTCCATGGATTTAATTTAAATTTAATTTCCTTCTTAATGACAATGCATGGATACAAAAATCATTGATTAGGAATTATCATACGTTTGTCCAGAACCAAAAGCCTGTTTTGTTTCATGATGACATGAATTAAAGGGGGCATTTAGGGCCCCAAATTACGCCCCCAATGGCCCTGAAGATGCCATTACACAGCAGGTACATTCAATAGCTCCTGCACATTACATTTACATTACATTATGACATTAATAATGTAATGTAACATGACTTTGCATGCCAAAGCACGGCAAGACCCGTACGTAAGCCTTCCATATGTGTGCAGAGTAGTGACAAAGGTCTTTCTAGCAACACAGCGACACTAGCTGTGAGCAGGCAGACCCTCCATATTATTAATCAGAGAATAGGAATATTATATGTTATATATTATATATTATATATTATGTATAACCTGTGTTAAGGATTCAAACTCCCCTCTGTAAACAGAAATTATAATAGGTCCCTTCCCTGTGCCTCAATGCAGGAATGTTCACTGACCTCAGAAATTACATTTCAATATATATCCTATCAAGTAAAAATATATAAACTGTATCATACACTGTATATTATCCTGTACATACTGTACATGAGTCTTTTAGAGATAATTTAGACACACAGTGAGGACAGACCAACACTGATATAGCTATCTGTATTTTTGTTAACTGTCACCCAGAAATACTTCCACTGCTGGACATAAACATTATTAAAATGACATGTAAAAATCATAACGAGAAATGGCTCACAAAATAATAAACCATCTTCAACGATGGTGTCTGACTCTGTTCCCAAACACTGTTTTTTGTGTTTCTGAAGTTTGATACTGTGTGGTGTACTGAAAAAAATACTCAGAGCACAACAAAGTGATATTTTCCCAACATTATGCCCTAAACTGGCACATTTAACAAACCAAGAGATTATGACCATTTCAACATGTTTGAAAATTCATTCACTGAAGAAATGAAAAGACAAGTATAAGGACAACATGAAAGAAACAAGCATTAGAATCAGAGGCACAACTGCAATTAACAAAATGATGTGGACAAGCTATAAATGTTCGAATTTTTTTATGTGTACCTGCATACCAAATGAGCATGCTGGTCAAATCCAGGGTACAACAGTTTAGCATCAGATTATGCTCCTCAGAAGCATGGTTAAATTATTAATACTGGAAACAAATCAATTCTACTACTGCAGCAATTAAGATGAATGAAATATAATATTAATATAGAACATATTTGGGGGTGAATCAATTGGGCACCCGCAGAATAGCAAGCACCTTTAAAAAAGATTGCCCTCTGGATGTAATGTTTATCTGCAAGCATTTGGAGCCCACCTCTCAAACACCACCTCCAACACCATGAAAACAGCTTCCCAGAAACCCGGACGTATATGTCAGAGTTACCTAAGAGACTTTGACCGTTCCTGCTGCTGGTATTCACCTCCGTCTGTTCATTCATACTTTAAGACATTCTAAGAACTGACTCTACTTGACGTTTGTGACAAAATAGGCACATTTTCCCAAGCATGCATGGGAAGAATATCCAACCGATGCAAACAAGCAATGACATAAGCAGGTGATGATGCGAGCAGGTGATGATGCAAGCAGGTGATGATGCAAGCAGTTGATGACTGTTTTGTTGTTACAGGTCTGACACAGTCAGTGACGCTGACACATTTCAGATGAAAGAACAGAGAAAATGAAACACACTGCAGATTATCTGCTCTGCATTTACAATCAGCTCCAAATGAGGGAACACAACAAGTATGGTACAGGTTAATGTGATGTCTCAATGCTTCATTTACATGATTTCATGCATTAATGCATCTGGATGAATGTCTGAACCAGTTTGATCCCACACTGTATTATTTACAAAGCAATGAAAGCTGCCTCAGCTGAGATCTCCATGGTGTTGTTGGACAGATAAATGAATAAAGCACGGTGTTTGAAAGGAGAGCTCTGTGGAAAACAAATCATAACAAAATTTAGAGTAATGTTGTGACAGAATTTACATACATTTGACATAAGGGACATCATCTGTTTAAAGGACAAGTGAGACAAATATATGAAAAATGAGGTAGGAGCAGATTGGTTGGGGGTAAGAAAGGGGGTGGGGCCTGATATGTGGACCCCACCCAAACCTGGCTTTCTTACTCATGGATGTGACACACTGTACACTTTTGTGGATAAGCTCAAAACCAAAAGCATGTTCTCTACAAGTTAAAACAATGACAACAAGAAAAAACAATGCACATCAGTTTGCTTCTGAAAACAAAACGGTTGTTGGCCACACAGAGTAAGAGGGGAAAATAGCCGACTCCCTTCCCAAAGAAATCCTGACATCACAAAAGGTGATGAAGTGGATCTATGTACATTCAGTCCACAGTAACATGTAAATACTCCAAAGCACTCTAAGGAACTCTATTAAACGAGAAGGATGAAGTTGGTGAGACACAAATGGTAAAAAAAAAAAAAAAATACACAGTAAATGGCCTACTCCCACACAACATTTTTCAGTAGTGACCACAGATGTCAAAGAATTCCCACATCCAATTTTCATCTTGAGAAAAGCTTTTGATTGATCATTTTTCCAAAAAAAAGTCTTATTTTTGCAAACGTCTTCCACACCCTGTCTGTTTTTCCAGGGTGGAACATTTGCTGAGGCCTTTTAGCACCCCTGGAAAGCCTGAATCAGGAGACAAACATACTCCTTGGTTTATATCCTTGGTTTCTTCCACTTGTCTTCCATTTTTCTTCCTCAAAAGCCAGACTGTGTCACCGGGGTACGGATGAGCACATACACACGTCTCTCTCATGTCCCTCTTCCTGTGGGGCCATTTCAAGTGGAAGAGTCAGGAGGAGAAAGCCTTCAGGGAAAAAGCTGACCAAGTGATGTCTTCATGCCATGCGCGTAACATAGGTCTCCTGACCGTGACCAACACAGGTCAAACCACCACGGCTGGGTTTCTCCTCCGCATGCTTTATCACCTGTCAGCGTTGCCATAGTGACCGTGGGTAAAACAAACCATAATTCCAAGGATGCTTTCACAGCAAAATAAATAAAGGGCATGTTAATCCAAATGGAATTTCAGCCAGGGCTAGTTTCCCCTCTCCCACTTTGTGTGCCAAAGACAGCTTTGTTAGACAGCACGCTACATCACACAGCAGTTTTGGATGAAGGAAAGATCTTTGCCATATTGCCCAACAATCTTAGTGAATCTTGCAGAGATGGGAGAAGCAAACACTGCATGTGATTTTTTTTTAACCCATTAACTGTAACAGGCTGTTTCCTCTTTGTGGTGATTTAATCCATCTCAGCCATTGCTCTGTTGGAGTAATGTTGCGTCGATAAAGAGTAATATTGGAATAATGTTGCATACATAAAAATAACTGTCAGGCTCTGATGTAAGAGGAAAAACAGAAAACCCTTGCTTTCCCTCTCACTCTACAAGCAGACATCACAATAAAAACAAGCTCACTGCATCACCTAAAAAGTGATTTTTTCATTACTCTGCTTGCTCTTAACTATAGTTACACAAAGAACTTTTCACTCCAAAACTGCCACCTTTCAGCTTGAATTGTTTTGCAGAGAACTTAAATACTGTCCCTGACAAACACACATAAACACCCACAAACACACAAAAGACATGTTCACAGTAACAGTTGTAAAAGACAACCATGTCATCAGAGAGTGAGAGCAAGATAGAGACGGACTGATAACTGAGCCATGCTACACTTTGACCTCTAGATCAAACAGAGCTGTTTTCATGACAGCTTTTTTATTGGAAAGGACTGCTGCTGTGTGATTGATTTGGTTTTGTATCCGGTTTTTGTGTTGAAAGAATTCTTTGAGCATTCTCACCTTGCACCAGAACTGAAACAAGTTGTTATACAAATTTTTTTGAAGTGTGGAAAATGTAGCAATTTCTGAAAAAACAGGCAAACAGATTGCATAGTTGAGTGGTGGCTTTGCATCAAGGTGAGAAAGTGCATTTTTTATTTTCCTGTCTGAATTAAACATAACATTTAATCTTCAATGTTTCCAACTTTAGGTTCACTCGTCAGTGAGTTGTATTACCTTAAGAACTGCAGAGATCCAATATGTACAGTACACACAAATGCTCAGATCAAATCAGCTTTTCACTTGGTTCAATATCCGGCTATTGTTTTCATGCACTTACTATTTTTCAAACAACCGATTAATTTCTTCACAAGTCAAAATAATGTATTCATTTATAATGAGCAATTCATTCAGGTTTGCAAATGGGGTGAAAGCACCTATACTGCAGGAACTGAATCACACACCAGACAGCTCTTACTCTTTTGCTGTCAAAGTCAGCCTGTTTCCATATTTGTATATATATATATATATATATATGCTTCTATTTCTTTTGTCAAACTCAATCTGTTTTTCTAGCTTTTGAGGTAAGAGGAGTTCGCTAACATGTCCCAAAGAGACAACGAGGATTTGAAATAGTTCACAGTCAAGCTTAAAATTACAAGCAATATACAGCCTGCAATCGCCAGTGGAATCTCCAGCACGTCTTGTCGAGGATAAACAAACCGACATAACAAAGCAAAATGCAGAGAGAACCCTCTACATTCCAGCAAAGGGGCTGTTTCTATCCAGTTATTAGCAGAGCTTTGAGAGACAGGACTTCCGCTTGGAAATATCTATGCGGCAGTGATTATTTAGCCTTGCATCCAAACGTATTTCGCAAGTCAGGTGCTCTGATTAATTGATTTGACATTCTCATTGAGGTCATTGCTTTGCCACACATAGGAACATCTCCAAAGCTCTCGCTCCATGTATATTCCTTGGCAGTGTGGCCAGAAAGCAGCTGATTCTGAAAGAACACCATCTCTATCACCGCTTTCATATGTCTCCTCATTGTGATTCACCCTTTGGCTTTGAGAACAGAGAAACAATGCAGATGCAATGCATGCCTTCTCTGTCTCCTTTCAACAAATCAGAGCAACCAGCTTTAGTTAAATAACCACTACCCAGATGTTATTACACATTAAAAAAAGACCTCTTGTGTTAGACTGGGAATACCGTCAATTAATATATTTTCTTCTTCTTACATTCACATACATTTGTATGTATACACATGTATGCAAAAACTGGAAAAATGTGTCCAAAAAGGCAAAAAAATAAATAACAACAGATGATTTAATGAACAGTGTACAATAACTGGTAACAACAGAATTTACTTTCATACACTAGCTATATACATTGTCTTTATGATTTTCTGTTTTTGGGGATCAACAGTCTTATATGTTATATCCATCTACAGTAAGGCTTCACATGAAGTATTCTATGTAATATTTCTCTTTACATCTAAAAACCAACGCATATAAAAAGAATTTCAACTTTAGCACCTTATGTTATTAATATTGTTCCCAAAATTAAGAGGGGAGAGTGGGACAGCAATACTGGACATCAGGGGATTCTTTCAGATGTTTTACACAACCTTTATATGTGACATCATAATGATTCATTACTCCAGTGTTTCACAAAGTAACTGAAATATACAGTTTAATATAAATGGAACAGCAGTCAGATTTTAACAAAGAGTTTGCTAAAAGACCAAATGAATTATGCCAACTTTGTTGAGTACCCCATGTGAACAAGATTAAATTTACAGTTGCAAATTGCACTAACAATTCAACACGTATAAATTTACTTTAAAGATAACAAACTAATCAGTTCCCCTACAGCAATAAGAAAAATACAAAAAATCAGCAGCAATAATTTGACAACTGTAGGAATTTGACTGTATTATCAAATGAATCTACTTTGAAGAGAGTTCTTTTGAACATAGGATTACTGCCAACTCTACAGCAACATGACTTAAAGAGCTACACATACTTTGATGACAGCACTATACAGTATAACACAACAGCCACATTCTACATCTTTATCTTTCTCCTTTCTACCATCAACACATTTTTTTGCCTCCAAAACGTAATGAAGAAAATATGCATTTAGTTTTATCTTCAAAAAAAAGAGCAACAAAATAAAAAAAACATTTAAAACACTCTAAGTAATAAAAGAAAAGTTTGAAATACACGTATACAAAAAAGCTCATGGTTATTTTTTTTATTTGCGCAGGTTTGAAAACGTGGCACCGTTTGCACAAAGCAGCGCTCTGCTGTAAACTGGGACAGGTAGAGGTGCATGTTCTTCCAGAGTGAGAGTAAAATCTGCAGGTTTTCTGAGGCTGGCCCTTTTGCAGGGGGGCGTGGGGGTGGGGGTGGGGGTGACTGCCCCGGACAGCACAGCTGTGCCGCCCTGCAGTTCACATCGTGGTAGCACCTTTGGGTGTATTCGTCAGCACCAGATTGAGAAAACATAAAATGCACCCTTTCTGCTAATAATAAATAAAACAGAACTCAAATTCACAACGGATTGTAACTGACACTAAGGTACAGGGGTTTTTAAGCCAACTGAGGACAAAAAAAGGCGCGTCGAGCGTACCTTTCCAACGATTTTCGAGAATTCCAGGTGGGGGGATGGGGAAGTGAGGTGCTGAGGAAATCTTGCGCGCTACAGGGTCAAGGTCACCTTGAAACTCTCTCTCTCTGGTGGCATGCTATGAGATGGCGAGATAAGAAACCAGGTAACATTTCATGCATATTCTACCCACTTTTTGCCGACATTTCCGATTTCTCTATTGATTAAACCATCTTGTTTTCAAGAGGAACAATAGCAGACAAAAGACAAAGGCGTTGCTATTGTCGAGTCTTGGCACTAAAAATGATTTACCTTGCAAGGCAGAAGGCATAAACTTAAGTTCATTTACAACAATCAAAGAAATTTATCAATTCATTACAACAAAATAACAGGATTTGTTATAAAACAACACAATAGAATTAGCAAGGATAACAGTATTGAAACGGTATGCACTCATCAAATCTATTCAAACAAATCCCACAAGCTAAACAAACTGGGGTATCTTTGACCAAAACATCAACCTTTTTAAAGAAGAGGCATGGAACAGAAAATTCAAGTTCACCAGCAGATGTCCAGTATTGCCTAGCTTTTTTTTTCCACACACACTCACACAAAGAAAAAACAATATTCTGCCTCCTGGAAATTAGAATCCAGAATTCAGAAGATGGTCACTTGCCCGTGCAGTCAAACTAGTCATATCTACATATTGGAATATGATAACCATAATTACAATGGAAGGCGTCATAAATCATGACGCGTTCCATGTGTTATTATGTCACATTTGTGAACAATTATCTCCATTACTGCACTGGCACAATAAGGAAAGAAAGATCCTGGCATTGTTGTTTGCTGAATTGGCTGCCTTCGACAGGGTAAAAAGCACCTACAGAAAAGGCACCACGAGGTATGAAAGCAAAACCATGCTGTTTCTTCAATTTTTGCTGTGTGTGTTAATATCTGAGAGAGCAAACGCATGGACAGAAAACAGTAAGGGAAAACAAGCGTTGCTTTAAACCCTCAGTGTCGGTACCTCTCCACAATTCATTCATAACTAGTCTCTGTAGTTCTCGCATGTGGTCCTTGTGGTATGTTGTGCAGGCATTAATATTAAATGACCATGCTGATTCAGAGTTTGTACAATGGCATACAACAGAAGTATTGTACAGTAGAATTAGATGTATATTTTAAGTGTGAGTACCAATATAGTCCTCTGATATAAAGTGTAGGCCTACCATCCTTATGGTAAAGTATAAAAGTTGGTGTGAACCTCATGGTGTAGGCCTGGTTTGTGAAAAAAAAAATTTGTAAAGATCATGGATCAGTTCATATCAATTTGTCTGGAGAAATATTATGGGGTGACTATGGCAGCCAGATGTAAATAGCATTTTTATGACAATTCATGACATGAGTACAATAACATTGGGACTGCTTAAATTTATTGTATTATGTTTTAAGTTTGTATTTTTCTGTTACATTGTGTATGTGGTATACAGTCTATGATATTATCATATGCAGAAATGTGAAAAAAATAATTGATACTGTGGATCAAACTGTAGATTTTACTGGAATAAATCAGAATGTCTTGACTGGGAAAGTCTACTCATATATCGCCAATAAATTATGTAATATCATCCTTAAATGTTTGATGCAATAAATCAGAGAGGACTCATTTTGGGGAAAGACTCTGGCCCAGATTCAGTCAAACTGTACTCTGTCTTAACTTGGTCCATCATTTCACACACGGAACCACGAAACACTTTGTGCTTAAATTGAATAGGGGCCCTAATAGGGATTCAAATCAGTTTTAGGACAGCGAATCATGTCCTGTCAGTCCAGTCAATATAATCATGAAGGCCATTTCTGCCACTTTGTAAATAAGCCTTCATAAAATGGATCAAATTTCTACATTTAACTGAGTTAGGTTTTCATACAACAAAAATCTAAATCGGTAGTCCCAGCATTAGATCTGTGGGCTAGGATGGAGGTAGGCACCCTTGAATTAAGAATGGTTATAAAACATAGAGCTAAGAATGACTCTTTTTAAGCTAAAAATACCACCATACCCTTTCTTTCACCATATGAATTAGCCCTCTTTTCCTTGTAAGGTAAGCTTAAGTCCCCAGATATGTAACAGACATTGTTTTAGGTGTGGAGTCAGCACTGTAATGAATGGAGATAAAGAGTCACAGTGTATTTGCTATCCCTCCCTCTGTGAAGAATGCATTAATGCCAGATGCCAGAAGACGCACCTGAAGAAACGGAGAAACGAATGGCAGCCGAGAACCCAACCTGTATGTGCACTTTTTTTTTTTTTTTTTTTTTTTTGGCGGATAGCGTTTCTCAACACAAAATGAAAATGAACTATAACATAGATGAACGCTAAATTGAGATTTCCCAGCAAACAACAGTGAACCAGAATGCTATAAGTTTCAGCAGAAATGGAAACCCTGTTGGTAAAGAACATGGACCGGCCCCTTGATTATGGTCACACTGGAGTGAACGTGAATTCAGTGAATTCGTGGTTCATTGAATTAAAAAGGCTATGAATCAGCTGGTGGTGCTGGATGGCTGAATACACAGAATGAGCTATAAAAAAAAAAAAATTATATATCTCTTCAGACGCAAACAGGGTTTCGTTATCCTTTCAGCATGGGGGGCGCAAAGTGGCGACAGGCCTTGTCACGTGTTCTTTAAGCGGGACTTCCATTTCTGTTGCCCCAAACCCGACAATTTAACTCCTGAAAAGAGAATCTCTGCATCAGAATACACCTGAGCCCCACACGGAGGAGGAAGAAGGGCAAGCAGCAACCAAGGATGGAGCAAAAAACCCGGCGAGCCGGCCAGGAGAGCAGCCTGTGAGGCAGCACCAGTGGGATTGTGTGCTCCCAGCCACACACACTCACACACACGCACCAACTCTCGCTTGAAACCAAAAAAAAAAAAAAAGCTCAAAGACAACAGGGGAATGAGAGAGGACACGTCCTCTGTCAGAGAGACCTGCAGAAGCCCACCTCGATCTCTGCGTATCTGACTAGGCAGTAGAAGGAGGCAGGGTCTAGTGAGAATTGCCCATTATGCACTTAGCTGCACAATTGGCCACGCTAACCGCTGCCCCCTTGGACCACTCAGTAAAAGTGCCACAGAACCACGTAGGGACCAACAGCTTGACCGGGTCACGAGTAAACCTGAAACACTAGCCTTTTGTAGCGGGAGGACAAGGTGTCCCCTGAGCATTAGTGCCTGTATTCATAACCAGTCCATTCAGCTCCTAATACTGGCTCCTTCAGGTCTGAACACAGAGAGCAACAAAGATGATGAAGAAAGCGAAAAAGGAAGCAGTGTCGTAACTATGAGGTCATCATGTGGCTGGCTGCACATGCAGTTCTCCGCACAGACTGCCCTGTGTTCCATCCCTGGCAAGAACCCTTTACCCCTATGGTCTTACCTGCACAATATCTGCTTGCAAAGATCTTAGCAGCACAAAAGGGTCAAGGAAAGTAGTGTCCCCCTTCTAATGGTGCACCTAAATCACTCCTGGGCATCTCTTAATGCTAACACTTACAATGCCAGGCACATAATTGGCCAGAAAGTACATGCAGGTCTATACAACAGACAAAAAACTGTGATAAGTAAATGCATAAACAAACTAATAAACTAACATACCAAGAATAATATAAAGAATTTTCCTGCTGCCAATTATTTGAGATTCATTTAAACTGGAAGGGCTATTTGCATTTTATGGTAAAAAAAAATACATTAACACATATAATTTAAATGAACAAACAAATAAAATCAACCTGAGGGTTAATATTTTGACAGCCACTACCTGTCGGCCAGCTGTACCCAAACCCAGGGGTCCGTTTAGCTTATCCATGGATGTTGTGCAAATTGACAAGTCTTTCATTGTTTTGTCTCAGGAATCTAGGTGCACCACAAGCAGGGGGGGAGTACAGTAATAGATGTGATTTGGCTTAATTATTTCTGCCTGGTTGGAGCCAATAGCAGTAAGCCCTGTATACTGAGGGACTGAACCTCTTTTGTAGCAGACTGTGTCTATAAAATTATTTTTAGAAACACTGCAACGTGTCCTTAAACTGTGTAAAAATTCAGGTATATTCAGGCAAAGATAGCCTCTAGTTTCATCAGCTTTACAATGTAGATTTTTCTGATATTCTTACATCTACGAAGTTGAGAAATTAACAGCCAAAATAAATAAACAAACAAATAAATACACAGAATAGGAATAAATACAATTTGTTTAAAAAAAGAAAATGTATGCATGTCAGGATTCATTCAGGAACCGCTGACATGCATCTGCACCGTGTTAAGTTTATTATTAATATACTTATTAAGTTTATTACTCAAATTTCATTCATTTTGGGAAAAAGACCTCTGACCAGAGAGGAGGAGGAGGAGAGAGAAGAGATGGCAGGAATAGGGAGAGGAAATAATTCACACATCAAAAAGAAAAAAAAAAAAACCCGACTTCCTGTGGAACCCGGGGAATGATGGGAAACAGGAGGAACAGACGTCTCATGCCACAATCTCTGTGTGCCTCTCTGTGTGCTTTATGCTTGTTGCTTTTCAAAAAACTCTCAGATTTGTGCCCTTCAAATCAATCTTTCAATTTTTTATTCATTTTTGGCATTTGTTGGTTTGCTGAAGTTACTGCTCCAATTATTTATAAAAGAGGAGCCTAGTTTATTGTTCAGTCATATTACCTATCGGACCTCATAACTTGTGCCTTACTGCTGCAAAGCAAAACATTGTGCTCTCTTAAAAAACCCATGTACTGCAATACAAAAATACATTTTTACATAATGAAAACGGAATGCAAATTGCTGAATCTTTTGTTGATGGAAGATTATTCACTTTTATATCCCACTCAAGCTATACTGTACATTTTTCAATATAGATAAAATCAAACCACATATTTTTGATGAAAAAAAAACTTTAAAAACATCTTCCACATGTGCTTGGTTTGGCATGTAATGGGTACACTCAGCTTAGAGCTTGAGCTCAGACCGGCTCAATTACATATCACAAGAAATAGTCATAGTCTCATCCCAGATAACTCATACATCCATTATTGTTGTACTGAAATTAAAAACAGACACATTTACCAAATGTAGGAGTACCATCACAAACTATGGTGTTACAGAGCACTTATTACACCTGTTTTTACAGGTGTAATCCTACCTTTCCTTTACCAAATAGTCTCAACTCAGGCACAACTGACGATGTGGAGGTAATGCTCCACTTAAGTGAAGAAGGAGCACCAGTTTGCAATGTTTGCAGTTATTTTTTTTTTAATCGGACATGGGCCCAAAGTCCAACTGCAATGCGCTTTGTCCTTGCCTTAAATTAAGGCAGCATCACATGTTCTTTGCTTACACTAAATGTTCATTTAATTTTAGCCAAAGCCACAATGTTATACATCATGTAAGTAATCAAGAAACAAAGTGCCATTTGCTCAAATTTAGTCTTGCAACGTTAAGGACAAAGCGTTTGGCGGTGAGATTGAACACGAGAGCAGTTTGATTTGAAAGCCCAGTCAGTTTCAGCACTGGGGACATGCACCAGTGTCAATGAGATTTAAGTTCATTTGAATCAAAATTCAGTTGAATAGCACCAGAAACAAAACACGTTTTTGGTTTTTTTTTGTTTTTTTTGTTTTTTTTTTTCCCACTACCAATCAGCAAGAACTCTGCATGTCCACAAGCCCTATAACTGAAATACATGTTGTGCTTTGGATGACAGTTGCTGTTTCTTAGGAAATGTGCTAGACGTTTTTAAATAATATGGTATGCATTATGTTTATGTGTGAGTAAACTTGTTTCATGGTCCTCATATGATGAAAATATTTGTCATATTTGATGTTACATTTTATGGTCATGAATATCCATGAAATTCCACCGATTTCTGTAGCATGGATATGTAAGCATTGCTGCCAGTCCTAATCATTTATGGATATTCTGATCAGGTACACTGCTTTAACAAGCAAAATGAATTAAAAGTTTCTGAGACGATGTGTGAGGAGAAACATTACCATCATCAAAATAAAAAATCTCTCTTTCCAGAAGCCCTGTAAAAATGTGGAGAAGACAGTGAGGCTTTGCTGGATTCATTTTGTAGTTAATTTTTGTTTTCTATATTACTTGACATAATGCTCACCACTTCAGTGTGAGAGGCATCAATTAAGGCAATATGCCATTGTAATGCTTTTAGCACCAGTCACTAGAGCTTTGGTGAAACATCACTGTGGATCCCCACCAGCAGGGGGCACTGTGAGGTCTGTGTTTGCTCACCATGATAAACCATAGAGAAGCAGGCTTGGCAAATCTCCTCAAGTTAAGGCTACAGAGGGTGATGTCACGTGCAGGCTGTCTCCTCCGTCCACCTTTTATAAAATGGAGGAGAAGTTTTGTTTAAACCGTTTACTTCCACTCAGAGCTACAGAGGATGAATGCGCCCTGTTTGCTGGGCAAACAGCGTTTTCTGACTTTTAATTGGGACAGATTTACTCTTTCATTCTCTTTGACTTTCTTTCTTTAAGTCTGTGATGGTCATAATGGTTAAGTTGCTGGTTATAAACATTTTCAGAGACGGTGCTGAAAATGTCTCTGTTTCCTGTTCCCACCATTCCCATGTGCAGAGTCTGAATTACTGCCACATCTGCTGAACAAAAAACCAAAACAACCAAAAGAAAAGCATTTTTTTCTCCTGTACATACAAAATATATACACTCAGGTACCAAAAACAAAGGTGATCTTCAACTGTTTTTTGAACAGTTTTATATCACTGAAATATATTTTACATTAAGGTTTTTTTTCCCTTTCTACATATCGTTTTAATTTAGACCTTTGATAGATTTAGATCTTTCCTTGATCTGGCATGACACCACGTGAACATTTTGAAAGAACTTCATTTCATAGCTTTTGAGGGTAAGAAAAATGAACAACCAAGTAAAGGAAAACACCAAATGGAGAGAGAGAGAGAAAGAGAGAAATGGAGAGGTAAAGAGAGAGAGAGGGAGCAGGGAGGGAGAGAGAGAGAGAAAGAGGGATGGAGGGGGGAGGCGGGGGTTATGAGGTCTCAGAGGGAGGATTCGTACTGGAGGAGCTCGTACAGAAGAGGCCCGTCCCGGTAGCGGATGCCGGCGGCGCTGGGGGTGATGTACTGCAGGATGTTGATAGTCCTCCTCAGCCGCCGGTCCACGAAGTGGGCGTCCCAGGCCGGGTAGCGCTTCCTGGGCATGTCGATCTTGATGAGGGGCCCCTCAGGCCGGTAGGGCCGGCCCCGCGGGGTGGTGGGCGTGGTGGGCCTCACCTGGAACACGGGCAGGCAGGTGTCCGTCGCCAGGTCCTCGCCTTGGGCGTGCTCCCCGGTGGGGCCGCGGGTCGGGGTGGCCTGGGAGCCGCGGGGCCCCGGGGTGGGGGCCATGGGCTCGGCCTCGGGGGGCAGGGGGAGCCCCCACAGCAGCTCGGCGCAGCAGGAGCTGGCCAGGAGGCGCACGCGGGGGCCCATGGGGTGCAGCAGCCCGTAGTACAGGAACATGAAGAGCACGCCCGAGGCGAAGCTGAGATACACCCCGCACAGCGCCGACACGGCGTATGCGTCGGTGGTGGCCGGGTCCCGGTACACGTACCACAGGCAGGTCAGCACCGTATTCTCCGCCAGCACCACCGAGTAATAGGCCACCATGCGCCAGCGGGTCCGGCCCTCCTTCACGTTGAACCAGCAGAAGATGTAGACGATGCCCACCACCATGTTGAACAGCACCTCCTCCCACTTGGACATGCAGAAGTCGGTGCCACCGTGCACCACCCAGAAGGCCATGGCGCACCAGTGCAGCACCACGAAGATGCCGAAGTAGATGTGGAAGATGGAGGCGAAGAGGGCGAAGGACAGCACCCGGGAGGAGATGGTGAACAGGCGCCAGAAGATGTGGATCAGGGCCCCCCGGTAGCTCATGCTCTTCTTGTCATCCCGAGAGTCCCGCAGGAGCTTGTGGTAGGAGGCCAGGACCCACGCCAGGGACAGCAGGGAGGCCACGGACGACACGCCTGCACCGGAGAGAGGGAGAGTGGGAGAGAGGGAAAGAGGGAGAGAGAGGGAGAGAGAGAGAGCAGGAGAGGGAGAGCAGGAGAGAGGGAGGGGACAGAGAGGGAGAGGGAGAGAGGGAGAGCGGGAGAGAGAGAGAGAGAGGGAGAGCGGGAGAGAAGGAGAGTGGGAGGAGACAGAGAGGGAGAGAGGGAGAGAGAGAGTGGGGGAGAGAGAGGGACAGAGGGAGGGAGAGAGAGAAAGAGAGAGAGAAGGAGAGAGGGAGATTGGGAGGGGAAGAGCGGAAGGGGATAGAGAGGGAGTGGGAGAGAGGGAGGGGACAGAGAGGGAGAGGGAGAGAGGGAGGGGACAGAGAGGGAGAGAGAGAGAGAGAATGGGAGGGGACAGTGTGTATTCTTTGAGTCTTTACCTGTAACTGCTTTCATACTCAGCACCCTGATTAACTGTAGCAAAAGTTTCAGAGGAAAGCATCATTTTAAGAAACACCTAGGACTCTAGGTCTAACTACAATGCATTTTGTCCTTAACGCCGAGCAAATGATTCAGACTTATTCAAGGGTTAATCTTTTCTTTCTTTAATCTTGGCAACCAACAGGTTCATAATGCAGTGTCACATGACGTACAGAAGCAGTATCTCTCATTCTCTCCCCTTCCCTCTCCCGGAACACATCCCTTGTTCCTGTTATTAATGCAAGCATACCTGCAGTCAGCTGCCCCAGATTATACATATATTTTATTTTCAAGCTTTTGTCCCTGAGGAACATTTTAAACTAAATACCTGCTTCTGGTACTGCTTTGATGTATGTCTTTTTGTTCCTTGTGGGTTACATAATTCATGTGGGAACTTTGCAGCATATTAATATCACAGAAGATCTGAAGAGTCAACATTTACACCAAACCATGAAATCAAGTGTGCAGCATGCAAAAGGCTGCATGTTACACACTTAAATACAGTGTTTGATTCAGCTTATTCATCCAATAAGAAACAATTTAGCCTCTCCAAAATGGCATAAATCTGAAAAAAGTTTCTCCTTTAAATGCTGTGAGTATGAACTGTACTGTCTGAAATACAACAATCCTGCTTATTAAATGGTACAGATCTGCAATGTGAAAATAAGGCTTTTTCTCTTCAATTGATGTAAATTCAGTGCATGACAATACAGTACCTTCAGTTACATTCTGGAACTGTTTTGGTCAAAGTGAAGGTCTGTCTGACTGTGCCTGATTCCACTTATGATTTTTTAAAATTTGACAGTCAAATTTGTCGACAAATGAAAACCAGCAATGTGAATGATTTTCATGTGGATGAGATCTCCTCATCCAAAAAGAGCACAGACGAACCTGTTAATTTTAGCAAATATTTTGTCTGTCTTGCGAACAAATACACAAACGTGCACATGCACGCTCACACACATACATACACACGCACACACACACACGCGTGCACACACACACACACACACACACACACACACACACACACACACACAGAGACATACACACGCACACGCACACATGCACACACATACACACTCACACTCACACACACACGCGCGCACACACACACACACACGCACGTGCACACACACACACACACACACACCGGACCGGATCCGGACCCTTACACTGCAGCGTCTCGGCCCGGTTCTTCTGGATCATGATGCAGAGCTGTAGCACCAGCTGAGGGGCGCTCTCCAGGAAGGTCTCCAGGAGGCGCAGCATGTTGACGTCAGCGTACTCGTACATCATGGCCCAGTAGAACCGCCGCTGGTGCTCCCTCCGCCGCCGGCTCTGAATGCCCAGGTACATGGTGCGGATGTACCTGCGGAAGAGAGGGAGGGGAAATCAGCCAGGTAACCAGGTACATGGTGCAGATGTACCTGCGGGAGAGAGGGAGGGACGGTTAACCAGGTAACCAGGTACATGGTGCAGATGTACCTGCAGAGAGAATGAGGGGCAGTTACCCTGGTTACCAGGTACATAATGTGGATGTTACATTTATTCTTTTGGCAGACGCTGTAGAGAGAGATGAAAGGGGCCTGGAATGGATGCATTTTACTGATGTTCCAACAGAGGGAAGAGAGCACCGGCCAACACTGGTTAACCAGGTACATGGAATTTATGACAGCAAGTGCCAGAAAGAGATGGCAATGCAGCTGGTTGCAGAAGCTGGGCTTTCTGCTGTTCAGAGCCTGGACAAGTCATATGCTGACACTCCATTCCCATGCCATAATCTACAACGGCACATTTGCTGACTTTGCTGTCTTTTTAACTGTTAACATTAAATACGAGAAGTTAAATCTGAATGAGAAACTACTATGTTAGCTGCTGGTTTTTTTCACACCCATTTTTAACACTCCCCTCTGAGATGTAACACTCCAGATTGCACACCTGAAATTGCCTGTATTATTATTTCATATTTTATTAGTTCATCTTAGGTCCTGACTCGTTGTGAGGTAAAGACACTATGACACTTACCACAAAGAGTTGTCTAAACCTCTACTCAGGCTGATTCAGTCTGGTCTCGTAATAATCCCCCAGTTTGGATGGACTGATAATTCCTTCCCTCTCCCCCTCAGCACGATGTGTGGTGACTGTTCTGGCACAAACATGGCTACCGTGTATCACTCATGTGGGTGCCACACATCGGTGGTGGTTGAGCTGAGTCACGCCTTGCCGGTTCACTCCAAAGGACTTTGAGATCCTTTGAGCTCTTGTTACATTTATATTTTATGCTTTGTCATTCAGCGGATTCTCTTTTCTGGAGTAACTTAACAGTATGTGTAAAAAGTGCATCTGATAAAATCACACCAGTACCTACAGAACACAGCCCACTAGAGTCAAATGTGTGTCACTCCAAAAAGTTAAATCCAAGTTACATTTACATTATTGTCATGTATTATGCTCACACTCACTGGTCTGGGAGTGTTGTGAGCCTGGTCTGACACTGTTGCTCGTTTAAATTACATGGATACACTTATGTTCTACTGTGATGGAATTCGCTCTGGATTAGAGCGTCTGCTAAATGCATGTAATGTAATGTAATGTAATGTAATATTGTTAGCAGACACTCTTATCCAGAACAACTTACATAGGTTACAATTTTTATATGTTATCCATTTATACTGCTGGATATTTACAGAGGCAATACTGGATACCTTGCCCAGGGGTACAGCAGCAATGACTCTGTGGGGAATTGAACCAGCAACCTTTTGGTTATGAGTCCTGCTCCTTACCACTATGCAACGCTGCCACCAAACAAAGAGAAGATGAGTTTTGACTAGGCATGGGAGCCAAGATGCTGTCCTAACCTGTATCAGAGGACTGTCCCATCACTTGAGCCAGGAACGGGCAGAACACCCAGGGTACACAACTACAATGGGGAGGGACAGCCTGGCGTTCTGGGGTCACATAGCAGAGTGATGTGGCGTGTAGATATAGAAAAGCCTTTTCCCTAACTGCCCACAGGCTAACCCTGGCATTTTCAAACAGATGACACAGAATCTGACACTGTAGTGTTTTATTATTAAAGTGTAACACACATGACTGCACAACCGAACGTACCTGCACTGTTATTAAGGTATAACACACCTGACTGCATGTCTGAGTGTACTGGCACTATTATTAAGGTATAACACACCTGACTGCATGTATAAATTGTCCTGTACTGTTACTGAAGTGTATGACACCCAACTGCATGTATTGATATTGAGGGGGAACATAACTGACTGAAGCTTTGAATGTCCCTACACTGTTATTAAAGCATAGCATACCTGACTGCTGCTCTGAATGTCCCTGCACTGTTATTAAGGTATATTGCATCCAGCCGTGTGTCTGAATGTGCCTGTCCTGTCACACCAGGGCACCTCCAGCACCTGAGGGCAGTCGTACATCTTCACTGAGCCGCGCTGAGAACCGGAGGGGGAAGCTGCCACAACAGGCTCTGAGGTTCCAGAGGGCCTGGAGCAACGCGGGCTCAAGCATCCGAGAGGCTCACACTCAATGCCTGTGAATTATTTAAGCCCTCGGATGTCAGCCCATCGAACCCGCCAGCTGGCGGTCGAAATCACGCCGGCTCTCGCGAAGAGGACGCGGCTGGATGGAGTTTGTTTTTCCGGGAGGAGGAGATGCTGGGATCCACTCTTCCCTCGCGCTAAAGACACAAGCTTCAGGATGAAGAGCTGCATCTACTTCCATACTGTGATGGTGAGCCACCACTGTGACCAGCTGATATCACTCAGATAAGGAGCATTGTGTTCCTGACTGTTTTTGGATCCCCATTTGATCCAGCACCAAGGCCTGAGTACAGCAGTTCCGAATACACATTTATAAGCGCTCAAGTGACGCTTGTACGAGGTTCTTCTGCACAGCTGGTGTTTTCCTGCTACAGTCCAACAATTTTCAGCTTTAGGTTTTTTTTTTTCTTGGCCTAGCCTTTGCAAGTGGTTGAAAGCATTCTGGTTTCACAGCAGAATGTAAGCAAAGAAAAATCACTATGTGGGGACACAAAGTGGACTAGCTTTTATGGTTTTGACCCAGCTCGAAAACCGAAAGAGCTGTTTCCTGAGCTCAAACCTGCCAGCATTCCATCTCTTTAGTTCCTGTACAATATCAGAACAGGCAGCTGGGCAGAGGAGGTGGCTAATTTTACCCCTGCTCGAGTACATGCATAATCAGTGATCCAATGCCTTGAAAAAACTGAGCTGCTGAATGCAAATGATCAATTCACTGTGCTTATGAAACAATAGGAAACTCCTTCTCCCACAGCAGGGCTGCTACCTCTGTAGGAAATGGTCAGTGAAAAGGCTGGCAGCTGGATTCGGTGAAAAGACTGCTGGACTCTGATCCCTCCCTGTGGTCTCTGGCAGGTCTCTCTCAGTCAGGTCAGCCCTACCGCTCCCCCCTTCCCGGTGCTTGGTTTCACCGATCGATCGCTTGATACCCAAGACTCCTCAATGGGAATCTCAATGAGACTCTTCTGAATGGAGACCACAGACGTGGGGACGGGGGAGAGGAGACAGGCGTCTGTCAGGGGGCTGGCCACTCGCAGGGAAGCGGGGTCGGAAGGAACGGAGTGTCCCATGTCAGCAGGATGTCTGGCATCGACCGCCTGAAAACTGCTGTTCCGCGCCGGGTCATCTCAGGCCCGATCAGCCAATGAGAGAGGAGGAAGAGTGCACAGTCAGCTGCGGTCCCCTTTTGTTTTCGTTCCGTACCAATCTGAGGGGTTCCAAAATGAGAGGCGCTGTGATGAAAATGAAAAGCACAGTCCATCATAATCCACCTCAATCCCTGCTTCCTAACACCCGCTACTTGCAGTAATCGCTGTTTATTTTACGTGTAGCATTGCAATGTGTTTTGGATTCTGTGATCTGGTGACTGATATATGGTAGTATATTTGGCTTCCATTGTCTAGTCAGGTTGAACAAGTTAACTTGTGGTAGGGCTTGAATAGTATTACGCTCACACTCACTGGTCTGGGAGTGTCGTTAGCCTGGTTTAACACTGTTGCTTGTTTAAATTGAATGGATACACTACATGTTCTATTGTGCTGGACGTCACTCTGGATAAGAGCGTCTGCTAAATGAATGTAATGCAATGTAATGTAATGTTATGTAAAATAAGGAGCCCCCCCTTATAGAGGTGAGGTCCAGACAGCTGAACCCAGGTGGTACAGTTTTACCCACACACTCCCCCCGTGACCTCAGCTGACTCTCTCTCTCTCTCTCTCTCTCTCTCACACACTCTCTCTCTCTCTCTCTCTCTCTCACACACTCTTTCTCTCTCTCTCTCTCTCTCTCTCTCTCTCTCTCTCTCTCTCACTCTCTCTCTCTGTCTCTGTCTCTCTCTCTGTCTCTCTCTCTCTGCTGTCTGGCCCTGTCTGTCACGTCCATCGCAGAAGTGCCACAGTGACAGGCCGGCTCTCGCAGGTCCGCGCCCGCGGCGCAGGGGGTTCGGAGGGGCCCCGTGACAGAGCCGAGAGGACAGCCAGGAGCCGCCGAGAGGACTGGCCGTGACACTTCAAGCCAGCTGTCACCTGCATTACAGTCACTGTCACCCCGTCAGGGCCTGGCCGCGGAGGGAGAGGACGACTGCGATGTAACCATGGAGACACGGGGCGCTTAACTGACAGAGCCGGGCGGAACAGTCCGCGAGTCTCCCTGCGCCCACGGAAACCACAGAGGAGGAGACGCTGCTCTTACAGTATCAGCCAAGTCTGGACACACCTCATTAAGATAACGGGTAACACGCATTCAAAGACACTTTGATCTAAAGACTTATGCTTAAACGCTTGAAATTTGTTTCTTAGACAAATATAAATACTGAAGTTGATGCCTACATATGAATTTTTTCCAATTTTATTTTTTTTGCTACTTCATTTGTGTTATTTTATAGTTTTGATGTCTTTACTATTATTCTAAAATGTGGGAAATAATAAAAATAAAGAAAACCCTTCTATGAGTACGTGTGTCCAAACTTTTGACTGGTACTGAACTTGACTTAGATCTTCTTTTGAGGCCATTTCAGTAGAAAAATAGGGCAATGACACGCTCATTTGGACATGTTTTTGGCGTCTCAGCCGCCTTCATTAGAACATGACGTAAACGTTACATGAGTGTCCATTTAAAGTTGCGTTCTATTATTATAACTACTTTTTATGTTCATCCTCCTGCTTTTAATTAGTTTGTGAAATGAAATGCAGGATGCTTTTTAAGATACTTGTCAACCGAAGCTTTGGTATGCAAAGCTGATGTGAAATGTGTGCACTTTGATACAGCAGTATTTCTCAGTTATTTCTGCCTCAGAAAATATACAAGATGTCCCTCCGGAGAAGCAACAACAAAGATTTTAAGGGGGCTAGATGGAGCCCAGCACACACATGTGTGCATTGCAGAAAATACTGTCAACAGTCTACAAGCCTACAAATGGAATACATGAAAGGTAGAAACTACAAACAGACGGTATTAACGAGAAGCTAACACTAGAGGGCGCTCTATGCCTGAAATCATGCCAGACAGCTGCAAACGATGAGAAATTTCAGGTGCATTCAAGACACGTCTTCACATCTCCTGCCCAAATGATTTGGCAGAGTATGGTTGTCTGTGTTTTAAATAACAATTGGGCAATGCTTGCTGTGATCAAGATACCAGAATATAATAAATCAGAATCTCTCTCTCTCTCTCTCTCTCTCTCTCTCTCTCTCTCTCTCGCCACAGCCCACCAAAGCTGAGTCTGGAAACGGTGTGCTCTGTCTCGGTCCTTTGTCCTCAGAAGCCCCCAGCCCCTCCCCTGCAGAAATGCGCCTTGCAGTCCTTCTCTCTCCTGTCTCCTCGAGGTTTACTCATGCAGACTCATCACTTGTTCGTCTCCTTCTTCCTGAGAGGACTGTAATTTGACTGCCTCCACTTACGTAACTCTCTGTTCCAGGTCTGTAACGGCCCTACTTGTTCATCACTGCCCTTTCGTTGCCCCTGTACTTTGTTTGTCTCACCTGGGAAGCTCGGTCTCCTTCGTTATCTCTCACTCTCACCTCTGTCTCCCTGACCTCTCTCACTCACCTATAAACCGTTATCTCAATAACCTGTCTCACTCATTTTTAAATCAATGTCTCGTCAATCTATCTCATGAATCTTTACACTGCTGTCTCACTAACCTGTCTCACTCACCTTTAAATCGCTGTCACACTAACCTGTCTCACTCAGCTTTCAATCTCTGTCACACTAACCTGTCTCACTCGATTTTAAATTAATATCTCACTAACCCATCTCACTCACCTATAAACTGCTGTTTCGGACACCTCTGCCTTCTTCACCTGTAAAACATCGTCTCACTCATCTCTATATCACTCACCTCTAAGTCTCTGTCTCACTCACCTGTCTCACTCTGCTCAGACTCCCTCGTCCATGTCTCACTCTCCACTTCACCTTATTCACTGACCTCTGCCCTGCTTCAGATCTCAGGTCCTGCTTATCTCTGCATCTCTGTATCACTCACGTCTCTCACTTTGTCTCAATCACATCTGTCTCACTCATGTCTTTCCGTCTCACTCCTGCCTCACTGTCTCACCCTCTGTCCTTCTTAATTAGAGTGAATTAATTTATCTGCATCCTGGTAAAGGCATTCGTGAAAGCTAACTTCTCAGACATAATGACAGACAGAAACGAAATGCACTGTGTCCTCCCATGTTTCTGGCATTTGAAATAACATCAGAATCTTTGATTCTGGGCAACACCGTAAGGTGCAAGAAACCTCAGGGCGTTAGGGGACTGTTTAGTAAATACATCTGACTATTTACAGGCAAGGGCTGAACTGAGAGCACACAGAAAGTGAGCCAAAAATGTTGCAGAGATGTGGTCACGCGTTAGCCCTCCGCCGGGTCAGTCACAGGCGCGGACTGCCTCTCTCACACAAAGCATCAGAGCAGAGGGAACAGCATGCACTCCAGGCAGTCCCGGCATTGAGCAGCAGTCAGAAAAACCTGCAAAAACTCCAATATGTACACCAAACCTTTCACTGCCATCATTTATTCATTTTTCTAAGAAAACACTGAAAAAAAACACAGAGGATATTATTTATGTGTTTCGGGCTCAACGAGTGCCCGTGTGCTGGTGACAGCTGGTCTCAGTGTTTGAGTATATTCTACAGGAGCAAACATGCAACGAATTATCATATCGCCGCAGCTTAGTGTACAGATTTCGCTAATTGGGGTGACAATCATCTTTGGCTTTGCCGCAGATTGACTAATGGCTGCAATGTGAGCCGGCAATTATATAAAAACAAGGGTGATATCATGGCTCAACAAACAAGATGCTGTCGCCAGTACAGGCAAGGCACATGCTCCCAGACTGCATTGCTGACCGCGTGGGTGATGTTTGTAGTCCCAGCCCTGGAGAGTGAGAAACCTGACTCACAGCCATAAAGTGCTGTTGAATATGCTCTTGCGTGTCTCATGATTGCAATCAGGAGAGATCGTAAGTCTGAGCGAAAGTCCGTAAGTCCACAGAACTAGAAGGAACCAGCACCAGTGACACCACAACCATAGAAACAGCCTCGGTTGTAGAGACTGAAGGATCTGGACACGGGTTTCACCTGCTTTCCACTGCTAACACCTGCTTAAATGAACAGTGTGGTTTTCTATTGCTGTCACAGCATGGAAAGCACCACTGACAGCAGTGATCAACAACAGCTGTCCAACACAAGGGCTCTGACTCTGACTGAGTCTGGAGTCTTTTACAGACTGTATCTACATTCAGATCCTGTAGTCTCCTCAGGGGTAC
Source organism: Megalops atlanticus (assembly GCA_019176425.1). Lineage (NCBI taxonomy): Eukaryota > Metazoa > Chordata > Actinopteri > Elopiformes > Megalopidae > Megalops > Megalops atlanticus. The sequence continues at coordinate 7,617,236 of CM032892.1, read as the reverse complement.
AATATTTCAGATTTAAACACAAACACAAGTGCTCTATTTTTAGTTTGATGTGAGAAGCAACATTGCATACAGTGCAATCTTAATACAGCAAACAGTAGTGAAGAGAATCTGGAGCTGGAAGCTACAGACCAAGACAGTCTATCCAAATGCCATAATTCTGTTATCAGATATTAAGTTACAATGACTTAGTGAGCTGCTGAAGCTTACATGTTTTTCTAATAAAGATTCATTTCAGCATTCACACAGACACACACACATACACACACACATGTGCGCATGCACACATGCTAGCATGCACACAGGCAGACATAATAGGACATAGATTCTTCTGTCCTTCTCCCTTGGTAAAGTATTTTTAAGCAGTGTCAGCAAACCAGTAACAATCCTTTCCAAGGGCTGGGAAAGAGCTACAAATTCAGCATTGCCTTACCAGTCTTCTTATATACAAAGGTAAAAAGCAAAGCCTTAAGAACATGGCAAATCTACAGTTAGCCACGGCCAATGGCTGTATTGAAAGGAATAATTCCTTTATATAATGCAAGTGTATGCCCTCCGTCCTCATGGGGAATGTGTTGTCTGTGAACACGAAGCACACAGAATCTCAGAGGGGGAGACGCCTCGTCTTTGGCCGGCAGTAGCGTAGCGTCTGTGTCCTTGCGTGACCTCAGCAAAGAGGTAAAATGAACTTTATGACTGATCTGTGCGAGAACGTGGCCACCCTTCTCCTCATACCCTGATCAAACGCTCAATTAGCTAACCCAGCGAGACAGGGTGAGCCTTTCTGACCGGTGCAGTTATTCCCCTGGAGATGATCTGTCACGCTAAACGCCTAGTCAAGCCTGAGGAACCGCCATAAAACTTTAGGCCAATAGCTTCAATGTACTCAGATGTGAAGATATTCAGGTCTTTGGATTACATCACAGAGAGACACTGACATATCAGTTAAACATACTTTTCCTTGAAAGCAGTTGATAGTGGTTACATGTCTGAGAGAGGTTAATGTCCACATGGGATATTCAGTGTTAAAATCAGATTTACAATTAACACTCTAAAAAATAATCTGAAATGCTATAATTAATACAGACTGGCAAGCATTGTTATGCTCTTGGCATTTACAATAATTTACACAATACAGTACTCTGAATAAGCACTTACAGAAAAGAAATTCCACAAATCATGTTGTAATCTTGAGAACTGTACCTAACCCAAATGGCTTCAATAAATAATGAGCTTTATAAATGGATAAAATGTAAGAGAACTAAATAAAACAATAATGCTAACATTTGTGTGATGATAACTTGAAGAAAATGGTATAATATTGAAAGCAACATGTCTCATAGGAGTATGGAAAAGCTCAATCTGGACCAGCATGAAGAGCACACATTTTCTAATAAATCTTTATCAGTAAGATACCCAGGGTTTGCACTGTGACAGTACAGCTACTAATCACGCAGAAGAAATCATCTAAAAACAAGCACTGAATGGCCAATGGAAATAACGCTGACACCGTTCTACCAAACCAACTGAAGGCATGTTCATTCTCCAGCCACACATACAAACACAAATACCCACACAAGCACACACATAGACACACAGACACACACACACAAGTGCACACGTACACATGTACGCACGCATGCAGACACAGACCCAGTGGAACGCTCTAACCTTGACAGACCATGGCCTCGCTGACCGTTCCCATGGGGATGCACGGGGCAGTGTCTGACCTGATCGTTACTACAGCCAGGTTGTTAGGAGTAAATAAATCTGGTGTGTTTTTTTTGTGCTCTGGTCCCGGGGGAAAGGGAAGGGGAGGGGGAGAGAGTGTCTGGAGCAGCAGAGACAGGAGAGGGCCTGGAAGCAAGAGACTGGAGAAGGTCAAAGGGGCAGACTGACCCACCCACTGACTGCACTCCACCAAATAAGCCATCTTTGCTTCCACAACAGCACTTTCTCTGCAGAAATATTAAGGATAATAATGAAAACACTGGCCTTTGAAAAAGCAACAGCCCACAATTTCCAGTTCTGTCCTTATAAATGGCACCCAGGAGAGAACGATGATTAAACAAGCAAAGCAAGTGTTTTTTAGGCACCAGTATCTTTAAATCAGCCTTGTAAAACCCGCTCACTGTATTTACTGTAGTGAGTGTTTAGTACCTATAACCCAACACTACTCCTGGGATTCATATTCAAATGCTTTTTGACTTTTACCACAGAAAAACAGAAATTAATTCAAACTCCACTTATACGTGTTAATGCAAGTGATTGGTGAGAACTACTGCCCATTTTTCAGAGAACAGTGCAATAATGCTCTTCCAATGTTCTCCATGTGTAATAGATTTTGAACAAAGGTACATGGGTATGGGGTATGGTATGGGGGAGCAAAGGGTAGAATAACCTGTGGTGAAGTGATGTCTGGCTGCCAGTCTGGCAGAGTTCTGTGTTTTTTTCCAGGTTTGATTTGACAGGAGTAGCTGAATGCTCATATGGCCTAATGTTAATGTAGCCTTAGCATTAGCATCAGGGTGCAAGCACTTAAAGCGCTAGCACTCAGGGTGCTAATGCTGGCTAGCAGAGCATCCACACCAATAGACAACATTTGCTTCTTTATAAAGGCATTTAACTGTATTCAATACAATTTACAGTGTACAGAACATTCTACAGTAAGTTTCAAGACAAATAAATACGTAAATCTGTGGTGGCTGGAATGATGTTGTTCAAAATAAAATAGAGATGGTATTCAGTGTTTATGGTAAATAATATATATGCAAAGTAGGTCGATATATTGTTAGATAGACCTAGAGTAGCTAGCTAGCCAGATTAATTTGATTTTTCCAAGGAACTCAGCAAGCAAACACATTTTTGGTTGGTCTGTGTGGTCATGTAAGAGATCCTTTAAGGTGAGCTGAGGTACAAACAGGTGTTTTGTACAGCAAATAAGGCTGATGCTGAATACACCTTAGTGTGGGAGTTCATAAACAAAGTACTGACCCAAATGCCACTCTCAGTACTCACAGTCTAACCTACCCCCCCCTCACACAATGTTTGTGTTGCAGTCCTGTGGGACATCTTACGCACAGACGCACACAGCACCTGCCGGAACCGATCCTCGGTTCTCATGGTTTGGTCCTGCTTGCATTGTGTCATGTTGACCGCTGTTGACCACGGTCATTGAGTGGTGAATAAACGGAAACACAACCCCAGCCTTTACAGGAGTTTACAGTCCTGGATACCGTTTATAATTGGGGGGGTTGAGTACACGTGTCTTGTGTGTTCTGGAATTCTCTGCCAACTGACTCCTAAACATGTATATCAGGACCGCGGCGGCACTGTTAGGTATCTCCGCTCATCGCCCGTCCTTTCATCAGAGGGTTCCCAGCTAAAGCGCTCGACGTTCTCATAATGTTTTTGTTACAGTGTCAGAACGTGTTAAAAGCGGCGAGGGCGGCGCGGCGCCCGGATTGAAAGTGACATCACTGATTTCACCGGAGAGTTCCTCCGAGCCGCGAAACACCGGCTGGCCCGGCCGCTTGTCATCCCCCGGCGGCCGTCACTCCGATTCGATCCCTCCGCTTCACCGGGACTGCCGCGACTTTCAGCTCCATAGCACAGAACATGGCTTGCCATGAATTATTTGTGTCGAGATCATAGCAATCGCTTATGCCTCGTTTGCCCGGCTTGAACTTGGTGTAGCTGCCGCGCTGGGCCGTGTTCCGAGCGCTGTGCAGTCAGCCGTTAGTAAACTTCTCACACACGCGCAGCCAGCTCGGATCAGACAGAGGACAAAAGGCATTAACCGGGTGGAGTCAATAACACCGCGACCAACCACAAAATCAAGCCCCGAATGCCCATTTCGCACTGTTGTCTACATTATTATTTCACCTACACATAAGGTAGACTATGCACAAAACACCACATACAGATTTTTAATATTAATGCACTTCATATGACTTCATATATCTATATGTCTTAATGATAGTATACCAATAGTATACCATTCACTCTGAATAAGATGTGAATGAACCTAAAATTATGGAGATGACAGTTATCCTGTAAGACTGCTGCAGGTGGCTGTTAAGACTATTACAGGTAGTAGGAGGGTAGTATGGTCATGGAAATCACCCATCCAATAGGATCTATCAGTCTGTGCCTGATCTGCCTGTCCTGTTTTCCACTTCCTCGTTAACGCACAATATTAGCGTAACACCTCTCCAGTGTTACAGCAGCACTGTCACGCCGCCTCAGTTTTCCTGACGCTTTGGGCTCCACGGCTGAGAGCGGCCCCAACGCTGACGGCCCGTCCCTGCCTCCACGCCCGCTGTCATCACTCACAGCTGAGTCCTGCCGCGAAGCCAGCCTCCTTCGCACGCACACGCCTGTCAGCGAGTGACCGCCGGCCGGTGACAGCGCCGTGTGTCACACGCGAGCATGTGGGATGTGTGGGTGCACGTCTGCAGAGCCTCCAAAAATCCCCTTATTAAATTACGCTTTTTTAAAAAAACATAATCAGAAGTACAGTGGCTTGGGAAAGTGTTCAGACCCCTTCACTTTCTGCACACTTTCTGCAGTTTTTGATTTTTAATAAATGTGCAAAACATTTTCTAAAAAAATGTTTTTGCTTTCTCATTTTGGGTTATTTTGTTTTGAGTGATGGCATAGATTAAGTCTATAACACAACAAAGTGTGCAAAAAGTGAAAGGGTCTGAACACTTTCCGAAGCCACTGTAGAAAGCTTGTTCATTTGCTTGTATGTGAGTGTCTGTCTCCCTCTCTCTTGCTCAGATATGCTGTCTGTATACTGCACGCTGTTGAAGTTCTCTGTTTTTTTAGTGCAGTGACATCTCGCCACAGTGCACAGACCAGCTGCTCCAGATGAAACACACACAGCACCTTGCAGTCTCGTCAGCCAACCTCTCCTCCTCTCTGCGCATCTAAGCAACGATGCCATTAAAGATCTGCCGCGAGAGCATATGGTACAGTTAGCTACAGCCAGGCCTGCTCCGGAGGAGAATCTGACTGAGTCTGGAGAGTCTGAGCCAGAAATGAGAGGGAGGGTTTATGTCCCTTACACAGTTTTAAGATGTCTTTGAAAGGGTCCCTCCACATGTTAGAGACCATGTATTACAGGGGAGAGCATGCAGCATGTGCTTCTTCGAAAGAGTGACAGAAAGTACAAGGGAGAAATGGTGGGAGGGAGAGACAAAGAGGGCAAAAAGAGAAGGATAGAAAGAAAGAAAGAAAAGAAAGAAAGAAAGAAAGAAAGAAAGAAAGAAAGAAAGAAAGAAAAGGAGGTGCACATGGTGCTTGGATGAGTCACCCAGTGAGTGACTGAGCTGAGGTGAGAGAACAAGTCCTGAGGAGAGAGCAAAGCTGTCACTCTGGCCCAACCCACTGCAGCCCTCACTGCAGCCTCAGTCCCAACACAGCACACTGCAGCCTCAGTCCCAACACAGCCCACTGCAACCCTCACTGCAGCCCTGAGTCCCAACACAGCCCACTGCAACCCTCACTGCAGCCCTGAGTCCAACACAGCACACACTGCCCACTGCCCAACACAGCACACTGCAGCCCTCACTGCAGCCCTGAGTCCCAACACTGCACACTGCAACCCTCACTGCAGCTGAGTCCCAACACAGCCCAGCCCTGCAGCCTCAGTCCCAACAGCCCACTGCAACCTCAGTCCCAACACAGCCCACTCCTCACTGCAGCTGAGTCCCAACACAGCCCACTGCAACCCTCACTGCAGCCCTGATACCAACACAGCACACACTGCAACCCTCACTGCAGCTGAGTCCCAACACAGCACACTGCAGCCCTCACTGCAACCTCAGCTGAGTCCCAACACAGTACACTGCAGCCCTCACTGCAGCCTCAGTCCCAACACAGCCCACTGCAGCCCTCACTGCAACCTCAGACCCAACACAGCCTACTGCAGCCCTCACTGCAGCCTGAGTCCCAACACAGCACACTGCAGCCCTCACTGCAGCCTCAGACCAACACAGCCCACTACAACCCTCACTGCAGCTGAGTCCCAACACAGCCCACTGCAGCCCTCACTGCAGCCCTGATACCAACACAGCCCACTGCAACCCTCACTGCAGCTGAGTCCCAACACAGCCCACTGCAACCCTCACTGCAGCCCTGATACCAACACAGCACACTGCAACCCTCACTGCAGCCCTGATACCAACACAGCACACACTGCAACCCTCACTGCAGCCTCAGTCCCAACACAGCCCACTGCAACCCTCACTGCAGCTGAGTCCCAATACAGCCCACTGCAAACCTCACTGCATCCCTAGCCCCCCAGATAATTACCAATTGCATTGCTAAACAGTGTGTACTTATGATGTTTAATTTAGCTTAGATGAAGTCTTGATGAGTAAGATACAACTTGTCAGGCTGAATGGCAACTGTCCCAAACCTGTGGTTAGTGGGATTACCTGTAACTGAAAGGTGCGGACATGGTGGCAGGAACCTCCTCATGGTGAACCATGTTTGGAGTTTGGTTAGAGGGCTGTCAACATTTCAAACTAACTTATTCAATATATTTTCCCTCACCACTCGGCTTTTACTGATGCTCGTATTTTGTGTAGCTGCAGATTTCTTCCATTTAAATCCAGTTTTGTTCAATTTACAGTATATATTCTTTTACGCAACAGCCATCTCTTTCACCAATGGCATGCTGCTGGTGAAGCAAGCCATCCTTACAAACATCAGTCACCAGAACATACGCCAAAATTCCCTCTGCATTGGACCCACATTCCCATCATAGCTCCTAAAGTTATGAAACAAAGTGTAAAACACTGAACCAGAATGTCCCCTTCATGAACACCACCTCCGAGCACTTCTGTCTGCTATTGACTCAGCATACTTCCCAACATACAGAGAACCACGCAGGGAAAAACAAGCAGCCTTCTTCGCGGAGGCACAGACTGACCAATCGGATGGTTCATCAGTGTGTCACGTTACCGTGAGTCACGTGACCTTCCCGAGGCGGTTCTGGCTGGTATGTTCTGGATCAGCTGCCAGTGGATGGGGGTGGGAGTACAGAGTGAGTACCCCTAACAGACCTCTTATGATATCTAAGCAACCAGCCTCTCTACACATCTCTCAGCAGAGAGAGGGCTTGGCAGGACCTCTCCTTCACCTCTTTGTGTTCTCTGTCTATACCCCCATACAGTCAGACACCGCACACAGAACCACAATTCTCCATATGTAACACAACGCAATATTACCTGACTTCAACAGGATACTGGGTTAAAACAATGGGACATGATATTGGAGGTTAAGGTGAGGATTTGTGTCAAGTCCAATAATCTGCCTGTGACGCTTGCTTGCTTTATGAATATGGCTAATACATGCTAAAGAAGTACATAACGCCTTTATTTATGGGTAGTACATGAGAGGACGTCTATTGTTCATATATCAGGGAAATGTGGGAAGACTCAACTGGCTGATTAAAGTCCTCCACTGCATTGTATGGGTGGAGAGGTTCCTGATGCTAAATGTCTGTTCTCATCTTTCAGGGAGGTGGAGGGAGGGGGTAGGTATATGTGGTGAATGAGTCACCATCACCCCCCCCCACATCTCCCACACCCCCCACACCACCCCAAATACACACAACAGAAAAAGACACTCTAAAGTGTGCTCTGAGATCCTGCTCTGAAAGCCACTATATGATTGTAAGTCATAATCATAACAATAAGCATGAATAATATGAACTCATTCATATTCGCTTATGTATTCGCACGCCTCACACCGGCATGCCTCAGCGTACTAAAAAATCTACACAGTCTGAGTGGGAAGACACCTTCCCCCCTGAGCTAACATCACGACGGAGAAGGTGATTAATACAGTAGTCAAGAGCTTGACTGTGAAGCACACCCATCACTTCAAATAACCCATCAATTACTGAGTCACTCATTATGTTGGAATTTTCCGAGCCTGGCTCCACAGAGATTAAAACAGAAACCTCGAGTTTCATGAAAGAGCTGTTTGCATCACAGACGTCTCCCTTTTTACCTGTCTGTCACAGCCGTCTCGTTTGATATATTCACATTGCTCAAGGCTTTGACGAGGTTTTCCAAACAGGGGGCCTTTGTAGCTTCTGAGAGAATGCATAACTGAAGCAATATTTGAATATAAGCGAAATAAATAATTAAAAAACGCTGTGAAATCACAGCAGCTATGGATTTAGAACGATCGTGATTCCTCTGGGTCGCGTATAAATGTTCTGCATTACATCATCGAAACGGGAACTGCGTGGGCATAAACGTTTCGCGCAGGGGAAATACAGCAGTCGCTGCATCAAAGCAACCCACAAAGTTTTATACCGACAGACAGAGCGGGCTTTGTGGATCTCCAAAAAATAGGGTTTAAATATCTTTACTACGACAGCAAACAGACATAGCTTATGGCAAATACATTCGGTTATTTACTGAATCTTTTTTTGCATTACACCTTAAAGAATTTGCATTTCCGTCCGGTAATTTGTATAAAGGAAATGCATCCATTTCGGCTGTCGAAATGTACCGCTACCTTTCGTGATAGTGGGGTACTGCAATTTTCAGACGAAATCCATTTTTATTAACATTCTGCCAGGGGCTACGACAGATGGATTTTACAGTGGATATATCACTTGTGTTTATGCAGGTTTAATGACACCACATTTTATCATCCATAGTCTATTCCGTGGCCGATTGTAGCTAGAAATAAAATACAATACCGCTGACAGTGCACTGAAATAAAGGAATCTGTCAAGAAAGAAAGAAATCAAAAATCTTCAGAATATATATTTGAATCCATGTCTAAATATATTTTAAATATATTAAAATATATACATTAATACTAGTATCATGTACGTAATGTATGTGTAGGCTATTAATATGAATATGCATATATACATATCCATATGTGTATTAAATTACACATGAAAGCAGCATAAAATAATGCATCTTGAAATATAGGGGCAACGTGAAAATTATGCTATGTTACTTTACTTCAGAGTACCTAGGTGCTCTAATTTTTTATATTGTCAAATAAAATACTCTCACGATAAAGGTAAAGTGACAACACACCGCAGTAATTACACTGGCGAGCTGAAATATTTACGGCAAAGAATCCCCAGCCATGATTTCATTTACTGTAAATAAACGCTGTTCATCAGTGTGTTGCATACTTTGGTTGACAGGTGTAAACCTGAACCTCAGATTTGCATTTTTTCCAGGAGGGAACTTAAAATTATTATTATTATTATTATTTTACCAGGAAGGGACGTAAAGGATGTGCATCTCTGGAATTTCTGTGCGGCTATGCCGTCACGCTGATGCAAAGCAATGCGGCTTTTGAGAAACAGGCCATGCGCGCCGCGCCGCGCCACGTCTGGAGTGGCAGCCCGCGGAGGAAATAAAAAGTTCAATCGATCAGTTACGAAACAAATGTGTTTACTAGGTTAGCAGACCGACGGAACACGGAACCAGAAACCGCAAACATCAGTAACGCTCCTCTGAAACCTTTTAGGGACAAACGCGTGTCCGCAAATGAGCAAGCGCTCCGAAGAGCCTCAATAGAATTACGGGAAATGATGAATGCCTTTTGGGATGAGATGTGATTCGCTGAAATGGGCTCCGTAGTAAAAATGCTGCATGGATCGTAGGCCTTATCAATTTTCTGAGCGGGAATACCGCAAGCAGGTGTCAAATGTTTTAATGGACTAGCATATCTTCTAACATAAATCAGGAAAAAATGTTTATGTAATTGTTACATTCTCCGTTGGAAACAAACATAGCTCAGTGGACAGTCTCCTATTTCTGTTTTGTTGCTCCCCCACAACATGATATTCTTTATTTAGCCATTTTCGTAGGAAGCGGCCAATGGAAAATACCTTCTAGAAGTAATTTTGTTAGTACAGGCGAATATCATTTGTTTGCTGTAATGCACACATGCAGATTAATAAGCAAAATCTACAGTCTTTTTTTCCTTTTGCAGTGGGTGGCCTCCCTCTCCCTGCAGTCTGTACTTTTAGATGATATCACACCAAACAGAGGAGGGCCTTGAACAACACAGGTCTGTGTGCTTTCAAGAGGGCTGAGCGGGAAACAAGAAAAATAGATGTGAAACCAAGTGTGACCATTTAGTGACTCTCATGAACACTCTCCCCACACCGAGAGAGTAATTTGTCACAATTAGCAAAGGTTCACCAGAGTCGATCGCCTGCTCCCCTCCCACTTGATTGGTTCAACCTGCGCAGCCCTGATCGTGTAGTCAGAGCCCAGCCAATGGGTGGTGTCCCATGCTTTAAGTAGCAAAAGATCCATAAGTAAGCCCTGCAAAAGGAGAGCAATACTGTATTTCCCAGTCAACTCTAAGCAAAGGAGCTGCTGCAAGAAGGTACCTGTTCATAAGCCACTGGACACAAATCATCTGTCCGTGTCAGTAGGTAGGAAATTATTTGATAGAAATAATTTTAATTTCATTTAACAGAGACTCATTATGTCTTTGTGCACCAAACATAATGGAAAAGACAATGGCAAACATGCAAACTAGCACAGGAGTGTATTCAACATTACATCTCATTGGTAATGTGTAACCCTTTCCTGCTTTGGTGAGAAGCAGCTAATGGTGCTGAAACAGCGCCATTTTGTGTTTGTTTTCCATAAAAACAGCAGTGGTTGTTGCCAGAATACATTTCATTTTTTCCCACTTGACAATAAAAGCAACCAGTTGCCAAAGGCTGTTTTTGTCTGGCTGCGAATTCATCAAAGCCACAAATGAATCATTTGCATAATTCTAATCAGTCAAAATTAAGGCTCATATTTGTGTGGTATCTAATGTTCATACTGGTTTCTGCTTATTGAGATCAGCGTCACTGCAGGAAAAGGAAACAGAAAAGTGCCTTATCCAGACATTTAAACATCCTCATTTTGCCTTATTGCTTATTATCTCTGCAGATCCAGATATAATAATCCCAAGGATCAGGTTAAAGCTATTAAAGATATGTTTTCTTTTCCCAGCAGTTCTGCCCAAACAACGTGCAGTGACCAAATAAAATGCCATCTAATGCATTGCAACGGGTTTGTTGATTTCCACTTATGTCTGAATGTCAATTTCAAATGATATGTAGCTGACATTTTTATATTAAGACATTTAAAAGTCTAACAACCAATTGTACCAATTGAAAAATCAAACTCAATGTAAAGGCCATTGATGGGGAGATCAAAATCATTCTGCAACTTCCTTACACTTGCTTACACTTCAAGACTCAGTGCCTACAGCTACATGCTGCTTATCCTCATGACAGTGTCCTTTCCTAGCGAATAAAAAACAGTGTGAACTGATACGCATCCTGCAAACCTCAATCAACTTGCTCAGACAAATGGAACACATGGCTAAAGGAAGCAAGAGAACCTTGAGGCACCTGCTCCGCATAGACATTACATTACATCACATACTCTTACGCAGAGCAACTTACAGGAGTTACAACCGCACCTATTACCCATTTATACAGCTGGATATTTACAGAGGCAATTCTGAGTTAAGTACCATGCCCAAGGGTACAACAGCGATGGCCCGGCAGGGAATCGAACCAGCAACCTTTTGGTTACGAGCTGTGCTCATTACCACTATACTACACTGCAACACAAGACACAGATCAACTTGTAGTATCAGAACACAGCAATGTGTGTTAGGGGCAGGGGTGTGGCGTGGTGTTAGGGGCAGGGGTGTGGCGTGGTGTTAGGGGCAGCAGTGTTAGAGGCAGAGATTTGGAACAGTGTTAGGGTTACAAGCCCTTCTCTTTACCACCATGCCACACTGCAGCCACAAACGGGCAACTTTCAGGTTATGAGACCTCCTATTATCCACTGCTGCCCCTAGAATTTGGCATTTCAATGACCACAGAGGGCCTCAAACCCCGAACTTTCTATTCCTAAATCAGGCACCATATTCATTATTCATAAGATCTCACAGCACTTCACATTTTGTGCTGTTGTTGTAAAAACCTAGTGCGTTGGTGCTGTGAGATTTGTAATTGATAGCAATTTGTGTGTGGATGCATGATTTCTCATACATTTCCATTTTCTGTTACAGAGGGACTTCCTCTACAACTGGAGCAAGAAAATCAAGACCTAACGCAAGCAAGGCCCTCACCCTGAACTGCTTTAGTAAATATCCAGCTGAATAAATGGCTAATAGGTAAAATGTAATCTCAGTAAGTTGCCCTGGATACTGGCGCCTGCTAAGCAAATAAATGATGTGATATAATACTTTAATACCACGAGACCCACTCGGCTCACCTCTGACAAATGAAAACTAAACATTTTCCGCAAATAATGCCACCCTCCTACCTGCTTACACTCCGCTGCCCGTGTGACTGAGGGAACACAGGCCGCGAGAAGGAGAGAAGTTAACAAAGAGAGAGACAGAGAGATAGAGAGAGAGCAGAGAGTGGTAGAGAGAGAAAGAGAGAGAGAGAGAGAAAGAGAGAGAGAGAAAATCAGACCCAGGAGGTAAACTAATCACCAGGCACGCAATGCAATTTTCTGGCTCTGTGCCCCCGCCTCCCTGCCCCCTCCCCCCCTCGGTTGAGCTTGCGTCTCCCGGCTTTTTTACTATTCCTCTCACATATTCCGTCGCTCTCCCCTCTATCTATCAGGACCTACCATTTCAGCACCTCCCCTCGTGGACAGCTCCACGCAGACTCACTGTGGGGGGGTAGCAGTGGTGGGGGTGGGGGTTGATGTGTGTGTGTGTGTGTGGGGGGTTTCTGCTCTCCCCATGTTGTGGCGAAACAGAAAAGCTCTGCGCTCAGCAAAATGACAGCTGCTCCGTCTCTCTGCCGCCTCAGAGGGGTGGATACACCTTCAGACGACGTCCAGAAAGCACTGATATTTAACAGCGACCCCCTTCCCCCCCGAAAAGCACGGCACACCCGTGTGTGGCCGTGTGAGACGGTACACTGTGTTCATATGCAGGGTGCTCTCCCTGCTCTGTCAGCCAGGGGAGAGGGAACGATGCTAGCTGCCAGTACAAAATGTACAAAAGTATAAAATCAATCTGCAGACACTCATACCTCTTACTACATAATGTGAATTCCCACGCCTCTTTCGAAGTATGTGTATTTGAATACGATGTCCAAATGTCCATGAACATCCCTAACATAACATCCACTTTAACATAAAGACTAATTAGGGAACACTCTATTGTAAATTCCAAGTTCTAAGTACTAATTCTATGTACTAAGAAAATATGAAAAAAAAACATCCAATTAAATGGATGTGATTTGTATTCCATGATGTTAAAAAACAATAATGTTTCCAAAAGCAAGTTAGAAAAACAGTGACCTTTGTCTGGCGCTACCCATCCTATGAGTTTAATTCCCATGTTAGTTTAATTAGTACTTTAGTACATCATTCAAGGCACATTTCTTTTTGTATATTTAAACCGTCTGCAGCCGAAAACTGTGTCCTACAACAGGCTCATGCTACAAGGGCGAAATGTTGCATAATTGAACAATCAAACTTTTTATTTCCTCCACAGACTGCCACTCCAGTTGTGTTACTGTTGTGTTCCAGTTGTGTGCATGGCATGATCAAAGATGTGATCCAATCATAGAATATAACTGTCAGAAGAGTTTGAATGCATAATTTTGGATAAATGTGATGTGATTGAGTTTTTGGGCGGTTAGGGAAAAGGCCTCAGCCGCCCTGAAGCGTGATCACAGCTACCCTCTGCTTCCAGAGTCACCTAAGCAGTGCTGGAAAAGGCTATGGGTGGGGGGGGCAGCAGACAGTGGGTAGCAACCCTCTGAGCCCTCTGAGCCCGCTTCCTCTCACAGCTTCTGTGTACGCTGCTCGTCACTGTGTCTGTCACCGTCCCTGTCACATAAGGACAGGTGTCGACATCACCCCCCCCGCACCGCTTGACTCCCCGCCCGCCCCACACGCTCCGGTCGTGGTGTCCGTGACTCAGCGCCGGCCCAGAGTCGTCAGGGGAGGGTGAGGTGCGCGCCCCGGGGGTGTCACCGTCAACCCCAGTGCGTGACACGCCACAGAAAACCGCGAGCCGCAGAGCGCAGCCATCCCCCCAGTCCCGGCGTGAGAACTCCCAGCCTGCCCCGCACCCATCCTGCCCCGCACAGACCACCCTGCCCCGCACAGACCAGCCACCCTGACCCCCACACGCACGAACGCACACACACACACACACACACACACACACATATACATACACATGCGTACACATGTGCTAAGCCACCAGAGAACTCACTATTTCAGAAACTCTCTGTTGAGCTACACCATCTGACATGAATATATGGTTATTGGAGCACATGCCCCCGAAAGATGATCACTTTTAGAGATACAGCATCATTTTTTTGTAATAAAAACCTGGATTCTCTGCATCTGGCTCTGCAGTCTGCAGTCTCCCGCTCTACACACTGGTCCTGATCAATACTCTGAGTGTGGGAATCCTCCATCTATCTATGCAGGAGTATATCACATGGTTTTTATTAAGACCATCTGAGCCTTAACCACTGTTCTGTCTCCCTCTAACTGGATGCCTAGGGGTCATTATTGTGCCTCCATAAAAGGGCTGGTAGAAGCTCTGTCTGCTCCCCATATCTTCTGCTTTCCCTTCTCCACCACATCCCTACATTTAGCATATGCTCTTCTCCAGAGTGATTTGCATAGATTACAATTTTTTACATGCTATGGATTAGTACAGCTGGATATTTACTGAGGCAATTCTGGATGAAGTACCTTGCCTAAGCCTACAGCAGCAGTGCCCCAGTGGAGAACTGAACCAGCAACCTTTTGGTTACTGGCCCTGCTTCATATCACTACGCTACACTGCTACCTTACATGGCCTTACATGGGCCACATATCAGCTTGTCGTGTCAGAACACAGCAGAGTGTGTTAGGGGCAGGGGTGTGGAACAGTGTTAGAGGCAGAGGTGTGGAACAGCGTTAGGGGCAGCAGTGTGGAGCGGTGTTAGGGGCAGCAGTGTGGAGCGGTGTGTTAGGGATAGAGGTATAGAGTGGTGACTTAGGGTCCTTGTTTTGGAGAGGTGTGTCCGGTCTAAAGAGTTTGAAGTTCAGGTGAAGTGGTGCTTTGGCAGCCATAAGCTATAATTACATTGGATAACTTTATAATTGTCTGAATAACTTGTTAGGACTTGTACACAAGTCAGAGACTCTGATATCCTTTAATACTTAACATGACAGAGCCACTCTTAATTACAGACACATAACAAGCTAAAATGGGCAAAGGCCTGTTCTTGGCATTATAACTATTTATAAGCTATTTAATTAAAATCATTTTGGTCAAGCACTACAAACAAGGAAGAAAGGAGGAGATAAGTAAACAGCAGCCTACAGACTGATCCAGCCAAAGAGCCGAGGGTTTGCAGCCAACCACCAAGCCAGAAAACCGCTTCCAGTCCAAAGCATTCCTCCACGGTCAGACAGCCTAAGTTTAGATTCGGGTGCGGTGTTTTGTTTCATATCAAAAGCAATGAGTGTGTGATAGATACACAGCGGGGTCGAGCATAGCGAGCTTTACAGAGGGAAAGGGAAAAAAGTCAAGAGTACAGCAAGTGCTGCCACGGAGCCCTGCAGAGACAGAAGAGAGCAGGAAACAGAAAGTGCCCCACATTGTCATCCGCTGAAGCGCAGGGGTATTGATCTCCGCCGGGCACTGACAGACAGTAATCTGATCAGCAGGGGGACTGACTCATATCTCCATCTGGGAAAACTTGCCACGCCATTGATTGAAGGGAAAGGCAGATGAGTGGTGAGCCCACGGGCTCCGAGCCAGACTTGCTTTCATTCACAAAAGCCTGCTTATCACCTTCGGTCTGTTTACACGCGCGCACACAGCTGTCTGTATGCGTGCACACACTCACACACTGCCTACACTCCATTTACACACAGATGCACACACACACACACAAACACATATACATAAAAATCTCACCCTCAGTCCATTTACACACATTCACAGTCATGCATGCATATGCACACTCCACAAACACACATGCATGCAAATGCACACACACACACGTATATATGCATGCATGTGCCCACACTCACACACATGCATCAACATACACAGCGTTCACAC
This sequence comes from Megalops atlanticus, assembly GCA_019176425.1. Classification (NCBI taxonomy): domain Eukaryota; kingdom Metazoa; phylum Chordata; class Actinopteri; order Elopiformes; family Megalopidae; genus Megalops; species Megalops atlanticus. Next base: position 7,601,114 of record CM032892.1, on the reverse strand, counting down.
ACACACACACACACACACACACACACTCTCTCAGTCACTCCCCCAGGCCTACAGCTTCAGCCACTGGACCTGAGCATCAAAAATTCATCAGCAGCAGGAAACAGAGACTCCCCCTATCACCCCCCCCCCCCCCCACCCCCAGCAGCAGGAAACAGAGACTCCCTCTAGCACCCTCCCCCATCTCCACCGAGCGAGAACACCAAGGCTGGAGTGGGAAAGGGAAAGGATAAAGGGGGGAAGGGGAGGACAGAGAGGAGGAGGAGGAGGAGAGAGAATCATTGACACAGGCAGACAGATAAGACATCGGCAATCAGGCCAGTCTGGGATGGCCACCGGCCCCTGGACTGCATTGATAAGCTGAACGGAGGCCGTGTACAGAAGCATTACCGGTAGGAGGAGAAGGGTCATGGGTACGCAGTCACACATGTTAAAACACAATGTTTGGCGTACTTTTGGCCTATAGACTGGAATAAATGTTAGCTGTGTGAGTAAGATGGCCTGAGTCATTACAACACTGGCGCACTTATGTGCCTCCTTAAGGTAGGCTGCAAAAACCAGTGGCTGCCAACGCACCCACCTGGCCCTTCGCATGACTCGCCACTGGACATGTCACATAGACCTCAGCGTTCAAGCCTTCCCACACATGAATCTGCAGGGCCCTGCAAAGCACACTAACACAGACTGGCTGTCTGAGGACCCAAGTCTCCATCTGATGTGTGTGTGTGTGTGTGCGTGTGTGTGTGTGTGTGTGTGTGTGTGTGTGTGTGTGTGTGTGTGTGTTTGTGGGGTAAATACAAAGTGTATGGGGTGCTTTTGCCATCCAGTCTGTGCCTGTTAAAGGAGGGTGGGAAGAAAAAAGGAGAATAGAAAAGAAAGCTATTGAACAGAAAAGCCTGAAAAAAGTACAACGAAAGAGAAAAAGTTGGCCTTTTTTCTTTAAGGTGATAGAAAAGCAACTGGACTGTGAGGCAACAGAGGACAAGAAAGGGAGAGAGACAGAGAGAGAGAGAGAGAGAGATCATGAGTGAGAAAGAGAGAGAGAGAGAGAGAAGTAGGACAGGGGTATGTGGGCTCTCAGCTAAGACAGAGTTATTAATAATGAATGAACGGCTGCTATTACACCACTACCCTCAAGGGGGGGCCGCACCAAGCCGCAGCTGGAGTCTGAGATAAAAACCTCACGCTCACCCCTTCAGAGCACCAATGAGATAACGCCCTGGCTTTTAACCCTGTCAGCTAAAACACCCGAAATCTATAAAATGGAGACACAAGATACGCAACTTGATTGTTGCAGGTATATGTCACACTTGTATTTCATATACACTCATATGCTGTCTCGCATTCAGAGTGGTGGTAGGGGTGGGGGTGGAAGTGGGGGGATATGTAAGAGTACAATGCTGAGTTGTAAGGAACAGAATAATACAGAACAGAATATTAACAAACAGAAGGAGACAATTATGGAACCCATCATATCACAGAACTTGACAGGTCTCGCTTATGAGGGGTATTGTAGTAGAGCTGGACTATGGTCGCCAGTCCAAGCCTTAACAATCTTTGACCTCTGATTCCTTCACTTCAGGGGAAAGAGTCTACATATGTTCCTTTGCCATACAGCTGAGCAATCTCCCTCTCACTGAATTAATTCCCCCAACAGGAAATATCAGCCTTAAAAAAAGTGCAATAGCGGATTCTCCATTCTCATGCAAACGGGCAGAAGGAAATAGTTTCAAAAATGTCAGATTGAGACATTAAAGAGGAAATGGGAGCAGACAAGCCCAGAAGCTCAGCACATTGGAAAACTCGCTGACATCAACTGCCAGAGAGAGAGAGACAAATCAAGGTTTTTCTATTGGCTGTGTGTATCCCCATGGGCCGGACCACTCGTGCCCGACAGCCCTATCAAACGGATGGCAATATCTTCGCCGGACACCTTGGCCCTGTCCTTTTGAAAATGAAACCTCCTGCACTGATCCGTCACATCTATCGCATACAAGGAACTAAAGATTAATTTTCCACAGATCACAGTTTTACGCCTGCCTGCAGGCTCTACACTGGGGCCTGAGCCAACACACCGGGGAAAGATCGGGAAAACATGATAGGGAAGGATTGGGCAAACACTCTTAGACACAATGGGAAAACACTGGGATAACACACTGAGACAATCTCAAAATCTTTTTCTGGATTGCTTAATTGTATGTTTTTCAAGCAATTTATCCATATATTTATCACTGCTTAATGCAGTTATGTTTGTTGTGATAATGATCATACTCATTTGTTCTGGATCGCAACACACAAAGTTAGAAAAAACACTCTCATACACACTGGGGAAGGGTCAAGAAACACACTGTGACACACTGGATGGGGCAAACACACTAGGGAAGTGGAATCTAGTCTGAGATGCAGAGTTTTGAATACAAATACAACACTCCAGTATATTTCTCTGCACCCATTCTTACAGATAATCTTGAACAGCTTTGTGTCTACAAACCTCAAAAACTTTGGATTTTTTTGAAGTGATTTCAAGTGATTTATCAACGTTTGATGCATTGATATTCATTGTTACAATGATCATACTTTATTCTGGATAGTAACACACAAAGTTAGAATACAAAGTCAAAGAGGAGATAAAATCATTAGCAGGAATAAAATTAATAATGGAGACACAGGGTGGCCAGAGAGGAGGATGCTCCTTGGGCAAACCTTGGGTGGTTCTGGAAACTGGAGTGAGAGGAGGAATATGGTCCTACCCCCAGCTGAGGAAGTGTAAGATAGACTGAGCCCTCTCTCCCTGGGAATCGAGGGACAGTCATTTGTCAGCAGTGTTCAGAAACTCACCCTGGGTAAGGGAGTCTATAACCTGCACTGCTCACGCCCGCAGATAACAAGAAGCTAAACATGTATGTGAGACATTCAGTGGATCTCAGAAGAGTGATAGGTACAGTGGCTCTCTGATAATTCTAAGGTTTACCTGATCTGAGATCAGTGAGAGGTACAGTGGGTCACATAATGGGCCAACAAGAGCAGAAGTCTATCTATGCTGAAGGAGGAAACACTAACATTAGGAGTTAGTCTACATTAACATCAGTATCTCTGTTCTATACCTCCATTTGTCAGAAACCAAAGCTTCTCATTCAATTATTCTGTAACATAAGTGTAACAGATCTTTGTTTTATAGTGATGTTTGCTGAAGAGGAACACGGATTACTCTTGAAAAATGTGTGGATTTGTATGTGTGAGCATTAGGTTATAGTCAACACTGATTTTCATAATCTATATTTCAGTAAATGCTTCAATTTCACAAGTAATGCTTTTTATTTCACTTATTTCAGTCAATATTGGCATCCATATCAGTGTATAACAGTTAAGATAAAAATCATCCATTAATGAAACACTTCCATATCACAGTCATTCATCAAGAGATTTTATTCTTATGATCCAATTTTGTGTGCAATTTAGTTTCTGATGCTTGAACCCCCTTAAAAGAGCTCTTCAAAGCAAGATGAATGAAGATAAACACAACCTGAAAAATGCCCTTATCACTGCTCAGAAAAGGCAGTTGTGTGATGTGTCTGGCAGGAGAAGAGAAGGCTGTTCACCGCGAATCCTCCCACCGTGGTCAACAGCCAAACGAACACAGCATCAATTAGCACCTCACCATATTTCCAAACACCCCACTAAGACTCTGGAAGCACTTCTGAACAGCCAGCCAATTTTCGTGCGCAACCTTCTCCATCTCCGCCCATTCCAGGGAAGGAGGCCTAATGGAAAAATATCTTTTAGAGAATATGAATTAGCTGTGTGTGACCTGACCCCCCGCATCAAACAGGACCCAGATGATCACAGCTCCGCCAGCCGCCAGCGCGCAACGCGGTCTTCAAACACCTCCTCGGCGGCCAGGAATCCGCTCGGGCGGAAGCTCTGTACGTCCCCCCGTGTGCCGTTCGGGGGGACGCGGGTCCCGTCGTGATTGGTCGATCGTAAGGAACGGCTCCGGAACAGAGCCGCAGCGTGGGCGGACTTCAAACGTCAAGCGGGGATGTCAGGAATGAAAGAAACATCAGAGCGCTCCGGGGCCAGGCTTCAAGCCGCTGGTCAATAAGTCATTAGCAGCCCCGGCGAACGCTGCTTTTCTTGGGAATACAGCCCAATGGCCCGGCGTGGCATTCACGGCAAATGTCCTTGCACCAAACAGCCTTATCTTTACCTGGACTCTGTGCAGGGTCTGTGTATGGCCTGTGTAAGATCTACGTCAAGCCTGTATAATGTCTGTTCTTGAAATATTGAAATCAGTCAAAGTCATTTGTTCCTCATATATTCATCGGCTTTATCATTTTCATATACTCTGAAGACTGGGTGTCTACTTTGATGATATAGGTTGAATTGTCTCCTAAGTATATGTAAATGTAAGGAGTCAAATGGAAAAGTCATTTAGCACTTTGAATAATTACATTTTAATAGGGGTGGTCTTATCAAAGACACCATGGTTCAGTATCTTGGGATGAGGAAAAAATAGGGACGCCCTCAGAAATGTCTACAAGCTTTTGATGTTACAAAAGCCTGCACCTCTAAAATCCCTCTTAATGAGATTTTCTCAAAATACTGTAAAACGCAGACTCCGGCTGCGGAGAAGCGTTTGCATGGAAAAGTGCGCAAACACTGAGAAAAGGGTATTTTCACCGACTTTCCCCTTTACGCGTTCTTGCCCGGGACCGATAAGGCTGGCAACCATCCTCTGGGCAGCTGAACTGAAGATGAAGAAACGGGCACACCAGCACAAAAAAAAGCCATGGAAGCCTGGGCCATTTCCAATTAAATCTTCCGAGGAACGGATTATCAAACGGGATTTCCCCATTTCCCTTCCCTTTCCTCGCCGGCGCATCACAGAACAAAGACGCGCTGGAACGAAGGAGGAAAAAAAAACACGCCTTTTATTCGGGACAATGGAGATCATTTACATATCTTTGAGACTGCGCGAGCGACAGGCTGCAAAAAACGCTAACGTGGAAAACACTGCTGCGCCTAATTAGCCGCGCTACAAACGCGGGGTGCGAACACGGGACTGCGTTTTCAAAGCAAGCGCGCAGTCATTGGGTTGTTTGTGTGCTGGCTTGTTAAAGAGTTCGTCTCGGTATTTTGGTTTCGGTATTATTCGCCGTTCTTTCAACACGTGAGGGCTGGTGGTGTCCTGACCGCCACTTGGCCGAGGGCGAAGTGGTGACGTTGTGTGGTGAGGAGGACTCCCGTTATGACACTGGGGAATCACACCTGAGCACACCCGAGCAAGGAGTCTCATGGAAAGACAATACAGCACATGGCTGACACATTTTTACCCTCACTTCACAGGACTGCGCTGATCGTTCCCACAGAACAGCCGATACAGAGGCTTGAGGAGGCTGGAGGGTGTCTCTGGAGGTCCTGGAATGCCTCTGTTAAAATGGGAGCAGCAGACAGGATACTCCAAGTATCTCTTCTGATGGGAGTACTAAATATAAAGCCCAACTATAACCTCTTAGCGGTCTTCTTTCATTTACTATTAAAGACAGCATTCATTCATATTGTGGCAGTCACATTACTTTAGTGGTACTCAGCATTCCTAAATGGTAAAAAAAAATCAAGAGGTCCTTTGTCAGGGTTGACATGTTGCCTGCACCCAGAATGCTTATTCTATACGGGATCATTATGTTATTCTTCACTGACATTCTGAGAGGTTTGATTATATTGGGAGTAGTGAGGCATAATGGCAATGAGCAGGGCTCGCATCTGAAAGGTTGCTGGTTCGATTCCCCACTGGGACACTGCTGTTGTACCCTTGGGCAAGGTACTTACCCACGTCAGTAAACATCCAGCTGTATAAATGGATAAAATTGTAACCTGCTGTATGTAAGTCGCTCTGGATAAGAGCGTCCGCTTAATGACAGTAATGTAATGTAATATATTGAGCAGCACTGAGATAACGTGACTACTAGAATATAAATAATCCTGTTTCATTAAAATTACTGGAAAGAGAGCCTTTGAGAGCTCACGCTGTGCGCTCCCATGTAGTGCTCATACTGTATACATCAAACGAGTCCATGCTTAAAGGACGCCCAAGGCTGTTGTCAGCCACCCACCTCACCATTACTGTTGAACATGCAAATCTACAAGGCTGTGTGCTTGACATGTCTTTCCAGTCCTACTAATTTCCGCTAAATATGGACCAAACTGGACGGCCGGGAGGAGCATTGCCCTCGACTAAATTCGTAAGCGTCTTTGAGTGCATCCCCCCCTCTCCCCACCCCCCGCAGTACAGGTCAAATGTAGGACACTGCTCTCCCCTGATTCTAACTGCTTTTTCAGAAACAGCAGATCGCTGAAGACTTTGAAGTGGGCTCTCTTCCAGAGATAAATTAATCAATTGATGTCACAAATAGGTAGGCAGTGCACAGACTTGTTTTACTGTCTTGAGACATGTAAAATTCTACTAATCAAAGTATATGAAGCTTTCTGGAAAGTGTCAGTAGGAATTTGAAAGGGAACTCCAGGGGGTTAGATGTTTGGTTAGTATGTTGACGTAACACACACCAGGTCGATGGTCCTTATTCCTTACCATTTTCCCTGGGTTTTTATTCCCACTAACATCTCCTCTGAAAGCAAAGCACCAAAACATGCGCTCAAAGCTCTTCAGCATCTGCTTTCTAAGAAGTAGATCTTATGGAAAAAAGATGTTATTCAGGAACAAAAAAAATATAGCCGAATGAGAGGAGGGACCACTTCCTGCTGGTGGTTTTGACTGAGCCAGCTGCACTCACCCACCCTCCTGACTCACTCTGTCTGGCAGCTGGTAAAAGGAGTAAACCATTGTTTCTCTAACTTTTTGGGGAGATATTGATCTTTTTTTTCTGTCACTGAGGCCTATACAAACCAGCACCAACAACAGCTTTGTCTCTGTCCCTGGACTCTGTGCCATCTCTTGTTTAGACCTACAGGGGAAGGGAAGAAAAACCCTTTGTACTAATGCCAGGGTTTCTCCTGGCTGAAAATGCTTTCAGCAGGGGTACACTGGCACATAAGCCAGGCCTATTTAGGTTAATGGTTATGAAAAACAAAATGTGTAGGGCACCAAACAAAGGGCTCAGAGTGCAACACTGTTTCGCCATTAGCTGGCATATTGAAAAAAGAAAATACAGAAAATATTTCGATTGGAGAAAGGTAATTGCTACAAAGAGGTTTGGAAATGGGATACCACATAAACATACAGTACCAGTGGAGTTTGGACACACCTACTTAGAGAATATAAATATACACGTGTGTGTGTGTGTGTGTGTGTGTGTGTGTGTGTGTGTGTGTGTGTGTGTGTATGTGTTTGTGTTAAACTCAAACTGGACCACCGCAGGAGGCAATGAAAGTCAAAGTCAACAAGAGCCTGTCATGCCTCTTGGATTTTGAAGGTGAAAGATAATGGTCTCCAATATCTCCAATAATAAAACAGAGTTTTGGGGGAGGAGGGAAATGAAGACTTTTTTGTGAAAGACTGGTTGACTCCTGTGAAGTGCAAGCTTTCAGCCTTATCAGTAATGAAATGTAAACCAGTACAGGATGACTCATGTGTTCTCAGGACATGCCACATTTGCTGAAATATTATTAGAAACAGGCTTAGACGCACTCAAATGCACTGTGTCCTTTTATTTGCTAGTATGTTTATATTCATACATTATTAATATGGTAGTAAGCTTTTTAGAAAAAAGAGCAGAACATGCCTAAAATACATGGCATGTTCCGTACACAGCAGTTTGTAATAATAACCTACCATTAATCCTTCTTGCTTATTATCACTAATATATATAGCATCTAATAAGTCCCACTGCTAAAAGTGGATTCGGAACAATTTGGCTCTGATTTTCCAAAGGCAGGAGAAATCTCTGTGCAAACAATGTGTGAACAGGAAAAATGACAACTTGCAAACACAAATGCCTAAAATCACTGGCAAAGAAAAGCCCTACTGTTCTCACCTCCCAAATCTCACTGAGCATCTGTGCACAAAGACAGTCTATTTCAAAAGCTAACTCCTGTCTGAAGTTTCCAAAGAAATAAACAGTTGACAAACCGTGACTGTATTTTTTTTTTTTACATATTTATACATCTCAAGGCACTGCACTACAAAGTAGTTCTGCCTTTGCTTGTTTTATAGTGTCCACATTTACACAGTGATGTTTTTTTACACACAATATGTGCTGTAAAACACCCCTTTGTTAAGTTCTTCCAATGCACTTAATTTGCTCAACACCAGTGGGCACTTAAAAAAGCATTCTTTCTGCAGCTATGATAGATTTATCTGATTATGTTTGATGGCTTAAAATCTGAGATTCAGGATCGATCAGGATTTCCTTTTAATTTTCATCCATGGCGCTTCAACAGCATGCAGTACAGCAGTACAGCTGGGTTTGTCCAAGGTGCTGGGCCCTTACTGTTGGAACCATGTTCTTTAATGTAGGATAGAGATGGAACACATACTTGTTTTTGTCCTGTTTTGGTGGTTTTTTTTTTTTTTGGTGAAGTGGGGGTAGTGGTGGTGGTAACCTATGTAGCTAGTTTTTGAAAGGCCCAGACCCCCTGAACAAACGTCACCTGATGAGAGAGGACAGCACACAGAGAGGGTGTGGCGGCGATGAGGGGGGGAAAGGTGGGGGACACTTACGAGTCGTTCACCTCCCCCGTCCCTAGGGGGCGCTCTGCTGAGGCACACCTCACCCCTGTGTCAAAATCAAGCGCTGCTCTTTAGGGAGGGGGTCCACTGCGCTGTGTCAGCTAAATCAAACAAACACAAAATAACGCACTGATGAAATGAGAACGGGGTGGAGGGTAAAAAAAACAAAACATAAAAGCAAACAAAATCATAGGACAAAATTAGACATCAAAGAGAAATGAATAAACAGGGCACACAAGGGCAGAAAAAAAGGAAAACACAAACTCAATAGCCAGCTAAGATCTGGGCTCTGATTACAATGACCGTGTGGTACTGAGCAGTTTGGAATTGGCTCTCACAGAAACTGCCAACCTCGTAGAATTACTTTCAGTACCTCCCTTTCAGTAATCCCATTGGTTGAGACGAGGATCTGTAACAATCAGCCTTGATAAAGTAGCCTACCTCCTTGGGCATGGGCCTGCTACTCCTTGTACTTTCTAGGTCTGCAGAAAAGCCATGCAACCAGAGTTCACACTGACCTGCAACTTTTAGCTGCTGGCCATTTTCAAGCATTGTTCCCCATTGACTAAGGTCCTTACAAAACCCTTTGATAGCGTATTAATTATTTATGCATATTTGTGGGTGTGTACTCACTCTAAATGCATTCCATGCATCGCTCCTATCTGATTCCAAATGGGCCATCCTTCATGGCAGTACCGCACATACACTGGAAACACACTGGTAAGAGGCACTCAGCTTTGTTGGAATCAGACAATTGAAATAAAAAAGCTTTTTATAATGACATGTGCACAGCAAACGCCACTACAGATGACAGCATTATAAAGAGAAATGATTCGAGAGCATCTGTGGCCATTTCCATTTGTGGAACCAAAGCCCTTGCATGGCAGTGTACGGGTGGGGGTGGGGTGGGGGTGGTCATGGACCTGTTCTGTCCAAAGCCTGCAGAAAACACTCTGCACACAGTGGCTGTAATTACAGCTTTCTGCCGTTCTGCTGCAAGTCAGTCATCACTCTCCATTTTCACAGACAAAACCGTTTTTAATGAGAAAAATATACTTGCAGAATGCATTATGGACATGCATTATGCATAAACGCCTGTCTGTTTGGACCCCGTATAGGGCTGTTAAAGAAAAATGGAAGGCCATTTTAAAAATAGTCTTTTAATGAAGAGCTCTGTTGTGATATGTGGAATAGAAGGGGTTTGAGGTGTGGATTTACATTACTGCACTGTAGGTAGAGTGTGGGGCCCACACTGCTATGGAAACATTTACAGTCCGTGTAGAAATCTAAAATCTGTTTTTACCCAAATGGGCAATAAAGATGAATCGCAAATCTTCAATTTTGATTTTATGACACAGTCTATCTCCCAGGGAAGAATATCACTGAAAGGTGGTCAGTTATTTAACTGTTTGTTACAGCAGAGCAGTATGCCTTCATTCCTGTTTTGGGTAAAAATCTGTAACTGTGTGCGGCACACACTGATGATGTCACAGTGGAGAAAGGGCTCAATGTGTCCGGCATTAGAGGGCGGATTAAACCAGTCAGGATTCCATCATGCCTTCACTCAATAGTACCACGTAGCAACTTGTCAGGCAGCTGCGACAGACTTGGGCGAAATCAGTGGGGAGGTGCCTATCCTCCACCCGGCATTTGCTCCTCTGCTGTGAACCGTGGGCTTTGAAAAGGGAAAAACAGCCGTTTGTCTGCAGGCGAGTGTATCGGGCAAACGTATTCATTGCATTTCAGAGCTCCTGCATGAGTGCAGTGGGCCGAACTTAATGTGCAGTTGCCAGTTCTAAATTTAGAGGGAAATTAGGTAAAAAGGATCAAGAAAATGATAAGAACGCCGAACAAATAAGTGTCTTTTATGCACTATACCCTCAAACACCCTCTTGCACCTACAATGGCACTTAGCAGAATGCTGCATGTTATGTAATGACTCCTACTATCGCTGGGACACTGATGATATGGTATCATCTCTGCTCTTTGCTTAACCTTTTTATATGCACTTTTGTAAGTCACTCTGGATAAAAGCATCCGTTAAATAACTAAACTTAAATGTTTATGTGTATAAACAATGCAGAGACATTCTTAAAAAATTAACAGCAACTATTTATGGAAATAAATATTATCATTAAATTTTATTTTTTATTTTATTATTGGCAAATGATCAACTCAGAACTGGTATTACATATCAAATAATTAGGAAACCAAATTAAGAGGAATAACAACACATATATACATTTTTTCCTATGGAACTCATGCATTGAATTAGGGAACTTTGAACAAGCTGCTGAAAAATACAATTTCAAAGTGTGTGTTTTTCTACTATAAGTAAAAGATAATTTTCTTTACCAGTTCAAGAACAACAGATTGTTTAGCACCATGAAATGAGTCAACAGGTCAGTCTAGGTGAAATTCTGCATTAAATACATGTTACAGTCTTGTCAATAACTAGAAGGAACTTGTACAAGACACCACACTACTGCTAGATTGAGAAGGCCACTCAGCGTATGCTACTGTGAGCATATGCTGCTCATTCTCAAAATGAGGTTGAGTTCTGCTCATGTAGAAACAAATACATAACAATAAAATACCATCATGAAATCAAGCACATCCCTGAGGCCATATATGGCCACTCCACAAGGCTGCAGCACCCAGGATCATACAAAAAACACACGCTGTCATTGTAACAGCACTCAGGAACATGTAAAACACGCTGTCATTGTACCAGCACTCAGGAAGATGCCTTTGTAACAGTTCCAAGGAACAAGTAAAATAAATGTTGTCTCTGTAACAGCACTCTGGGTCACGTAAAACACACTGCCTTTGTAACAGCACCCAGGAACATGTAAAACACATGCTGTCTCTGTAACAGCACTCTGGATCATACAAAACACACCCTGTCTCTGTAAAAGCACTCAGGAACATGTGAAACACTTGCTTTCTCTGTAACAGCACTCTGGACCATGTAAAACACACACTGTCATTGTAACACTACTAAGGAATATGTAAAACACACGCTATCTCTGTAACAGTGGATGGTGTGAAACACACACTGTTGTCGTAACAGCACTCTGGATCATGTAAAACACACACTGTCATTGTCTCTCCTGTGGAAACAAGCAGAGCCAGCTGATACGTCTCCTCCAGCCCGACCACAGCACGTTTGTGTAACCAGATCCACGGCGTATATCACAGAGCGAGACAGCCAGCCCACAGGCCTTCAGAGACACTCCAAATAAGCCCAGGAACTCTGCAATAAAGAGTGCTCCATATGCTTCACTGGCTCTCCCCTCTTCCTCCAAGACACCAGCCAGTGAAGCTAATGGAGTCATTTCACAGAAGTGCACACAGGTATAATGAAGCCAGTTTAGGTGAAGACCTGTGCTATTGGCTGATGTCATCTCAGTTTTTACTGTGCACAATACAGGATAGGAATACATTAATGTCAGCAAAACTGCATCGGGACTGGAATTGACAATAATGTCGCGCTAATTAAAAAGGCCCTCCTACTCTAGTTTCTTAGAGCTGCATTTCAAACCAAAAACAGACTACAATGAGACACCTGACGTGTATACCAGAAAGGCCTTTCTAAGTGTCACTTAACAATAGGAGCAATTTCTGAACAAAACGCTCAAGGAGCAAAAAAGTCCTCTCTGTGGTTTGAAGAAGACCTGGATGAAAAAATCCATCTGTACCTAATTTTCTCTCTCTCTCTTTCCCACTTTGCTCTCTCCCAGCCTTTCCCTCACTCACTCTTTCCTTCTCCCTGTCTGCCTCCCTCCCTCCCAGTTTCTGTCTCCCTCCCTCTCTCTCTCGCTTTCTCCCTCCCTGCGTGCTCGTCTGACGGAGCCATCGACAACTCCAAATGGAACCGAGCTCCAAATAGCCTCAGGCTTACAAATAGCTCTCTTCCCAAAACCTCAGTAGTCTGCTTGACAATATAATCATGACAAGCCAAAGCCACAGAGAGACAGCACTAAGGGTATAGTGCTTAGCTCCTCTCTGTGTACACTGCGTCTGAACTCATTGCATCTGCCTCTCCTTCACAGACACACAACACAAACCCACTCCTTCACAGATCCACTGCTTCAGCCAGTTCCTCACAGTTCCACTGCGTGAATCACTGCTTCGAAGCAACATTGCTACAGTGACACTTTAGGGGCAAAACATTTCAGAACCAGAGAATCAAAACTAGCTTTAAAAAGTACGGATTCTAAATAGGCAGAATCAGACTAGCATTTCAATGCTCCCAGTGACTGAAAAATTTGCTGTAAGTGAACTGACTTGTGTGCAAATGACCACTTACATTCTACTTTTAATCTTTTTATTGATTATTCTTCACTTACATTTTTGTATTTGTGTATGTTAGCAGATCACAGCAATGCATGTGCCAAACACCTTAGCATCAGTCTGCCAAGTTAGCTATACAGCAACAAGGGTTTAGGCCCAGTTTGGAGTTTCCAACAGAAATAACCATAATTTCATACACAGTGGATGGACCCTGAGCATTTTCACACTCAGGAATAGCCTATAAATTGCACGGCTGTTCTATGCAATGTATCAGTGCATGGCTGCAGGGTTAAAACTGACCAGAAACAATTTCCAAAGCCAAATAGTCCATAAAGACCGTTGGCCATGCTGGACACGAGCACAAATGCAGATGCAAGCTCAGCCCTTTGCACAGGGAGTTCAGCCAGTTCAGCTGGCTGCTGCAGAAGCCCAGGGACCTCACGAGACAGTCAGGGAGATACTAATGAATACAGTGAGTAATTCGGGAGGGTGGAGACCCTGGTCATGAGGGTCTGTGATCTGTTTCCAAAAAAAAGAGCAAAGGAATATTGTTTCTGCTCCAGATTGGCACTTTCTGTGCACACAGCCTTACTGACACCGCTAGCAGGAGAATGGTGGAATGAGGACTTTGATCAGCACGATTTCATTTGGTTCGAGTCACGACTGAAGCTTCGAGCGGGACTGACAGCCGCCCCCTCCGCCCCCTTCCCCCCCTCCCCCCTCCCCACGCCCTCGCAGTCGGGGCGTCGCCGCGGGGGGCTTTGACTTCTCCTCACGCAGGATTAACGCGTAAGGCCTCGCAGTGGGTGATGTGTTCAGATCCCACTCTAACAGGCTGCAGTCGGGAGCCCGCTGTGAGCTGCAGACTCCACGGTGGGTCTGCCGCGGGGTTTCTCATCACACTCCCGCGCTCACTCCGGCTCCTCTCCCTCACTCCTGCACACGGCCGAGCGGCCGTTCCCTCCTCCTCCCCCCCGCCTCTCAGTCTTCGGCTGCTTTATTTAAACTTTTACGCGCTCCTTCAAACGCTTCAACAGAAACAGAAAAATAACATTTCACTTCCAATTCGTAACATAAATGTCTACATCCTCAGATGAAATTCTGGTGGGGTAGTTTGATAGGGCGGCAGTGTAGCGTAGTGGCACGAAGAGGTTTTTTACAAAATGAGTACAAAATGATGCACCAATTCTTTATCTCCAATTGGTAATATGGAGACACAAAAAAGGACTGCATTTGTCCGCAGAGGAGCACTATGTCCTGGTGATGAAAGAGTTAAGCAACTTGCAGTGCCGGGCATCTGGGTTCACTGACCTTTTGGCATGGGCCTCTGTCCCAGCCCTGGCCGCGAACCGCACAGCATGTGTTAGTGAAATGGAGCAAAAAAAATCCGGTCCTTGCACTGGCACAAGCTGGAAAATGATATCATCTGCTGCTAGAAGACATCTTAATTATTCATCAAGTGTTGCTTATACATGAACAAAACACCAGGCGTGTAACGCCGGTTACTGGAACTGTAAGGGAAACCTACTGTCTCGGAGCGGGGACACAAAAAAACGGCTTATAAATGAATAAACACCGAGAGTACACACGTTCCGTAACAAGCTGCTTCCCTTCTCTTGGCTCCTTCTTGGCTCAGACTCCTCCCTACAGAGCTGTTACTCACAGTCTGCATGTGTTTGAAGGAGTAAAATATGAACACAGAGAAATATGAAAAGAGCTCCGGCTTTCCTATTAAGCGCCCGCCATTGACTTGCACTTATTCCCAAACCACTGTGTCAACAGGTGCAAGGAAAGTGTGAAAACAAACAGAAAGAGGTATCTTAATATGAAACATAAACGCAGTGCTGCTCGCCGCAGGAGGAGGGAAAATTCTGGGACGCCCCTGATGCCGGGCTGAATGACGCAACTGCCGGTGGTTCCAGAAGTCTGAAAGGGCCACAAAAAAACGGGTTTTCACAGGAACCAAAACACCAATTTTACACAGTCCACTCAGAGCATCCTGCTGCTGTCATTTTTTGTGAGGCAATTTGCAGCTCAGGTTTTGCACATTAAGAATTGTGATTCCAAAGAAAACATTTCTCCTATGGACTGGAAGGTAGGCCTTTTGTTCGGAACACACTGAAACTCCATCAGCAGGTCTTTGGGCCCAGAACACACAGACTCCATCAGCAGGCCTTTTAGCCTAGAACACACTGAGACTCCATCAGCAGGCCTTTTTAATCAGAACACATTGAGTCTCCATCAACAGGCCTTTTAACCCAGAACACACTGAGACTCCATCAGCAGGCCTTTTTACTCAGAACACACTGAGACTTTGTCAGCAGGCCTTTTAGTTCAGAACACACTAAGACTCCATCAGTAGGCGATTAGGCCCGACTATCTGTCTGTTGACCGAATTTCTGCTCTGCTCTCCTTCTCTGTCTCTGTGCTCAGTCTCAGCGGACCTGAAAGAGCATAGCCCTGCAATCGACCGCTAACACAACTGTCATCACCTCCCACAACGTGCCGGGACCAAGCATGGAGAAGAAAAATGAGAGAGCGAGAGAAAGAAAGAGAAAAAGACAACGTGAGAAGGGGGTACAAAAAGAAAGAGACCTTAGAAAGGAAGGCAGAGAGAGGGAAGAGAGACAGATAGTGAAAGAGAGAGGGAGACTACCACAGACAACCAGGTGGTGTAAGAAACAGGCTTATTGCTTGAAAAACGTACGATACAATGTGTGATCCAAAAGGTGTTGAACTGACAGACTTAAAGATAAACGGATTCTATCAGCAAAGAGGAGGGAAGAACAGGAAATACATACTACTTGAAAGATGAACAAAATGAAATGAAAAGAACACCAGCTCAAAATCACATGACAGCATCCCACGGATGTACCAATAGCTATACTGAACAAAAGCCGCAAAAAGAAATGGACCAAATGGAAAATGAGAAAGGATGCGTGTTAAGACAAAAGGGATAAAAAAAGTACTTACAACTGACAGCATTTTTATGACACATGCACAGCACTGCTCATGACAGCACAACTATGAGAGAGGCAGAACGTATCACGGCCCACATAATGTTAGACTGAATCAGCACTCTGACAAGCAACGCTTTCCTCATTTGCCTGGTGGACAGTGTTCTTGATTAATGATAAGAGCAGATGAATATGATTAATGCTAAGATGTTTGTTGCCTTGGAGATTTTCCAGCGCGAAATTACAGCCACGGTATTCGTCCAGATGTGAGGCGTTCATTACCGTCCTTTTAAGGCCTACAGCTGTTATGCTCATTGAAGTAACATTACATTAACGCTTGCTAAGCATTAACAACAAACGACTGGCGTTCAGTGCCTTACATGTTTGTGTACTCAGTGGCTCAAAAACAACATAATATACAGCTAATAGTGAAAGATGCACATACAGAAAAAAACATACACTGCGACATACATAGTGATTGATGTATTATAGTGTACCTGGCTTCCGTTGCCTAGTCAAGTTTCACAAGTTAACTTATGGTAGGGCTTGAATGGTGTTATGCTCACACCCACTGGTCTGTGAGTGTTGTTGGCCTGGCCTGACACTGTTGCTCATTCAACTTGAATGGATATAGTTCTGTTCCTTCGTGCTGGAAGTCGCTCTGGATAAGAGCGTCTGCTAAATTAATGTAATGTAATGTAATGATAAATTCATACAAATTAACTGGGAAAGCACAGAAGTTGCTTCAACAAAGCCTTTCAGAGGATTTCATCATGTTGTTAAACTGAACCTGAGAGGGAGTAGGAGAAAGAGAGCCATTGTGGCTCCAGAGCTCGGCAGGAGCGAGGGAACGAGGGTGCGATTCCTAGCATGGGACTGCGGGGGGTGCTTTTGGCAGCTGAACAGCTGGGGACCTCCTACAGGGAGGGGAGGAGGGTGGAAAGAGGGAGGGAGAGAGAGATGGAGGTACTTTAGGGCGTGTGTGAGCATGTGCGTCGACAGCTGTGCGCAGTGGGTATGTCGAGGAACCGAGAGAAAGAGAGAGAGAGAGAGAGAGTGTGTGAGAGAAAGAGAAAGTGAGAGTGAGAAAGAGAGAGAAAAAGATAGAGAAAGCGTGAGAGAGAAAGTGTGTGTGTGCGAGAAAGAGAAAGTGAGAGAGAGAGACAGAAAATGTGTGTGAGAGAGAAAGAGAGAGAGAAAGTGAGAGAGAGAGTGAGAAAGAGAGAGAAAAGGATAGAGAAAGCGAGAGAGAGAAAGTGTGTGAGAGAGAGAGAGAGAGAGAGAGAGAGAGACAGAAACAGCAGACTCAGTGTCAGTGGGTCAGTGATTCCAGCTGGCCTCTTGTCAGAGGTGCTGAAGTGAAAACTGATCAGGGGGTTGATCAGGGCAAGGCATTGGCTCTCTTTACACAATATAACTCTTTTTTCCACATTATGAAACAAACATTTTTCACTGTAAAAAAGACTAACGGCTGTACATCAGTTTCCCACAAATATTTGTTGATCCACCCCCGCTGGTACAGCATGGATAAACTGCACACAGTTCATTTACTACCTGATCATTCAATCATCACTCTGTGAAGTTTCTGCAAATGCTTAAAACTCAGTGATACTGTATATGTGCAGGCGTTTCATACAGTAATATCCCAGCCAAGAAACAGACAGCGTTCTCGTGTGATTTGCATGTGAATTATATTCTGCTTCAGAGACACAATAAAGCATCCTGAACGTCTGCACTCTACAACAGAACAACGGTGCGCCGGCTGACTTGGGAACAGTCTGTCCTCAGCTGCGGTGGCGCAGCGCGTGCTAACCTGAGCGCTCGCGCACACGGGTTTTATCTGCCTCAGCGCAGATGGCCAGCCAGAACCGCTGGACTTCATCTCCCTGGCCTGACATCACAGCCCTGTGGAGCTGCTTCTACACAAACACCTGGATGATACGGGTCTGCGGAAGAGACCCGAACTGAGAGGGACGCCGAGGAATTCCAACATTCCAACAAGTGTTTTTTTTTCCCCTCCTTCAAGGATCAACAGTATACTGAAACCCTGCAAACGAATCTCCGAACTGCTCTACCTGACATATATTGCACATATTTTGCCAAGCAGTCCCACAGCAGTTCAATGAATAACACCTCAAAAAACTGCAGCACACTGTTTCTGTCATGAGAGAAGCAATCAGATTTCTGTCTGTGTTTACAGCGGGGCCCAAAGCACACTCTGTCTGGATTCTCTGATGCGTACCCAGCTTGGACTGGCTCATGGATTGCTGCTCAAACCTCACACAGGCAGATGTCAGGGGTCACATTGGGTCACCTGTCGGGAATAAAAA
Source organism: Megalops atlanticus (assembly GCA_019176425.1). NCBI lineage: Eukaryota > Metazoa > Chordata > Actinopteri > Elopiformes > Megalopidae > Megalops > Megalops atlanticus. The sequence goes on along the minus strand of CM032892.1, from coordinate 7,582,848 downwards.
TGATTCCCTTTCTCCTGGCCTCTGATAAAGATTTGCTGAAACCTTGCGGTTACCTCAGTTTCTCTGTATAACAGTGGGGGGGATGGCAAAAATTATAAAAGAGCAGCTTTGAATAAGCCTTTATACTGAAAGAGAGATGGAGAGAGTGAGAGAAAGAGAGAGAGACAAGAGAGATGGAAAGTGAGAGGGAGGGAGTGATAAGACAGAACAAGTGAGTAAGGGGGCAGTAGAAGAGTGAGAGAGAGCAGGAGAGCCATGCAAAGAGAGAAGGAGGGAGAGAGAGAGAAAGAGAAGATAGAGTAAGAGAAAGACAGCTACTGGCACAGATTAATGCACTTGGCTGCATTGGAGAAAGCGCTGTTGTAGGGCACTAAAGTGGTATCAGAGAGTGTACACTGCAGGGCAGTGTGAAGAAAGTAGGTCAGTGCTGGCACAGGATCACAAAGGCGGCCGGGCGAGTTCCACACAACTCGAACCCTGGGCAGGCCACCACCACCCCAAGCTACACAAGACCGCTATTTACGACAGCATGTGAGCAATTTTCCATAACAATTTACTTAATTAAGCAATAAACAGCCATGTACAAAAACTACAAAGCTGTAGTTTCGGTGTAATTTAAAAATTAACTGTGAAACAACCATTGATAAGCATCTGCAAAGGCCGCTGGCTAATGACTGGCTAATGACTAATCTGGGTCATATTTTTGTGCTTAGTCCAGCCAGTAACCATGGTTATCTATGGTCAACACAAAAGGATGCAAGTCTAACCAAACAGAAAAATTATTTATAAATTTTGTCAGGAAAAGTGGCAGCCCTAAGTAGAGAACAAGTAATATCTGTCTTATCTGAAGAACCACTGAATCGGTCAAGTATAAAATAATACATTTTTCATTCACCACATGAAATATATCTGACAACATAACAACAGCTGTGTTCAGTGTGAAGCTGCAGCACTGGGTCCACATTTTTTTTTTTTTTTTTTACCACAAACCACTCTCTTAGATAAAGGCTTCTCAGGTGAGTGAGTCAGTACAGACTGATACACAGTATGTAGCCACATCACAAAATGCCCTGCAGTCAACAAAGTGTCTTTTTTTCCCATAGTTGCTTCTGGACCACTTCTTAATAATACCATGTTACAACAAATTAGAAGATACCTTGTTTTAAAAGATCATTAAAAAGATCAAAACACACATTGAACTAGCTTTACTCTCAAACTATTACACACAAAGAAACCTTTTCCACTGAAAGTAGCTGACAGACAAGGTGGTGGTTTGCAGTAGTATAGCGGTAATTAATGGGGCTTGTAACCCAAAAGTTGCCAGTGGGACACTGTTGCTGTATAAGAGTGGATTTACAGCATCTGTTAAGCAGCTGTAATATAAGTGTAATTTTCTGTTCTGCATGCCTGAAAACTATTACTTGCATAACAATCCCAATCTCTCACTATTTTCTTCCCCAGCTGGAGAGGAGATGTATGTCCCTTCAGATACATCTCACCTGACAGTCACCCCCCTATAAATGACTCCATCTGAGTTTGTCCATCTCTGCCCAGGTTTGCCACAGAGGAGAGAGACTGACAGAGAGAGAAATCAAACAGATTGTCATCACTGTACTGTATGAATTCTGCATGTGAATAGACATGTAAAGGCACACCAGGACAGCTTCTGACGAGACTTTGACGATTGCACTAGCAGGAGGGAGCAGAGAGTCTGGGGATTGAGCTAGTGAGAGAGAGGAGAGGGACTGAGGGTTGTACTTGCTGGAGGAAGCAAAGAAACTGCATGTTGTACTTGAGGGAGGAAGCAGATAAAATGAGGGTTGTACTTCCTGTTGGAAGCAGAAAAAGACAGAGGATTGTACTTGCTAAAGGAAGCTGAGAAACTGCACATTGTACTCATAGGAGGGAGAGGAGAGACTGAGTGTTGTACTTGCTGTAGGAAGCAGAAAGACTGCAGGTTGTACATGTGGAAGGAAGCAGAGAGACTGAGGATTGCACTTGCAGGAGTGAGCAGATGATCCTGATCCTGATACAATCTGATCAGATCCTTCACTATGATGCTTAGTAGGCTGCAGCTCGCTACATGTCTGTGCTCATCAAAAAAGTGATTGAACTAGATCACTCAATTACTTGCTTAATTCCATAGAAATTACGAGTGTTTTCACCAGTCAAAGAACACATGGTGTTTTCCTGAAAGTATGAAAAATCTCTGTTGTACCAATAAAATCACACACCAAATGGAAAAAAATGTTTTGAAGGCACTAATTGCGCTAGTCAGGGATTCTACAGTTTAGAGACTGTGTATGAAACATGTTGTCTTACTGGAGCTTTTCCACAGGCACTGATAAAAATGCGTCCAAGTGAAAACGTTACAAAGCTGTTTTGTTCTGAATTCCCCAGGCCTTTCCCTGTTTCTGTGAGAGGATTTTGCTGTGGTATTTTTTCCTGGCTTGCAGATAAATGTTAAGCTGCTCAAAGACTCTGTGATTAAACACCCCGCTAATCTTGGAATGCTCCACAGAAAACTCCAAAAAAAGCTTCTCTGGCTTCAAGTGAATTCATTTACCCACAATGCACTTGGGAAAGTTTGGGGAGTGGTTTTCGGTTGAAACGGATGACAAGAGAAAATGCGCTTCCCCCTCTCATCAAAGGGCACCATTAAAATGGCGTGAATTTGCCTTTGCTGTCAGATGTCTGTGTGAAGAATATAGTGTACTGCTAATTGCCAAAGGCAAGCACAATATGAGATTTCCTCTTTACTGTAGGTGGGGGCTTGCCAGTAAATGACCTCTTCATTTCACTTCAGAGGCATAGGGTCAAGGTTACGAAGGGGCTGCTTCACGTTTTGTGTTAATGCAAACCCCCACCAAAACCAGACGCTTCCTTTGTTTGCTCCTCGGAGCTCTGATGAGGGCAAGGAGAATTAAATGAATATCAAAAGCTCAGGGACCAGATGTTCCTTTCAATATTCTATGGGCTCGCCACCTACTTTCAGCATCTCTGGCTGTTTCTTAAAGCTGTTAGCGCTGTACATTTCACCTTGTGAGGCAGGTTAATTGTCCCTTGAAGGATGCTAGTTTTGACCTGTCCGCCCACACTAGACTACACTTCCCTGCATGCTGGGAGGACATGGAACGAAACAGCTTCCTGGTTTGAAACAGACAATCAGAAGGGTATGGCAGCGCTTCAGGCTTAAAGAGCCAAGAGGGGCTGTGAGAATCTGTGGCCGGTTCACTGGCGGATATATAGTGCATCCGAGCTGTGAGCCCACTTATCAAACACGGACGGTTTGAAATATGGCGATCCTCTTCCTAGGCGCAGACTCCGGCGTGAGTGGAGTGGAGTTAGAGAGAGGAGAGGCTTATCCCTATCCTGCGTTCCCAGTCCCCCCTTCCCAAATCTGTCCATGTCCTGAAAAGGGGGGGGGGCTTCATCAGGAACGTGCTTGCCAAGGGCAGCATATGTGCATACGGAGAGAGCCTAAGTGGGGATGACAGGGAGCGATTTTCCAAAACCGCCTGCCAGTACCGCCTGCACCCCTGCGCCCCACCTGCCAATGCTGCTCCATCACGGCGGGCACCTAATTGCCCCGCTCAACCCCCTCCCAACCCCCTAAACCCCCCTACCACCCCCCAGCTGTGCAGAGCTGCCCGGCTCCAGAGCCCAGAAACCTCCCTCCCCTCATCTTCTTTGTTCCAACAGCCCCTGGGTTCACGGCCCTACCCTGCTGAAATTCACCTCCTCCCCTTCCCCCACTCCGTGTCCTCAGAGCCTGCTTACAGAAAGGCACAGCTGTGTGGAGCACTGCGTGTCTCAGAGGGTACGGAACAGAAGCACAGCTGTAAAGGAAACACGCTATATATAGTCCATGTATCTTACCGGGGTGAACTGCTACAATAAGGTATGTAATTAATTACCATACCAGATGTCGTTTTCCAGGGTGATTTACACAGGAGAAATGCTTCACTAAATATTCCGCCACCATATATATGGACTCTGTGAGATTATATGTATATGTAATCAGAGTCCATTTATCCTGCTGAATATTTAGTCAAGTGTTTTTGTGAAGCACATCTAGCTGGAACTGTAGCCCGTGACCATACGGTCCAAAGTCTAGTGTGCCACACCAGTACTCATGTGACTTGAAAAGAGGATAAAAGATATGGTATTTCTGCTGGCCAGTCATAAAGATGGTTACAATAGCTAGCTGAATACTGTTCAATAAGCTGGCACTGATGACATTTCCGCTATCCATAAGTGAGTCAGTAAATGAATGAGTGGGAGTTTGCATGTGCATATGTATGTGTGTGTGTGTGCGTGTGTGCATGTGTTGTGTATATGGAAATATATTTTTTTATGTCACTCCCTCTGTGGCCGAAAGCTGCAGGCGCCAGACATTACTGCCTCAGCAGCACAGCCGTGCCTACACTGCTCACTAAAATAATATCAGAATAACAGCGATACAAACATGCTGCCGCAGCATTCAGGAAAAGGATGTGGGCTACAGCAAGTGTCAAAGTACATCTGCAGGTTTACTAGAAGGCTTTACATCGCTCATCTGCTTTAGTACAAGCTCCCATCCAAGCTGACACGCGCAGGCTGAAACGATGCGTTCAGAGATCCGGATGTTTTCAGAGGCAGGTAGCTCGCCCGAGCGGGAAAAAAACAGCTACGCCTCACCCGGGATTTGACCCCGCAACCTCCCGGAAAAGAGTCATCATGTCACGCTGCCCTTCTGGTTACGCAGGCCACCCGAAAGACACGCTCTCCGGAGCGGCTGTCAGGCGGCGGGACAGCGCGGACGTGACAGCTCTATAGCGCGGGTCCGTGCGGGAGTCGCAGGCCGATGGCACTCCGGGCCGTGCTGTCAGATGAAACGGCATGCTGTCTTAATGCACAGCGGCACAGCGGGCATCCCGCTCGCCTCTGCTGCTCTGCCGGGGAGACAGGGCCACTGGAGCAAACGGCGGTAAAGCGGCGCGGAGAGGAAAAGGGCTCCGCTGCCTGATGAAGTTGTTCTAAAGACAAGTCTAGCGAGCACCTGAGGTAAAACTTACGCTCTTGGTGGGTACGGCCAGATTGGGTTCTACATTCTGGATAAAAGCTACAGGATGAAGTAAAAAGGACCCTCACTGCCAACATGCTTGAGTCAACATAACACGACATGACAGTTGCTTAGCACATGGAGAGCAACTTATAAATTTAACATTTTTACATGTTACCCATTTAATATAGATGGATATTAACTGAAGCAATTCTGGTGAAGGACCTTGCCCAAGGGTGCCCCACTGCTGTGGTAATCTTTGGATTACAAGCCCTGCTCCTCACCACTACACAACACTTCTGCCGTATACCTATTAGAGAACAATCTTGCTCCAAGTGGTGAAGTGGCCCATCTCAGCACACTATTCAAAGGCAGGGTGAAACAGGGGTGTGGCCAGTTGATGTCATTACCATTTCTGTTAAGATGATGGGTGGAGATTTTTATGGCAGGGTTGGACTTAGTACTTGGGAGATGGAAGACTTCCTGGGAAAACCAGGTGGACTGCTGGAAGTGGTGTTGGTTGGCCAGCAGGGGGCAGTCTTTCACTGGTGTGCCACTTGAGAGGCAAGCATAATCTAGAGTGTTGCTCCAACAGGTGGAGGATCAGATTTCAATCACACATCCTTAGGGTGCTGCTTTGATGCAGGTAGAGGATGAGGTTTCAATCCTATAACCTGAGGGCTCTGCTCTGATGCAGGGAAAAGGTTAGGATTTGATCACACATCCTAAGGTTGCAGCTGTTATACTGGGAGAAGGTTAGGATTTGACCACACATCCTGAGGTTGTAGCTGTGATACTGGGAGAAGGTTAGGATTTGATCACACATCCTGAGGTTGTACCTCTGAAGCAGGAAGGTTAGTGTTGGACCACACATCCTCAGAGTACTGCTGTGATGCTGTGAGGTTAGGGTTTGACTACACATCCTGAGGTTGTAGCTCTGATGCAAGGAGGAGGTTAGGGTTTGACCACACATCCTGAGGGTGTTGCTCCAATGCAGGGAGGTTAGGGTTTGACCACACATCCTGACATTGCTGCTCTGATGCTGGGAGGTTAGGCTTTGACCCCACACCCCCACGGTGCTGCTCTAATGCAGGGAGGTTAATGCTTGGTCACACATCCTGAGGGTGTTGCTCCAATGCAGGGAGGTTAGGGTTTAACCACACATCCTGACGTTGCTGCTCTGATGCTGGGAGGTTAGGCTTTGATCCCACACCCTCAGGGTGCTGCTCCGATTCAGACAGAAGGGCTGGGGTTCCATCACACAGCGTGCGCGTGCCACTGCAGCCCCTGAGGGAGGAGGAGGAGGAGGAGGAGGAGGAGGGAGTGCGGCGGCGGCGGCGGCAGCCAGCTCCTCGTCAGGGCGCTGTCACCGCGTCCCACGCTCCTGCGGTGGATTACTATTGATCACCGCCCCGTGTCCTCAGCTCCACTCTCACGGCCCGGAGCCGAGGTGACACCGCTCCGCCACTGCAGTTTATCAGCCAGATAAAAATCACTAAAACGCCAGCGCCTCAACGTCTCGCAGGACTTTAAAAATGTGCCAATGCTTTTTCATTTTAAGGGCCATATCTATGCATAAATATGCCCGTCGTTGGACTTTTATTTTACAGATATTCAGTAGGTGTGTGTATTGAGACAGCATTCTCCTGTGGGTTTAGTTCTCTGGCTTTAAATACCAGTGTAGAATATGATTGTTCAGGAGAAAATAAATAAATTGTTTCTGTAATCATACGGATGACAAAATATCCACCGCACGTTATAATGCAGAAGGCAACAGGTGAAAAGATGGCTACATGATACTGACAGCCTCAAGCACAAAGTTGCACAATTAGGAAATGGTTCTTTCTGTGATGTTAGGGGGCCCTGCCTGCACTTTGATTAGCTCTGATCCATCATTAATTCACACGACTTCACAAGGTCATTAAACATGCGGGTGATTAATCTTTGATAAAGACAGGTCAGGGTGCAGTGCTCAGCCCCTGTCCACGTCCTAAAAGCAGTTTACTGAGGCCAGGTGAAGGCATGCACGTATGCGAGCGGAAAAGCGCAACAGCATGTTCACCCCACACTCTAGCGCTCCTCCACCGGAGCAGTGATTCCTTCCTGGGGAATCCAAGGGGACGCTCGCCTCCAGATTCAAGTCCTCACACCTGAACTTCCTCTCACTGAAAGAGCGGCCTTCCTCCCACTCGCTCGGCTTCGAACAGCAGAGGGATAATGAGCGGTGGAATCCTGAGGTCAGAGAGTGGCCGCCTCTGTGCGGCCCTGACGGTGCTGAACGAGTCTCCCGCGGCCTGGCGGGGGGCCACTCCGCCTGCCCGCCCACGCGCCCGCCCACACGCACGACTCCAGCGCCACCGCTCTCATGCCTGCGGAGGTCGAGCCGCCTGCGGTTACCGCGAACTGCGCGGCTTTCCGCCACGTCCGTGAGTGCGCTTGCTGCCTCGGCCCTGAAGGCCCCACCTCACTCTCCAGGGATGGAAGTAATAGCAAACCCACAGCAGGGGGCAAAGTGGGAAAGACGCAGTGGGAGATTCAACATACTCACAGGATGGGGACGGGGGAGGGGGGAGGGGAGGTCAACTGACGATCACCTACAGCTTTTGAAAAGAGCTGAGTCTCTGTAGCTGAACTGGCTCGTGTGTTTGCTGCTCTCCGCCTGTCCACGCAAGTCATAAAAAGTCTGGTTCTGAAAAAGGCTGGTATTGAAAAGAATGAGGGTTTGAGGTTAGCTGTGCGTCTGATGGTGAACCTGTCGGGGTCCCTGTTCTAAGGAGCTATTTTCCGGCTGAGAGGCCTGTGTGGGTCCATGGGGAGGAGGGGTCGGAGGCTGGCTCTCAGTGCGGCCCACGTAGAGCGTGATGTCCCTCCGAGGCCGGCGCTGTGGCTCCTGACACGCCACGGTCCCCGATTTGCCAAGCCAGTGCGGACGCAAAGCCTGCTGGGAGTTTTGTCAGCGTGTGCTTCCCATCCCTCTGCCCTCCTTCCCAGTAGCAGTGTGTCAAAATACAAGTCTCCAGAGCCCTCAACGCACATACATTTGTTGCCTGAGAAAGGAACTCTGAGGTGCACGGTGCCACGGAACATCTGCACACATGCAAACCTTCTGGCTGTTTCCTCTGAAGGCCTCCATGCACTCGCTGTACCAGGATCCTTAATTACACATTGATTTGGACAGAGAGGTTTAATTACAACAGAGAGAGGGCCAGACAGAAAAAAAGGAAAAAAAAAGGGCCGGTTTTCAACCTGCTCAAAATGAGCCGCGAGGAGGTTTGGGGACATGCAGGCCTGAAAACCGTTTTTTTTTTTTTTTTTATCTGTCACAGGAATACCAGCTGGACAGAGAAATAACCCAGTAATAATGGGCAGGCAGATGCTCCAGTTTCCCTGACAGAAATGGAGGTCAAGTATGGCTTTCTGTGCTGAGAGCACATGATGAGTTTAACGAGCAGAGGGGGAGAGGGAGAACGGGGAGGGGAAACGGGACGGAGTGACAGACAGGCTCTCCCCACGCCCACAGACTCAGGCCTCAATTTGCTCTCTTTTCCTCCCTGAGGTCCGAACAGAATGTGGAGATTTTCCACTTGGGGCTCCGGACTGACACTGCAGCTGAGCCGTAGTAAGAGCTTGGAGGGGCGGGGTTTGTGGGGGAGTGGGAGGGTCGGGGGGCTAGGGGGGCTCTGGGAGGATGGGGGAGTGGGGGGTGGAGTTATTCGGGCAGAATGAATAATCTCTTAAAGCTCGGATTGAAATCCACAGCCCCCAATAGCCCCAGGATTCATTAAACTGCATTCCCAACCCAGGGAAAAAAAACTGCCAGGGGCGGTTTAATTGAGCATCATCATCACCCCCCCATCCTCCCACCCCCCCACCCAACTCTCACTCAGTGAATCTGTGATTGAGGTCAACGGGGGGGAGCTGGTGAAGTAAGAGATCATCTGAAGCTGAAGCACCACCAGCTGCACGCTCCCGGTTACCCCCACCCCCCTCCTGAGGAGGAAATAAATAAGCAGGACCTCCGCTAAACAGCGCCATCTCCTATGGCTCGACACGCTTCTTTGTCGGGTAATTGGTGCCTTTCCCGGTGAGCCGGCTGAAAGGAAGCACACTCCCTGTTATCAGAGTTAATCTACAAATTGATTTACGAAAGCGGTCGGCCCACTGGGACACGGCTCAGGTCAACCTGACGGGGTTTGGTTTTATTTTTTAAAAAATGCATTTAAAAAAAAACGTGTACAGCCCATTTCTTTTTCTGCGCGCTGCCCCTTGCCATGTCAATTTTAAGACCCAGCGACACAGCTTTTGACAGAGGAAACCTGCTGTAGAATAAAAGTGTGGAGGCAAGTGGTGGCATTATAAATCTACAGTCATCAAACATTAACTCATTCAAATGGCCAACCTCTCGAAACGTTTTCATGAAAAATATCGAATAATATCAAATATCAGGGTTACTTTTTCCTCAGGGGTTGTGGATCTAGGCTCTGGACCTAGCTGTTGTGGGCTGGCATCCCAGGTCAATCACTACGTTTGTACTCATCTCTGTAGCTGCTGTTTAATTCCATGTGGATAAATGGGTCAGAGACAGCGTTTGATGTAAAACTGCACGGCATGTTAAAATGCCCTGGATAACAGTTTCTGCCAAGCAAAAACAATTAGGGGCCCCAAGTAGCAACGGTGCTGAGAGTACCCCATTGCTTTCGCATTTCATATTCTTTCTCTTCTCTTACTTTGCCTGTTCGGCCAGTAAGAGCTGATTAAACATATGGTGCCAGATTATACCAGATGATCATTTCTGTCATATTTTCAAAAAATTTCCTAACATACAAATAATTCGCTGTGAAGCCACCAAACCCGGTAAACATATTTCTCTTTCGAAAATAAACAGCGTGTTCCACCGGGAAAACCCACACATGATTGTTTTGGTATTTTTTCTCGGTCTGGAGTTTGGGCTGAGAAAGCTGTCTGAACATGGCCTCACATACAGACTGTGACTTTGGCTTTTAAGATTTGTCTCCTGATCGCAATGCCTTTGCTCCTAAGACTGTTGGCAAAGGTAAAGCTCCAGGCCAAACCACACCAGCCTTTGCTGACTGTGTCACAGTTTATATTGGCATTTACCAGTGCAGGATTATCAGGCTGATGCAAAGCCAAGCTGATTCCCCCTGTAATAGTGCTCTAAGCCCGATTTTATATTGGATTAAATCATAAACCAGACAACAGATTCACAATATCTCATATAAATACCTAGGAAGCTACAAGGCTTTGCGTTATGATTACAGCAGATTATAATTTCATGTCATCAAGGCTACAATCAAGGCTGTGAGTGGTTACATTTTTGTTTATTTTCTTTTATAGCTAATTTTATGTAAAAATCAGTCATTTCTTTAATAAATGAACTTGAACCTAGTAAAACTGCTTAATTCTTGGCCACAAATTAAGACTAGGACAAAGTCTGTTTTCAGTGTTTTACATAAACTCATGATAGCATTACATGTTCTCAATGGAGTGTGTGGTATAAACACCCCCAATAGATCATCTGTGTGTTATGCCAGTCCATATTCATTAATTAATGGATTCACTAATTAATCACAATTAATGGGTATTCACCAATCATTAGTCAGATTTTTTTTTTTTTGTCAGTTTTACTGACAATTCTGGAATTAATTTTGCAGAGCAAAGTTTTGTATGGAGTCATCACAAGTATGTATAATCTCTATTGTCGAGGATCAACATCCTCAACTACTGCACAATACTTATTCCATTTTAGGTCTCCAAAGGAATATTTTTCAGACTGAAAATATGGCATAACTATGAGGGAATATGCATGTAAACACATGCTGGACCACGTCGTGTCGGGGTCGTGTGGAAGCAAAGCGCTGATCGTTGGCAGGCTGTCCAAGTCTCCCTGCATCGCTGGCTCGCAACTTTGCATTCCGATTTGCATCCTTCTGCATATCAATGAAACATTCAGCCGCGCTTCACATTCCGAAACATGCAGGACATCAGTAACGCGGAAGAGTTCTTCTGATTTCACTCGAGTGCCCTCATTAGACCTGGTCATGTTGCGTTTCAGCACTGGACAGCTCCAGCAGCACACAACCCCAAAGAAAAGAGCAACTGTTTTCATGAGCATAGCCTACTGATTTCACAGCGCTGTAGTGTCAAACAGCGGCTTTGGTTATATCTGTGTGTGTGTGTGTGTGTGTGTGTGTGTGTGTGTGTGTGTGTGTGTGTGTTGTGTGAGAAATGACTGATGGAAAATGATCACATGAGGGACAGATATGGCCATTGGTTTACCATAGCCCGAGGGGCACTGAGAAAGCAGGTAAGGCATCTTGGAGATAAAGATAGAGAGAAGAAGAAATGACAGAGAGAGATACACAGGAGTGTGTGAGACAGAGACAGGCATTTGGAGATATAGGTGTTAGCCTTTACAGAAAAAGATCAGAAGTTCAGGAATCTCAGAAAGGTTTTCTCTTGGTACACATTGTGTCATGGTAACGCTTTGTGTCAGATACTAATTTCCTGGATTTAGTCTGTCTGTCATTACTACATATGAACCAATAGTCCAACCAGCTCAACAAGACGCTAACTAGAACATACCCTGTTTAATTACACACATAAACCTTCCATATATTCAAGGTCAAAGACCTTAACAGAGCATTTAATGTTACCAAATGTAACAGGGACTTTAAGTGCAGTGGTGTGTTAGATTGGCTTAATTTCTGACAGGATATATATCCTCTCTCTACATCTTATGAAGTGCTCTGCTGCAGTGCAATGCAAACAGCACTGCATGAAGAGCTACTTGACTATCTGATAGCAGCCCTCTTTTCAGAAGGGGTTGAAGTGCAACATCACAACACTACGACCACCGCTGTCAGCACATACGTGAACATCACACAGCCCCCATCGTGAACATACAGACATTTTCCGCTCACAGCCATGACACCTTTCCACCTAAATCAGAAACATGGTGTATAAATAAACATTTTAATACCCACAATGCACTTGAGAGCATGAACCCGGGCTACTGAGAAAGCCCGTCCATCTGGCCCTGCCTGCAGGCAGTACAGCAGCCGCTCACACTAAAAGGGGGAGGGAGATGAGCAGATAGACCGAGATCGCTCCTCAGGGCCTGGGAGTGACAGCACCGATGCCATCTCCCTTCAACGTTTTGTCCACACGACGTGCCCAATCTCAGAGCCTGAATAATTCATCCCATCGACTTGAGGAAAGCCAAACCTGGACATACTCAAGTTCTACCACCATGCCCCCCATCCCCCCGCTTTTAGTGAGGGACTGAAAAAAGATAAAAGAGACAGGTGTAATACTTTGCAGAGATACAACAGAAAGGAGAAAGGGACCCCAGCTGCTCACAAAAGAGTCAAAGTAAAGCTGTGCATCTGTGTGTGTGTGTGGGTGTGTGTGGGTGGGGGTTGTATAGGCACAAATTGCCAGAGCGTTGAAATCCAATGCTGACAACAAGTTGAGGACATGCCATATGATGACATCATGAGACGCAGCTTCTGTGTTGGCGAGGGCAAGGGCTGCAAACACAAGTTCTGGTCCCAGACACGGGCAGATGGTGCCACAACTGTGTAAAATGACAGCCACACCAGTGTGGCTTCACTCTGCACCCCCGCCCCCACCCCCGCTGGTGACTATCGTAGAGTCCCACCTACCATCCTGACAGTGAAAAAGGGCTGAACCATATTTTCAGATGGGTAGACCAATTTTCAGACTATCGTTTTACCCTTTAAATGCCAACAGATGGGTAATCCTGGAAGAGCTATCTAGAGATGAGCTGCCGAATTAATCACAATTAAGCGCATATAATATCGAACAGCATTTAAAAAACAATCCTGACTGGCGAGACAGGGACACAGCTGTCGAATGCAAAGATAGATTAAGGGTCCAGTCTACGCGCGCACACACACAGACGCGCACACACAAACACACATACACGCACACACTGCAGACATTGCATTTTGGCAAAGCACTGCTAAATGATTATTGGCAGATCTTTTGTACGCAGCGAAATACAAAAAACCTCATCACTGCCCCCCTCCCAAAAAAAGAAAGGTCATCCAGTTAAATGAATTATCAAATATTGATTATGCGCTCCAAAAACAGACGCGAAGCGTTAAAGCTCTTCTTACAGTGTGCCGACTGAACACCGTGTCCCTTTGGTTACGCCAGAATTCTGCCAGGTGGTAGCGGTAGCACGCATTTGCTAAGCCGTAGTACTAGCCACAGCTTGTCACATCGGTGTACACATATTATGCGCTGGCAGACATTGAGCAGACATGCACTTTTTCCACCACTTAGAATTATTTAAAAGCGTCAGAGAAACGTCGGAAAATGACCAAAAATGCCAAGACTGGTAAACATTTCCACAACGGCGCACCTCAACGACCGATTTCGTTCTCGTATGACTAAGTGTGGATCAAAACAATGCCCTGTCTGGCTGCAGTTCGCTGGGTTGAGTAATGTCATGCAGGAGCGAAACGAGGCGCCGAGTCCTTACATGCACTGCATACGCAGCGCGCACCATACGAGCACTCTGAGACTGATGCCACTACGCTAGACGAACACACGCACATCTTTCTCCCTGCTATTACAACATCCAGTAAAGTTTAAGACAACTTTATTATGAATGGACGATGAACAAATATAATAGCTCTGAAATGGGCTCATTTTTCGCAGAGATCGGTCTCCTTCTCGGCTCACGTAGCTAGCTATTACCCACTGGCTGAGTCAACACCAGCGCAGACACCAAACAGCAACCCCCTTCGCAAGACGCAGGGGTGCACAGAGTAAGGCAAAAACGGATAAAGCATCAAATACTCTGAGTTACACAGAAGCACAGGCAACTTTGGCGTGTGTCCTCATGTATGCGCCAGGTTACTTCAGGTGAAGAGGAGAGACAGGCGAGGAAGGGGGGGGGATGGGGGGGGCGGTGGAGGGTTGGACAGGAGAGGGAGGGGGGGCAGTTCTGCAGTTCAGAATTTTGGAAAATCCCAGCGATACTTACCTCCATACTTGTCCCATCTGCAGAATGTGTATGACTGACTGCCAGACCCACACTGATATCTGACAGCACCTGTCTCTCCCGTGGATGCCGGCACTCAACCCGGCTCTCCGACTACTGAGTCCCTCCACCGCCCCCAGCCCTCCCCCGGTGTAATCCTGCACGAACCACCTGAAGCTCAGGATCTGGACCAGCACCGACGGGACAAGCACAAAGAACAGAGTCAGCCCGAACCAAAGGTAGTCCCGTTTGGAGTAGTAGTCAACGGCTAGCCACAGGTCCGTGCCCACGTCCCAGAAGAAAACCAACAGCGCCAGGACGATCCACAGACAGTCCAGCCAGAGACGCTCCTCCTGCGGCGGCCGCCTGGCTTCTTTCCCCTTCCCCAGGAGATAACGCAGACAGGCGCTCCGACAGCCCCAGTAACACGATGAGGTGTTGCAGCAGTGACAGATGTGAAATGAGCTGCCCTCCCCAGGCTCCTCCTCGCAGTTCCCCACCGTTTCGTCCAGGTTGTGCAGTTGGGCGAAACCGGTGACGACCCCCAGACCATCAGATTTCGCTGCCATCTTGCTCTCTGAAGCTCCCACCTCCGGCTTCCGGGGTTAGTGACGTCACTTCCTAGACACCTGTCCTCTGGCTCTACCCCAAATATGGTTGCCATCTAGTGTCCGGGTAATTTGGGAGGGGGCTAGCGCCCTTGTACCCAAAACTGGTCCCTGCACAGTGCTGCAGCCCATCCTTTCCTGCCGAGGCGCACCGTCTTCCAAGCACCTAAGTTGACGTGCATCTGGTGGACCAGTCGCAACGATGTAATGAGGTGAAAATGATGAGCCTTTGAAGATGCAGTTGAGTTTCTCCCCCGCGCAGAATGATTCCTCCAGCTCCTCTTTGCGATACTGCGGCTGTGTCAGCTACCGCTCCTTTTTCTTAGGTATAAAAAATGCCATGAACGATCACGCGCGCTTTCCCTTGACGCAATTTATTTTTCCTCTCTCATGGTTCATCATTGTTGCCACCTAGTGTTTCGTTTTAAACATCGAAAATGGCACTCGCAAGGTGATGTAATGTGGTAACATGCGCATAATTTGAATCTGCAAGCTCAGAGACTCAAGACTAAAAATCCTTAGGTTTACATGCTATTATCATACTTTTAGCCAGTGATGTAACTGAGTGGGTGCGGCCAATCAGTGAGTATTAAAGTCTTTCACACGTTAATCATCTTTGGAATAAAGAAATTCCACATCATTTGTATGTCCCCTTCTGAAATGAATTTTATTTTCACTTTTCCCTTGAAGACCTCATCGACTAGCAGAGAATCCCCAAAAATCTCATTCAGAGAAGTTGTATGTAAGTGTTACTCTAGATCATGTAACCGGTAATTCGCTTTCAATCGGAATGCGCCGGGTGTGGGTCCAGCGGGCTAATCAGGCTCAAATAATTGTTAGGGTGAATTCATATGCATATACTGGTAGTGTAGTAAGACTCAAGTACCAATTAAATGAATAAGCAAAAAATGGGTGTCCGGTCAATAGCGTTATATATATCATTCGTTTTGCCGATTAACGAAAGCAAACGTGTCATTTTGCGTTTCTCTGCATATTAAATCACGATAAGTGGAACATAAGGCATGGGTGAAAATGTTAGAGGTAAAGATAAACATTTACGGAAAATTTACGGAAAATTTATCAAAGCCTTGATAACATTTTTAGTGCTCCTGGTCGTACCTGCGTATTATGCCCACTAATATTCTGTCCGAAATCACGCACACATAAGCGGGTCTCTAAAGCATTGATAAAGATTTTGGACTTGTAAGGTGAGGGTCAGAGACCATTTATCAGTGTGGGGACTTCGCACTCTCTATGGTTTTCTAGTACTTTTTCAGACATTCGGTCGGTCCATAAATCGCTCACCATATGGATGAACTTTAGATTAAAAATACAACTACAGAACCTTCTTTGTAAAGTGCAGACATTCCGACATCTTGGTTAGTTGTCAGCAACGTCTTTGAGGGGGTTGTGTGCTGTAAACCCGGATTAAGCGCTGTGCCCTCAACCCTCAAAGGGTGATTGCGCTATTTAACTACACCCTTAATATTTAAACTTGAATGTGATAAAGGTTGTTCTGCAAATCAACCAGAAACGTCGCAACTAGGTAGGCACATACACGCACACGCACATGCACACACACACATACTGCGCCTGTACAGTCAATCTTGTTCTGTAAAATCATCTGTAAACATTTGTTATTAATACTGTACAATTGTTCAGAGAATCCATACAACCACACAACATTTAGAACTTATATTTGAACAATTTCTAAATGCTTTTGTGGTTTAACATATTATCCATTTCCGTCCGCTTTTGCGCTTTTACATCACTCGGTACAGAACTCCTGTCAGAGCAGCGTTCTCTGGGGAGGGTGTACATGAAATGAAATCTGAAACATCTTTGATGTGGCTTGATGTTTTAGGCCACACAAGCACGCACGCGCGCGCGCACACACACACACACACACACACACTCACGAGCAAATAAAATCACGCGGGAGTATCGCTCTGTGGTGTTCGTCTTACTGTACTATGAAGTCATTGTACCGTAAGCAAGGACTGGATCTCCTCCCTTCTGGCTAGGAGCAGGGGAGCTGTCCGGTGCTGAAATACTGCATGGCGAGTTCAGCAGGCTGAGTACAATTTAAATCGTGCTTATATGAATAGAACCTTCTGTTTCAAAATGCGAGATCAAATACCAGTTCAGTTTTATTTCAAAACTGAATACACAGTTCAGAGAGTGAAAATAGCAGAAAACATAGAGATCGAAAGAGTAACATGGGTTACCCGGGCAACACACACAGACAGACAAACAGACACACACACACACACACAGGCACGCACGCACGCACACACACACACACATACACACACACACACACGTACTCACACGCACACGCACATACACAGGCACGCAGGCGCACACACACGCACGCACGCACGCACACATACACACACATAACAACACGCACACACACACACACCCATACACACGCACACTGTGTTCTGCTTGTTCAGCCCTGTAAATCCTCAGCACCTGCACTTACCACCAGGGAGGAATTAGAAGGATTAGCACAGCGCAAATGTAACCGCGGCCACGCAAACGTTACAAAGACCCCATCCCTTCAACAATCCTCAAGCCTACAGAATAGTTTAAATCCTTACATGTAGAAGAGACGTGACTCCATCGTCTGAAAGCGATGCTACGCGCCTCTCCATCCTTACAGCTAATTAAAGCTCCCACACATTGGCTGCATATGGGAAGGTTTGGAGGACAACACAAACCCAAATGCCATTTCCATTTTTTCATTACGGGCTATATTAGATGTAAATAGCTTGTTCATATAGCCTAGTCGGGACGAGCGACTTGAGGCACATTATGTTCGCAGTGATATACAGTAGCCTATATGGTGTGGGCGTGTACTGTTTTTCTGCATTGAAGTTATCGTTCGGTTACACATGAACAGAACACTGGTATTTGCAATCTATGTGCTGTTTTTTCCTGGTTTTCCCAATATTCGAGATATTGTACAGTATAACAGAAGGTGAATCGTAATTATATGCATTAGTCTTAGGCGTCGTGAACATTCGTAGTTCGTTTTTCTAACAGATGTGGGAATTTCATTGAATTGAAACTTTCATCTGTGGTGACCAGCCTGTTCAATGGACGTGGTCCACAGACAACCCTCTGGAAGGAGCCAGATTTCACGCAGAAGTTTCACGGGGGTGGGCTTATCTCCGCTCGGACAGCGTTTCAGAGCTACCGCTGGGTGAGAAATCTATTAACCGCGGTACATATTGAGCCGACAGCGCCTCTCAGCATGTCGTGATACTCTACATGGAAGCACCACTTGGATTCGTTACCACGATGTCTTCCAGCACAGAACACCTACTCCGACTAAAAGCTGTTTTTTTTTTCATTTAAACGGGCATTAAAATTTTATGACTGCAAAAGCCCGGCACATATTCTTCGGGGGACAGGGGTTAAACACAGCAAACATGTATCGTGTTCTGAATAATGCAAAGGAGATAATTGGTGATAGATCCCAGGAGAGCCCACGTGCTTTCATCTCTATAATCAGAGAAAGCTCGAAGACTGGCATGCGCCCCGCTCCATCTCGTTGCCCCTATACCCCCGTTATCACCCTGATTTCAGCTGTGAAAGCATCATACACTGTTTCAGACAGGGACTGAGGTACATCGTTTAAATGTATTGCAGTACGTCTTGTTCTGTGGACCGGGTTGCGTATGAGCACCATGAATTGCGAGACGTTATGCCATTTCTGGTTTTCGACCAACCGTCTGGAATCATCTAATTTCTGCTGTCGGAGGGAATCAGAATGACTCTGCATGTATTTGAAATTGTGAGAGTGGACACGGGACTCCACGATCCAATGATGACAACACTGTTACGCTAGCGGATGCACCTGTTCTCTCCAGGCATTGGATTTATGCAATTAATGAATTAATAATGGTTGCAGCTGGGTGCCTATCACTCGTTAGTGCTGCATCTCACAGCTGTCAGGTCTTTTACTAATAAATGAGTCGATGTTTTGAAGCTCAAGTGGTGCCCGCTGTCTCCCCCTTCATCCCCTGAATTTTAAGATTCAAGACAGAAACACACATCAAGTTTATCTGTGGGTGTCCCAGGACACTGCCACTGAGCTCTGTACTGATGGATTAAATCAGATCTGCTGGTTGAGTTATGTACTTATTAAGAGTAATTATGAGTTATTAGTAGTAGTAATAGTAATGGCAATGACAGTAGTAGTGTTGGTTGTAATGATAGCAACATTAAATATATTATTGTGTGTGTGTATGCATGTGCAGGCATATGCATGTTTGCATATCATCTATAGCACATAACTGGATGGAGGAAGCTGGGTAGTGTATAAAGGTTTGATGCCCCTCTTCATCAGTCAGCACTACTGAGGGGATCAACTGCCCTAGAATTAGCTTTAACATATAGCCTATAGCTTTTGTGACATCGTTGTTAAAACTTCATCCTTAAGCAATGGACCGAACAGACCGCTTGCAAAATGGAGTGATATTTTCATCCATTGCTTTTTAAATGTCTTATTTTGTAAATGCTACACGTAAGGTCAGTGAGCCATAGGGCTGGGTTACCTATTCGTATATGTATCAGCGTTCCGTAACCAACCGTCTGTCAGACTACAACCCCTCCCATATGTTACTGCA
Source organism: Megalops atlanticus (assembly GCA_019176425.1). NCBI lineage: Eukaryota > Metazoa > Chordata > Actinopteri > Elopiformes > Megalopidae > Megalops > Megalops atlanticus. The sequence continues at coordinate 7,563,522 of CM032892.1, read as the reverse complement.
CTTCCAGGAAGTGTAAAAACAGCATTTACAGGAAGTGTAAGAACAAATACATTCATAACAACTAGAGTCTTTCTCGGCACCCTTTTGAATAAAACATTTGTCCTACCCAGATTTAAAGATTTGCTTTTGAAGCTGTTTTTTTTTCCGCGGAGCATCTCTGCACAGCCAAGCAGTTTTTCCCCCCAAGATGAAGTACAGTTATTTGGTTTGTTAAACAGGAGCCCTGCTTCAAATTCAGAGAAGAGCCAGCGCTTCCAGTCGGGCCGCGGCTTCAGCCCCCCCGCCCCCAGTCTGATCACGACGGGCAGGGCTGAGATGCGCGCGCCTGCTTCGTCCTGCAGAAAGACAGTCTGCTTCTGAAGCACAAATTGGCTGTCTTATAATACATCACCCAGGCAACGCAGATTTGTGGGGGAAAAAATGAGCAAACAAATCGAGTGCTGCACATCTGTGAGTTTCAGCCAGCCATCTGCTTTGGGCCTCATCAAAAGTGTTTACTGATCATTTAAGGAATCCCCTGTAGAAAGTGTTTCTCAATTTTGGCAATATAAAAGCCAAGATGGAGAGCAACCGAGCGTCCCCCTCATTAAAAGGTAATGACTTATGTGTTAACTGTATTTGCTAAAATATTGGTCATAGGTTTACACATGTGTCCATGTTTTAAAATAATTTAAAATTATTCATGGCTTCTTCTGTATCATATTGTACGTCCAATCATATGTGTCAGAGCATATTTATATATAAGTACTTTCCCTTGACAAAATATTGTTTCTGGTACCCTAAGGAAACACAAAACAATGGTATTGCCTAGAAGCCAACACACAAACATCTGCAGCATTTAAAGTCTCCCATATGATTGGACTAGGAACAAGCTGTGCAAGAACACAGTGAAATTTGTTAATTACTATGATGTAGTTAATTACTACAATGCTGTAATTTCAGACAATTAAAAGAAATAAGACACCCTCAGAGGAAGCAGACAGTGAAAACACATTCATTAATGGCATGAGAAACATATAATGGATAATCTATATGTTTTCCTCTATGGATGGATCTTTTCAAAACATTAACATTATGTGCAACACCAGAGAAACAAACGTGCATTGAGATATTGTTTCTGTCCTTTAGTGTCATAAGTCTTCCTTTCCTGGAAGCAGCAGTGTGTAATGGACTTAAATATGTTTCCTGAGGGTAACATTATACAAAGTTTGTAAAATATTTTGCATAATATTTATCAAGGTTCATTCTTGCCGATTATATCAATTTTATCCAAAGGCAATAGAAACTGCTTTTATGTCAAAGAAGCAACCTTTTTCTGCTGCTCCCCCTCAGATTTGCTTGAAATTTGATCAATGTTCTGAGAAATTAATAGAATTGATCACTAAAAGAGTGACAACTTATTTATTTAATAAAAAATGTTCTGAATTACAATGAGTTGGGATAATGAATTATATTCCTATTAGAAGGGGCAAAATGAAATAAATACTGCTAATGGTTGAACATCAGAGCCTCATTTCACTTACAAAGCAAAATAAAGCAATATTTTTGGGGGTTATAAGATAAAACCTGGGCAATGCACCCAGATGGACTTTAGATGGACATTAATGACCAATTTAAAATAAGTGTAAACTTATGATAATGACTGTAAGGTAATCTGGTGATTACTTTCACAGAGTGGCCTTAGATGCCCTTCCATCATATTCATTTTATGTTCAGCTGAAATTCTAAAGCAGTTCATAAACTTCCATATAGTTTTTGCTTTTCCCCAAATGGAAGAAACGTTGGTGCTATTTTATTTGCTCCATTTTTGAAAATCTGCCAGTTATGTAACTAGAAGTCAAAAGCACCATGGCACTTCAAAGAGCTTACCACCATTTGCTCTATGATATCATTTTGTCCATTATTTTGATGCATTTGGTAGTGTCTTTTCTCATATATGTACTACCGAAGTCGATAATCACAATCGAGCAAGAATTTGTTTAGGCAGCTGCAAAGGAAAAACTGATTATCTCCCACTCCAATGAAATGCCCATGTGTTCTGCTGGGAGATCCCATAGCGCCCCCTTCTGGTATCTGAGGAGGGTGATGCTGGCCTTCTTGGGGATGAGATGAATCTAAACCAAATTCAAAAGAACAAAATGACTAGAATGCAGGAGGACAGTATTGCATACATGGGAATGTGAAAGACATAGTCTTATTATATACTAGAATATATATTTTGGTTATATTGGTTAAGGCTTGAATAAAACATTTGGTATTTTATATTATATGCAAAATGCATATATGCAAGACACACAATAGAATTACTGGTAGAGTTTCAGAAATGGCACAGATAAGAAAAAGCTTACAATATGGATTTAGCTGCTTTGGGGGAAAACAGTTGGAGTATTTGAAACTTACTACTGAGTTTCAGGAGCAAGTGAAATTGTTTGGAGGGCTCTGAGGGTTGATCATTCGATAGCCTGTCATTCTTGAGTTTGAAATGTACACAAGATGTATCGAGGACAGTGAGTGGATATTTAGGCTAAGCATGTCATTACGAGTAACAAGTTCAGCTATAAGTAATTACAACAATGTCAATTTCACTTTAATCAATTACTCAAAGTAAAATCTCTAATTGGTCTTATAAGGCAGATGCACTCAAATTATTAATTCATTTCCCCCCCAGATGTATCAGTCACTTTCTTATAAGACTCAGATTGTTCTGGACTGATGTGATTCTTATAAATGAAAGTGCATTGTAGCACTGTAGATACCTTTTATTTTACTTGCACACAATGTGGAAAATGTGCAATTCTGGTCTTTTTTTCTGTGAGATCCTTGTACAGCTCACATGTTACAATAGAGATCGTAAAAATTCTGTGCTGACTGGGTATGATTACATAGCTAAAAGACTTTAAAGCAATTAATTCAAATGGATTAGGTAGTTACACATGTTATACAGGCTACAACTTAGACAGCTTTAAGACCAACTGAGCATAGGTATCATGAGAACATGACATTTTACATTCACAAAACTAACACCTGCCCATCTCAGCATGGACCCAATGAAAAGAAAAATGAAAACAAAACCATTACTAAACAAATTAACATTGGAATAATATACATTAGAGTTGTGTTACAAAACACCAATAATCACAATTTCTGGTTTACGCTATGCAGGTCAGGATGGAGTTCTCTTTGACCCAAAGATAAGGTGTTGTTCTTACCCAAAATGGTGATGCCTGCAAGTCTATTTGAGTGAGTAACAGATTACTTGCACTCTATTAATATATAATAATATATAATAAAACAAATACTTAAATATAGTATTTTCTTTAGAGCTGTTATTTGTAAAAACAGTGAGTGATGGACACTTTGACCAGAGTTGTCCTCAGTATCACATATACTCATGTTTTGAGAGAAGGCATTTTTATATTTTTTTCTTGCATTTTTTACCTTTTTTTCAAACAAATTTTAGTAGTGGCTAATTATGCATTTAATCTCATCACCACCGCAGTGACCACTGAACCCAAGCAACATAGCAGAATGGGGTGAGGTGTATGCAATCCTTTGATTCACACCCACATGTACGGTGACTATTTTTCACACTACAAGTCCCACAGTGCACTTGGAGACAAACGCAATTGGAGCACAGGCACATCCTGTTGATGCCTTGGTGCCTTTGTGAGTCCCAATGATGAAGAGTGCAATGAAGTCCTGGCTGACCTACTCATCCCTGTCCACTTTCTTCTGCTGTTATGGGCTCTTGTTTACTCTCTGTAAATGACACAGCTGGTTTTGAACATGGGCCATAGAGTTTAGCCTGTGCCACAAACAAACGCCTTTACCATCTGAGCCAGTTGGCAGTCCCCAGAAGTTAGTTGTCCCAAGAAGAGGTAGATCAAGTACATGCCAGGTGTGTGACTGCAGGTCATATAATCAAACAATTAAACACATGAGACACGCAGTTAAAACCCACCTCAAATACAAGAGTGTAGCCTACTTGGTTGCTATAGAAGCAACAGCAATGTAGACATTTAAACATATCATATGTATGTATGGAATAAATGTCACATTACACTGTCATCCTGCTATCAACATAATATATCAAAAGTGCTTCCCAATTTCAGCACCAACCACAGTAGAGGAAAAAATCAGTTTGGATTCTTTCAAACAAAAGCTTTAATAGGCACTCTAAGGATATGTAATTACAAGTGAGTAGACTCCTTTTCCTTTGTGGTTATGTTCACTGATCTCTCTTTATGTTTTCTCTTGTGGATCATCAGATTTTCCTCTCAACCACCACTGATCTGAAGACATCCTGCATTAGCCTGTGATGGTCCTTTGAACTGAGGGCTAAAAGTCCTACTAGGTCTCTGGCTACTTTCATCACAGCCCCTTAGTCTCAATCAGCGGGTGTACCACATGGCTTAGTCCCTGGCACATGGCTATCTGCCCTCTCCACCAGATCCTTCAGGCCCTTTAAGACTCTCAAAGACTCTCCCTTATTCTGCTTTTAATCAGTGGGAAAATTCATGGGTGAGTCCAGTGGTGGTTTAGGTGATGGCCCTATGCAAAAGGTAAAGGTGGAGCCTCCTGACACTGTAGCCATCCCACTCTTCCCACCTGCTACTCATAGAAAATGCAATCAAGAGTCTGGTGAATTGTCCATTCTCACAATAAGTCCAACTGAAAATTCAGAATGCAAGCAAAAAGCACCACAGCAAAGAACAATGGGACCTTTTTTTTCTTGTCTGTGGGGCTCCCTCACAGCAGAAGACATTTCATGTGCCTGAAAAAAATTCCATGTTAAGAGTTTTATGTTTGTCAATATTTTTGCTGGAATGAAAAGCATCAAAAATAACAAGCAAACCACATACACTGCCCTTTTACAGGTTCTCAAATTGTGCTTTTGGCAACAGAAAATCACCTTTTTTTCTGCAACACATTCAGATTACGCTGAAGTTTGATATTTTAGAGGACGGCATGTGACTCTCCTGGCCTCTGAGCTGTCAGAATGGATTTTCTCTATTTACAGTTCAGTCTGCACAGAATCCCATGCTGCCCCACCCTATGGTTTAAACCAGCTTTGGTAATGATGAGTGCCACTGTGCACGATGTGAATAATTTGTTGTCAAACAAAGCTGGTCCTTGGGGATCAGTGTCATAAAATTATGAGACTGAAGATGACAGCACACAAGATGACGATTTGACTAAATCACAGGTTCTCTAGATTTCATTTGTCATTTGTTTATCAAGCCACATAGAAATTAAATTAGATTTTATGTATGCTCTTACTGTTAAAAATTTAACTGCAGTTATTGACCTTATTTACATACATATAGATGCTCTTAAAGAGAGTTTGGAGGATACCATGGCACTAGGAGAAAAATAACAACAAAGGCATAGTGCAGGAATACTAATATAAAGCATCCAATAGTTTTAGCAATTTCCTTAAATCATTGTGTCAGTGTCCGTTTGTGTGGTATGAAGTCATGGAGGGTTTATGCTTCATTTGGTCACAGTATGAAATTGTAAAAAAGCCTAAGACCAGTTAGGATTTGCATCAAAATGACATTTATACATTTATTTCATTTTTGAAAATGCAGTTTTGAAATAGTCCATGTTGACAGGATTTTCAGGTCTATGATCTTTCAGGTCTTTTGCCAAAGCATGACATAAACTCTTCCCTTGTTGTTTGTGAACAGTTGAATTAAGTGGAACGTAAAACATAGAATACCAAATAACTGGAATATAAATGATACATATTTCACATACTTACAATCTGCTAGATACAGCGGTTTATACGCCAGCTGTGGATCGCAACGTGCCCGGAACCCATATTGAGCCGTTTCACGTGTTCCTATCGGTGTGTTTTTGGGCGTGGAAAGCTACTTCCGCAATTCCGTTATCTCGACAGGCAAAATTCTGCAAAACAGACAGAGGATATCAGGTATGGTTAAAAACCTATACCTTAAAATTACTCTGGACACACCATATAACTGTTAATTGGGTGTGTTGATTATCGATGATTTTGCTTGATTGCTTACGCCGCTCTTACAAACACAGCTAGCGAGCTAGCTAGCTAGCTAACGTTATGCTTCTTCCACCCCTTGTCATGACGTTATGTTCTAGCTAGCGAGATAGCTGGATGCTTGTCATGGTGGCAACAAGCTCGCTAGCAATGAATTGTCTATGGCAGCGTAATTGTCTTGCTGTCTAGGAACGGCAAACCAGATGCCAAATTAGAACAACGGTGGTTAACTACCGTTTGCTGACTTCAGTTTATCGCATAGCATCAGGCCTGATGTGGCTGAAAGCAACACCGGTAGACGCTGGCTAGCAAGCTAAATTCATTGTCAGAACAGCATTATTTACGTGTATTCTGAATGTCAGTCTGTCAGTTTGATACCAGACGCCCACAGTCGATCACAAAACCCTTGCTGTAATAGCGGAAAACATATACATCACGTCACAACGCCCAGGTGTTGCTAGACCTGCCCCGGTTAATATCTGTATTTAGTGCAGCTAACTCATTCTCAGAGGAAAAGAGACCGATTGCTATTATATCTAATAAGTAGTTTGGCCTTTTCTGTGGACGTGTTTGAATGCACATTTGGTATGTTTTTCTTCTGACGGAAAGTGATGAGAAGATCTTATTTATTGATCTTAAATGCTTTTTAAAACACAGTAATCTACATTGGCAAGTGATGTTGTTTTTTTCTGACATAAAGACACTGCCTTCTTGTCCTACGGAGGCCGCCCAAGCCTCTGTTTAGGATGGAGTTCGCTGAGCTGATAAAGACGCCTCGGGTGGATGGCGTGGTGCTCCACCGGCCTTTCATGCCCACCGTGGAGGGGACGCTGTGTCTGACCGGACACCACCTCATCCTGTCCTCCCGCCAGGACAATACGGAGGAGCTGTGGCTCCTGCACTCCAACATCGACTCCATCGAGAAGAGGTCAGGAAGGGCGGGGAGGGGTTCTCACTGTGCAACACTGTGTACCACTGTGCAGTGTAGCATGGTGGTAAGGAGCAGGGCTTGTAACCAGAAGGTTGTTGGTTCAGTTCACCTCTGGGGCACTGCTGTTGTACTCTTGGGCAGGGTACTTAACCCATAATTGCCTCAGGAAATATCCAGCTGTATATATGGATAACAAGTAAAGACATGTAACTTATGTCGCTCTGGATAAGAGCGTCTGCTAAATGACAGTAATGCAATGTAGTGCAATGTGGCAAATGAACATATTTTCAAAAATGATTCACACTTTTTTTTAAATGATACTCTCCATGAACTGCACCACTTGCATTTTGAAGAACTGGGTTGTGGGCTGTTCTGTGGTCACATGTGTTGGAATGATTTGTTTCTTTTACTGTAATTTCCCACAGAAATGTTTTCACCCTGCAGACTGTGGGACGTTATTTTTTCAGATGTGTTGCAACGATGTCTATCACTGGAAGTTGTGGCCAAAATGTGTGATGCTACAGTTGACTGAAATCTGCAGTTTCTGTAGCCATACTTTTGCATGGTCATTTGTTTCCAGTACTGTAAATATTATGCATTTGGTGTTGATAGGGAACCATTTGGACTACAGGCCTGCAAGAGCAGACTGATGGTCTGTTGAAGAGATGTTGTAATGTGTCATTGTTTAGTGCATAAACCGGGGTGGGGGGGTGTTCAGTAACCTTTATTGTTCTCCATATCTGTTGTATTCATGTAATATATTACACCACTGTTGTAGTAATTCATTATTGCATCAATATGAGTAGTTGTATTCTGTACTGGCAATACAAAGACAAAATGACAAAAACATCGACAACCCAAACTATACTTTGACCTGCATTTGTTGGGACACTGATGCGATGCAGGCTGCACAGGGTCAGAGTCCGATGGTTTAAGCTGGGTGAACGGCATTAAACTCAGCTTTCCGACCTGCAGGTTTGTGGGGTCCTTGGGAACCATCATTGTCAAATGCAAAGACCTGAGAATCATCCAGCTGGACATTCCGGGCATGGAGGAGTGTCTGAACATCGCCAGCTCCATCGAGGTGAGAGGGACAGCCACTCTCGCGTTCGTGTAAGCTCTGCTTTCAGTGAAAACAGGGGGAGGAAACCCAAAGTCTCCTCAGGATTTATTTTTCTGTTTGTGTCATTGAACTTTGCACCTTACGGGATTAGTCCTCTGTTTTGATTGGTCATAATGATTCAGTGTTTTGCTACCCACTGCCCATAGGAAATTCACCTGGAGAAACATGTACTCATGCTGTTGACTTTTATCCAGCAGCATAAAACCTGATTGCTGGGAATCAGGTTGTTTACCTGATGTGTTTGGTTGTAGAAACACAATTTTATTTAAACATGTACTCATGCTGACTGGTCTGGGAGAGTTTTTAGCCTGGTCTGACACTGTTGCTCATTCGACTTGAATGGATACACTTATATTCTATTGTGCTGGAAGTTGCTCTGGATAAGAGCGTCTCTAAATGAATGTAATGTAATGTACTTTGCATCGGGGTGGTTGGCAGCTCCAGTCTCAAAAGCAGCTGTCCTTCCATGGGAACCTAGATCAGTATTGCCCTTGGATGTGCTGCCCAACCCCCGGTGCCCCTCTGAGGGTGTGTAACTTTTATCTCTGTCCTCTGCAGGCATTATCCACTCTGGACTCAGTCTCCCTGATGTACCCCTTCTTCTACCGGCCCATGTTTGAGGTCATTGAGGATGGGTGGAACTTATTCCTGCCGGAGCAGGCTTTCAAACACATCGAGGCTGTGGTAAGACCATCTTTCCCATCAGACACCTCTCCTCACTCCTGTCTGTTCCAATTCCTGCAGTATTTGGATTCATGGCCTCCCCTCCCCACTTCCCCTGAGGAATTTACACTGTTCATGTCAGGCTGCCAGTCTGTCATAATGAACTTCATCATTTTGGAGAGGATGTCTACTGACTGTCTGTGATGTCCCCACAAATCTCTAACTTATGGTGTTGGAGCTCAATGATCTGATGAGTCCTCTAAAGGCATAGGGCCAAAGTAAGCGTATGGAAGTTTGCTGTTAACTGCTGAAACAGCAGAAGGTATTTCTGGTGTGCTGCAGGAAATTGTGTTAGTCGGATGTGGGACATCCGAGAAAAGAAGTGAAACGGGACTGACTTTGACTTGACCTTCTCAGATTCCCTTCAAAATTGGGGCATACATTTATAAAGCGGGAAGTCAAAGGTCTATTGTATGTTTTCTCTCGTTGAGCGTTGTTTTATAAACACAACTAATGATATTTCAGGTTTCATAAAACATCACAAGGAATCAGATAAGTTTAAAATAAGAAATAAAATGTTCGACTGTATATACAGCTGTGTTCTTGACCCCCAAGTTCAAAGTCGCAATACCCAAAATCTTATTCTTTTTAAGGTAACTTGTGCCTAATTTTTCTTGTCAAGTTCAATATTTCATTTTTTTTGTTCATTTTAGCCACGTCACAACTTGAAACAGGGAAAAAATTAAATTACTGTGATTACTATAACTCCTGAATGCAGAATGTCCAAGAACCCCCCCCAGAAAACTTTTTTTGAGCAGAATCATTGATTGACAGGTGGGCAGCTTCATACACTCAGTGTGGCAACTCTGAAGATGATCAAGGTCATGCCAGAGTAGGTCCCATTTCGCAGAATGACCCATCTGATGCATGTCCATAATTTCCAACACAAGACACGATTTACAGTAAATCATACTAAAACCTCCACCCACATATTGAGGAACTAGATTTGGTTTGTGGTTTGTACTGTTACTGTAAGTTCCTTTCTAAAGTCTTTATTTAAGCATGTTGTTAAGGCCCTTTATTTGACCGTGTTACTCATCCTGGTGTCGTAGGATGGCAGCGTCTGCAGGTTTTGCTTAACATGTTCTGTTGGGACCGGTTCAAGTGCTCCCACGGTGCAAATATGGCCTTTTCAAGGTAGACGGGAACCATCTGGACTGCTGGCCCGAAACACCAGACTTTGGTCAAGATGTTTCATTCTAATCCTTAAGGAATTGCATAATTGAGCCAGTCCTGTTGGGAATCTGGTCATGTTTGATATTACTGTGTTGGGGGAGCGTGTGTGACAGATGCTAGGCTTAATAATAAATGATAAACATTTTGAGGCGAACACTGGTGGCTGTATGTGTAAATGCCTTCACTGCGGACTCTCAAAGGCTCCCCCCGGCACTGAGCCGCTCAGATGCAGCACCCAGCCCCTGTTCTTGCTAAATTCCAGCTCATTTATCGTCTGATGAATGCATATGTATGCTGTGGTCCCCCCCCCGCGTGGTGTTTGCGAGAGAGCCCGGCGTAACGCTACATTAATCACGCTGTGTGTGCTCAAAGCACTTCCTGTGCAGCATCTCCCTTCCACCGTCATGATAAATTAAAAGCCGATGTGATAATAACACCATATGTCTTTTTTTCATTAAAAATGTAAAAAATATTAAGTCTCATGTTGAGTAATGTAGTTGTTCATAATACATGGAATACGCTGCCATGTTTTCATTGTGTTTATTACTTTCATGCCAAAAATATTCATAAATTAATTTCAGTTGTGTAATTCCAGATTCCGATTCTAAGTGACTGGAGCAGAATGCAGGGAAAGGAATTTATTGACAGCACTGTAAGAACAAGACAGAGATGTGTACAGTGCAGTCAGAGCTGAGGATAGTGTTGTCATAGGTTAAAAGCGGGGACAATGATATAAGAGGATACAGGCAAACATAATGTTGTAAGAGGATACAGATGAGGATGGTGCTGAGGGAGATGCGCTGTCAGAGGTGAGAGGTGAGCACAGTGCATGAGTGGAGTTTATAGATGTTTTTCTCTTTCTCTCCTGACAGACGGACGAGTGGAGGCTGAGCAGTGTTAATAAGGACTTCGCGGTGTGCCCCACGTATCCCCAGCTGGTGATCGTCCCCAAGGACATCGATGACGACACCCTCCGCAAGGTGGCCACCTTCCGGCACGGGGGCCGATTCCCTGTGCTCAGCTACTACCACAAGAAGAACGGCATGGTGAGCGCTGCATTGTGGGTGTTGCAGTTCTGGGGGTCATTCTGGGTCCTGTTTGATCTAGTATGTCTCTTGGGAATTGAGGTAATAATCAGGATGGATTCATTCATGGTAGAGGGCAGCTGTAAATGTGTCTCAGTCAGGAGTGATTGTTTTTTCATTGATTCGTGTTCCTGAAGCTTCTACAATTTTGGATTTGTAACGAAATGGGCTCAGGATTCAGCAGTCATTTTATTGACACAGAGTGACTAGCCAATCAGAGCTCAGTAAACATGAGCATATGTCATTAAATCAGGTAATTCAAAACCCTTCATGCATTAAGGTCATCATCAGCAGGCAGGGTTTTAATAGTAGGTTCTTAAATCAGTGTACTTCTGTGGTTATTAAACTTTCTCTTTTTCATATTTAACATAAACTTAAAATGTGGTTTAACTCCGTAAATAGTCCACATTTTGAGCTTCAAAAAGGACATTCTGTCATCAGATATTAAAACTGAATGGTGTTTTATTATAACAGGAAGCATAGTGTACATATGTATTTACTGAAAATGAACTAAAATAGCGTAAGAGGAAGAGCCAGACTCACTTCTTCTTCCTGAATGTTATTTGTGAATGTATCTGATGGAAAATGGTCACAACACATTAGGAAATGCCTGAGTCCCTCTGATTGATGTGTCTTGCAGTTTGATTTCGTGCAGTGTGGGTCACAGAGATGAAGCCTTTGCACCATCAGAGACCAGGACTTTGTTCCCCCTGATGTGTTTTTTGTGTTACAGTTGATATTCCACAGTCAGGAAGGAGTGCACGTGTGTGGCATTTTGGCACTCAGCTGATGGGTGTGGAGGGGAGGGGTGTTGCTTCATGTCTTACCCTACCTTTCCTTATGAGTCACTGCGGCTGGCCTCGCCCTGAAACAGGAGACCTGCAGAGAGTTTCTGTAAAGGACAGGAGAAGGTGGAAGCATCCTGTAGGCTTTTGTTTTATTACTTCGGATTGAATAAATAAATGTTGTATTACAAGGGAATGTATATGATTAAGGAATCCCGAAATAGAAAAGAGGACCATTCATATGTAGAGTAACACTGTTCTAACCTGATTAATCCGACAACTTAAGTGAATTACTCTAAAGCTAAACAATGTCTCATCAGCGAGGGAGAATGGGTTTTTTGTTTCTGTGAGTGGCTGTGGCTGTCGCTTTTTGTGAGGCCCTGTACAGGTACGCTGTACTGTCGTCTTACTGTGTTCCCTCTATAGCGACGGTCTCAGCAGTCTCCTCACAGCCAGATGCATAAGACATCAGCTCACTCTGGCACCACTGGGTGAGACCGCTTTGCTCTCCAGAAGGCGGATGCAGAATACTTTAGAGCTGCAGGTGGATTCAGTATTAGAATACTCTCAAGAAGGCAGATGCAGTATTAGAATGTGCTGCAGAATTAGAAGGCCCTGCTTTGCAATGGCTGGATTTTACATGCGTGATAATGTACTATAAAGGGTGACTGCTGTATTAGGTTGTGTTGCGGAAGGTGAATGCTGTATTAGAATGTGTTGCAGACAGAGGATGCTGTTTGAGAACACTCACACCAATAATGGCGTCGGCACCGCTTCTGTGTGGAATTGACAAAAGAGAAAGCATTTGACTTTTCTCACAGGCTAATAATGTTTCTCGTGTCGCTTGGGGACGAGCGGTGACACGGTGGCCTTTATCTCTTGCGAGACGGATGCATGCGCATCCGTGCTTTTGTGTGTGTGTGTGCGCATGCGCGCGTGCGTATGTGTGCGTGAGTGTGTGTCTGTGTATGTGTGCGTGTGTGTGTGTGTGTGTGTGCGTGTGTGTGTGTGTGTGTGCATGTGTGTATGTGTGTGTGTGCATGTGTGTGCGTGTGTGTGTGCGTGCGTGCGTGCGCGTGCGTGTGTGTGTGTGCGCTCCTCAGCCCCGCCAGGCCTTCTCCCTCGCCGCCCGCTTATTGACTGCAGCCCAACAGCTTATGCATTGCAAATGAGGTGATCAATCACCCTCTGCCTCTGCCCGCGTGTAATCTCCTGTTTCCCCTCCGCCTCCTCGCAGAGAGCAGCCATTTTCTCTCTGTGAGCAGCTCCTCTCCTCTCCATCACCCCCACACCACTTTCTTTCTGAAAGCAGGATGACAGAGCCCCAAAACCAGCACCCCCTACAGCCCCCCTAAAACAGAAATGAAATACGCAGCCTCCCTGCCCCCACCCTACCTATTTCACTGACCGCACCGATGCTCCTTGTGCCATGAGGTGCACCTCATCTTTGAATGTGAATCTTACTGGTGAAATATTGGTGAGAAGAAAGATGAAGGCGATGCGCTGAAACATCACCAAATACGCTGACCATAGAAGCTAAGCTCCAGCGTTCTGCAGCAGCGCATTTCTGCTGCTTACAAGCTTTTTCCACCGTATGAGTCTTTACATCCATGACGATGTGGGTCCTGCATTTTACCTGGCTATTTAAAACATATTTAAATATGTTTAATCTGCTTAAATAATGTTGAACTGCAGTTTACACAATGGACACACCAAAGCCTCTTCCTTAGAATCAGCCCAGGGTGTCTAGGAGGAAATGGTGTGGAATTCTCCTTTCTTGCATCACTAAGTTTAAGAAGACAGTGGTACTTTTGAGTCACAGGACCCATACAGAGAATGTGGTGACAAAGGGATGAGTTTTGTGAGATGAACACACTGACATTGATCCTTTATGAAGGGCTTATGGAGCAATCTGCCTGACTAACCACATTTTAGCAGTATGTGCCGTACTTCCTGTCTTTAGCATACTGCTGGAGGCAGTCAGTGGGGCGTGTTAAGGGCTGTGGTATTTCCACCTGACCTCAGTCTTGTGAAAAAGAACCACAAAGGCAATTGTGCTTCATGCCAGAAAAGTTCTCCCATGTGTGATTTATGCTGGTGGTATGTTGTTGTGCCACCTTTGGCACTTGGTAACACAGCTGTATATGATGGTTACTCTGTGCCAAGTTAGACATTTTTAATATGGGTGCCTTGGGTGAATTCCTGTACTGTTTGTTTCCCGCATTGATGCCATATGCATGTGTTGCCTCTGGCATTCTTGTCTTTTTTTCATCTTTTTTTATTCACTGGATCATCAGAGCACATTTGCCTGCTCAGGATGCAGTGTAAATTATTTCCAGCAGAAATTTAAATTGACTGGCTTTTCATAGATCGTCTAGAATCTGCAAAGCAGGTCCTGTTCCATTTCTTTTGCTGTGTGGCATTTTGCAGGAAGGCACCAAATCACAGAAAATGAGTGATGATTGGTCGCCTCAGTATTTTTCAGCACAAGCATTGTGAGTAATCAGGTGCATTGGAGCCCCTCCTCTCTCCGCCTGTCCCCAGGTGATGATGCGAGCGGGGCAGCCCCTGACCGGCACCAACGGCCGGCGCTGCAAGGAGGACGAGAAGCTGATCAACGCCACGCTGCGCGCGGGCAAACGCGGCTACATCATCGACACCAGGACCATCAACGTGGCCCAGCAGGCCAAGGCCCGGGCCGGGGGGTTCGAGCAGGAGGCCAACTACCCCCAGTGGAGGAGGATCCACAAGGCCATCGAGAGGTGGGTCCACACGCCCGCACGCCCCCGCGCTCCTTTCAGCCACCTCACAGGAGCCCTGCTTCTCCTGCCGCGGGGAGAATAATCCCACTGCTTGGCCGGGACGGGCAGCATGGACCCAGGGTTTGAATCCCTGTTCAGATCTGGTTTAATATACCTGGCTTGATAAAGTAGCAACTTGCTAGCTATGAATGGACAGTGTTGCTGTGAATAGTTAGCTAGCTATCCAGCTAGCTCACCTGTTCACTACACCAAGATAACAAAAAGCCAGCTAGCTTATTTATCCAGCCCTACAGCAGGATAAAATACTTCAAATAGTGACTACTCTGTCAGTTGCGGTCTTTTATGCATGCTGTCTGAATGGATATTTCAGCACATCAGTGGCTGGTTGCTACATTTATTGACAGCTTGGTTTTTTAGTTCAGCATTGCTGTCAGAGTGAATAAGGTCCGTTCCTCCCTTCCTTTCCTCACCCTTGCCTAAAGGATTGCGTGACTGACAGAGCAGTACCCAGTCAGACACCCTGCGTAAAATATGAGTGGATAGAGTGATAAGCCACATGTTAACAGCACAGCCCTTTCCAGACTGAGATGACTTGGAAAATGACATCATTGTGGCATGCTGAGCTTTTTCTATAATCCTTTGCAGGTCCAACATCTTGCAGGAGAGCCTGATTAAGCTGGTGGAGGCCTGCAATGACCAGTCCCACAGCATGGACCGCTGGCTCAGCAAGCTGGAAGCCTCCAACTGGCAGACCCACGTCAAGGAGATCCTCACCACCGCCTGCCTGGCGGCGCAGTGCATCGACAGGTGAGCCTCGCTGCAGACGCACCAGTTTCTCACACACTGCCCCCAGTGGCCAGGTGGTGAATCCACAGGTGACCCCTTGCTATCAGCACACTGGTCTCTCACATGCAGCTTCTACTGGTCGTGCGGTGTAGCAATAGTGCATACGCATCTGGGGATAATCCCTCACACTCTGAAAACACCAGAAAAAGTACATGGCACTTTAATCACAATTGTGTTTCAGTGGGAAAGCCTGTCATGCATCTTCTTATTTGTATCACTATGTACATACATTTATTGAATTAAAAAAATCATTAATAAAAAAACAGAAAAAATCCCTTTACAGGCACTCCAGAATCATGTTGAGTTAGTGTTTGGTAATTTTGGACTTTTGGAATTTCGTCATAAATCTGCTTGCACTGACAGATAAGAAGAAAGTTCTTTTATGGGTTTCTAACAAGATTGAAGACTTTCACAGGTAAACTCAAACCACTTTCGTGTGCGTTGTCACTGATGACTCAACGCTGTAGCACGCTGGCTAAGTGTGTGTCAGTATTTATATCATAGCTATCATAGGGCATAGCTTAGGCCCCAGAGAGCCACCGTACACAAGGTATTGTTAACCAGTGGCCTTCTTTATCTCATAGCAAAAAAAAAAAATAATAATAATAATAATAAAAAATAAAACTTCAGATAATTGGATGGTTTGAATATGAGAAGAATTAGAGACCTTTTGGTTCTGATTAAATGGAAGCATGAAGAAAGGACAATGACAAAGCTCATGGTTAAATTGAATAGAGGCCTACGTTTATCGTCATGTGTAAATTTTGGTTATGATACTCAAACTTTGCCTCTCACACCTGCCGCAGACATGGCAGTAATGTGGTGTTTGGTGCGGCGGACTTGGTATGAAATGGAAATGTCGCAGCTGAGAATGGCCATGCCGGTGGACAGCCAAAACGTGGTGACGGTGCAGAATTCCCGAAAGCGCACGGTGGAAAACGCCGCGCCCGGCCGCCGGAGTCAGGGTGCGATGGGAAGCGGGGAGTGCACGGTTCTGTGCAGACGCTTAAAGTTCGACGGACTTGTAATTATCCCTCTCCTAATTCGCGTGAAATGATTCCCCAGCTGTGTCAGACGACTTTGCGCGGCGCGTTAGGTTCTAATTATAGCAGCGGTTCGCCCCGTGTTTCCCAGCATCCCTCTCTGCTTGAATTGAGACTAACGCGCTCCCGCTAAGCCTGTTAAGCAGCCCAGAGCGTGAGATTTGCTGTTATTTCACACACGCTATTTCGCTGGTGCTCTGTCCTGAAGGAACTTGCTGTTCCCCCACTCCCCCCCCACCCCATACCCTGTATTGGCAGCACACAGTGTCTTGGAGGAAAACTGGCTTGTAACCAGATGCTTGCAGGTTCGTTCCCTAGCAAGGGCTCTGCCTTTGTGCCTCTGTGCAAAATGCGTAACCTGCATTGCATATACAGCTGTATACATGGATAGCATTTGAAGATGTTAGCTGTGTAAGGTATTCTGGTTAAGGGCATCTGCTAAGCTAGTCAGATAGGTTCTAGTATAGTGTGCTGTTCTGCTGTAATAAATGCTTTGTCACTGGAGGGGGGGTGTGTCTGTGGTAGTGATGCAGTCAGTGCATGTGTCCCGTGGTGTACTCCTCAGGGAGGGTGCGTCCGTGCTGGTCCACGGCACCGAGGGGACAGACTCCACGCTCCAGGTCACCTCTCTGGCCCAGATCATCCTGGACCCAGGCTGCAGGACCATCCGCGGCTTCCAGGCCCTGGTGGAGAGGGAGTGGCTCCAGGTGAGAGACCCAGTAACGCTGCGTCAGGAACACACTGCGCTCTGGCTCCAGGGATACAATACAGGCTTACACACCACTCTGAAACCAGCGACACACTGCACACTGAAATCCTTGACATGATGCAGGCTGACACACTGTGCTCTAAAAACAATGACACACTGCAGGCTTACATACAGAACTCTGAAACCAGGCACACAACGCAGGCTTACACACTATACTCTGACACCAGTGACACACTGCACTCTGAAAGTAATGACACACTAGAGCCTGATTCGCTGAGCTCTGACACCAGTGACACACCGCAGTGTCACACAAGTGACACACCGTGCTCTGGCACGGTGCCCTCTGAGCGCGGTGACACACACTGACTTCGACACCTCTGTCCCCCCCAGGCGGGCCACCCGTTCCAGCAGCGCTGTGCGCAGTCGGCGTACTCGATGGGCAAGCCACGCTGGGAGGCCCCCATCTTCCTGCTCTTCCTGGACTGCGTGTGGCAGATCCTCCGCCAGTTCCCCTGCTCCTTCCAGTTCAACGAGCACTTCCTGGTGCTGCTGTTCGAGCACGCCTACGCCTCGCAGTTCGGCACTTTCATGGGGAACAACGCTGCCGAGCGGTCAGTACCTGTGTCCCGCCCCCCTCCCTCACTGCCCCGCCCGCCTCACTCAGGGGTACAGCACAAGTTAGGGCCCAGCACAGATCTAAAGCCTACAACCTTCTGGGTAGAAGTGCCTTACCACTGCATTACACTGGCACCAATAGACTGATTCAGTCAAGGGGCAGTGGATAAAAGTATTCTCCAGCTGATTCATCTGGTCCATGAATAGGATAACTGTGTTATTACAAATCGGTTGATTTTTATGTTAGTAAACTTGTAGGAGTGCTTATTTATTACTGTTACACAAAGAAGAATACTACATAGCTGACAGTGCACAGGTCCAAAGGAAAGTCTGACTGCTCTTTGACTGTTTAAGGTGAAAACGGTGTGTGTACAAGGACGGATGGAGAGAAAGAATCTCTCAGTTTGGTGTAAAGATACAGTGGCACCCAGATGCCATGTCTCAGAATGGAGAGTGTGAAACTGGCTGGTTGAGCTGGACGGAAATTAGGTTGCACCGGAGGCAAGTCCACAGGAACACAAAACTTTGACCCAGAAATCCTGAAGTCTCTGAAACCGAGGGGGCAGTTTCACACGTGAGCTGGGTTCAGGATGATGTTGTCACAGCGGTGTGTCAGAGCACAGGAGTCAGGTATCCAGGTCAGGGCTTTATTGAAGGGATGTGGATGTGTGTGTGTGTGTGTGTGTGTGTGTGTGTGTGTGTGTGTGTGTGTATGTGTGTGGTTTCATAGGCATAGATGCACACAACAACACAACAATCTGTCCCCAGGAGTTTGGTGCAGCACTGAAGTGGGGGAGGTCACCACAACTTTTATATTGTCCAAAATCGTTGCCTCTGTTGGGGTTCCTATTGGTGGCCAATGGGTACAGACAGGTCAGAGGACAAATGGTGACCTGGGGGCTGTCCTTGGGGGTGCGCCTGTGGCTCAGGTTACCTGTGTGATAAGGAGGAGCAGCAGAACAGGTTTGGGCAGGTTTGAACCAGTTTTGAACCAGTTTTGAAAGAAAGATCTGTGAGTGGTGGGGGCGTACACAAACTGAGATGCACAAAGGGATGTGGTCCTTTTTATATATTAATTCCATGTTTCTCCACTGCTGTTGTGTGTACAGTAGGGGTTTAAAGGAGTTACCTCCCACCCATTATCCCCCCAATTGTGAAATACTTTCAGATCAATGTTGAAATTAACTTTGATTAATTGATTGATTAAATGATGCCTCAGATACCTTCAGATAAAATTGTGTTTCATGAAAAAGTTGGCAAGTGAGGCACAGATTTCAGTATTATGTATTTATTTGTAAAATACTCACTTTATATATAACCCTACACTGTGATCATTAAACATGTATACAAGTGATTTCAGTCCCTTGAATTTAGGACTGCCTGGTTATATACCAAATGTATTTTGCCCAAGTGAGTTTTTTCATATACCACACTGGCTGTACGCTGGTGCTTATCCCAAGCTTGTACAAACAAGATGTATTCACAGATGATGGTAAATCTCAACACTGATACTTTGTTTTCAGATATGTTCTTTTCAGACCGATTGTCCTTCCATGCACAACAAGGCAGAGTCTTTGAGCCATTTCTTGAAAAAGTCATCTCCGATAATTCCCATTTACAGTGGGACTGTTACTGCTTCTAATGGCCTCAGAGACCCTCCTAAGGAGACCACCCTGTGAATGTTAAGAATTGCAAGCTTGGCAAAATAAGGCATTGCCCCCCTCTCCACCTCACCTACTGTGCAGCTCTAAAGCTATACCCAGTCAGCTGCTCATTTCCTCAGTTCCATTCCGTTATTCACCGTACCTCAGACAGAACCGTCCTGGAATGCTTCGCAGAGTATCTTTTATTTAACTGTTCTTTTGAGGAAAAGGGGGGAACGTTTTTAGTATGTCTGACATAAAATGTCTCCGCGTGCATTCATTTGGATCTGGAACAAACAAGCTCTCTGGGGACCCGAACGGCTTAAAGAAGGATGCTCTCTTTCAAGTTAAGAAATGAGAGAATGCTTAAATCCTGCTGAGAGCTTCCTTCATTTCCATCAAGTCTTCATAACTGTACTGGTCTCCAGAGGTCCTTCTTCATTCTTCACACAGACTCTGACTGTAGATTTTTTTTGTGGAAAATATGTGCAATACCAATAAAGATCACAGAGCGTTTTAAGGCAGACATTGTGTGCAGAAGGTTAGCTTGATCACTGCAGATGCATACAGTATCTAAGGCCTGAGCGGACTGACGGATTTGAGGAGTGATCCATATGCAAGTGGTTGACCTCACTGTTTCCAGAGGTGCTCCGGGGTCAAACAGGGCCACTAAAGAGCAGCAGAACAGCAGAGTGCTCTGTCTGCGGTCAGGAGCCAGTCATCCTGTTTGTGCAAGACCTGCAGCCTCTTGCTCATCTGTCTGTCATCCTACACGGAAACGCACCGCATCATAAGACCGAAAGGGTGTGGTTCAGCGAAGTTGTTCTATAGGTCTGCTTCCTTACGGATGCGTTGGATTGAGTAAATCTGTTTTCTGTTTCCATGCTGCTGATTCTGCTATTACTGTACGTGTCCAGTAACAGCATCATTGTGAAACTGAGGAACTGGGGGGGGGGTTAACTGAGAGGAGTTTGAGCTGATTAGTTTCATCCAAGTGCATGAAAACTGAATCAGGCTATTCCAAATGACCCCTCTTGAGCATTTCCTTTACAGCAACAAGGTCAAAATGTGTCTGCTGAGCTTCATTTGAGTTGCGTTTCAAGTCTCACTGACACCAGCTAAAATATCTAACATTTAAACATCTGCAGACATTCTTCTCAATGATATGCCAATAAAAGTAGAGATAGGGGAATCGCTGATAGTAGATTTCATTTTAGAAAGTAATTGCCAGAATCAGTAAATGGCAGCATGAGAGTCTTAAACAGCGTGAAGTGCTTCTCTGGTTATGCCAGCAAACCGGTATATAAGATGAAGAAACAAACAGCATTGAATGAATCGAATGTCTTTCCCATGTTTCATGTATAACCTGTTTGTGTGTATGTCTCTGTATGCATCCCCCAGGCTGAAGCTGAAGTTGTCTCAGAAGACGGTGTCTCTCTGGTCCTGGGTGAACAGGCCCCAGGAGATGGAGCGCTTCCTGAACCCGCTGTACGAGCCCAACAGCCTGGTCATCTGGCCCTCCGTGGCCCCCCAGAGCCTGCAGCTGTGGGAGGGTGAGACACACAGCCTCCTCTGGCCTCATCTGGTCCTCCTCTCTTCTCCTGTCCTTCTTCTTACACAGCATTACATTACATTGGCATTTAGCCAATACACACACATGCGCGCGCACACACACACACACACACACACACACACACACACATAGAACTGCTGCCCACTAGAGGCATACTACAGAGGTTAATATCTTTTCAGTAGATCTTGAGGTTTGGGTCTTTGTGGTTATTTTGCTGACAGATCATATCTTTACATTACATTACTTTACTGTCATTGAGCCAACGCTCTTATCCAGAGTAACTTACATAGGTTGCAAATTTCACGTTACCTTTTGTAAAAATGGATATTTACTGAGTACCTTGGCCAAGGGTACAACAGCACTGCCCCAGCAGGGAATCGAACCGGCAACCTTTCGGTTACGAGTCCTGCTCCTTACCACCTTGCTACACTGATGCCCTATTCTACGCTGCACACACAGGGGTGGAGCAGGGCTTGTAACCAAAAGGCTGCTGTTGTGCCCCTGGGCAAAGTATTTAACCCACAATTGCCTCAGTACAGATCCACCTGTATAAATAGATAAAATTGTAACCCATGTAAGTCGTACTGGATGAGACCATCTGTTAAATGACAATAATGTAATGTAATATAACAGCTGTTAGGTTGATACAGATAGAATTCAATCAACACTGAGTCAGCGACTGATATGACTTTTCACTTTGCATATGCTGTCCTTTGTAGTATTTGTTTGGTTTTCAAAATCAATTTTCAGTAGGTCAGAACCCTTTGTATTTCAGTTTTTAATCATCCAGCAGATGGCAGTATGGAACACTTTAAAAGATTTTCAATCTGTTGCCTTGCTTTCCTATCAGGAGCTGCTGAATAAGAAAGATGGGACAAACTGTGCCCTTTGTTAAACTAGTGCTCCTCTGGCTAGTGTACATCAGTTTCTGCATTAAGGTTTTTTGGTTACAAGTATCCAGAGATACAAAAGGAAATGTCTAAGTACTATCAATATACAGACTATAAACCAGCTGATAAAGTTGAATTGCTGTTGGATTCTCACTCATTCCCAGTGTCATATGCTGGTGCAAAATACATTTTACCAGCTTTATTTGGTCTTGTCCTTTTTGATCTACATATAGAAACTGAAACAGAAAGCATTTAAGCTGTAAAAACTTGCGTGGATGTCAGTAATTCCCAAGTGTTTTTGCAGGTGTTCATTTCAGTAACCCATTCTTGAGCTCGTGCCAGTCCTTTTAGTGGCATTTGGAATCCATACCACAAGACATCCCCCCCCCAACACACACACACACACACACACACACACACACACACACACACACACACACACACACATACTCTGTTACACCCGGATCAGGAGTCCTGCTGACGGTATCAGAGCACATGTAGGGTTTATTATAGCGCATGTGAAGATGTGAGTGTCCTCACACACGACTCGACTGAACACAGACACGATGACGTGGCGCTAGAGGTTTGGAAAGGTCAAGCACTGGTCTGGTGCACCCTGACTGAGTTATGTATACAGTAGCTCACTGATTTAAAGGGCGTTCTTGGCAGGGTCTCATCCAGTTCATGTGTTGGTTTATACATGCACTGTGTATAAAAAAGGCACCCCACAAAGGAGTTAATATTAAAAAATTATTAAAAATATAAATAATTTTACACATATATACATATGTATGAATATATTTAAGGTATCATATTGGACTAACTTATAACATGTAGTGCAGCTCTCAATGTAGTGCAATGGGGCACGATAAGCCAAAAATCTTCCCAGAACTTCAAAAACAGCAACTCTTGTATCTCGTGTTAATGACAGCACCACTTTGCATGTGATATATTTTGAGGAAACAAACTGAAGCTTCATGTACCTTCATGTACCATGTACCTACGCTCCAGCAAATGTGGCAGAAAAAGAAAGATATTTCCTACTGAAAGACATTGAATCTTAAGACCCTCCAGAGATATGCAGCAGAGAAACTGGCCTTTCCACTGTGTCCACTGAGATTCCCTGACATGGACAGCGCTGTGCAGAGGGAAGGAGACAGGAGATGGATAGGATCTGGAAAGGCACCTGATTTAGGCAGCTCTTATCACACTGAGCAAGTTTGTCATAAAACACTGAGTGCACAATGACATTGTAGTCTAGATAGGTCCAGTTGTTACACAGATACTCAAAACTGTTATTAACTTAATGCAAGAAAATGTATTATTTTATGTTTGAAAGAATTTAGACATTCACAGTGCCACAGAATTGTAGTCTACACAGTAGCTGCAATGTGGTGACACTCGGATAAGTAAGGAGTCATATTGTTTTCATTTATTTTTTCATTTTTTGTTTTTTTCATTCTGTATGAATGATTACATTGGAAAAGGGCATTTTTCATCTAAATGAGAGAAAGACTGATTAAGTCTTAATGTCCATTTAATCCATTCATACATATATGTATTGGATATGTTTGTCTTTACATTGAAAGTAATCTTGCACAATTTCGCAGAAAGTCATGTCTTGAGTAGTCTCAAATGGAAACTGCAAGTAATTCAGAGAAAAGCAGGATCCTTTCAAACTAAGATGATGACATGACAGACTTGTATGTGGAAACTGCAGACTGTAAGAAACGGTTGAGAGCAGCTGGATCTTCAGTACCATTTTTGACATTCATGGAGTTTCACTGAGTTGGCTGTATTTCGAAACCATTTCTCAGTTCCCTTGGCACAGAGCAGCGGCCGGTTAGATAAACATATTTAGTAGGCTAGGAAAGACTGGAGACTGAACAAGTACACATTGAGAGAATGTTCACCATCTATGCTCTATTTTGGAACAACATAGAGATCTGTAGAAATAAGGGCCTCCTTTAGAAGTAGTGCAAACATTACTTTATTGTGTTATTGTGTAAGACAGTTAATATTGTCAGTATATACAGTGGACCTCAAGTTTAAGCTGTAGGTGTGAAGGGGGACCCTTTTGGTTGGCGGTGCCATTTAGCAAAACAAACAGCTGCTGAAATGTTCTGTTTGGGCCGCATCTGAGCATTCAGCTGAGTGAGAGTTAAGAGGAGGAGTGTCGCTCTTTTAAACAAAAAGATACCAGATTGTTCTGGCATTTTGCTGTTTTTGGGGGAACAGGTAAAGTGTAGGTTTGTTGGTCATGGTTAAAGATTTGCTGCTTGTCACCGCAGGCTAATGACGTTATGTTTTCAGCATGCAGACCTTTAACTGTCACCTGTGACTGACTTACACCGGTAGTAACTTTCTCTCAGTTTGTGACACTCGGCACACATCTAGCCCCAGGCTTGTACCGGCTTGATATGACCGGCTGTTATTCTTTTAACAATGACTGAGATTGAAAAAGTTTTGAGTTTTGGAAAAACTTTGTATGCTGCCCAGATTACTTCGCCCTGCAACCATGGGGCCACTGACTGTCCCATCCTGACAGTGTGGCACCTATCAGACGTGATCCTTGCCTGTACTGGTCCCTTGGTGGTGGAATGAATTTCCCACAGGGGGTGAGAATAGTGGAATCACTGGCCATCTTCTGACACATACTGCTGCATCTTAGTTCCACCTCAATCCTTACCCCCTAACACCTGCTCCTTGTATTACTTGCAGTTTATTTTATGTGTAGTATCGCAATGTGTTTCGGATTCTGTGATCTAGTGACCGTGATGAATGGTAGTATACTTGGCTTCCCCTGTCTAGTCAGGCTGCACAAGTTAACTTGTGGTAGGGCTTGAATAGTGTTATGCTCACGCTCACTGGTCTGGGAGTGTTATTAGCCTGGTCTGACGCTGTTGCTTATTCAACTTGAATGAATACACTTCTGTGCTGGAAGTTGATCTGGATAAGAGAGTCTGCTAAATGAACGTAATGCAACGTAGAAAAATTAGAAAAAAAAAAAAAATTAAATGACTGGAAATGAGAAAAGGCTGATGGGTAAAGCTAAGAGTATGTCAGAATGAAACACACCAGGTGCAGTGCTGGCAGCTGAAGACCACATGGGCTGAATGCAGTACATTGTGCATTTGAATTGGCTCATAAGCTGCAAAGAATTTCATTTTCGGTTCAGTTACTGTGTCAGTACGGATTTTTTTCCCCATAGGATGCTTACTAGTGTGGACTCCTGGCACTCCTGTGTATGCAGGGTAAATATGCACTAAATGCTGGCCGTAAACAAGTGTTGCTTTCACTGGAAAAAAGGTGAAAAGACGGAGAATCAGGTAGATTTCCTCCATTTGTGTCAAAGTTGCACAGAGACAATTTAGTGACACTGTGGATGTTTTGACAGGATTCATCATTGTCATATTTTGAGAGGACAGATGTACCACATAGCTAATACCCCCTGTATTCTGTCGTTCTGTCATCACCTTGTGTGGGCGCAGGAGTAGAGCTTTGCAGAAATGTAGTTTTACTAGCTCAGCCCGGTACATACTGTGCAGTAGTGGCACATTGGCGTAACGAAGTAGACCTCTAAACCTGTTTGTTTGACAGGCACATCTGCGGAGTGTGACCAGCCAGCCACGCACGCGCTCTGACCGAATGCCTGGTCACTCCCAAAGACCGTGTGCAATGTCCCCGGGGGGGGTGGGGGTGGAAGGAAGCGTCCCGGCGGCGGGCTTGGGTTAAAACGCGCGGGTCACGCAGCGTCTGTGCAGGCCCCTCTGAGGGCGGGTTAAGGTCACAGTGCCGGTCAGACAGCCTGCGTCTCTCAGTCACATGAGGCAGAAACAGCTGGGCAGCGGCTGGGTTCCTGAAGCAGGGTGCAGAGTGCCATATTTCAGCCACAATAACGGAAACAGTGACCTGAACGGCTTTTCAGTTAAAGAGGGAAAAGTGACAGTCCAGCTGGAAATATTAAATATATACAAGTGTCTTTTGACTAACTTCTCCTGAGTCATGGAATCAGTTTCCAGTTTTTTTCCCCAAATACCCAAATTTCCCCAAAAACCTGTTTGTTTTTTTTTTCTTTCAATTCTTTCTGGATAACGTACTCTCTCTAGTGCAGTGTTTCCCTACCCTCTCCTGGAGGACCCCTTGTCCTGCATGTTTTAGATCTCTCCCTGCTCCAACACAGCTGAATCAAATGATCAGTTTGTTATTAAGCAGCTTCAGGAGTTCATAACAAGTTGATCATTTGAATCAGCTGTGTTGGAGCAGGGAGAGATCTAAAACATGCAGGACAAGGGGTACTCCAGGAGAGGGTTGGGAAACACTGCTCTAGCGCATTTTGACAGTGCAGTTGCACACAAGTGTTATTTTGTTGAAGTGACCGTACCAGGCACATCACATCACTGCGCTACAGCGCTCAGGGTGACGAAAGGCTTTTCTTGCAACGAGCGCACTTCCAGTAAATCAGCTTGTGTTGCAATGAGCCAGGTCGCACGTGCCAGTGTGCTCGGAAAGCCTCGCTGGGACGAGCCCCCTCTCCCGCCTCATGACATCAGACATGGCCTGAGTCCTTGACATGAGTAAATATGGGATTTTGGTGACGGTGCAGTAATTCGACTCGCGCATCGGCGCCTGACCCACTTAAGCATGGTTTCGTTCTGAGCCTGTCCTGCCTTTCATAGGACGCTCTCTGCTTTCTTTTGTGTGTTTGTTTTAATGGTATTCAGGGTGCTGAAAAGCTGAGTGATTTGAAATTGCTGTGTTATGGTGGTGTCTGCTGGGGAGACATCGCAGCAGAATAGCTTGGATGCTTTGCTCTGTGCCAGACTGCCTGGCTTCTCCAGTATGTCAAGGGGGAGCTTAATAGCCTGTAGTGGTCAAGATGTCTGGTAAACAGTAAACACAGATCTTCATATCGCAGTATCTCAAATTTTAGAGATTGGCTAAGACAGACAGACACACAGACACACACACACACACACACACATATATGCAGGCATGCAAAAACAAAGTCACACACACACACACACACACACACACACACACACACACACACACTTATGACTGAATATAAGAGAGCAGGTGTGATTGTGTGACTGCTTCCTTCCACAGGTGTGTTCCTGCGCTGGAACCGTTCCTCTAAGTGCCTGGAGGAGGCGTATGAAGAGATGCTGCACATCATCGAGTACAACAAGGAGCTGCAGAACAAGGTCAATGCCCTGCGGAAGCAGGTGGCCCAGCTGGAGACGGAGGACAGCCTGCTGGACACGCCCTAGCAAGGGCCGAGGAACCACGGCCGCATCAGCCAATACCAATGCACACTCCTCAGCTCCACCCCCCACCATACACACTAAACCAAATCCCCCGCCCGCCCCCAAAAACACACTACGCAGACACTCCATAACACTGGCCTTATGCCCCCTGGGATAGGCCTGAACACTGGCCCCAGAGTTCAAGTGCAGGCATATCTCCCTGGCATAGACCTAACCACTGGTCCTACAGTTCAAGTGCAGTTAGATATCCCTGGTATAGACCTGACCACTGGTTCCAGAGTTCAAGTGCAGTCAAGTCCCCCTAGCATAGACCTAAGTTCTCGGGTCAAATAAAATGTCGGGCTCTAGTTTAAATAACTACACACTCAGAGAACCTGCCAAATGATCCATGTGGAAGCTTTCCTTTGAATGGAGGATGTGAGGATAGCATAGCACTCGCTTCTAAGGGAGTCTTCAGGTCCGGGGATGGAGCCACTGTCACTACGTTACAGTAATAACAATACTGATTTACCAGTGTGATTTAAAACATCAAAATATGAGCCATGATCATGACTGGAATATAGACGGTGGTCTGACTAGGAAAATTTAGTATCCATTAAAGTGTCATATCCATTAAACATAGATGTCTGTAGCTCTCCATATACACCTACAGATGAACTGTTTGCCTTAGGCTTCATATCATAATGAATGAGCAAGAAGCTAATGAATGCAGTAAGATGGTGCCTTTGGCTCCATCTAGTACTGCTAAAGACAGAAAGTGCTGGACTTGCATCCTGCCTGAAAGACATATCATGATTTAACTTCCTGTGTTCTTACCTATGCGTGCATGAACAGGAAGCAGCTCCAGGCATGTGTAGTCTGCAGAACATCCTTTGTTTTGCACATGGAAATCCAAACATTTTTGGCTCTCATTCCAAAATTCATTCCAAAATAATTATTTCTCATTCCAAAATTCTCTAGTTATTCCCAGTCCTTGAATGATGTTTTTAGTTAAACTTCCCCAAATGCCTAATCCTAAATTTGTTTTTCCATAAATGTAACTATTCTAATGTCACATTTCAAACAGTAGAATATTAACTGTAAATGTGTTGAAAATGTCAATGTACTTATCCTGTAGTCTCACTGGTGATTTCTGTCTGAATCAATATTTGCATAGCCTGGATAATGATAAAGATCAGAGTGAGTGAACTGCCAAATTTTCTTCAATGTCACTGTAACACCTCACCAAATTATACTAAGGTTGTACATAGATTTCAAAGATATTTCTGATGAAATGTATAGGTATTGTGTTATGTTCATATGTAATATTGATATATGTCTAATACTTGATTATTTCTTCTTTATAACAATTACTCTTTGTTCAAAATCATTGTCCTTTCACCTGCCAAAGTAGCATATTGTAAACTCTCAAAGGCCTCTATTAAATCTGACTGCAATGTGTTTTGTCCTTTACTCAATAATAATGACTTTAAGCAAATATTAGGGTTTTTTGGTTCTTACACAACTTGCTTTGTCAATGTCATCAACTGCTGAATTCACAATGTTGTGTAAGTATCAAAAAAGGGACATCTGCTTAAATTTGTAACTTAAAGTTGAGGTGACCGTGTTTTACCATTAAACTGAATATAGCAGATGACTGACAGAGCATAAGTTGTGTCTTTATCATACTTGCACAGTGTACAGTGTTCTGCACACTCAGGGTGCAGAGGCTACACACTGAACAAAGGTTTACACACTGCAGAAATTATACAGTGCACACTGCTCTACACATTTGAGTGCAGCGATTATAGTGCACAGTGCTTTAGACTCTCAGAGTCCTGAGACTATACAGTACGCTGTGTTTTACATACTCAGAGGCTGCTTGCTTTCTGTAATCCAGCTAGCTGTGCTTTCCTCTTTGCAATGAGATATTCTGGCTTTATTTTCAGTGTTATGGCATTAGACAGCACATAACTGTCTCAGATGCAACAAGTGGAATCTGTTGCTATACAATTATGTCAAATATTTCCAGTTTACCCCAGAAATGAGTGAACAGACATAAGTGGACTGGAAGTTGAATTTATGAGCAGTTTGGCTTGTGCAACCAGCATAATGGTATGAAATAGTGTCTCTGAGAGCAGGTCTGCACGTTTTACATGCACTTTCCACAGTAGTTGTTTTATCTCTCACACTCGAGCTGTGACCATAGTAACTGCCGCCCAAGGGAGCCTGCGTCTAGATGCCTACAGCGCACTGGGTGTATCTTGGAATGTGATTTCATGTGTGGGGAATGTTTCTGTTCAGGATCAGAGAGAGGAACATGTGGAAGGAAACAGTGGGTGTGCTTGCAGGAACGATAAGCGATAAGCAGCTGGGACACGTATGTATGTGTACACACTTGCACATACAGTACAGGACCCAGGTCACACACATCAGGTGGGCAGTGCTGGCAGCTTTGTAATCACACTTTGTTGCTCACTGATTCACTTGAATCAAGTCAATAAAAAACTTGTTGAAAAATTAATAGGGAATGAAACATTTTTGTCATTCGCTATTGAATGCCACTTAAAATGTTGTCATACCTGTGATGTATTTACGTTAATTTGTACTTTATTTTTTCCTCATGGCATTAAAAATGATTGTGCTCAATAGCATTGTTGGATTAGACTACTTTTTCCACCCTTCAAGTCAATGATGTACTTAATATTCTATTGCTTTTGATTTGTTAAAGGTATTTTGCATGAATTTTATAATCAAACAATGAGCTCTTATGGGAAAAAAATACATTTCAATGAAATTATTATAATAATTGTAACTGAAAATGTAGGAGTTGAAGAAAAGTACAGGGCAGCAGTAGAAAATCACTGTGGTAGGCACACGTTTAATTTTGTCACAGAGATTATGAAAGGTGTCATGTGACATGCCACTCCCAAGTGCACAGGCACTCATTCCAGTAAAGCAGTGGTGCTACTGGCAGCCAAGAGCACATGAGAGAGACAGTAATGGTAACACATGGGTATCTGTTTGCACCAGTCAATCTTATGACTTCCCAGAACTTATATATCTGTGTGTGTGTGTGTGTGTGTGTGTGTGTATAATATTTTTTCTGGGCTACCTTCAGCCAAACACTGATGGATTTACATTCAGCATTTTTTTTTGATGTAATGAAAAAAGGTTTAATATAATCAACCTACAACTGGAAATAACTTCCTTGAAGTAGCTGAGCCACTGTTGATGGGATACAAGGAAGCAAGTTGTAAAACAAGTTCAGATGGACAATTCCTTTTGATTGACAGCAGTATTAATAGCAGTTTAATAGTATGTGTGTGTATAGAAACGTATTCAGTTACTGCTAATCAGTCCAGATTTCCAGAGCAAATTTGTTGTTCAAAAGAAAACATGACGATGGTGTCAGAAAAAAAAAATCCTTTTAGTTCTGTCAATATTGGCTCTGTTTCCTGTTTTCTGCTGAGTTGTTGGTCTCCTCTTTATTATGAAGACAAGGCAATGTCCGTAACAGGGGCTGCGTGAATGATTATCATACCTGTTGTCTAGACAGGGGCGGGGGATCCATTCATATTAACCAACAGTCGACATTGATAGCATGTTCTCCACTCAAACATCTTATCTGTGGGGCCAACACCCCTCTGAAAACAAACTGTGCAAAACAGCCCTGCAGTGATTTCACTTTCCAGTGACAGGAATATGAAACCTAACTGGAGAAACGTTTATTTTCTGGTCCTCTACACTTGTAAATTTGCTCCTTGAATAGTATTTGGAAATCAGCTTTTTACTTTAGATTGCTCCAAACATAAATCCATCCATATACAGGAAAAGCCTAAGAGAAGACTCATCAGATGATATTACTTTCTTCCACCACTCAGAAGTCCAGGTTTTGTGCCCATTATACCAGACTGTATGTTGGTGTGCACCGGCCTTCCTTAAAATTTAGTTTCTGAATGGCAGCCTACTATAAACATCAGCTTTGTGAAGATCACAACTAACAGTTTTGTTGAGACTGGGTTGCTGAGGTGTACATTAAGTTCTGTGGTAATACTTGAGACTGTGGTTCTGTGCTAAGTGTTCATCTATCCATGTTGTCGAGCTTCAACCTGTGGCCACTGTTCCTCTTTCCTGATGCAGTTTTTCCTTTTTTAGCATGTACTGTCATTTTAGACACTCTTCCCCTTATCATGTTAAACAGTTTTATTATTTGTGTGATTGACAGCACCTAAAATTCAGGGAACAACAATTTGACCTCTTTCAAAACATATGTTATATCTCTCATGTTGCTTTAGAAACTCAGATATTAAACTGCTTCAAGTAATTTTAAAACGTCCTCTATAGTAAAATCATACTGACAACTGGAACTAATGTGTACACTCCTTTTTAAATTGCAATTTAGTTACTTAAAAAGTCTGTTTCCATTATTGTGTCTGTTCTCCACTCAAACATCTTATCTGTGGAGCCAGCACCCCTCTGAAAACAAACTGTGCAAAACAGCCCTGCAGTGGTTTCACTTTCCAGTGACAGGAATATGAAACCTAACTGGAGAAACATGTTTATTTTCTGGTCCTCTACACTTGTAAATTTGCTCCTTGAATAGTATTTGGAAATCAGCTTTTTACTGTTCGGTATGAATTTAACTGAGAAATTAATCTTATCGAAGAATCTGAATGAACTGACACTCGAGCAATATTGTGGCCAGAGGAATTGATTTGGATTGATTCAGACTGATACAAGCTGTTACATTTATGTGCTTGAATTTTATGGTTAAGATGAATGCAGAATTGTTAGGGTATTAGAACTGACTTCACTTGGCAGGGCTATGATGTCAACATAAAGTTACAGAATCTTGCCTATCAAAGATAAGACATGTATTCTGCCCACCCTCTTGAATGAAAACTTTTACATGTTGGAAGTATGTTTCGCAATATAACTGCATTACAGTATTCTTTTGTGACATTTCCTACCCTGCCTACTCTTTTCACTTTTGGGGGAAAATTTAAATATTAAG
This sequence comes from Megalops atlanticus, assembly GCA_019176425.1. Taxonomy (NCBI): domain Eukaryota; kingdom Metazoa; phylum Chordata; class Actinopteri; order Elopiformes; family Megalopidae; genus Megalops; species Megalops atlanticus. The sequence goes on along the minus strand of CM032892.1, from coordinate 7,531,336 downwards.
ATACAGGTGTGTTGGTTGGATGAACTACTCAGATAGATGAAATATGAAATAGAACAATCATTGTGAGGTAGTCACTGAGGACAATGGACCACCAAGAGGAATGAATGGTGTTATTTTCCATATTGTACAGTACCAAGCCAAAAATTCAGATGTCTTTCTGGGAAGGAAATACGTGTTCAAATGCATACAGCTACAGAGTGCTGACCGTGGCATAGATTCATCCAAAATGTCACATGCAATATCTAATACATATTATTCCACTATCTTTTGTTATCTTTTGTTTTTTCTTTTGAATGGATGCCTTCTCTCAAACCCTCACACTTAATATTGCAGGAAATCTGACATTTATTAAACATGAGGAGCTGAAGTGAATGACATTTCAACTAAAAACATCACTTACCTTGCAGTAATGTATTTTCCTGCATTACATACAAGTACTGCAACTTTATCATTTTTTTCCTTTCACTCAGCTGTTTTGTTCTGTACTGTCAATCTAGCTAGTTTTTTTATAGTCGTATACCTTTAAAATGTAGAAACTTTCAGTGATGTTTTGAAGCCACACAGACTTTGTTCTCTGTTTGATCACACGTAAAGCCACTTCTGGGAAACACCAATGAATTTTCCCATTGACCCACATTCTCCCTCCCTCCAGGTTTACAATGGTGACCCCCTTCATATTTTTGTCAAACCCCTTTTCATCAAACCTTATTTTTGTACCACAGACCATTGAAATTAATGTATGAAGCTGATTTTTATAAAGCCAAGATAACTAATTTCTCTACAAAAAAATTCCAACTTTTCTTTCAGGTGGCGTTTTGTGAGAGACCCCCTTCTTTGCTATAAGCCTGTTTACAGTTATATGGTCAGATATGGCAGTCAAGGTTTTGGCATTTAATGATGCAGGATGTCTCATCACAGTAAACAGTCAAATTAAACATTTATAAGAAATATTTACCAGCAAGTAAAATGACAAACAAAATCAAAGCCCATTTTACAACTGGCACCTGAACTCTGCAAGTCAATTCCAATAACCTCAGCAGGGGTTTAAACCACTTGTCCACTGTAGGAGACCCAGAACCACTGATCCTAATTTCATTTATTAAGAACTTCCTAATATGATAGAGTTCATTGGTCTAGTGGTTTAAACCTGATAAGGTCTTTACAATTAACCTTGCTGGATACTCGATCATGATACTAATGTATTTTAGAGGCTATAAACAATACATACAATTGATGCTACAAACCATATATATGTACACAGCGGGTAGACAAAATAATGAAAACACCAAACAGTATGTGAATACTAACTGCTATGGAGATGGGCCTCCTTTTGCCTTCAGAACAGCTTCAGTCATTCTTGATATTCTGTACAACAGGTTTTGAGCTATTTTTAGTGCAATATTGGACTGGATTCTTCAATAAAGAAAGCCTCCAGCTCTTTGAGATATGAAGGAGATGTAGATCTTTTCCACTCTCTGAATTCCAGAACCTCTCATGAAGGTCCAGTGATGTTTAGATCTGGTGACTGGAGAGGCCATTGAAAGTGTTTGACTTCATCCTGGTGTTATGAAAACACTCCTGAATTTGTTCAGCAGTGGGGCTGTTATCAAATCTGGGAACACCTTGAGGAAACAATGTTTGCACCTAGTCACCTACAATGGCTTTGTATTTTTTTGGCTGTATTTCTACCATGCCAAATGACAAGCAGACACAATGAGTCCCATATGATGACTGCCATGACAGATCCACCACCATTTTTAACAGATAGGAACTGGTAATATGGGTTGAAGGCTTCCTTTAGATTGCTCCAAACATAAATCCATCCATATACAGGAAAAGCCTAAGAGAAGACTCATCAGATGATATTACTTTCTTCCACCACTCAGAAGTCCAGGTTTTGTGCCCATTATACCAGACTGTATGTTGGTGTGCACCGGCCTTCCTTAAAATTTAGTTTCTGAATGGCAGCCTACTATAAACATCAGCTTTGTGAAGATCACAACTAACAGTTTTGTTGAGACTGGGTTGCTGAGGTGTACATTAAGTTCTGTGGTAATATTTGAGACTGTGGTTCTGTGCTAAGTGTTCATCTATCCATGTTGTCGAGCTTCAACCTGTGGCCACTGTTCCTCTTTCCTGATGCAGTTTTTCCTTTTTTAGCATGTACTGTCATTTTAGACACTCTTCCCCTTATCATGTTAAACAGTTTTATTATTTGTGTGATTGACAGCACCTAAAATTCAGGGAACAACAATTTGACCTCTTTCAAAACATATGTTATATCTCTCATGTTGCTTTAGAAACTCAGATATTAAACTGCTTCAAGTAATTTTAAAACGTCCTCTATAGTAAAATCATACTGACAACTGGAACTAATGTGTACACTCCTTTTTAAATTGCAATTTAGTTACTTAAAAAGTCTGTGTTTCCATTATTGTGTCTGCCCCCCTGTATACACACAAATTTTCTTCTACAGCGCGGACGCACGAGGAGGGGGAAAATATGCGTCGTGGCGAAATCGCCTTGCAGGAAAAAACTCGCACACTGGCTGACCTCGTGTTGCGGTGACGTCGGGTGGGAGTAGGCGCAGGCGGAGACCGCACCTCCAGTATCGGCCAATCAGGACGAAAACCGGCTTCTCTTGAAAGCAGATGGCCGCTGATATATAACCCCATGGCCGGAGCTGATGCAATAGTGTAAGCGGACGACGCGTGTGTCTTCCAGCCGGCTAGCAAAGGACTCCATCCGACCCTGAAGCAGCATCCCACTGCCCAAAGCGGAAAAATAAGGGATATTATTTTAACTGTGAATCTAATTAAGCTTATTTATTCATTTCGGTAAGTAAATTAGCTATATAATTTGCTATTTCTGTATTTTTGTTATTAGCTAACTTGTTTCGAGGAAGTCGTGAAGATACCTTATCAGTAGCCGACAGCACAGCATCTTTGGCTTTTGTCCCACTGCAAGCGCTCATGATGCTTCGCTTTCGTGTGTTTTTCTTTAACGTTAGCGGTGAGGAAGTCCGTTCAATACAGAAAGTGTGCCGGGAAATACCTGAATATACGGAAATGGAGGCTGCCGCTGACGACATTTTTCCGTCCAGTACCACCGTGTAGGCTGCTGGCTAATTCTCAAAGTTATTGTATTGCTGTATTAAGTTACTTACGTTTTTGTGCAAACGTTGCCAATTCAGGTTTTAAACTAGCTAAAGCTAGCTTCCTTAACTAAATGACTTCTGGGGTCCACAAAACTAGCCGAGCATCATGTGTTTAGCGGTCAGTTTCCTAACACATTTTTGTTCAGCTAAAATGGTAACTGGCCAGCAGACTGTCGTAACTAAGACACGTCATTTCACATAAAGTCGTTTATCTGAAACCTATTTGCTAGCTATTGATTCACTTCATCTGTTGTAAATCAATATGCCAATACATGCGGACTGTCAGTAAGAAGGAAGTTAACTCATCAGCGAAGCGGCATAGTAGGTGTCATCGGTCCGAGTTCATCTGTCCATTAACCATCTAACCTAACTCAGACGTGGCATTAATTAGCCTGTACTGAACAAGTAACAGCTGATGAAGGATAACATAAAACACAAAATAATTTTATGTAACGGCTATAGGCGCTTGACATGCGTGACAAGTGATCACGTTTCCTCGGATGACATCATTTGACGTCAAAAGGATTCTCAGCTAATGGTGATGGCCATATTCTCATCGTAGCTCAACGGTGAAATCAGAGGATGCGTTTATCTTGTCAAATGAGCCATGTGTTACCCGGTATGTATCATAGTAATATGCATGTACGTTTAATTGTCATGTTATCTCACTCGCCGTTGGATCAAAGCTGAGATATATTACTTCTCGGACACGTGCAAAACTATTTTGTCCAAAAATCAATGCAATGCACTATTAACGATCTGATGGTCAAATATTGAACCTTTTATAAAGACCTAGTCAACCCTTTCTTGGAAATTCCAAAAATAAGGAAATGTGTGAGATTCTGGGGACGTCCTTATCTGTAGTTTTATGTCAAACTAGTTAAGAAACTCGGATACTGTCTTAGAACCGTGGCCAGACTAAAGGTTGCAAAGGCAACTTATAGCTCCTGCCATACAAAAGTTTTGGTAAGAATTGTGGATCTTATCAAGATCTGGCTGGAGAACTCATACATTCAGTTTATGAAGCTGTCCCCTTGAGGAGCGTGTCATTGCATACGCTAACAGGGTCGCCAAGTTGTTTTCGGCACGTCCACCCCTCATATGCTGATTGGATCACGACGAAGGCAGGGCAGTATAAATACTCTCAAATTACACATCGCGTTCCCTTCACAGACGCACCAGACTTAAAGGTAAGATGTGCTGGAACGCATTCTGTCTCCGACTGTAGCTAGTTTCGAAAGTACGTGCCTTTCTGATGTATTCAATAAAGTAAAAATTGTATGATTTTTTTTTTTAAATTTGGCGTTGGTTTTCCAATGAAGTAACATTATAGATGTTTCAGTGGCCTCCTTCATGCAAGGAAATGTCTTGCTCTGAGTAATCGACTACTTACGGAGCTAACTAGAGTGATCAAGCCAACTGGCTTCTCTAGGCATTTGCCACTGTCATGAAATTTAGTTACAGTTACTAAAATGTGAAATTATCTTCCTGTTTCTAAAAAATCAACCTTAAATTTCATTTCAGACATTAACTATTGACGTTATCAGTCAGGCGAGACAAGTTGGTGATAACACCGGTGATTTGCCAAGTGTACCATTTTCAGTATAACCAAATTAGCACTGAATATGAAAGACCGAGTCTAGTTAGTCAACAGAAAACGGTAAAATTGATATTTTCAGTCCTGGCACGGACAGGGCCCGGTGCTCGCGCGAAACCTGTGTGTTTATGCTGCTTAGAAACAGTCGATTTCACAAAGATCTTCCTCCAGTACTGCAGACGCAACTGACAGGAGGCGGCATTCAAATTAGGATTGTATGGTACTGAATAGTCACCCAGGCAGAGTTAGACGATTGCTGGAAACTACTTCAATACATGCAGAAACGTGAGCAATACAAATATTTGCCCACATCTTTAGATCTTTCGTTGTTGATTTCAGCGTATAGGTAACTACTGATGTGGAATATTTGTACCCTTATCACGGTTAACGCTTTATATATAGCTCGAGGGGTCAATGATAACGCCTTACTTGGGATCTGATCCTGCACAGCTGCAGCGCAGCGCCCTTACGGTTGCCCGACGCTATTTCCGATACAGGTGACTTGAAGATGCCAGTTGTCAGAGCCCTGAGCAGAGTGGCCAAACAGGCCCTGCTGGCCCCAGCCTGCACCTGCCAGCCTTTGGCTGTTGCCGTGCGCAACATCAGCTTCTCCCCGCGCCAGGTCACGTCTGACGCCAGCTTTCACTCCGTGTCCTTCTCCGAGACGGACCACCCCAAAGTGCTCATCACAGGTAGGATGGTGTACATTTAACTTGATGTACTCAATGCAGTACAAGCATATTTTTATATGCTATGTATATGCTTTTATATGCTTTGTAATTTTATATGCATCTGTATTGATGATGCTGCATGCTATGATTTTGGTGCAGGGACAAAAAAAAACAACAATACTTGTTTCCTATATATGTTTACGTTTGCCTCTGATGTCTGTAGCTCGGTCTCTTCCACCCAAGCTGTGTGGTAGATCAATCTCAATAAATCTAGCTCCCCCTACATGACCTTGCCGTGTCTCCATGGGAACAGCATGTTTACCATCCTCCGATTTCCCTTGATAACGTCTGCTCTCTCGGTCTCTCTGTTGTCCAGGGGGGCTGGGACAGCTTGGGGTGGGGCTTGCTAAGCTGCTCAGGTAAGAGCTGAATTCCACCCCTCCTCACATGCATAAATACTTCAATAGCATTTTTAGTGTTTTTTTTGTAACAACATGTATTATGTTTAATCCTTACTCGCCTTTGTTTAAATTAACTTACCTCTCCAAGAATACGTCAGTTGGAAGTGACAGTAGGTGGATGTCGGTGTGTGCTCGCTGTTACCCTGTGTTAAGTCCCGGTGTAACTTCCTGTCTTGTAGGAGGAGGTTTGGAAACAACAATGTGATTCTCTCAGACATCAGGAAGCCCCCCAGCCATGTTTTCCACAGTGGTGAGTAGAGCTTGGAGGTGTGAGGGCAGGGGAATGATGCACTGTAGGTCAGATGTGGGTCACGCTGTCCTTAAAAAGTACCAGAGGTGTCTCTGTTTTTCACCCAGTTAAAAGCCATGGGTCATTCCAGTCAGCAATACATAGAACAGGATATTTTTTTGTATGAGTCATTCAGTATGTAATCTGATGTATATCAAACTCTGGGTAAAGAAAACAACATTGTAGTGCAGCAGATCAACATTTTGCCAGGTGACTGTGTGAAAGTTAGTTTTTTTTTTTTTTTTTTTTTTTGTGGCATTTAGGCCCCTTCATCTACTCTGACATCTTGGACTACAAGAACCTGCGGGAGATTGTGGTGAACAACCGCATCACCTGGCTGGTGCACTACAGTGCCCTCCTCAGTGCTGTGGGGGAGGCCAACGTGCCCCTCGCTCGGGCTGTGAATATTACCGGTGAGTGATGCCTCCGTTGAGTATCTCTGCGTGGGAGGAGTGAGGTGGGTCTGGGAGTGCCAGACTCTTCCTGGCACTGCTAGGCCCGTACCATTTTGAAAAATGGGTCTGATGGATATAAGCAATTCAGTAAGAAAGACTCTTGCTGTGTTCTAGCATGTAGACTGAGGCCGTTGGTGAAATACTTTTATGGGCCTTGAGCCATTGGAGGTTCTCTCTCTTGGGACTGACTTTGTTTTTCCTCTCGTTCCTCAGGTTTGCACAACATCCTGGACATCGCAGCGGAGCACGGCCTTCGCCTGTTCGTCCCCAGCACCATCGGTGCCTTCGGCCCCACCTCCCCCCGCAACCCCACCCCCGACCTGTGCGTGCAGCGCCCCCGCACCATCTACGGCGTCTCCAAGGTCCACGCCGAGCTCATGGGAGAGGTGAGAGCTGGCCACCTGCAGTGCTCCCTTGCACTGAGGAACTTCAGCCTGCAGTTGCTGTGCGGATATTCAGTGGTGTGCATGAGCTGTGCTTCACACGGTCTTGCTCTGTGTCTGGCAGTATTACCACCACAAGTACGGCCTGGACTTCCGCTGTCTGCGCTACCCTGGCATCATCTCGGCAGACTCCCAGCCCGGTGGAGGCACCACTGGTAAGCATTCATGCCCTGCACAGAGCCCTCATGTAAAGGCTGTGGTTGTTGGACAGGAAATTGTTTTTTTTTTTTTTTTTTTTTTTAATAAATCCTCAAATCCTCCTACGTAACTGCCATGGTTCAAGAAATGGGTTGTTCCCTATGGTATTTATAGCCATTTCTGGTGACACGTACGACTTGTCTATTTCCAAATGTTCCTCCCTTTTCTGTGCCTTTTCAGCCCTATTACATAATCAAGGTCAGATCGGTCTCTTTGGGGCTCGTCTTTGTAATTTAATAGGCGTGGAGGGGAAGGGGGTGGAGGGGGGGAGGTAGCACTGTTTATACCAGCCCCAGCTGGTATCGCTGTGCGAGGTAGGAGCCCTGCACTGTATTTCAGCTCAGAGAAACCTGGGGCTTCCAGTAAATCTCAGTCCAATAAGACTGTCAGTGCACCACGGAGACCCACGTTGAAAGGAGCTTTAAACCTAGCGTTACTCATGACCTTACACAAAGCATTGCCAAAGTGAATAGACTGCTTTCCATTACTGTAGTTTGTACGTGAGCACCGTGTCCTCCCTGGCATTCAGAGTGAGCTATGTGGTGAGCCTGTGTTTCTCTCCGATTCTCCTTCCCAGATTACGCGGTGCAGATCTTCCACGACGCAGTGAAGACGGGCAAGTTTGAGTGCAACCTGAAGCCGGACACGCGGCTGCCCATGATGTACATCGACGACTGCCTGCGCGCCACCCTGGAGGTGATGGAGGCCCCCGCCGACACGCTCTCCATGCGCACCTACAACATCAACGCCATGAGCTTCACCCCCGAGGAGCTGGCCGCCGAGGTCCAGAAGCAGCTGCCCGACCTGCAGGTCACCTACGACATCGACCTCGTGCGGCAGGCCATCGGTAATGGACACTCCCCGATACGAGCTGGACACCCCAATGATTTTAACATAACAACCAAACAGATGGTCAAGAGTTAGCAATTGAAGGATTTATAGTAATAGTCATTGGGATGAGTGTTAAATATGTACCTATTTTAAGATTGTTGAATTGTTTTTTAAAGAGCTCTGTCTCATCTCGTACTGACAGTATAGATCTACAGGGAGGTCTGTCTAGTTTTACGAATTCCATACGAAATCCTTCATGTGACGATTGCCTAACCTTCTTAATGTGAACTGCTGCAGCACATGATCCGTCTATGAGTGTCAGGTTTCTAATCCGCGTGTTCCCATCTTTGTCTCTACAGCCGACAGCTGGCCAATGAACTTCGACGACGACAATGCGCGCAGGGACTGGGGGTGGAAGCACGAATACGACCTCCCCGAGCTGGTGCAGACCATGCTCAATTTCATCGGCTCCGATTCTCGAGTTGCCCGCGTCAACTGAGCGTGCTCAAACCCGCCCCCCCCCCCAATCGCCCGATCCAACTGAGCACGCTCAGACCCTGTGTACATACTGTACAGACTGATCTATAGATAAACGGAGACACGTGGTCTGTAAATAGTCGTTCTCTTCTCCGTGTGTTGGGAAGCCCTGTTAGCCTAGCGCATGCGACCATGGCGGCAGTGCGCAAGTCACGTGCTTTCTGCTTTGTCTGCTAGCGGTGGAGGTGATCTGCAGCCACCTCGCGCTCTGCTGCTGGGAAATCGACTCCTGTAAACCTGGTTCCTCACTGATTTCTCACAAATTTAAACCTTTCTGCATGGCTGTGAACCAGTAAATTGAAACTGGCATTTTCTAGTAAAACCAAATCTCTCTGTCTGAGATCCATTTTTACTAAATCAAAGAAACTGTGATTGTGGAAATACAGAAACTGGGTGCAAATATATATATCTTTTTTTTTTAATTTCAGATTTTGTTTTTCCTGGCTGCCAATTTTGTGAATCCACAAATTTACATTTGGAGGCCATGCAGAGACTTAGATTTGTATGAAATTCGGAGACATCTGTTTCTTTTGCTAAACACAGTGTGAATTCAGGTACTGGGTAGTCTCTACATTGAGGACCAGAAAGGGATAATTATTGAGTTGGAGTACTTAATTAGGATGGTGACAGTTATTGTTAAAGGTAGTCTATTTTTTTCCTCCTGTTTTTGGAAAAGATCCTACTCTATACGCCTACAGCTGAACAGAGTGTGACTTTGTCTGAGGTTGTGCCTCAACGCAAACAGTGCAACCTGCTGAGAATAGTGGGGGATTGCCTTCACCCCAGTAAGAAACACAAGAGGATTATGAGTTTCTGTCTGCAGGCTATAAGGATGAGCTCATTGTTACATGTGATCTATAATTTATGTTATTTTTTGTTTATGTTCTGTACCGTGCAATCTATTTATTCTGTCTGCAGAGAAATGGTTTTTAAAATCATGCCTGCGGTGTTACGAAGAGTTACTGCAACTTTACTCCATTGAAATCATGGCCTGCTAACCTCTTCTGGGGCACTCATTATTGGTTTATTTACCTCCAGTGAGAGGTTGCAAAGGGTGATTGTATAATTCGAACTGACAGCAGTGTAGCAGCGTTGCTGCTGGTGTCCTGTAGCTTGCCATAGAGTTACATACTGTTCTCATGGTGATGGAAAAAAGGGTTCTTCAAAAGGAATTGTTACATCCTACAGCCTAATGATTGAAGGGAATGTAGCCATTTATATATGTTGTTTTTTTTTTTTTTTTTGTAGTTTTGTCAGAAACAAATGAAATTATTTTTGTTTGCTAGTGTATGTTACTCAGGCTTTGTTCTGTATAACTGCTTTTTCATTAAAGCCCTTTTCCAAACACCGTTGTTCATGTTTTGTTCAAGTTTTGAGCAGTCTGCTGCAAGAGTATGTTTAAAATATTACTCTTCACTGGGCAATAGATAACTTGGGACCTTGAATATAAAAGATGCTTATCCTACACACAGTGGGTGGAAATGCATTTGCTGAAATGAAGGCAAGCTACTCATGATCAAATATCTACAATATTCATGGTGGTAAATAAAATAGTGTGGATATCATTTAGTTGTAAGTTACTCAATTTCAGTTCTGGTGTGTTTGTAGTAATAGTCAATGTCAGAATACACACTGTCCACTAACCAAGAAACCCATTGCACCCATTGGCACTACTGGTTGGATGTGTATTTTTTGTTTAGTCCATTCCCTTTAACTCACTGAGAATTTGTAAAAGATCTGAGAATCCATAAAACTTATCATGCATGGTGATTAAGCTGTAATTCACATGGTAGTTGTAACAACACTCTTTGTAATGTCTTGTATCTTGGGACCTCAGAATGCTGGAAAACTGACTTGAACGTCCAGTGAAATTTTACATATTAGAAGGAAAAAGGAGAATCATTAAAATTCTTCCAAGCCTAGAAGCAAAATCTCTCAAAGTACAGACGTGTTAGTCTCTACTGGGAAAAGGAAAGGAAAAGAAGCCTAGAATTCTTCTCAGTACTGTAGCTCATCTCATTAATCAACCACTACATACCAACTTACACATGCTCAATGCAGGTGCTAGCAATGAATTCATGAACAATTACATTGAAAAGATCAGCAATGTTACGAATCAAACTGTATGCGACTTAAACCTCAAAAGGAATCTGATCTCATCAAAGTAGTCCCAACATCAAAAACATCTCGGGCCCCATGCCAATTAAGGTTATTAAAGAACTCCTGGTGCTATGCCAACCTCAAAACATCCAAACATACCATTCAGCCAAGAACTCAGAACAATACAGAGGCTGCGTAGGTTGAAACATGTCTTGATCAAAAGAGATTAAGACACCAGACTCGTCACGACAAACACAACAAACCAAATGCTATGGAGAATGGCACGAGGAATGCCTGCGATGGGGCATTAGGCAGTGGAAATATCAGAGTGCATACTCATGTCAAAGCCACCTGTGTTCAGGCCAGTGTGGTCTCTCTCAAGTCTTTATCTAACTCCATTGTGAAATCTCTGAGCACACAGCTTAGATTGCAAGTGGCAAATCAAGTGCAAACAAATGACTAAGGAGTTACACAATGAAAGAGATATGTTAAAAATATATCCCAGGTTTCAATGTTTTACATGGGTGTTCCAAGAGGGTTTATTTCATTTTTGTGGCGATAGTAATATATCACTTCATCTGGAGTCATAACTAATGATCAAATAACACCATGACCCCTAACTTAATTCAATGCACGCAAGTGGCTTTCCAGAACAAATATTCTATTTTACATAGACTGCTGTGTCTGCATTAGTGCAGAGCATTGTATGGAGTTATGAGTGCATGAGGTTCTTAGAGCAGGGAAGAGAACAGCCACATTACAGTGTAATTGGAGACGTATGTAATTTGAGTATTTATAATTCAGCCAAGTTGAGGAGGACTGACGCTCTCTTGTGTAGGAGACATTCACTATTGAATATGCTTTGATATAATATATTTTGCTGTGAAAATCAATACAAAACAGATTCCTTTGTGCAATGTGATGTTTGCTTTTGGAAACACAGATTAAAATGGGGACCTAATACAATTTTATTGTTTTCTCATGCTTAGGATATATTTTATTTGACCTAAAATTGAAACTTAAGAATCTTCATTTATATAAAAGCTCAGACAAGCTGCTGGTTTGACTTTGTTAGTTCCTGTCTCTGTCAGACAGCTGAGCCTGCCTTCTGCCTATGATCATAATCTAGGAGGAGGTGAAACCCCTCTCTCAGTGCCACAGCGGCTCTTGTCGTGTGACCAGCCAAATATCAAGGCAAAAACACCTGTTGCTGTCAGTAGCTGATTACAGTGTGGTTCAGCCAAGGGCTGTATTCCTAAATGCATACTTGAAAACTGTATACTCGCATAGGGGTATTGAACACATTTGCTGAACCTCATGACACAATTCAAAAGATACCATCAAGATTTCTAGTAATATTTTGACAGAAGTATGCTCAGAAAACAAAATTGACCAAAATGTGTTGACCTTCAATCGACATATATGTGTACACATATCCATATATCCTCTCTCTATGCATGTATACATTTTCTTATAAGGCATTACATATAATATCACAGATATTTACACTAAGTATTGACATGTATAGGAATATGTAATACATGTTATATTATCTGACAATGACTTGGAATTGTATTTGTTATACTTTGAACCTAATATTTTAACCTTAAATTCAGATTTAATACAGGGAACATCCCTCCCTCTCCTTCTCTGTGCAAACAGCTGTAGGTGGCTCAGTTAAGTCTTCAGTACACTGAGGAGCTGATGAAGTACCTTCAGAAATGAGAAAGTGAGAAAAGACATGTATTTTGAATATGCATGAATGAACAAACAACTGTGCTATGTATTATGGCCATAGTGGCCAAGATAATGGTTGGGTTAAATGAAGTATGAATACAAAGGAAGAGGTATTCAAGAGTGTACAGATCTCTTGTCTGTCCAAACTCTCTGTGGTGATTGTTGGTTATACCATGACAAAAATCCACACACACCCACTGTTACTCAGACGGGCTGGAAGGACACAGTGTCGGTAGAAATTCCCAGAATACGCAATTCTCTGTCAAGCAAGAAAAACTGACATGACTATTTCAGCTACAGTACAACTCCCAGCAGCCTTGCCAGCCTGTAGCTCTCTCAAGGCAAAACAGCTGAAAGGTCAGAAGGGTGAGGACTTGGATAACAGCCCTTCTGGCAAACCCCTATTATTACTGGAAGGAGTGTTAGTTGGGCAATAGGGGGGCGACTTTCTACTGGACCACTGTGCTACAGAAAGTGCCGTCCTTCAGGTGATATATTAAACCAAGTTTCTAGCACACTGTGGTCTTTAAATTCTAATGACACATTGAGAAAGAAAGGGTTGCAACCCCACTGTCCTGGTCAATTCTGGTCAACCTTGCTATCTACATCTGGTCACCTACTCATCCCTCAACAGTTGATTGGCTGCACAATCAATTCCATTCCCTAGCCACCCTCCACTGTTACTGTAAAAGAGAGCTGACTTCTCAGTCGACTTTCCTGGTTAATTAAAATGGACACTTCACAAATTAACTGGTCGATATGATGTAATTATTAACGGGGAAATTATATGGTTTATAACAGAGCCAATGACAGACAGTTTAACATGAGTTATGAGGACCACTGAGGATTCAGTCTGTACCCAGTGGTATGTGAAGTTGGCTTTTGATGCTTTATTGTGTAACGCAATGGTATATAATTATAGTCAATGATTTGCAGCTCATGCTTTGGGACACCACCACAAATTGCCTCATGAATAGATAATTTAGTCACACAGTAGCCTATTTCTACAAATAAGACTGCTGTGCATGGCTGTGTGGTCTGGCGGCTGTTTAAAAAATCCAGATAATTTACAGTAATAATAACAGCTTACTTTATGCCATGAATCTTCACATGGGACATATTCGTGACATGTTTGTGAAAGTGAGATCATGCATATTAGCTTGTGTGTGTATGAACACATTTCAGTGTGTGTACAATCTCAGAATGAGTCTCTGGGCACATCCTCATATTTCAGTTTTAATCCCCCATCTGCACCTCCTGCTTCACTTCCTTTATGTGGTGATCACAGAAGGGAATTATGAAGGACTCCCAGTTCCAGGAGCAGATCTGATTTCCAAGAAAGCCTTTGGCTCTGTTGATTTTGCATTAGGAAGCACATGGGAGGGGTGATGTTGATACATGAGACCCGATGCCTCGGGTTGAGTGTGGGGTGTAGGAGCAGAGAGACCAATGGGCTCTCTCTTTCAAATCTTCCCAGCACAAGAAGCACTTTGTTATACAACAGCTCCCACGGAACCCCTCCTACCTGCCACACACTCTCCTCCCAACCAATGGGAGGGCTGGGAATCTTTGCATGTTTTCTGTGTGCTGTACCTTTTTTAATCTGCTGAGATGAGATTTCATGGAAATACCTGGCGGCAAAAGCAAACCGGGGGTGCTGAAATGAAAGTGACTTTGGCTGGACAGCAGTATGGACAGGCTGGTACTGTAAACAAACAGGGGAGCCAAAAGGGTTCCGGCTGACAGGGGGGGTGAGACATTCTGCACTGCTCTTATTCTCCATTTTACTTGTGTGCTGCTCAATTTTCACATGTTGCTATGGTGACAGACAAACCCTCCTCCATGGCCTTCAGGAATGCAGGGTCAAAGGTCATCCTTGGTGCTTCGTTTTTTATTTTGACCAGTGTAAAGGCGGCAGATTGGGCTATTGATTTTTTCTCCCCCTAGCTCTTCATACATCCTTTAAGGAAAATTAGTAATGCTTTGTCAAATATTTTCCTGAAAATTTAGGATTCTTCTCAACAGATACACTCATCTATTTTCAGAGCACTCTTTTTCCTTCTGTGGAGGGAGAACTTTAATTGATTCCTTCCTTGCTTTATTAATGGTCAGTGCAGTCCTCTCCACTCGGGGCAGAAAAACGTGCCCAGTGTTCTGCAAGAATAAGCAGCAATGGCACAAGTCACTTTGACCTGACCCTGGCCTGATTTATATCTGCATGGGGATCTGTGCTTCATTTCCACTTATCAAAAAACTGTAAGTGTTCATTTCTGACCTTTGATGATTCACTGTGAAAAAGAACAGAGGGAGCACTGTTTTCAGAGCTGGAATATGAATGGGACACTGAATTACATTAGCATTATCTGTAGCGCTGCATGCTTAACCTCAGCAGTTTGGCAAATTCTTCCGCAGCACATAAGGCTGTAATGTCAGAGCAAGGTTTTTATTTATTGATTTAAGCAGGGTCAGAGCTACCGCAGCAGGAGAAAAATGGCCCAAACAGATCCAGCCCCCCTTGGGAAAAGGAAAATGCTTGTAGCTACAGTTCTGTAAGGAAGACATGAAGCCGAATCACCATGACCAGCAGCTCTCTGCTGTGTTACAGTAAGAGGTTACATTCTTACACCCTTCGTTTATTTTGCGGGTCATGTGGCACAACAGTTTGCATAGTAGATCTCCACATGACTCTGAAGGAGAACTCTGTGCTGTGACTGAGGAAAATTCAAAAATTCACAATTGTGGAAAATCCCAAAATCCCAGCCATCTCCTTCTGTTTCATTCTTCATGTTTCCATCTCTCATCTCACAGGCAAAGTTGTGACTATAAAGGCAAAATTGAAAGTATACATTTTTCTGAACCCCCTGCTACAGAATCACAGGCAATAGCTTCCCAAGCATAAATCTCACATGTACTAGCCAATTTATCAAAGAAATTAAATTCACCAAGTAAAGTCTATGGGATATTCTGTGGTTCTGTTGCATCAGAAGAGTTTATATTATAAAATTACAGAAGAACAGATGACATATTTGGGTGAAATAAGGCCACCTTCTTTTGATCTCCATCAATGTGCATCATTCTGTGTTCAGTGCATCAGTAGGAAACAGAAACTATTTTTTGTTCCCTAAAACAATTTAATAGCTTTAATAATTTAAGACACCTTTGGAAACAGTGTGGCTGGGTAGACTTGCCAAGCACACTCTAAGCCATACAGGGCCCAGCTGGAAATGTGTGATACACTAATCAAATGCTTCCCCTGTTTTTAGAGTGAATAACCCTGAGAGTCCTTGGAGAGGCATTCACACAATGCAGCCATTGAAGGTTACAAGCTAATGGGAAAGATCTGTGGCAATCATCTGACTTCATCCTCTGAATTGATGACAGAATCCTTTCCAAAACCACCTCTCCATCTTGTATATAGAGAGGACTTTTGTATGTATATGGGGTAGGAGGAGTGACTCTCTTTCCATTCTAACATTGTTTTCTGCTTTTTCATCTGAAACAAATGTGCAGACTTCAGTGTTTATATCATTATTTTCCACTAATTGCATCCTGTGGGGGAAAAAAAACCTTTCTGGAGGAGTCACTAAGTTTTAATCATTTGTTCCATCAGCATCATATTAATCTTTAACATTAACATTAACTGCTAAGCAGACACTGTTAACCAATTTATGAATTTTGTTCATTTGTGAAGCTAGACATTTACTGAGGTAATTTAGGTTACAAGGGTACAACAGCAATGGAAATCCAATAGTGAACCTTATTGATATAATTTCTAAACACTACACCATACTGCTTCCTCATGTTCCTGCAATTAGGCATTATTTCACAGACCATAACACAATGCTGTAAGTATTTCTTTGGATGTATTTATGAACGTACAGCATGCACCCACGTATGACCAACAAATATATAATTAAAAATTATATTCAGAAGGAACAGAATAGGCATTTGGCAGGGTTTAAGCATAAGCGCACATTTCTAGTGGTATGATAAGCCCTTAGCCCAATTTCTGTGGAGTCAGGCAGACAAAGATCCAACCCTGGACAAGATGCCAATCTGATTATATTGTCACACTACCCACAATCCATCTCCTCTACTACTGACTACTAGGAAAGAGGTGGTGGCTTTTTGATACAACCTGGCAGAAGACTGAACACACAACCTTCTGCAGCTAGGGGAGACACTTCAACCACAAGCCACTGAAGTGGCATTTTTTCATTTGTGTTTAGTTACAGGAAGCATGCATAACATGTTGCAATACATCCATTTAGAGAGTCCCGCCAAGACAGTGGCACATTTTTTGGGGCATTGTCTTTGACAGAGCTCTGTTCTCAATTGAACATGCCCAGCCTATTCTATCACCACATATTCCACAGAGTCCAAAATAAGTTGTCCTGGGCTGGCAGACAGTGACGGGAGCCAGCCATGACAGACGAGGGTGCAGCACTGTCTGTCCGGATCCAGCTCCCTGAGAAGGGACTTTCTGCGTCTGTCTTCTTTTTCTTTGCGGACTGAGGTGCCTCAAATGAAAAAAGGCATGTGCCCCACAAAATGGCCACTAATGTATACACTTTTTTCTCCTGTCTCTTCCCAAAATGTATGCATCACAGTAGAAGATTTGTACTGTACTTGTATTGTATATTTTTCCCATCCATGTTTATAATAAATATTACATTCGTCCAGCATCCACAGTTCAAGGGTATAGTTATGCTCACGATAACATACTGTACACAAACCTGAAGCGCTGTGTCTGGAAAGGACAAAACCAAGGACCTGTGTTTTTATCTGTTCCTGCACTTTATAATGTACCCAGGCACTCACCAAGACAATTATCAGTTCATCAGCACTCTTTCACTAAAGCACATTAGTCTGGGTGTGTGTCTGCGTGACTGTACATGTACTGTTAGTGTATATGGTGCAGGATGTGTGTGTGTGTGTGTGTGTGTGTGTGTGTGTGTGTGTGTGTGTGGTGCAGGGCATTTCATTGTTTAGTGTTAGCTGCAACATCGCATTTTTGCTTCCTTTTGAGTTATGAGGAATTCAAAAGCATTTCACAGGTTAATATTTTTTTAATTTCTGAATAGTACCTTTTACTTTTCCAGGAGATAAAACAGGCCTGTTCCAGTCTTACACAACCGTGTTTGTAATCTGGTGATTAAATGTGAGGGCTGACATAGACCTTAAGAGCCAGTGCCTCCTATTTGCATTCCAGTGGCAGTATTCCAGCACAGCAGGTTTTACAGAACCCTTTTAACCCTCCCAGGGATTCTACTTTTCTTATGTAATGGAAAACAGTACAAGGTAAGCATGTACATCCTCCCTTGATGTTCAATATCCTTTTCCATTACAATTGGCCCCATATAACCTTGATGGCACTGAAAATATTTTTAAAATCCTTATTTTTCCATGAATTACAAATACAATGGCAAATATTTGATCGATTTGATTTCACAGACTGGGAGGTAAAGGGAAACCTTAAAAAACATGTCTTTCAGTCAATCCTCAAAAATGATGGACACAACTGAAATCTCACCTCAGTGGTCTGACACTACCTGTTCACACTACATAAGAGAGATAATGGTGGAGAAAATGTTAAAATCATTTGGAATCACACATATGCAGGAAATGTACTGGTGTCCTGAGTGATGAATTAACATTGAATTTTCAAACACAAAAAAAACAAACACCATCAGGACAATCCTGAGATAAATTTGGCCAAGTCTGATGTAAAATGGTAAATATATGTTATATATGTAATGTAAATATGTATGTAATATTTTTCATGTGTGGATGCTAAGAGGAAATCAGACAGTATGTTGAAAAACAGAATCAACTGCAATTATAACAGTATGAAATCAAAAATTCAGATGTCATTAAATTACCATGATTTAACTGTACAGTGGAAGTCAACATTCAGGGCATCACATATAGCTTACAAATACTGATATGCCATCCGCCTACAGTTGAGTACTAATGGAAAAAATTAAGGTTATATATCTCATCCCAAGGCACAACTGCACCTCAGCTAGGTTCCAGATCTGCAGCCTTCAAGTTATAAGCCCTGACCACGAATCCACACACACCTGATTTCCTAAGTATCACTATGATTTCCTACTACACATCACCCCAGTTACACCCAGAATAGCGCAGACAAGCAGATCCTCTCTGAGCAGGCCACAGCTTGACCAAATCAAAGAATCATGACCACAAGCAGTGCTATCTCAAGGCTGAATGCAGGGAAGAAAAGATTCTTTAAAGGGAACAACTCTTCCAAACCCTGTAATTATGCAGACGGAAAAAAAACAGAAAAAAGATGCCCATATTCATATGGACGGTTAATCATTACGAGATGGAACAGTAGCAGCGCATATACGCAGCTAACCAAACTATGGCATTATGATGCCAAGTAGCTGGCAAGCCGAACCCTGCAACTACTGAATTCTGGTCATGGTTGTTTTCATTTGCATTCCATAATTAAAGGTTTGCCTCCGGCTCCTTGGGGTCTTTTGAGTACACGGCTCGCTCAGTATCATACTGTGGATATGAACTACAGACTGTAGATGTCGGGATTGTGGTACGCTGCCACCCTCTGGTGTTACATGTCAGTATGCACACGGGTATGTTTCAGATGAACGGAACATTTTAAAAAACGAAAACGATACAACTTACCTGATGCAGAATAATGTAAAATAAGTTTCATTGGTATCGTGGGTTGATTCACGTCGTATTGTTCACGGTGGTGTTACACCGATCAAACATTTTATACAGGCACACACTGAGACTTCCCCCTCAAACATTCCATGTGACTAAAGACCCCAAGATGGCGATGCTGGCAGAACGTGAGTTTCTGAAACCGCATGTCTGATTGAATAGTTACATGTCCATCAAAAGTAACCCACGCAGAAGTTTGTTCCCATTTATTTACAGTATTGCTGTCATTAATGTGAATACGAAATATAATGAGCGACTGTTGCTGACCGCTTGACACGTGCTTCAGTTTTGATATGGTAGCCACCTAGCTAGATAGCAGCTAAAGACTAGCAACAAACCAACTCATGTACTTAGTTTAGGATCCTCATTATTAGTTGTGATTCCGTTTCTTTAAACAGAATTTTGCAATTTTACTCTCCCCACCTTGTTGTCTGTTTCTCATTGAATGATGCAAAGCTATACAGGAATTCATTGCCAGTTAGCGAATACCTAGCTACCTTTAGCTGCTGTCTTTACTTACCAGTATTGATGTTATGTAACCTAGCTTGGAATTTACTCGGCTATCGAAGTTTATGCTGCACCTGACATGAATGTTTTCGCTAGCTCGCAGAAAACAGAAGTGGTCCGTGGACCCGAGGAACAGTGCCTGGAGCAAAGATGAGTCCAAGTTCGGTCAGAAGATGCTGGAGAGAATGGGATGGTCCAAGGGAAAGGTAACCAGAAATCGATAGACGATTGGCGGAAAGTACAGGGTCGCAAGCTAGCTGCGAGACCTCCTAATGTTGACACTGATGATGCATGAGAGTAGTGGCTAGTGTTTAAAGCAATTTTGTGATGAGTCAGACTTCAGGGCCATTCCGGTCATTTGTGAAGGAAGCACCAAACAGGGGCTATTGTAATTGTACAGATGATGGCAGTGCTCCCCTGTTCTATATCCGATACTACACTTGCCGTTCCAATATGGTCCTTGTTAGCTACATGAAAGGAGAGAATACTGTCCTCAGACTATACAGCACAGTTAGTGTAGTGAATGCTTTGTTAAGCTCCAGGTCATACTGCAAAGATGCAGAATTGAATAGCTGATGAAAAAAAAGTTTATGGTGATTACGTTGAATGTGTAATTTAGCTGAACTTGGAGGAATTGTGTCTCATAAGTCATGTTTCAAACTATACAAAATTGTAGAATTATAAACAATATTATTCTCTGTATAATGTGCATAAAATATATAAATTTATCAGTACACATAATGTTGATTATGCACAATAGACCCAGGTCTGTAAATGCCTCCACTTTAAAATATAAAAACTGGATAAAATTTAAGATTACGTGCATTACAGGCCAGTTCCACATTGTTGATGGATCCAGTCAAAGAATGGGCCTGGGGCTAAACTGTGTAGCTGCTGGCTTTTTGTAGAGGAGATGAGCATGTTTTGATGTATACAGCGGGAAAGCCTTTCATTGTTGGGTAACGGGCCTGTGTTTTGTGCAGGGCCTGGGCAAGAGCGAGCAGGGAGCCACAGAGCACATCAAAGTGAAAGTGAAGAACAACAGCTTGGGTTTAGGCAGTACTGCTAACTATGAGGTGAGTCTCTTTGATATTTCTCCCAATGAGGAGAGAGCGAGGTTTCATGGAGCACTGAAGGGCTGAAGGTTACATTACATTATTACATTATTGTTATTTAGCAGGCTCTGTTATCCAGAACAACTTACGTATGTTACAGTTTTACACCTTATCCATTTATACACCTGGGTGTTTACTGAGGTAATTGTGGGTTAAGTGTCTCGCCCAAGGGCACAGCAGCAGTGCCCTGTTGGGGAATCAGTCCGGCAGCTGTTCGGTTACGAGCCCTACTCATTACCAGTATGCCACACTGCTGCCACACTGGTTATCATTTAGACTACTGCCAACCATGAGGTGAGTCTCTGGGACAGGTCTTCCAATGAGGGGAGAGCGAGGTTCCACAGAGCCTTAAAGGGGCGAAGGATATCATTTGTTATCATTGGCTCACAGATATGAACCAGCCATAGTGGTTTTCTGTGGCGATCAAAGCATTAGTGCATTAGTGTGTGAAAGCTCGGCTTATGGTTTCAGAATGTAGAATTCCCTGTTAATACTGTTGTGAGTAAATGAAGCTGCATGATGTGATGTGGTTAGTAGATGGTCTCAATACATACCTTCCCTGCTGCTTTCAGCTGTGCAGTCAGGGTTTTTCATGTATTTTTCCCACTGTCATCCTGACATCCTGCACTCATGCAGGGAGCTCCAGAGCAAAGCCGGCTCAGTCCTCTGATACGTGTGTAACAGTGGCTGACATAGGCTTGCGCCGGCTCGGCTGGGGGAAGCCAGTTATGGCCTGTTGCCTCAGGCTGCTGGTCGTAGGTGGCTGTTAACAGCTCAGTATCAAACTAATGTTTGGAGAATAGGCCTGAGGCTGTGCTCAGGGTGAGCCATTGAGAAGCACCATCATGGAGTGCTGTCAGGGGCACAAACAGTTATGCTTATTAGTACATTTGCTATGCACCATATTTAGTTAGGGGGTGTGGGGAATGATTGCTCTCATTTTCAGTCTGAGTTCAGTGCGCTGCTCTCTCTGCAGGACAACTGGATCGCCCATCAGGATGATTTCAACCAGCTTCTTGCAGAGCTGAACAACTGCCATGGCCAGAGCGGTAGGGAGACTCGAGCTGAAGGCTGTCTCTCTGTCTCTTTCTCTCTTTTTCTCTCTCTCTCTGTCTCCTCATCTCTTTGTCTTCTTGTCTCTCTTTGTCTCCTTGTCTCTCTCTCCCTCTGTCCCCCTTTCTCTTTCTCTGTCTCTCTGTCCTACATTTGCTGTTTCATATTCCCTTGAGCAGATGTTTGTATTGTTTACATTTAGTTATCTCACTATATGTAACTGTAAGGTATACCTGTCAGACATCTCAGCCTGTGTATAAAATTACCTCAGGTGTTCTGTGACAATTCTTTTGTTTCGGGAGCTATATATTAAATAATTTGGTGATAATGTATAGATGATGAGGATTGTGTGTGTGGTCATCCCTGAGAGAGTCAGGGTCGCTTCTGTATATGAATGATACAATTTACAGTTCAGTTGGGACTTGGAATGAGAATCATCATCATCTCAAATGTGCATTCAGAACTGCCAATGCACAGTTCTTTTCATGACAACTGTATGGCAGCAGAGGGAGCTGTGATTTTATTGACATTAGTTGCACACTTGGGGGTGCTATTGTACCATGTGTGCCAAGGGAAGACAAAGTGCATTTGGTATTGGTTAAGCCAACATTTCAAATTGAGCTTGTGCCTTTAGGTTTTTCACTATTTTTCAGAGAATATCAACACAGCAAACAGCATGTGACTGATGAAATATAGCAAGTTTGGAATTAAAATGGGATCTTGTTTGCTGTGCCTGGGGGTTGCTGTTTACAGTTTGAGGATCGGTTGCGCATGAGATCTCTGTATATTCGGCATCTTTTGAATGTGGTGGTTTACTGTACAGATTTTATTCTAAATGCATAGTGGGTGATCCATTAGGCTGTGGAGAGTAAAAGGAATTCCTTATGCTGTATAAAAAAAAAAAAAAACTTGATTTCCTTTGACTTAGTGTTTTATAAGGTCAAGTTGTGGACATTTTTGATGTCAGACAGACGTGGTTGAGCATTTTACAAGGAAGCACCCTTCAACAGCGCATTATGCAGGTGTGGGAGGAATAACACTGTTTAAGCAGCCCACTTAAATCATGCCTTATTGTTGGTTCTTAACATAGCATTTTACAAAACGTCAGCACCAGAGATGAATTTGATTGTGTGATGATAAAGATTAATGTGTCTTCATTCTCTACTTTTCCAGTATATCGGCCTGGACCTAGTCACAAAACATTTACCTTTTCATTTGAAGAAACATTTACCTCACCAGGTTTTCAACTGTATTAGATTTATGAAAATGTTCCTTTTCGAAACGAAACATCCAAAGCCGTATGGTCATTGTGTTCACTTAGAAGCAGATGTTAGAGATGTCTTGTGCATATAGAGACAATATCTTTGACAGTATTAATTGTTACAGGGCATAAATTAAATAGACTAGTCAGCTGTAACCAAATCCACTTTATATGCCCAAAATTGCTATCATTCCACTACATATGGTCTCTGGATAGCTTCTCATTAATGATTTGTGCTCCTGTTTTGCAGACCCCACAGCTGAGCAGAAGCAGAGCTTTAGTTTGGAAGAGAAGTCCAAAACCTCCAAAAAGAGAGTTCATTACATGAAATTCACCAAAGGTATGTGTCTCATCTTGTACTGAATCCTCTGAAGGCCTTCACTTCATCTGAAATCCCTGTGAGCCCAAGGTCATGGCTGCCATAAGACTGCATGATCCTGTTGTGTGTGATTGAAACAAATATGTAGGGTATGAATTTTAAGCCAGGAACTGACCTGAGCCTGAAAAAGGATTGCCCAGTCTCAGTGTGATTTTGTTACTGAACTTTACCGGAACCTGAAATCATTTAAAGTGTACAGATGCAGTCCTGCCTGATTATCATTGACAAGTGTTACGTGTTTATGTAATGTTACGTGTGAGTATGAAAGAGAGAGAAAATGTACACTGAATGGGGAAAATACCTGTCCGTCTTTACTGTGAGGCACATGAAACACCAAACCCAGGGTAACCATGGTTGCTAGGCAACCATAGTAAACAACTCATTCTACCCCTGAAATTAGCTAGATAAGTAGTATGAATTGCATAAAGGCCATGACAGGCAGAATGAGTTGTCCACTCCAGAATGCGCACACGATGACCACATTAAATTTGGTGACAGACATGAAAACAAATTAGAAATAGCAGCCTAAGGGGAACAAGATTGTCTTACTGGTGAATGGTGGAACAATCCATGACATAACTGATAGGATCTTGGGATTTATAGTAAGAAGTATTGATTACACACAAAAGGAAGTTGGGATTAAAGTTCTACAGTTCCATTGTCAGACCACATTTATATTACTGTGTCCAGTTCTAGGCTATAGGAGATGCATAATGAGCTCTTGAAAAAGTAGAGACAAGGGCAACAAGACTGCTTTAATGTATCTCACATATTGCAAAGTTGCACAGAGAGACTTCAGACAATTAATCTGTTTAGTCTCTTCAAAAAGAGAGTTGAGAGCTTTGAATGAGGCTTTTATTTTTTTAAAAAGGGTCAAATAAAGTGTACTACAAAAGCTACTCTAACATAGGTTCTCTCAGCAGAACAAGGGGACACAGGTGTGACGTAGAGTTAGGTTTAATACTGTTATTAGAAAGTGTGATGTGTGACACAGTCCTAGATACACTCAGATACACCTAGATACACAAGGCTAGAACTACAAGTCTGGCTGGCTTGTTCTTTTCAGTACATTTCTTGTTCATAGTTAGTTCATGTGTCATGTCCATAATACCATAAACCAAGGCCTACCACCTATTCATGAGTTTACACTGAATATTTGTAACAGAACATGATGTTTGTACGCATTAATTTGATACAACTAATAACCTCTGTATTTTAACACTTCTGTATGATCTGGTACATTGAATGATTTCAGACGCTTTTTTGAATTGGTACAAGTGCGGCATGAGACCTGTAGATGGTTAACGAGCGGAATAATATTGATGATGTGTTTCCTGATAAGCAGTATTACGGGTTGTGTTTCTGATCTGGTCACGTGTTCCTGGTGCACCCCTCTCTGGCTCTGGCTGATTCATTCCATTACTCAGTAATGGCCTCTCTGACTCTGTGTTACGGGTCACAGTTCCACTCTATCAAAGCCAGGTCAGTTTAACTGGAACACTGTCTCATGTCCCAGGGAGCAGGTTATTAATGAAGCACCTGGCTAATTCATTCCTCTTTCATAATCAGGGAGTTAATCACCAAGTACTGCTTATGATAAACCCGCTGACAGTGGGGTGCTGCACTGCTTTCTTGCAGATGTGGAACCTTTGGCACAGAGATCCAGCACTCGTTCTTATCACGAATC
This sequence comes from Megalops atlanticus, assembly GCA_019176425.1. NCBI lineage: Eukaryota > Metazoa > Chordata > Actinopteri > Elopiformes > Megalopidae > Megalops > Megalops atlanticus. The sequence continues at coordinate 7,506,147 of CM032892.1, read as the reverse complement.
CTTGCCTAATGCATATTCAGTGTAAACACAGATTCATATCCATTATGAATCCTCACCATTTGAACACCTACATTCAATAAAAGCCCTCAGTGATACCAAACTCATTTGTTATGAATCCTCACAAATCCTGTAATCATTCATTATCAGTCTTTCCCAAGACCATACCAATATTTATTTTGAGTCTTCACCAATACTGAGAATCAGTCATTAGGTATCATCATCAATACTGAACAGATTCATTATGAATCCTCACCAATAGTGTATTCATATCCATTTTAAATCCTAAGCAATAGTATGTCCATGTTCATTACAAATTCTCACTGATATTGTATACCGTATTCATTTTGAATTTTCACTGATACCATGCTCAGTTATTATTAATGCTGACCTGTGCTGTACCCGTATTCATTAAGAATCATTGCTTTTTAATGGAGTACAAAAATGGAAAGTGATTTTAGATTGTGTTGTAAGTGAAAGAAACAACATGTTCATGCTGAAAGCTGCAGGGGTTCAGAAGTGATAGTATATATGTGCATGAATATGCTGTTACTATCACCTGCCTGTCACACCTGTTGCAGTGCTTTTTTTTTTAAGCAAGCGTTAACCGTTTCCATTGGTCTAAGTAAAAAAATGTTTTGAGTTTGGAAAAGGTAGCACTCTCTAAGACTTTGTGAAAGGTCCAGTTCCTTCTTAATGAAAAGATTTCTCAGGGGGTAACTCCCATGCCTGCCTTTCATGTTGACAAACTACTTTGAAGCCAGTGTTACATTTTTTAAATCCTTAGAAAATATTTTCAGTGAATTTCACAGGCCCCTCAGCCTCAGGTAAATTAATTGTCGAGTGTTGGCTATACAGTATTTGCTTCTGTGTGGATGCCTTCAAGTTATGTGGTAATACATGTGCATCTACAGAAGATGTGGATCAGTGTATGTATGAATGCTGATTGATGTCATTGGAAGAACAGCAATTTATATTGCTTTAACTCGATTCAGTATCTTATTGTTTTCTACTGACAATTGTATTGATGTGTTTCTGACAAAACAGTAGTTGCATCTATTTATTGAAAGTCAATAGATTGTTTTCAAAATAACAAACATTTCAGAAAACCACACTGGCTATCAAATGAGCAAACGTCTGAATCAACTTAATAGCTAAAGACTATATTCTTTTCTTATAGACTGAAGAATGCTTAATCTGTGAATTATTGACTATTGAATATTAAAAATTAAATGCAGATGCCATTAAAAGTAGCTAAAAGATACTTCGACTGCACTGTGCAGGTTCTGGGATCTGAAACGGGGTAAAGGTCTGTGTCCTCTCGTCACCTTGGCGACAGTGTGCTTCACAGCAGCGCATCCTGTTTCCTGTGACAGCTGCTGTCCTCCCGGGCTTCTGTGGTTTCTGCAGAGCTGAGATTCGGAGCAGCGATAAGGCCGCTCTTGGATCTGCTCTCCAGGTTCGCCCTGGTTGTTTATGGCTCCTAATTTAGCTCAGAGAAGCGCCGTTCCCCCTGAGACGGGAGAAAGTGGAGGCGCCCGGCCGGGCGGTGGGGGGCAGGCGTGGGAGACTCGTCCCTACGATCTTCCGGGACTTTATTCGGCCCTGACCTCAGAACAGCCCCTCAGTTGGGGGCCTTCCACGCTAGCGGGTGAATTTTTCTGCGTTTCTGCAACAAGCCGCATTTAGATATGGTGGGAGTCACGATCGCTGGCGTCTTTTGACGCTGCCCTTGTAAAACAGGGTTTACCCAACCCATTGAGCGTGGTATTATTGAATGCCTTCTAGGAATGTGGGGAAAGGTTATAGTAAATTTCTTTGAGTCCTTCAATAGGCTGACAGCCTAACCCAAGGACCTGCCTTGCCCAACCCGCTGCATTGCGTTGGTATGCCGTGTTGTTGTGGAAACACAATTCCACAATCATGGATGTCCTAAATAAATTGTCCAGGTAAATTTTGGTTTTGGGGCCTAGTAATTGGATTGTGTGAACGAGTGGCTTTGTGGTCTTTTCCCTCACTAGAGTTTCTCAGCTTTAGTGATCTGCGAATGAAGGGAGTGTATCTGTGAAGGGCCACAAGAAAACTCTGATTAATACATAAGCAGTAATATTAATATAAATTTGTTTTAGGTAGTGTTAGGACTGAGCTTTGGGTCCTCAGGCAGGATCCTGGCCTACCGTTTCTCTCCTCCGCTCGGCAGACTGGCATGGTGTTCAGTCCCATCGTGGATGGGCCGGGTGCAGTGTGTGGAGGGGGATGACTGAAGATCAAACGTTACTGTCCCTGGAAGCGGAGGCGTCCTTTCTTCCATGGCGTTTCACAACACCAAACCCAGAAGATGTATTTGGCTTTAAGCCCTTGATGATATTGGACATGGGATTGGGGTTTTTGTCACGCTCATTGTCTGTTTGACAATGGAATTTTTGCATCAGCTCGCAGGTACCTGATACAGGTATCCAGACATCATCGTCAGTGGCGCAGGAAGGAAAACCGGGGGATCTGAAACTGAAAGGTGGCGTGCGCTTGACGCTGCGGGTTGCCAGATATCTGGGCAGAAAACGTGTTGGGCAGTTAAAGAGCAGCCGGTCTGACTGGAATTCTGGCTTTCCCATTGTCTCCCCGGTTGCTTGGCAACCCAAACGACACACACGCGTACATCTGTTTACTTAGCTGTTGCTTGTCTGTTCGGGGTTGTGACAGACAGAGATTGAGAGGCTGAGTCGCTGACTGGTACCGGGAGGGTAGAGTTTGAGGGCGGGTCCGTCAGCGAGCGCTTCAGGAAGGCAAAGACGGGCTCGCTGGAGCTCCAAACAATCATCATTGTGTCAGAGACGGGCGGCGCGGGCTACGTGTCGAGCAGCGTCCCCTGCATCCCCGGGGGCAGTGATGCTCGAACCCCCTACCACGCGTCTCTCTGTCTGTCACTCTGGATCCCCCCCGGTTACCAGCGGTTGCCAGGCAGCCTGTAAATTGCTCCGCACTCGCATGCTTTTTGTGTAAACCCTGCGCTGTTTTTATCTCTTGAGCTAAGGCTGCTAATGGTCTTACTGGAGTTAAGCCGTTTACATTGGGACTCAAAAAGGTTATGCTAAGCCATGATTGGTTATGCCACTGGTTTCTGTTCTTTACACTCCGCAAATCTACAAAGAAGGGGACAGGCAGAGGTCTCCCTTCAGAAAAGAAATGACTGATTCATCAGATTCCCATTTTAGGCATTTAATCATTCAGTCCGATAAGCAGCCAGCACCCTTAGTTATGCTTCAGTGAAATTCTGTTCAACACAGAATTTCAGATACAGTTGTTTAACAACTGTATCTCAATATGTAGCTACTCATGTAGTGTTGTTACAGATAAGTGCTGTTGTATGGTTAGCATTTCTTAGGGTTAGCTACACAGTGAGGTTTCAGTAAGTCTGTCCTGCTCCTCTGCAGCACATTTAGTTACAGTGGACTCAAATGGGGGTGGTATCTGAGTTTCACAGTGAAAGTGGGCGCTTTTACTACGGAAAGTGATTTTGGATGTATAAATAGGATTTGAACAGAATACATTTTTTTTGTCTAAAGTGTTTATTATTCTAAGGGCATGGCTTACTAAAGGCCTTTGGTTATTTTAATATGTGCAGAAGTGTCATTTTGAGCTGTGAAGCACAGAGGTGCAGCTACTAATCTGGTGCACCCGAGATTTGTGTGTCTTAAATATGAAAGACATGTGAACTGTGGCTTTGTGCTGGTTAGAGTGAATGAATATGTACTTTTAGGTATTCCTATGAGACAGCAAAAAATTGTGAGGAAAAAAATGGAGCAAATACCAGCAGTTGATTGTACAATAACTAATGCAATTTTCCAAGGACTGGAGGAAAGATAATTGCACATGTATATTAATACATGGGGGAGGCAGGTGTTAAAAGTAGTTCTAACGGAGGCTGTTGTAATGACTTGTATCATCGTAGCAATAAGGAGGCATAGGTGTAATCAAAAACGACAGCTTTAAGTGGCACATGTACTTTTTGCCTCCTAAAATCTTGCCACATACTTTTTATTTCATCAGTTATTCTTTTTACATTACATTATATTATTGTCATTTAGTTGATGGTCTTATCCAGAGCGACATACAGTAGTAGACAGTTTTTATCCATTTATACAGCTGGATCTTTACTGAGGCAATTGTGGGTTAAGTACCTTGCCCAAGGGTACAACACTAGTGCCCTAGTGGGGAATCGAACCAGCAACAATTCAGTAACAAACCCTGTTTCTTTCCACTGTGCTGCACTGCTGCTTTGTTATTTATAAGGCATTTACCTTATCACAAATGCTTCACCATATCAGGTTTCTTCTTGTTATACTGGTATTTTGCTCCTGCAGCTTGGCAGTGCGTTTGATTGTCAGTTCTGTCAACAGCTCAAGTTCTTGTGGATCAGATTTCATTTTTCGTTTATGTGTAATCTCTTATCTGATGGCCCGCTTAGCATCTAAATGGGCCATGTTCCAAATAGAATTACTTCACAACGTGCCAAAAGATTTTTTTGAAGGAAGAAGTTTGTGCAAAAATCTGGTTATTTAATGCTGTCATCAGTTATATAATAAATCTTCATAAATTACCCGCAAAATTGAAAAACATTGCACCTGCACCTGAGTGTCTATACTGAAATGTAATTGGAATTTAATAAAGGTCCTTCTTATGCCGCAAAATAAGGAAAGTGAAAGTAACTACACTTCACATTTTTGTGGTGTGCATGAAAAGGGTGAGAAATTGTTAATCTTTTAACTACTCAGTTCCTCCGTACTGATGACACCTCTTGCTGTGAAGTGGTAGAGTGATATTCCCTGGCATGGTGGTAGGACACACAGTAGAGATGCTATCTGAATTTAAGTGTCACTGTGTTGTGGAGTATCTACGTTACAGTATCAGGTCACACTGCAAAGCGGGATGTGGGACGTGCTTCCCCAACACCTGTGGAGCAGTGCTACCCAGTGTAGCGGTGTTGACAGTATTAGCATTTCCATTGTCTGCTGTCTATGAAATTTTGTTCTTCTTTATACTTGTGACTTGTTATTACATTGCTGTACAACGCACGTAGCCATGTTTTATTTGGAAGGTTGTTGTGCTTACTTATAACCTTGACGTGGAGGAGTTGAGGTTTGTCTCTGAATGATCATTCTTTTTAACTTTTCACATTGACTCAAGACCTCGCCAAGCACAAATTCATCAATAGTGGGCTAATTCAGGAATGGTACCACAAATGTTAGTGTAGTTTTGGTTAGGGACTACGATAAGCAGTCTTACCTCCGTGTGCTTTGTTCTGAACTCGGAGTAACAGATACAAACAAGTTGTGTTTTTCATTCTTACACAACTGTTTTCTTTCAGGTACTGCTGGACACATATCACAAATGGAGAAAACTGGCAGTCAGATTCATTGCTGATGTTTAAGGCCAAAGCACTGTGGTTTGATTGACTAGAGATCCATGTTTCCTCCCGTAGTACGAGTTTCGTCTTTTTTGGGGATCATTCATTTCAAGGCTTTCTTTGTGCTTGTCCTTTAAAGCCACAGAAAAGCAGCAAAAAAGTTGAGAATGTCAACCCAAATGGAAAGCGCCGGCCCACGTGGGTCGGCTTGTAAAGCAGAGATTGAGTGCTGTAGCGGAGATAGTTGTTTGGGGCCTGGGGGGCGGAACCCGCAGAGACGGGCCGGGATCGCGGCCGGCCGCTCGCTCTCGCCTCTTATTGATGTCCTGGACCCGCTGCTCCCTGCATCAGGAGCACGGAGGATTGATGGCCGTCCTTTCTGCAGGGAAGGCGCCAGCGTCTCCAGTGCCCAGCACATACCTGCAGTGTAAACCAGTAACCTCTTTTTAATTGTCTTCTCATTTATCACCTGTCACGCCGGGAACTTTTGATGTGAAATTTAGTTGCTGAAAGCCACTACAGTCCCTACTTTGCCTTTGGACTTTTTTTTCCCCATGACCACAGAGCCTCGTACCTGGCAGAACATGTCTTGCCTGTAACAATTATGGTAGTCTATTTTGTGCCCGGGTTTTATGTTAGTATCGGAGAATAACATTGCAACCTGTTGGGAACATCCTGTTCTCTTTCTCTCTCTCTCACTCTCCGTTTTCGGTCTCAGTATTTGATCTCCCTGACAAGTGCCTCTGTCTCCCTCTTCCTGTGCAGAAATGTTTCTACAGAAATCTTTGATTTGTGCCACATGGCAGTTAATTCCCCAATTAGGCTGTTAGTTGGTCAGATTAGCGACTCCTGCTGTGAAATCCGGGCTTAATCTGGGTTGGCTGCGGTTTGGTGGCATTTCGCTTTCAGTTGGACTGTGGCAGTAAATGCAGTACTTCACCAGTGCACACTCACCCCCACGAGCAGCTGTCCTGTTTGGATTGAAAAGCAGTGTTGGCCTCGGTGGCCCTCACATCCTGCTAAAGACGTTGCAGGCACAGAGATAGTGAGCCCATCCTGCAAAAGATGTTGCAGGTACAGAGATAGTTTGCACATTCTGTTAAAGGCGTTGCAGGTACGGAGGTGGTGTGTACGTCTTGCTAAAAAACGTTGCAGGTACAGAGACAGTGTGCATGTCCTGCTAAGTCTGTTGAAGGTACACAGGTGTTGTGCATGTCTCTGTAAAACTGTTGCAGGTATAGAGGCTTCAAAGTAGCCCTCTCCTCTGGCCTCTTTTTTCCACAGGCGACGTCGCCGAATGTCTTTTTTAAGAGGAGGGCCCCTTTGTTCGGGCTTGGCCTGCCTGTCCCAGACTGCTTGGTGTCACCAAGACGGGGCCGGGGCTTTGAAAGCAGGGGAGAAGTTAAGAGCAATAAATAAGTAACTGTTATCAGGGGCTGGCTGGAGGAAGAGGATGCAGCTGTAGGAACACGGCTTGGGCTCGAGCAGCGCGGGCCCGGGGGCTCCTGAAGGCTGCAGGCTTTTGGAAAAACAGCAGCTCTGAGGCGTGGCCCACGGCAGAGGTTTATTTTTCTTTGCCTCTTATCCCCCCCGGCGAAAACGCAACGTGCCACGGCCGCAGGACTTTTCCACTCCGTCTCTCAGAGGCGAGACGCAAGCGCCTCCCTGAGCTTTTCATTTCAGTCGGTCCTGCGGTAACATCTGTCCCTTCGCTCAGAAGGACTGGGGCGTGATTCACGTTGATTGAATGCAAAATCGCACCCAGGGAAAGTGTTTGGTTTGATGAGCCAAACATTAGTAAGTTAGCCTTCTAGCGGTTTGTTTAGTTAGAGGCGCCAACTACACACTCTCTTCATTTTCATATTATAATTCATAACCACTTTTTCCCCTTAGGATTGTGAAATCAAATCTGTTTCCTATCAGACAGATGAATTAAACTATGACAACAATCAGTTTTCCCATTCACAGCCTTGGGGGTGGTATCTGAGTTTCACAGTGTCGTTTTGAAAGCCAAAAAAAAAAAATGCTCTAACATGCTGATTTGGTCCTTTTTTCCACAGAGGGTCAGGGCCTTGAACATCTCCCCCACTGGTTTACATGTCCTTGAACATCTCTCCCACCGGTTGTGTCTTGCAGGGAAGGACCTGTCCAGCCGCAGCGAGACAGACCTGGCTTGCATCTTTGGGAAGAGGGCGAAGAAGTCGAAAGACCAAGAGGAGGTGAGCTGTGCTGCCTGAACTTGCCTCTTAATCCCGCATCCATTTTTAACTCTTGTAGCCGTAATTCTCTCTCTCCTGGGCCTGTTAGACCTGCTCCGTGACAGTTGCGTCATGTTTCACCTGTACCCATTATCAATCTCAAATAACTATTACGGGCTGCGGGAAGGAGAGCCAGGTGGAAATCGCTTAAATAAAGTCCAGAACATATTCAGGGTGTCCGGCGCACTCAGAAAGCCCTGTGATCATCCACTCTGATCTGCAATGACTCATCTATAGGGCCGGATACCACAGAACGCCGCAGATGTTAAGGCAATGCTCAGGCTTTCTCAAACCGCTCCCGTCATCAGAACCAACTGGCGCCCTTGACAGCATTGGGGGGGGGGTCATGTGACCCCGGGCGGCACGGCGTCCTCAGCTGGCGGCGCAGATTAGCTGTGTCATAGCGTGCAGGCTGACTCCAGCAGCAGCGCAAATCGCTTTAGCAGATTAATGCCTCGGCGGGAAGCGCCAATAGGATCTGTTACAGGGCCCCGCGTCGCCTCCGGGAGCGGCCGAGGGATGAGGCCCGCACAAATCACTGTGACGAGCCTGGCAACCTGAGGAAGTTTCTCTGGCCCTGAAACTTTGGCCGATAGTCCGAGTAAGCCGGTTTACTCGCCTCAAACTTTGGGCGCAAGGCGCAGTACACCTGTTAATTCTGTGTCTCTCATGTCAGTTTATTTTAAAGTTTGGCACTTGTGAATTTGTTAGATGTAGGCTATTGTATTTCCGTGGCATCCTCATAAACATCATGTCAGCAGTAGGTGCATGATATGAATATGTTGAACTTGAAAAGGTTAAAGTGTGTCATGGTACACACTAAATAAAGTGGTATTTGCCATATTCAGTATTTCTTGTAAATGAAACAATTTATGAACTTTTCTATCAACATATTCTGTTATATACAGTCGTTTAAACATTTTGTAGGTGTAAGTATAGAAAGTCTTGAAGTTGTTACTTCTTGTTTTTGAGAGATGAGAAGACATGACACCATGGAAAAAATGCAACAATTAATTTGTTCTGGTTTTTCTTCTTTTATTGAAAATTATTGGAACATAATTTGTAACATGCTGTATTTGGCAGTAGAGTGCACTTCCTGAGGGTTGCCAGGTTGAGGGCAACGCCGTCTCATCTTCCACTTCAGCATTTAGCAGCCAGGTGCTGTGTGACGTCACTTTCTGTTTTGGTCACAGTGACTGCGTTGCTAAGCGCCAATATTTATTCCCTGAGAATGAATAGAACTTTTGAGTACGGTCTAACTTAATCAGACCGGAGAATTTTATTGGAAAGAGGCGATGATGGATGACACTTTGAATCCCGGTTAACAAGAGAAAGTATCGTCATCAGATTTATTGGCCATTTTAATTGATTGAAAACATTACCCAGAAGAGAGAGGCCCATAACTGCTCATATTAGATAAGTACCTGCATGTGTCTGCATGTGTAAAAGGTGAGAACAATGCGATTGATCTCTACACCCCCATTTGAGGGACTGTGCTTAACGGTATAATACAGCTGAAGTCCGTTTGCGATTGCGTCTGTCAGGAGCGTGGGAGGTGAGTCTTGTGATTCACATGTTGGGGCAAATACGTGTTCTGTCTCACTAATTACAATGCTCTGCATGTGAAACACGAGACAGTCCAGCTGGAGACACATAGAGATGTTTGCTAACGCAGTGACAAAATGCTGCGAACGTACATAAGGACGGATGTAAAAATTGGCATCTTTTACTCATGTCCTTTTAAGTTGGCACGGATTCAGATTACGCCAGAATTTGCAGGACTTCAAATGTCATGTTTTGATCCATTTTAAAGCGCGGGGCCCCAGAGTGTATTTCTAAATCCAGCAGAAGTTGTGCACTGGTTTCCTGTTCCCCCTGATAGCAGGTGCGAGTCAGCCTAACAAACAGCACAGTGCCCCTCTGAGTTTTGGCTGTGGGACATTGGCGTTTGGATCCATATTTCTCGCTAAAGCGCTGGACCCAGCCGTCACAACAATGGCCCCTTGCTCCCACGTTGATTAAAATTGGAAACGCAGGCAATTTTTTTTTGTTTTTTTTTTTTTTGTGAAATCGTTTTGGTTGGGACTGTTATTGTCCCTTTCAGGAGAAGCGCGGTTGAACAGATCGAAATACACCCAGCAGAATCACAATGGTGTCTCAAGAGATCGGGACCATGGTGGCGCGAACAGTGGGGGGCTGATGGGGGGGTAGCTGTTGCCTCGCTGCTTGATTTTTGGACCGGGCTGTGCGTGTCTGTCTGTCTGTCTGTCTGTCTGTCTGTCTGTCTGTCTGTCTGTCTGTGTCCGCGTGTGTGAGAATTTTTGTGTGTGTGCGCGCATGTATGTGAGTGCTTCTGTGTGGGTGTGTGTGTGTGTGTATGTGTGTGGGTGGATGTGGGTGGATGTGGGTGGATGTGGGTGTGTGTAAACACCTGAGTCAGTGTTTGTGTATGTCATTGTGCGTCTGTGTGTGCGTGCATGTGTACGTGCATCGTGTGTGTGATTGCGTGTACGTGTGCGTGTGTGTGTGTGTGTGTGTGAGGGAGTGAGTCTGCCTCTCTGTGTGCCTGTATGTGTCTGTGGACGAGGTGAGGGGGGGTTTCCTGCTCTATCTGGATGAACTTCCCAAAAACCCCTCCATTTTCACCGCCCACCATCTCCAGCTCCCAGTGCTCAGCTTCCTTCCTCTGGAGCTGTGCTTCCTGACTGACCCTTATCGCTGGTAAAAACGCTCGCTGATAACTGCTGGGGGGGTGGCTGTCCCCTGGCCGCTGCCCACCAAAGGCCGAGCTCACCCGGCTGGCGGGGGGAGAGCGTGCACAGACCGCCAGCGTTTGTTTACACACCGAGAGTGTGACCGCCGTGCGCATACCCGCCCCCCCATACCCTCTTCCACATACCCGCCCCCAGCCCCCGTGTACCCCTCTCGGACCTACATACCCTTCTCGGGCCCCCACCAACACGTCCCGCCAGCCAGTGTTCCAGTTCCCACATACCCACCCCTAGTCCCTGCTTACCCTCTCTGGTCCCTGCATACCCACCCCTCTGTACCCCTCCCTGGAGCCTGCGTCGCCACCCCCGGCACTCACGTACCCGTCTGTTAGAACAGCAGCGTCAGTTCACCCCTTTGCTGCTCACCCGCTTTGATTTCCCCGCTGCATACATCACTGAAGCTTCTGTCACCTCTGTCACTCATAGGTCACTGCTGATGCCACTGTCATGTGTTTTTTTTTTTTTTTTTTTTTTTAAATTAACATTAACTGGGGCACTCCAGGGACTGAGGTGCACCACAGAAGTGCCATTTTGCCTGCGTTTGATGTGCTTTGCATTTGAAGTCTTTCTGGACACCTGCTCTCACCTCATGCATAGTTCTGCTGACTCAGGGGGCAAGAAGGCCCTTCATTTTTCCAGGGCTGGGAGAAGCAGTGGAGGCGAACAGGACTGATCTGTTTCCCTTTGACACGCACTGAGATGCGTGACAGTGTAAGCATAAACTTACAGGGATAAACCAATTTTTAGGGACGAAAAGTGTGTTCAGCTCTCTCCCCAATCAGCTCATATACCATAGCTATAAATGGAGATTGCAAACTTGTAGGTTCCCTAAAGAAGGGCTGCTTTGAACTCCAGTGGACCAGTAAGCAACTGCAAGCATGGTTTGTGGTTTTCTGGCCCTTTTTTGATCAGTGAAGCACATAACCGTAGAGGAGTGGACTGCATAGTTTGTTCTGCACCTGCTCATGTGTGTTTAAAGTAGTTATGGCTGTCTGCTTTTTTTATATGTAAAGCTTCAAAACTTCCACAGAAGTCAGCTGTTCAGGTTCTCCAAGCCTGGTAAATGCGTGAATATTTTTATTAACATAGTGAGTGGTATTTTGATAATTCATCAGCAGACAGATGCATAGGTCGACAGCTGAGAAGGACATCCCTGCTCACCCGTCAGCAGCGGGGGGGGGGGCTTCCTCCTCTCTCTCCCTGCCACCCCGCCGCCACCTCCCCTAGCCCCGAAAACCGCAAACAATAAACACCAAAAAACGCAAACAATAAATATTATTAAACGCCCCCCCCCCCGCCCCGGTGCCCACACAATCGCCCGAGCAGCTGTCTGTCCACGGGCCCTCTCCGTGATCCATCACCGTGCCCACGCCCGTCAAAGCCCCCTGCCCCCCCTCTACCCCCCCGTCCCGCGCAATTATTCAGCGCAAGATAAATGACGCGCGGCTGAAAATCAAAGAGCCGGGCACTTTTAAATGAAGGCGGTTGGCAGCGCTCTGCTCCCCCTGCTTATCGGCAGTGAGAGGCGCCCCTGGCCGCCTCTCCGCTCCTCCTCGGGGGGTTAGTTAGGGAGCCGCGGGGAGAGGCTGTGATTTATCTCCTCTCCCCCTCGCCCGGCCGCTCCGGCGGGGCCCCCGAAAGAGCCGAGTTGGCTCTAATGTGTCTCCGTGAGAGACCCCGCATTAAGCTGAAATAAACCCTCCTGCCTCCCGGTGAAAAATGTCCCCTGATTGGCTAATTAATCAGTCAAAGGGGAACGACGTGGCCCATGACATGAGGGACCAGAGCGGGTGAGCGCACGGGCGTGCTGATAAATAGGCTCCCACCAACTTCATACATCAACGGCACTTAGTCATTTTTTAAAGCTGCCGTTTGCATGAAAGCTGAGATCGCGGGGCCCATTTTTTTTTTTTTTTAGTTTTTAGCCTCTCTTTTTCTTTTTGTCGTTTTGAAAAAAAAAAAAATCCTCACTCAGACAACTGTTTTTTTCCACGGGTCTTTAAATATCGTCTCTTCTGAAGTGTGTTATTCGGAAATCGGGAGGGACGGACGTCGAGCTGTCTAATGCTGCTCGCTGTTTGTGTCACTCGTTTGTGTTCCGGCTGAACACAGAACACAGAAATCTCATTGTCACACATTTCTCTCCAGACATTTGGCAGTGTCATTATTCAGCTATTCTACCTTCACGCATAAAATGCACAACTGTAGCGATCGATTATACTTTTTTATGCTACATTTATATGCATGAACCATTTTAAGCAAATACAGCATTTTAAAAATCATCATAGCCTTCACCACAGTTTAAATTTGTTACCTTGGTTCTCATAGCCCTTGCAAGATTTGTGTCCAAATGTGGAGATGTTTCTAGGCAACCTGTTGCCAAACATTTTCTTGCCGACAGCAGCTTCCCCTCTCATTGTTAAGCTGCTGGGCATGTGCATCTGCTTTGGAGTCGCTCAGTGGATGGACCAGGTATTTGAAGCAGCACCTAATCTGCTAGCAGGCGCCAAACCACTGTGTAGTTCACATTTTACAAGGTGGAACAGAAACAATGTCTGTTGTGCCTTTAACTAGATTACGAAAGATGCAAATTGTAAAAATGTTGTTCAAGATTTTGAAAGTATTATTCAATCATGTTTAATAAGAAAGCTGAAATATTGTTTAAAATGTTGAAAAAAGAATATATATCAATGACAGATAAAATGTGTGAACAAAATGTGTGGCAAGCAGGCAGTAGCCAGACAGATCAGGGATGAATGCAACAAAACCTGTCCTATAATATTGTGTTAATAATTATTTAGTAACTAGTCTCATATATACCTTTAAAGGTAATCCCTCCGCAAATACACCGCCTCAAATCTGACTTATGCGCAAGCAAAAATGCAGTTGACACACCCGTTCTGAATGATCACGAAAAAATGTACGTAGGTGATTTATGATCCCCTAGGATAATTGATTACAGCGTGAGAGCATACTGAATCAGAGTTTGAGATGTTTGTGTGCTTGCCAAATGTTGTATTTCTCTCATTTTTATTAATATTTTCCTCAATATGTATTTTGAAATTGCATTTTTAATTTTACATATATGTATTTTATATGTATAGAGAATTTTATATCAGCCTAATTTTGGAATATTTCTCCTGCATTCAACATATCATTGGAGAGTGAATTAAAAATCTTACTTTGCATAACAGTAACGCTTTTACTGAAATAATAAAATAACAACCATCATCAGAAAGAAACAGCTTCACAGAACATGGATTTTTAACATGGAGTCAGTTATCAGGCTTAAGCTGCATGTGAAAAGATAAGCAATATTAAGGGATTACTTCAAATCCCCCAGTGGTCATACATAATTAACTTCATTAAAAAGACAGGAATTTCTGTGTGTGTGTGGGTGAATCATTCAATATTTTAATCTTGATTGTTCGGTGTTAATAATTTTATATATGTTGGTGTGAACATCATGAGTGTGCCGTGTCTGTCTGCATCCACAAGTCCCTTCTCTGTGCACTGCCATAAAAAACAAAGTTGGCATCGTGCCACCCAGCCGTGCTGCAGAGATGTTTGTCTGCATGAAGCACTAGGCTTTTTCCCAGAACCCCTAGGGCTCAACAGGGCCCCAGTTCCCAGCAGAAAAAAGGATCATGTTGGATGTTTAATTAAAATGTCACACCTGTTACAGTCACATCCTCTACCTCAGTAAATGTAGAGCTGAGCAGATATGTGCTGTCCAAGCATTTGTAAAAGAATTTTATTAATGACAGTAGAGTGAGGCTACATAAACCCCTAATGGATGGCAGCTCCCAGCTGCTTTGATCCATAGACTTGCAGGAACTAATCAGAAGACTTTTCCCACTCTAGTAAATTACTCTGATTGGTTCACATTAGTCATTGGTAGTACATGGTGGTGCCACCCATATTGGGGTGCGTGAAGCCTCACTTTCCCATAACTACAGCCTAGACGGTTTGCATTCGGCAAACCGTAGAGCTTCAAAGTGTCAGTGATTGCCACTCTGAAACTTGGAGATCAGTAGCTGGCTGTAAGGTGACAGATAGGCTGGGTCCTCTACAATCTCAAAGACAGTATAATCAGTGTTACTTCTCACCACTGTGAATAGCCCAGATACAGGTTTGTGCACTTCTCTTAATGTTTTTCAAGCGGATCTCAAGTGTTTCTGAAGTTCTTAAGTTTGTCCTATCATCAGTTGTTTTCTGTTGGATAACTTTTGTTTTGGTAGGAGACGCTCCAGTCAGCTTCTCTGTTCTGATGTGTGCTTCTCTTGGCCTGCAGTACACAGTTTGCAGAGGTGTGGTGATGAGCATGCAAAAGGGCTTAAGTCACTCCTCAAGTAACAAAGGCCGTATAACAGTCAGACACGGGGCAGCACATGTGAAAGGAAGATGGAGCTCTAATGGAGGAAATGCCGCAGAGTTGAAGGCTTGATTTCAGTTGTTGTCGTCTTTGTCAAGACCTGGGGCATACCAAATGATCTGACGTTTAAAGCTGACTGACTTAGACCGCTGTACATTACATTACATTACATTACATGCATTTAACAGGCACTCTTATCCAGAGCGACTTCCAGCACAATAGAACAGAAGTGTTTCCATTCAAGTTGAGTGAGCAACAGTGTCGGACCAGGCTAACAACACTCCCAGAACAGTGAGTGTGAGCATAACACTATTCAAGCCCTGCCACAGCCTTAACTTGCAGTCTGATGCTGTATACCTGATTAGAGTTTTCTGACATGCAGGTCTACAATGCTGGGCTCCACCAGCCGAACTGTGGGGAAGTCATGATCGGCTGTGGCTGGAGAGGCTTGATGGGATTTTTTGTCTCCGGGTCCATTAATCTGTGTTAATCAGAGGTTGATAAATGGGGCTGTGTGACCTGGCACAAGGCAGGCAGGAAGGCGGGCGTACGGGGTTGCCGTGACCCCCGCGACCTCTCTCACTCCCACTCCTACTGTAGGACAAAGACCAGGAGCAGCGGGGGGCACCTGGTGGGGGGGGGCGGGCATCGCCCACGCTCAGCTTAAGTGAAGAATCGCGCATCCGCGGGTGCTCCCTCGAGACTGCTGCTCCTCTGTGTGGTTCTAAGGAGGGGGGGGAGTGATGGGGGTGCTGCCATTTGGCAAACGTGGAGCGGCTCTTTCTGTTCGTAAGGTGCGTGGGACGTAAGGGGGGCCCCGCAGGTGCTGATACAGGAAAAATTGGTTATTTCTTGCCCTGCGGGTCAACCCAGGTCACAGCCCTGACTTACACATACACCACATTTAATGAACCATGATTGGCTCCTGAGGTAACGATTTCTGTTCTCATTAAGAAGTGTGACCAGAGTACATCAAATGTAGTAGTTAGTAGAAAGTAGGTATGTAATGTCTGCTGTAATTTGTAGTTAATGCATTACATTGAAATGTTCAGAAATATCCCTCTATAAAATTTAATCAATGTGGCAGCTTTTCTTTCTGGTTTTTGACAGTTATCCCAAGTCTGTGGTCATTTGCTCAATCCTTGTTACTGTCACTCTTAGTGCAGACGTGCTCAGTGGAGATGTTCTCAGAGAAGATGTTTCTCTGAAAGGTAGAGTGGAAGAAGGTGAACTAAGGCTGGCAGTGACCTCTGGTTTCCCCTCTCAAACGGGTTAGACAGATCAGTCTTTACACTGTAGTGTTTTGAACTGGAGCTGAAACCCCAGCCGCCCTGACAAGAGTCTGGACAATTTGGTAAGAGCGGTTGATACCAAAAGGAAGAAGTGAAGGCTTAGACTGTACTCTGCAGTGAAGACTTGCAGTGTGAAATAGGGAATGTTCATTCAGTAGTTTGTTAAAAAGGCCCTATTGGATCCACTGCATGTACCAAAAATGAAAACACAGACAAACTTAAGAAGGAATGTAACGTGTCATTTTTGATGCAATAAAAATCATTATAGAATTATGTTTCTGTACCTTGTTACACCTGTACTGTATATGACATTGGCATATGAAAAGACAGTTCTGTCAATCAGTGAAGGCTGTGCCTTTTCACAGAGAATCTCCCACTTCTTCCACGTTTGCTCATAATCGGACCACACCAGTTAAATGCAGTCCATGAGGCTGAGAAATACAACTGACTTTATTTCACAATATGTACATTATTAAGTAGGCGAAGGTGCGCTCTCCCGATGCGGTCGCAAGTGTGGCGGCTGGCTAGCGATCCGCTCCCGCTGAATGACTTGTTTGTTGTTGAGCGGGGAGCTCTAATTTGATCTCAGATAACATCTAATTGCCTCAAACAAAGCGCTGCCTTTTAAGAGCGGGTCTGTTGACAGGACCGTTGCTGCCGCCGCGGAAACTAAAAACCCGCCAGTGACACCCCCTCTGGCAGTCACTCGAACACCCCCGCCTTGTCTCCCCCAACACCCGGCCAGCCAGCCCCCGGACACGTACAGATTAGCGCCGAAATCACCGTCTCTTAGCTACAGGCCGAGTCAGGAATGCCGCGCTGGGTAATTACTGCGGGGCAAAACTAACTGCCTGCAGATTTGCAATTCCTTGGCTGTTTGTGGCTCCTGGTTGCATTTAATCACAACTTTTTATTGTAATAAATCACGGCGAGGAAAATAAATGGTCCATCTTCCACCTGGGCTTTGAAACGTGTGCTCCTGGGGGGTGGTACAGGAGAGCAATTGCAACAGAAAGCAGGAGTAGTGTAGGTATACCTTGTATAAGATTTTTTTTTTTGCTCTGTTTATTATACTTGAATGTATAAGATTTTTTTTTTTGCACCTCTGTTTATTAAAGATGGTTTTACTTTTCTGAATGCAAGATAGAGTGGAGATAAATATGACCAGTTGTTTAAGTGCCTGAGAATCATTTTGTAATGTTCTGTCCCGTCCAAACTGGTAATCGAACACTAAATATAGCCAGAGGGGTTTCTTCTTGTAGATGCACCACAGAGCACCTCTTTTCACTTCAGTGTGAATATATGTTTTTAAAGATGGTTTTGCCTTTCAGCAACAGTTTTTTTGCCTTTGCACAAGGTATTTCACCTGATTGGCTCAGTAAATAACCAGCAGTATAAATGAACGGACTGTGAAAATTGTAAGGTATGCAAGTTGCGCTGGATAAGAGCTTCTGCTGAGCAAATATAGTGTACTGTAATTATTTTACGCCTGCCAGATGCAGTGGAAACTCTGCTCACGGTTGGCCACAACGGGCACTGTGTCCCTGGCGTGACGAACCTTAGCTGTAAGGGTGCGAGAGAGCCGTACCTGGGATTCGAAAACGCAACCCTCGCTCAGTGTGAGACTCCATTGCTTTATGTTCATAGTGAGTGAACTGGGCTGAGCTGCTGCTTGTGTAAGTCAGGCGAGAAGAGGGCTCTATGGGGCGAATGCGCTGGCGTGTGATTCTCTGTAGATACAGCGCGATCATAGCGCTAACGGAGGAGGGAGCCACCTGTTGAGCGCCCTCACTCATGAAGGATGGCGGCTGCGCTCCCGACGCCCATCTGGGAGAGAGGGGCCGGCTAATCTGAGCCTGATCTATAATCTACATCCGCAGCCGAATTTATAACAGTGGCAGCACAATGAGGGCACGGCTGCGCAATTAACAGGCTTACCGATATCGGGCGGGCCTTATTGGCGGACGGGGATTCTCCTGCTTCACGATGCCATCCCAACAATTAACCCTCTAGAGGCGAATTAGCCCTGGTGCGCCGCGGGGGTTGAGGGCGGTCGTTGTGTCTGCATTGATTTTTTTTTTTTTTTTTAGAAATCACAGGAATCATCAGCCCCTGCATTGATTCCCATCTTGCACCTGTCTGTGTGTGACGAGCTGGCAGTGGGCCGTCCGAGTCTAGTGCTGTCAATGACACGGCTTTGACGAACGGCTTTGTTTATTTTTACACCCCCCCCCCATCTGTCTTATTTTTATTCAGCAAAATCTTCTAATTTAAGAAATGTTTTTTTTCCTGTCCCCACAGGAAGGCAACGTGTTCTATCAGGAAGGCTGAAAATAGACAAGCTGTCTAGAAAGATTAGAGTTTCAACAAATCTGTGTGGAGAACTTCTAACTACTTTTCTGCCAAACAGTCAATAATCAAGCTTTTTAAAAGTGGTGTACGGGCAGTGAGAATATCTCAGGAAATTAACAGAGTTCTTCATGGTTGAAATGATTTCACTGGTCAGATTATGAGCAGGTGCGTGTCCTCTGTACCTGAGGAGAGCTGGTTTGCACTGTATCAGGCACCAAAGATTGATAGACTGGGCCCAAGCCTGTCTGTTTTTCATACTAATGGCTGAAATCATGGAGTGCATGCCACGCACTGACCTGAATAAACCAGGCTTTCTGTTCCTGTTTCCGCCTCAGCGGTTTTGAATTTCAGGGGGTGGTTCTGGCTACTGGTTTTTAAAATTATATATTGGGCACTGGGAAACTGGATAGCATTAATTAAAATGTGCAAGAAACATGACATTTCTACATCCATCAATTTTACATCATCGTGTACTTTGTAGTAAACACTGTTTTAGCTGTTAGCTGTTTAGCTGTTGCACTCTGAGATGCATGTTATTAAAAGTAGACGTTATTACATTATTAAAAATATATACAATGTTCAGGCAGAAAACGGTGTCTCAGTGAAGTCGGAGTTAACATTTATTTTATTTTTGATGCATACACAGATGGTACACGGATGCATTTTAAAGTATCTTTCAGTCATTTGCAAATGTAAACATAAACATAGAAGTGAATGTGTACATTGAAATTAATGAGAATCTTCTAGCGCTTATTGCTTGTACACAATGGTATATGGGCACAAATGATGGTTTACATTACATTATATGACATTATTGGCATTTATCAGACGCTCTTATCCAGAGTGACTTGATGTAAGTGGTACAATGATGGTGTACCCCTTACTCAAAATGACGTGGAAGAAATGGATTCATGAATGCAGAAAAAGGGTTTGATCCCATCTTAGTGTGGTGTCAGAGTAAGGCATACTTGGGGCTCCTGTCCCTGAAGAGTGCATTAGATAGGACATGTGAATACGATGAGGTGACCTTTGAAACGTCAATGTCATGATCAGACAAGACCTAAGAGGAAAATAGTAACTAATAATGATAAGAGAAAGAATAACCATGTCACAAACAATAAGGTGTCTATGCACAATTGTGCTTTTAATGAATTATATTTTAATAAAATATTATTCAATTAAAATGTCCAGGACTTGAATTAAAATGCACTGCCATGTACGTAGTCTTTAGCTGGTTTTTAAAAAAGTTTTTAAATTTATCGCTAAAAGTTTTGGACCATCTTGGTGTCAGTCTTATTACCAAACACTGGCAGTAGTACCCCTCCCCCCATGCTCCCAGTTCCAGGTGAGCTAGTGTTTTATGAGCATGACAAATCGATGAGTTCCTACAGTGCGGACAACACTGTCTTTTAGGAACCCTGGATGTCTTCAAATGAACACTCTGTCAAGCGGTTAATTTTTCACCCTAAATTCTGGTACATAAAATAACACAGTGCATAGGATTTCGGTACACGGCATTAGTATGCATGTTTGATTACAAAAAATCCTCATAAATATTTGGCAATGAGCTGCGTGAGCCATTTAGACATGATTTTGGTTTGTTAAACAATCTGTATCCTCCTGTTTGGACCGGGCAGATGGTCCTAAGCTGCCGGCTTACGCCAGTGTCCGTAAGGCAGCCGCCGCTGGGAGAGGGTTTGGCGTGCGCCGCGGCGTCTCGGCGGGCGAGCGTCCCCGGGCCTGGATGCGGGCACGGAGCAGGGGAGTGTCCGATTCCTTTCGAAATCCCCCCACGCACACCCCCAGTCTCCTGGAGCTCCTCCCTGCCTGTGTGCGGTGCTCTGCCAGGAGAGGAGAGCAGGAAGAGCTGATAGCCGCGAGTCCGCCTCTCTGAAGGAGCCTTATCTCCGCTCTGCACGCGCGGCTGGGAGAGCAGCCCCTTCCTGCAGCTCCGCCGCACCGCGCCGTGAAGGGGGGGACGACAGCCAAAGAATCACCCCCAACAATGCCCCCTGCCTGCCGACTTCTCCTCTGCCACCGTCACAGGCTTTGGGAGGGGTGCGGGGGTGGAGGGGGTGGGGGCGATGTGGCTGGTCGGGCGGATTGTCACATTGAGGGGTTTGGGGGGGGGGGAGGGGGGTGCTTAAAATAGACTCTGGAGCCACCCCAGGGTCATTGGGGAGAACCGCCTCGCAAACGCCAGACGTCACCTGATGAACCACACGTTCGTGTTTGTGCGTGTATTACACTGTATTTACCAGCTCTGTCTGCGCTCTAAAAACCAGCTAGGCCGGAGCATTATTAAGGCAAATTCAGGCAAAGTCAAACTGAAGACATACTGACCAGTGCGCATTCAGGAAATTTGGTACTTGTTGTGTTGTACTCGTCTGTAGTTCAGAATTGGTAGCTGTTGGGAAATCTGTTTCCTTTCCAGGAATTTGTCTTATTTTAGGCAGCTTTGTCTGTTTGCCTTGGTAAAATGAGTCAGATTTTATTGAGTTGTTATGGTGGGTGTTAACACAGGGGAGGTATGGGTATGGGTTAGGTTGGGTATGCAGCATTCTGTCATTCATTCTTCACAACATTCAATACCTGGCCTGCAGCATGTGCCATATGTGTAAGAGTGTGTGTGTGTGTGTGTGTGTGTGTGTGTGTGTGTGTGTGTGTGTGTGTGTGTGTGTGTGTGTGTGTGTGTCTGTGTGGTGTGTGTGTGCTTGCGTGCATGTAAGTGAGTGTGCATGTATGGAAATGCACTGTAAATGCAAATGTGTGTACATGTATGCAAATATGTGCAAGTGTGCATAAATGTGCGTATGTGTAAATGCATACATCAGTGTAAATTAGTAAATGCGTACATGTGCGTAAGTGTGTTCATACGGACGTGTGCACAGGTATGTGTAAATGCGTAGCTGTGTGTAAGTGGCTAAAGTGCCGCGCTGGCTCAGCTCGGCTGGTTTCGGCGGCCGTGTGCGGATAAAGCTGATAGGCGTCCCTGTGCTGACAGGTGCAGCGGCACGCAAGGGGATTCTCCCCGCTTTCCCAGGACTCTCATTTCACACACTTTTCCAAAGTGGCCCCCAGCCATCGAGCCGCAGATAAATCCTCACTCCCATGCTGGGTTTCGCCCCCGTCCCCGCTGCCCGCACCTAATGAAGGCCGCTGTGTAATAGCTCTGAGTGCAGAGATTTTCTCCCCCGAGCCCGGGAGAAAGTTTGCTTATTTCAGCTGCCCGTTGTCCTCCCCCGCTGCTCGTCTGGACTGCAGTTTACTCCGGTGGAGGAAGAGGTCTGTGTTAACAAACAAATCAGATTGTGGAAACATTGAATCAAGTCACTTCATCCATTTCACTTGAGGAAATTATATTTATTAAACATTCTTAAATGAGCATTTCCCCAGAACTTCCGAGCAGGTCCTGTCATTATGCTCATTTACACCGGTTCCAGCTGACTGGCTTTAAACGGTATAATTTTGGCACTTTGACGCTTCACACTGGCTGTACCCGTTGCACCCCCACGCCTACCTGATGGACTGGGTCAGAATGGCAGCAAAGGCGAGGCGGCATCTGGGATCTGGCTGCTTCTGGAAAAAAGTGTGTATTCACTGCTTGGTGTGTAGAGTATGAGCCTGAAGAGATGGGAAGATGTTTGTGGATAAATTCAATAATTTCAGGGGGAGATCTCAAAACAGCATCATATCCAACGCGTGCCCAGGCAGCATTCAACAGACAGGAAGCAGTCGAATTCTGCGTGTACGTTTTCTTCTGGAGGCCTTGCTTTGGATACTGTGTACTGAGTAGCAGTGAGTCGCATGCACCTTCATTACCATAGGATTCTCAGAGTAACCTCCAGTCTTGTGTTATGCTCTCATTATCTTTGTGTGGCATGTATATTGGCCTCTGTAATAAAGCAGTGTTGGGTAGAAGTCAGTTCGGCAGTGCCTCCCAGACGTTAGCGACAGCCTGGCATTGTTCACTGTGGTCCTGGGAGCGGGTCTTCATAGAGGATCATTACCCGTTGAGGCAACCATTAGGAAAATGAAGACTAATGGGACGTGGGGCCCAGATGACAAAGTGTTAGAGGTTTACAGTGTAAAACATGCCTGAGTGTCGTCTTTTCTTAAAGGTCACGTCACTTCTCACATGCTGTTTATCAGCTATCAGCCTCAGCAATCCCAATGGACCGGTTAACATTTGCAAAGACCTGTTGTGAGGTCCATGCGGTCTTGAAGCCATGTCTGATGGAACAAGGTGTCCAACAGTTATGTTTTTTAAAGTTTCCACATAGCAGTGATTGAAGAGAGTTTTGCCATAAATACAGTTGTGAAAATATATCAGGAAGTGTACAGACACACAGAAGCAGAAGCATAGAAAAACAAAATGGGGGTTGTTATTTTTTCCAGAATCTGTAGGAGGTGTAACCTCACACCTACAACTTTCAGGTTTTTCTGGAATGTCATGGAACCACTTGGTTAATCGTGGGGACTAAAACACCCACATCTCACCCACTCTCCATATTCTCCTTACATCTCTTAAGACCCATTTCTTAGAAAAACATTTAATCTTCAAAAAAAAAAAAAAAAGTGGGTTGGACAGAGGGGGAAAAGTAACCATTTTAAAGAATTTACTCCTTGGACACTAGAAATCTCATATTTCCTGTCAGGGTAAATGGAGTGTGTGATTGAGTGATAAAGAACAGGTCTTTGACCGGAACCGAGTGAAGCGGCTGCTCTTTGTGTTGAGTGACAGTCTGCGCTCAGCCTTGTGTGGGCCGGGTGAGGGAGGACGTGCAGGTGCTACGCAGAGATCTGGCCGTGTCAGAGCTCGACGTCGGCGGCTGGTTTTCACTCCGAATCAACCGTTCCGCGGCTGTTCTTTTGAGCCGCGTTAATGCGGGATGCCTGCTGTTGGCAGGGATATCATGCTACGCTAATCTGTCAGGACACATGCGCTGTATGAGCTGGGCTTTTCGCTCCGTGTGTTCCTCATTTTCCCACCGTTGTGGGGAAACTCAGATCCTGAGTAGGAAACTGCTGTAGAGCCACAGTTCTGCAGATGTTATAAATGAGGTAGCAAAATGGGTTATTATGGATCCCTATGTCTGGATCAGTCATGTATGGAAATCTAATCTTACCTGTCAGGTAGAGCTGACTTCATATAACTTCCACTAAGCCAGTAAGTGATGCCAATTCTTGTGTCACTTTGTCAACACCATTTCTAGTTTAGACTGTGTATTAACCATCAGGGGTTCGAAGAATGTAACTAATCGTGTAAAAATGTGGTTTGGTGATGATTGAGGGATGTTAAACTGGTGTCACTGATGTCACAGGAGTGTCTGCTCAGCCCAAGCCGAAACGACTTCTCCAGAAGGCGTGGCCGTCTGCAGGATTGCAATATCGGCTGGGTGTTTTTTCGGTAGATAATTTTTTATGTAACAGGCCGTTAGCCTGGTTCTACGTGACGTGTGGAACAAGTCTTTACAGGGTTTGATTGATGTGATTTCTGATGACTAAAGGAATAACATCTTTCAAGGGCACATCGTGTACATTCACCCAGACAAAACTGCCTCTTCAGGCCTTTCTTCATCAGAGCTGGTGCACAAAGCAGGTTATTCTTCTTAATTTAGCAACAGTGTTGCAAAAAAGGGGGAATTACTTGTTTACTGTGTGTGGAAATAGATCTGTCTGACTTCCTGATTTTCTTATTTTTGTAGTCTGGCAGCGGTCAGGAGTCCCAGGAAGAGAGCGAGAAAGGCGAGGCAGAGGAAGTGACCCCTGACCCCGCAGGAGAAGCCACCATAAACACCGTCACCAGCACCCTCACCATGCAAGAGTACTTCGCACAGAGGATGGCCCAGCTGAAGGGACGGCAAGCCTCCGCCGCCACAACCGCGACCCGGGAGGATGCCCTGGACACCGCCGCGGACACCTGCGGCCACGCCCAGGAGACTCCCGCGCTGGGAAAAGCCAAGTCCAAGAAGAAGAAAAAGAAGGAGAGGGAAGAGGAGGTGCAGACGGAGGAGAGCGCTGTTCCCCACGCAGACGAGGCCCAGGAAGAGAGCAGCGCGGGCAGGAAGAAGAAGAAGAGGAAGCACGCGGATAGAGAGATGGAGAGGGAGGAGTGTGCCGTTTCCTGTGCTGCGGAGCTCTGCGGGAACCAGGATCAGGTTCCAGAGGACGCTGTGAGCCATGCACACAGGAAGAAGAAACCCAAACGGTGCTCCGAGGTGGAAACACAAAACGCAGATCCTGCAGCAGAGGAGAGACTGCGGACGTGGAGTCCAGTGATAAAAAGAGGAGGAAGAAGAAGAAGAAGGGGGAGGAAAGGGAGCCTCTCGTTGAAGAAGAGAAAAAATCCAAAAAAGACAAGAAAAAGAAGAGGAAACATGAGTGAACTGAGTGTTCTGTCTGAATGCTCGTGGTCCCTTTTCAAGAGGCCCCAAGGAACTCTTACCTCACCTGTTTGTTTCCAACTTGACACTTGAGAATGCAAACAATCCAAGACAAATTTGCAAAAATGTTTGTCTCAACCAAGGTGATTTTACTCTGTGGAACTGTTAAAATCTCAGAATGAATTTTGTGCAAGACTGTTATTTATTACTAATTCTCACCTCCGGAAGAACTTTGTGCCTCTTCTGGAAGATAATGTACTGTTAAAGACTTGGGCTTAGATTAAGTCCAGCCACAGTGTGCTTTTTCCTCAACCTAGAGTAAAGAAATTATACGCCTCAATGAAATATTTTGTGTAAAAATCAAAACAATTAACTTTGTAAAAGTGAAGGACAAAGCACATTGTGATTAGATGGAATCTGGACCTTGTAATAGTGCCATCATAGTTAAAATCTTATCTTGAATCTCCATTTTTTTAAAGCAAGTGTTCTTTGTCTAGGGAGGCTGTTATAGAATTGTCAGTATGTCTTTCCTTGTGTAGTATATCCACCACAACATCAGTCTTTTGAAACCATGTTCTTTGTATTCTTTCACAATAAATCTTGCTCCTGAATAAAATGTGCAGCTTGATTACTGATTTAATGCCTTAGCCTTTTATCAGTCTACACTAAACTTGAACCCACTTGACAGCCATTGACACAGCACATAAATATAGGAGGGGTCTCATTGCTATTGTCCACTCAACTCTTGTATCTGTTCATTAGAACTGGCATTGAAAATGTTTGACCACTGACTTTGAAATGGGCTTATTGTAAGATCTGAAGATTAAAGAATGTACTAAAAGTTACAGTAGAGATTCTGACACCCTTATCGTTATTAATAAACACTTAAATTTTGGATATTATGGAAACTGTGGACTTGCAGTGGCAGATATCCTGACATCTGGAGAAGTAATCAGATCTTTTTATCTAATTGCTTTTTAATCTCCAACATTCATTCAGGCCAGGATCAGATATTTGCCCTCAGATTTGTGGACACCCTTCAGCACTGATGGTCATCATTTCCTGTGACGTTCTTTCCTTGACCAGTCTGAAACTTGAAACCAGAGCGCTGAATGCCTCCGCCATCCTTCCATCATTTTTCAAAACGGGTCATTTTTCAGCGTTGCCCCGCTCCGGAAATGCTGAGGAACCGGCTCTTTTGGTCCCACCTTGACTGTCAACGAGGCGATCCAGCGGTGTGTGTATATCCAGTGCTAAGATCACTCAGAGTGCATTCCAGCTGCTCCACCTGTAAACACATTGGAGCCACCCTGATCTGGCAGGGCATGGTGGTATAGTGCTTTAACTGTGTAACGCTTACTGTGTAATCAGACGTGATCAGTGTCATCAAGGACACACTGAGCATTGCAGCACAGTATAATGGAGGGACAGGAGTCACTGAGGCTTTTTATTGTTTATGTATTATGCTTATATATTTTACTGTTTATTTTATACATGCTGGAGCCCCAGCCTTTTTTATGGTAGCTTTTACAATAGCTTGCCCCAATAGACAGTCACATGGTAAGTATGCATAATTTGTCAGGTGTGTCTATGTAAGGGCTGGGTCCTAATGAGGCATGAAATTACATAAAGATACTTTCTTTTGTAACAAGCTGATTTCCAACCACGTGTATCATGTGTTTTATTATTGAGTCTCCAAATACTATCAGCAAGGTAAATACTGTAACAACCTGCCTACAATATGTATTAACATTTATCTAAGGGTCTAAAAATTAACATAATGACCAGGTAAATGACAGATTCTAGTCAAGAAGGGTTAGTGTGGTTATTAATATTTAAACACAAAACTGTGTTACAATGAGGAAAAAATATACTTGTAAAACCAACACATTGTTTGAAATAGTTGATGACAGTTGCAATGTTTTAATTGCAGCTTTGTGTGTGTGTGTGTGTGTGTGTGTGTGTGTGTGTGTGTGTGTGTGCGTGCGCGCGCTGGTTGGTTTGGTTGGTTGGTTTAGGAAAGAAGCCAAAATCGACCAGATATTCTTGTTCGGTGTTTGTGGGTATTGCGAAATGTAATGGGTATTACATATTACATGTGTTACTTTACAAACCTAGTAATACCTGCAAATACAGAATAATTTTAAATGTATGTATGAGTTTGAGAGTTTGTGTGCATGTGTTTAATGACTATATTGTCATATACAACACTAAAACTTGAAGACAAAAAAGAACAATGAAGAAATAAAAAGATTGTTTTGACACCCTTGGAAAAGGTAATCAGGATATACTTAATTTCCATCTAATGATTTCATTTGTAGAATTTCAGCAGAGATGTTGCTAAGTTCTGAAACAGAATTTAATAAGCTGCTGTTAAATGGCTGCCAAATGATTGTCTTCCTGGGACAAGTAATGAAATTTAAACAGTCATTTGGGTGAATTATTCCAAAAGACCATACTGATGTTCTGTCAAAGTATAAGGACTCTATGGATATGTGGCCAGTGTTCTAGCCAATCATGAGCTTAGTTTGTCAGTTGGGTACTTACCGACTCCAGTACGTTACCAACGGGTACCATGGTTCAGGTGAGGAGCAGCTTTGGGGGCTATGTCAGCAAGCCTAGCCAAATGGAGGCATCAACTGTTGCATTAGCTGGAGATGCTTGTTGGCACAGTTGACCTCTCTGAACACAACGGAATGAACAGACACTGTCCCACAGTTGTTCCTCATCTAAATCTATACAGAGCAACAGTGGTGAGTAAAAACGTTCCTCTCCCTGTACTGCTAGCAACTCCACCTTTCACATGAACATAACTGGGGTTTTGATGGAAGTAACTAAGAAAATAATAGCAGAAATCACTGTTTGTGGTGATCAATCAAGTTTGTTTGAGACTTCAAATCGAGGTGAAATAAACCTAAAAACAAAAATACGGGCCCCATCAGGAGTGTGTGCACAGCCCTCAGCCCTCAGAACGAGCGCACGAGGAGACGAAGCACACGTAAGGGCAGCAGGAAGTGGGATATATTTCACAAGGTCCTGCAATCTGGGGCATCAGGTGTTGTTTCCTGTTTCTGAGGCGTAAATCACGCAGACGTGGCTGACACCTCGCCGAGGCGAGAGAGGGGCAGGAAAGGGCCAGGTTGCTGCTGGAGTTCTTGGAGGGTTTTTCCTGCTGCCCGTGCACCATGTGTGTGGTGGCTGTCTGTGGAATGTGCTGTCAACAGGAAGCCCCCGTCTGACTGCGGGGAAACAGATTTCGCCAGAGCTGGGCACACTGTTAATCTCAACTCCTGTAGTTGTGCCCAATCTAAAGAGAATATCATTGGACTGACTGTGTGCAAAAATGATGGTAAATGGTGTCACGTCTAACGTCAGGGCCTTTACCATCAATGGCACTACTGGCAAGGCAACTTGGAAATAGAAGGCTATTCAAAGTTGGTTACCAGGATTTTTAGGGATAGGTTAATGTCGCTTGGCATGTCAAAAATTCTGTTATATTCTTTGTCAGCTTGTCATGCATGGAAGTTAAGGGATTACTGTATAATTTATTGCCGCCGATATCCAACCCCGCTGTCCATTTACATAGGCAGATACACAACAGGAAAAAAGTGACGTCAGGGTCTTGAGGAATGCGCGAAGTCACAGCGTTCCGCCACTAACCTACCCCATGCGCGGCAAGGGACCAGTTTGTTAACTTTTCAAATATAGGGGAATTTCCTTGCCTCTTAGGGGAAAAAATACTATGGAATATTTACGTCAGTTCACGTCATGGGTAAATAACTGAGTGAAACGACTAACTGTGCCCTGCGTGTATTTAGTGTCATTATGATAAGATGGGTGATAACTATACATTACGACTTTAATAAATAGATCAATAAAACCCAAAAGGCGCCCTTCTGCATTGTTTAGTAACCTGTGTAAATATTAACTTCTCAAATTAAGTTTTAAAATATCACTAACAGAAAACGCAAATGAATTCAATTAATAATTTAATTATCATGAACAACCCTTAAAATGCTGTGCTCATTCTTTTGGTATTGATTCATAATGTCTATGATCAACAAAATTATACAAAAATATAATACCACCAACACAATAATGTATTATAAAAATCCTCATACAGTATGTATACGTACACATATGGTAATGTGGTAACAGGTTTGGTGTTGAGGTATTTTTTTTTCCTTCTGTCTTTTTCGTCGCAGGTCTCAAGTTGCAATCAAGGAGGAGCTGAAAGTCCTTCGGGACTTCTTTTAGAACCTGCTCCTCAAATATAAGAGCTCCAAACACAAGGAAGGAGTGAATCACAGCCCGCAAGGAGGGGTTTAGCCAAACACTTCTCAATATCTGCAGAGGCGCTGCTTTCGCAATTTACTCAACTCACTGCACGCACAATTCGGCACAGGTTAGTGTACCAGAAAAAAGTGCAGGTTTAAACTATATTCTTATAGTTCTCAATGGAAATTAGAATATAATTCGTTTTTCAGTAGAAACACCAAGAAAAAAACTTTTAATTTGTGCGGTTCATAATACCAGTTACCTGAAAAGAACAAAACAAAGTTCCGGAAAGAGAGAAAGTGCGAATCACAGCAGAAGTTTATTTCTCAACAGCGGGCGCAGATGGCTGCTTTGATTAGTGCCTACTCCTCGTGGCCGGAGAGTTTCGAATGCTCCACGGGAGACGCGGACCTGCCGGATGGACACCCCACGCACAGACCCTCCGGGGACAAAGGCTCGGAACCGCGCATCAGAAGACCCATGAACGCCTTCATGGTTTGGGCTAAAGATGAGCGAAAACGACTTGCCGTGCAGAACCCAGACCTCCACAATGCGGAGCTGAGCAAAATGTTAGGTGAGTTAAAACTATAATCAAGGAAAAAAGTAAGTTCTGGAGTATATTGTTATCAGTGGTAGTTTTAGCAAACCACCTTGTTATTAGTGATACTAATAATAATACTAAAATATGTCCATGAACGTGTTCCGACTGGTAACATTTTAAAACTTGATTTAGTTATTTAAATTTCTAGTTTTAATAGTTTCACTTGTTACTGGAATACAATATTTCATTTCATTAATTTCCCCCGAACCTTTCCCGTAATTCATCGCGTTCCTGATAAAATAAAGTCATGTGGTTTTTAAAAATGCGGTTTTGAACGATTATAGGTTATTGTAAAAGAAAGAAAGCATTAAGTAATTAGGCTTGTAATTGTATAGGTGAACGAATACTTGGTTTATAGTTCATACATACTAAACCGGTTAACTTTATTGAAGATAAACTTCATCCACGCAGTTTCTTTTTCTCTGAAGCACTGTGAATCTCCTACTGACGGGCCCCCATAGAATTTATGCTTTCATGACTATAGTGATACTGAAAATTTCCCTCAGTTATGAAGTTTGATGATTTTATAAAGTTCTGAACTTCACTTCAGTTTGCACCCGAGTCGTTTTGGTAAATTAAACATTGCTCATATTTTGTAATTCGCTACAAAGTAGGCTATGCCCAGTTGTCATATTAGGTGTAAAATTGGCTCTGAAATTAAATCACAATTTTTTTGATGTTTTAATCTCAGCCTCAAATAATGTATGAAATAATATAAAGCCTTTCATATTTCTTAGTTAGCTGCTGATGCAAATGCAAACAGATTTCAATATTAGTCTTTGGAAACGGAATATTCTTTAGTAGCCTAAAAAGGATATTTTGGTCGTAAATGATAAAAAGTGTGAATAAAGACCCTTCCAAATTAACAAAAAAAGTGAATATTTTAATCTTAAATGATAAAAATGTGTATAGAGAACCTTCCAAATGAGCAAAACGTGAAGTAAGGAAATTAATTAAGTTGATGAAGTGTTGTTTCAGTTTGTGCAAGGGATTTATGAATAAAAAGTTTTCTCACTGTAAGTGATAACACTGATGTGCATTAGTGTCTTGTATTTTATGCACACTACAAGTGATTACCATTCTCTGCCATTGGACTGATGCTGTTTTAAAACAAAACATGTAGATCATTAAAAACATTTTTTCTGCATACAGAAACTTTAGAGTATTTTCTCATTTCATTGAGGACAAATGTTTCCCCTTAACTTCTGTAAAAAGTTCGGGTTCAGTTCTTTATTCTTTCATTTCATGCATTGTTACGCTGTCAAGACACAGTGTCTTATTACCTATTTGATCAAGTGGTAATGAATACTTTATTACACATTCTAATTTGTAAAATGTGGGTATTTGACAGCGCTGAAGGTGTCAGTTGAGATATGCTATGAAGAAATATCCAAAAAGTTTGCCTACAGTTTACCCTGAAATATGTCCAATGACTCTGATATATTTTTGAAAGTGTGTATAACTAATTTGTTAGTAGCCCACAATATAATGTTGCATTGTTTACAATAAAAGTTTTGATATGTAGCGTTTGATTGATGACTGCATTTGCTCACAATTTAAGTTATTCACACAACATGTCCTCTTTGCTAGTGTATTCAGTTTTCCTGTCTACTCTCAGGATGCTAATCACAGTGTTTTGGAGCTGAACAACCGTCAAAACTTACTGCTGAAGCCCAATAGATTTAACTAGTAAATGATGCACTAAAAATGTGCTTTCTAAAAGCCAATCACGTTTCTTAACAAAATAAAATTAAAATATAAAAGTATCCCTTGGAAGTGCACTGAATGTAGATCTGTAAATTTGATGGCCGATACAAGAGAGAGAATAGTAAGGCAGTGAGGTAATTGGAACAGTAAATGAGTGAGGCAATTGGTTATTATTGGAGCAATGAAATGAGCCGTGAGGCAGATTCCTGAATACATGCCCTTGATATCTTCAATGTTTCCAACTTATTTATTATTATTTTTTTTTTAGAAAATTTCCACATTTTGTTTTATGGCCTTTGAGTGAAATTTGTAATTTGATGAATCAGGTACAATGGGTCTAAATCAAATAGTCACTGTGTATTTGTTACAAAATACCAAAAGTCACATAACAGAAGAAATTCAATTCTCCAGATCTTCTGACATTCAAGATACAACAAATTGATTGTGACATTGTGAAGCATTCTGTAAACTTAGCAGGTTTTATATTTCAAAACTAAGAACAAAGTTTTTATTTTGTTTATTATGGAGAGAGGTTTTGTACTGCTGTTTATTATTACTGTTATTATAATTTTTTTAAATCTTAGACAACATTGTTGGTCATTCTCAAGAACTGCAGAGAGCGGACCACTCAACATATGGAGTTTAGTTCATAATCAGGATGACTCATTGAGGAAGTGATGGTTAGGGAGAAGTGGATGACGGCGTGTTTGTTTTCCTCCGCAGGGAAGTCGTGGAAGGCTCTGACGCCCCCGCAGAAGCGGCCCTACGTGGAGGAGGCCGAAAGGCTCCGGGTGCAGCACATGCAGGACTACCCCAACTACAAGTACCGCCCGCGCCGGAAGAAGCAGCTGAAACGCATCTGCAAGCGCGTGGACCCGGGCTTCCTGCTCAACGGCCTGGCCCCGGATCAGAACGCCCTGCCGGACGCCCGCAGCTGCTGCCACGCCCTTGAGAGGGACGAGGAGGGCGGCTACTCGCCCGGCGCCGGCCTGCCCGCCATCCGCACCTTCCGGGACTCCGCGGGCTCCAGCAGCAGCAGCTTCGACACCTACCCCTACGGCCTGCCCACTCCCCCCGAGATGTCGCCCCTGGACGCTATGGACCATGACCCCCCCACTTCCTTCTACTCTTCCTCGCCGCCCTCTTCCTCGTGCCCCAAGCCCCACATGAGCAGCCCGCCCCCTTACCACCCCGACTTCTCCCAGAGTAACCTTCACTGCGGCGGGCCGCACCCTTCCCACATGCCCATGTCCCAGAGCGGCGGTGCGCTGATATCCGGCCCCCCTCCCGCCTACTACAGCCCCTCCTTTCCCCCCGTCCACCACGGGCTGCACAGTCACCTGGGTCAGCTGTCCCCGCCGCCCGAGCACGGCAACCTGGAGACCCTGGACCAGCTGAGCCAGGCCGAGCTCCTGGGAGAGGTGGACAGGAACGAGTTTGACCAGTACCTGAACTCCGGCGGGCACCCCGAGCCGGGCAGCATGACCATCACGGGACACATCCAGGTGACACCGGCCACCTGTCCCAGCACCAGCGCCTCTGAAACCAGCCTCATCTCCGTGCTGGCTGACGCCACGGCCGCCTACTACAACAACTACAGCATCTCCTAAACACCACCGCGCCTACAGCCGCCCCTCCCAGACACAGTTATGAGCGGGCTTTTTAAGAGCAAAAAGCAGAGCAATATCACTGATGAGGGAGAGAGAGAGAGAGAGAGAGAGAGAGAGCCAGAGAGGGACTGTTAATGGACACCTCAGGGATGAACGGACAAAACACTGAAGCTTCTGTCTCTGTCTCTGAAAAGTGAAGCGATGGACAAGTTGTCTTGTTTTAAAAGTTTTTATTTGTACCGTTTGGCATGTACAGATACTTTTAAGCCTATTTAAATATTTTCATGTACCATATAATAGCGATTGTTTATTTCCTTTTGCTGTTCAGACGTGTATGTCCCATCTTTTTTGTCGCTACACTGGGAGTTTTACCTCAACAGTTTTGTTTTTAAATGACGCTGGACTCTTCTTATGCAATCTCCCAAACAAAATGTCTGGAAGTGTCCATACCGGATTCACAGTGGTGTATTATGAAGAAAATATTTTATATCATTTTTCTTTTAACTGTCCTCTTAATATGTACTCATATTAGTATTGATGAGAGTAATAATAATGATAATTATAATGATAAATATTGTATGCTGATTTAGGTTTGTGAAATTAAATTAATTTAAATACAAATACAACATTTCTATAGAGAAATCTGAGAAATAATTATACCCACGCACATCCTTGAACACACAGAATAACATCCATGAATGTTAGAAGATTGCAGATGATTATAATTTAAATATGATGTCATTATGTATGTGTCATGCAATAAGCTGCAACCGTCTGCAAACGGATGACAAAAACATTGTGTGTAAACACGATGTCACAATGCTAATATTCCAAATAATATTCTGTAATTTGATCAAACAGATGAAAATGTATTATAGATGCTCTTTCTATTCTGTGAGACCTGGTCGGGGAAATAAAGCTATTAAATAAACACACTATTCAAATATAACAAGGGAACTACTGTTTTTGAGTTTCCGGCCTTTATCGGACCTTTGTTTGGAGTGCAAATAAAGGCATTTACAGTGTTAATACATGGCAAACAGAGGGAGGTTGAGATGATCCTTTTGATCTGAATATATTTAACTTAAATTTAACTCTCATGACATGTTTACTCCTTACAACTACAAAGTTTATTTTATAATATGTATGTCAGTTAAATAAATTGCAGAATATTAATACATGAATAATAGATTGTATTTTATTTCATATATTTCTGCAGGCTGCAATAATGTCAAATAACTTTGCTGGTAGAAGACAAGAGACAACACACCATGGACACTCTCCTTGTAACTTTTGCACCTCTAAAGCATAGTTATCCTGGTATTAATCACATACATGTGTATACACTGATCCCTGGATGCAATGAATTTATCATGTTACGCCGCACTGCCTACAATTTTAAAAGACTGTATGTTTCTAGTTCTCGGTCAGATTTCAAGGTAAATTACTGCCATGACACAAGTATAAATTCAATATTGTGTTTGTAGATTAGGATATGCAGTTTACAGTCACTGGATTGTAGTGGTCCAAACCTGAATATGCTCAATCCAGGTCACGCAAAGACTCACTCCTCTCCCTGACTCCGGCACATGTGTGTCACCGCTTACAGGAACCTGTTTTCAGTGTGTTTCCATTTCCATCTATCTCTCACACAGGACATAGGGGTCCGACAGAAGGGACAATTATACTAACAACTTGGATATTTGTCCTATCTGTGGGGAAAATTCCAGAGCACGCCATGGGGTAACTGCATAGTTTTAGGGGACACAGACGCACATTTGCCGTAGTTCCTTTTTCCCTCACGCATGTGGGGTTTGTGGCCCCATGCTGGTCCCCCTCTCTCCGCTCTCGCACCCGACTCCACTCGCTTACATTCTTTCACACTCCAGCGGTTCAGTGAAACCCAGCGGCGGCCCTTCGCCACCCCCCTTCCCCCCAGCTGTGCTTTAGGTGGCTTCCCCGAGCGCGCCGTGGCCCTTGGCCCTATCTTGCTGATGCAGACTTTGGTAATCTTGGGGAAATAAATAAATAAGGCCGCGGTTGTTGACTGTTTTACACGTCCCACATTTTTTCCTTTTTATTCTTCTTTCGATAAAAGGAATTCTGGGGCTCTGACAAATCCTGGTGTCTGGCTGGTCTTCCTGCGTTTTTTGGGAATGGTTGAGTCGCATTTCTCGTGCAGAGGATGTGCCAGAGGAGAGGTGTTTCCTGCCTGATAAGGCGGACCTCTCCGTCAGGATGTTTGGGCCCGGCCGCCCCGCGTTAAAAGGCCGTCGGGAGGGAAGGGAACGCGCTCTTCGTTTAGCGGGAGGAAGCACAGCCGCACTGATTAGCATCTTACACCCTCTTTTTTTTTTTTTTTTTTTTACCGAGGGCCTTTTTTGCCCCACTTAGGCTCATCAACACACACACACACAACTACATACACACACCCACACACACACACATGCATACACACAATTAATACCTTCTATTTTAATTTGCTCATACAAAGAAAAACCAATGAAAAAATCATTTGGAGATCATGTCTTGAAACGAGCACACAATGTAACCATGTGATCACATACACATGGCCTGCATTCACCCTCAATGCATTTAAAACAATCCAATAAACCTACAAACATCCATCTTACATCCTGGCTGGGTCTGTAGGCTTTGGGGCATCACTTCCTTTTGTATGCGGTGAGATCATTACTGTTTTAGCCTTTGGGCGGAGGCTGGTCGGGGCACTCGACGGAGGGAGATGGTGATTTGGGGGGGAAGGGGTTGGGGGCAGACTGCTCCAGGCAGGGTCCTCTGCTGCAGCTGGAGCTCCAGAACCTCCGGGGTTAGACCGGCCTCCAGGACTGACCAGGGGCAGATTCCCATGGGGGCACAGCCAGCCCCACGTTCACCCCCATCCCCCCAATCCGTCCATCGCCACAGGGAAGGGCAGTTTGTACCACTGCCACACTGGACTAACTCACCTCAGGAAAGGTGTACATCTAAAATAGGAGCAACCAGTCCTGGACATCTTAAATATCCTCCACTTCTGAACAATTCAAACCTATGTTGGTTTGATTATGAAGTCAAAATTTTTGCATCTTCCTGCTATTGTATTGGAAAACCAATAATTTAGTTTGTAATGCAGGTACAGGATGTGCCTTGCTGGACAGAAAAACCTGTTCTCAGTGTCATCTCTCACAGCATAGAACTACAATACTGGAATACTACTACTATTAACTCACAACTACTGCAATTACTGATGATGATGATTATAATTATTTTATTGACATGATTATGAGGTTTGTCTAAGTGAAATGTTTAAGTAGTGATGAAACGTGCTGTACCCTTGGGTTTACAAATAAGCAGGCTCAGCTGTTTGCCATAAACAGCCAACTTAGTGTGCACTTTATCAGACATGACTAGTTGTTTAATGACATTCTCCACTTCTGTGAAATCAAAGTTGTCAATCTACAGCTAGTGAGCTACTGTTTGCTATCCAAAGAAGATGCTATTTTGTGATGGTGGAACTGAAAGGTACCTAGCTTGCTTGAGATAAAAATGACAAGTTATTATATATATATTATTATTTAGCCAAGTAGCTGGATGATAAATTGCGTTAGTCTGCAAACTCTGGCCTGTTTCTGACAAATTTTGCCAGTGTGATATTTAAATTACCATCAGATTACAATTCCTGAACACTCCTCTCTTACAGAATGTGTTCTCTGTTTTATGCACTTGCACACTTTTTTTTTTTTTAATGAATCTAATCGGAGTCTTGTCTGATGGAAATCTCATTGCTAAATAAATAAAAAAAGGAATTCTGTTATTTTCATTACATGTTAGGCGTAATGTGTTTAGCTCATAAGGTACACTGCAAAACGCTGAAAGAAAGAAGTAAAAAGTAGACAATAATTTTTATAACACATTAATGCTGTGATTAGTCTAGGATTTCGAATGCAACACAGTTTTTTGCTAGTTTTTTACAGATCTGATCAAGGTCACAAAGATTTCCCAGTGTGTACACTAGGAAATATTTTGGAGAATATATTGAATGTATTCAGTTCCAGAGAAGGTTTGCCATCGTGTTCCAACTCCAATGCTCCAACTGGTTGAAACCAGTTCTAAATTATTAAGTATTACTATGTGTCATCATCTTGTGCTGTGCGTCGGCTCTATAGACATGGAGGATAATTAGCCCAGGTAGCAACGTTCATGGCTCGTCTCATTGGGCGGGTTGGGGGTGTGATCCCAGGAGTAGCCATGGTGACCGTAGGGTGTGAGCGATGTGTGAGGAGTGGGCGTAACACCTTGAAAATATGAAAAATGCATTAAGCTGCAATCTTTTTGAAATCTGATGTTCTTTCAAGAGTTTTAAATCATATGCTTTCCATTCTTGTCGCCAATACCAGCTTTATATTACATGCATGATACTTTTGCATGGAGGTGAACATAAATTAGCACGTTTTTTTTTAATTATGTTGGAATAAGTAATTTTAGTAATTTCAGGTCTGAGTGTAAGAGACTGAGGCATTGTCCCACTGCATGAGATCTGAAGTGCCTGGACCAGTGAGGTCTGATCTGTCACCACTTCCAGACCTGAGCGTAAACACAGCCTAAGTTATGGACCGCGCTTGTTTATCAGGACGTGGACTGAATTAACCTGAGTGTGCTTGTCAGAAGGGGCTGTCTTGTTGTTTTCTTTGGATGATCTCTGGAGTGGTTCCAAACTCTTACTGCCCTGCTGTCTCATGCAGTCAGGTAGTCTCTTCTGCTTCCTGTTTCCTCCTGCTGAAGTCATTATATCTAAAGGCAAATAAACAACGCAGTCTTTTCGAATGTGTCGTGGCCCCTTGCATCTCTGTATCCACTGTGTGATAAGGTAATGAATCACAACAGCTGCATAAAATATTAACTGTCCAGTGGGATTATAGCTGGTAGAGATCCGTTTAGACAGCATGTCTACAAGAGAAAACAGGACACACCCTCTGATGACTATATATGGATTAAAGAACGTGCACAGGTAATCAAACCAAAGGCCTTTTTGTCATTACGTTATGGCCTTCCCATACTGAGTAATGCTAATATTATATGTTCAGTTACAGCACATATATATGTTAAAAATGATATATTAAAAAATGTTTTTCCCAAGCCGGGTTACTCACACAACCATGGATAACTCAAATGTCTTTAGAATATTGTAATTAGCTTTTAATTTTTTTCTCCTGGGATATTCTGTACAAATTTGTATTGTAGCCTGTGCTTCCATGTGTGAGAAGAACACAGTCAAATAATTGATTTGCTATAATTTAAAACAGTGTAATATGTTGTGAGATCAGAGTTGGTGTGAATTTAAAAGACACTTTAACATACAAAAAATGTTCACAACTGAGCATTACGTATTGCTTTACAGCCAGAGCTTAGCTTTTTAAAGATGAAGCCCTGTTTTTAACAAAGAAAAAGCCTCCTTTGATAGTAGGAAAAATTTTAAATTGGACAAAACAGAGATTTGCAAAACCTGAGGTAAATATATGATCCTATATACAGTACTGCATATCGAGCAAAGCGTTATTTCCTGTTCATTTCGTTCTCCAAAACCGAGTTTGCGCAGGGGTTAATTGCCACAGAATAATAATGGGTTTTATAATTTGTACCTGGCGGACAATGCTGGCCATTTGTGTCAAAAAAATCCAAAGCAGAGGATTATGGGCATAGCTATTTTCCCTCTCATTGTGATGAAACAACAGCCGCGGCGTGTGTGAGAGGGAACTGGTGTACGGGGTGCAGGCTGAAGAATGGAGCAGACTTGGGGAGGGATCTTTGCCATGTGGCAGACGACTCCCACAGACGCTCTTGGAGACTCCTGGAAACTTCAGGGACGGCGAAGGAGCCAACGGCCACCCACCTCCACCTGAGAATGAATACAACAGCCGGGCGAGGGCCTGCACCTGTTTTCAGGAGATACAGACCAGCACTGTAAACAGACCACTGGCCCAGAATACGGCTCTTAATCCAGAGAATAGGTTTCCTTACACCTCTCAAAGGAACACATTCAAAAAACCCACACAGTTAAATCCGTTTGGCACGTTTACCCTTGCTTTCTGTCTCTCTAATGTTTTATATGGAGCATATTAGCTCCTTTCACATGTATTCATCCCTCTAAATATACCAGCATTCCAGTTTCCTAAAAGATATATTTTAGTACGTATGACCTAATGTATCTGAAAAAACAGACAGATAGGTCCACACAAAGACACACACACATGCACAAAACATCCATGTGTGCACGCGCACATGCACACACAAAAATACAGTTGTTTCAGA
Source organism: Megalops atlanticus (assembly GCA_019176425.1). NCBI lineage: Eukaryota > Metazoa > Chordata > Actinopteri > Elopiformes > Megalopidae > Megalops > Megalops atlanticus. Next base: position 7,466,810 of record CM032892.1, on the reverse strand, counting down.
ATAAACAAAGTCCGTGATATGATGCAAGCCCATTCTAAGTGGTTGACTTGTGCATGCACAACTTTGGCTGCTCTGTGCGACGACAGTTCAAACTGCAGTGATATCTTAATTTATCAGTGGGGTCTGGGTGACACATATGGTATATGATTCATTTTTTGCTTCCATAAACAATATGGCTGCCCCACACCTATTATTAACACACTGGTCACTCGGTATGAGCAAAGCTTGTTTTTGACTCCTGCAGAGTCTCCCCAGAGACACAGAACTCTTCACCCCTGCCTTAGGAGGGTCTTCCTATTGTGTTTCCTAATTGCGGTATGGTTCCTTCATTTTCTTGCCTCGTGGACGTAACATCCTCGTTGCTTCCTCGCTTTCGGCTGCTCTTGCCTTTGAGAAAAAAAAAACCCGTGTTCACCTCTTATTTTCTCTTATCTAAGGAACAATGAATCTATAGGATCGGATCAAAAAACTAGTAATCATACTGGTGTAGTAACCATGATTTTAGATTAATTAAAATCTAGAACATGTAGAATTAAAACAAAAAATGTTGCACTCCATTATAGTCAATGGTAGTTGCTACACCACCCACACTGTTGGCAATAGATTTCCTCCCTGTAACGTGATTGTTTGATTGTTTGATTTGGCTGTATTGTGCATGTGAACCAGCTGAATTGGTCATAAACAATACAATTTTAGACTCTTTAGACATTTTTAGACTGCCACTTTCAGCTGTTCTTTGTATAATGTAGGTATATTTATTAGTTGTCAATAAAGGACTTTTCTGGTAACAGATCAAATTGAAAACAATGAAAACACAAAAGATAATGTTACCTGATGTTTCATTATTTTATTTAAAAAGCCACTGCTCTTTGTTTGGTATGTACCCTTTGTACACTTTGTACCCTTGATTAGTGTGGGGGTCTGTGAGCACGCAGTCCTACTGATGAAATCACAGTCAGAATCCCAAACAGTCTCATATCTTCAACACGTCATTGTCACACACAGGCTTTCCACCGCTCTGATTCACAGTGCGTGCAGCTCACAGAGGAACAGCTTCACCCGACGGTGGAAGGAGGGTGACCTTACTGACTACGGTGGCATCACTTCCACCCGCCCACACACCTGTGCAAGGGGAGTTTTTGATGTTGTTGATGTCTGAGTGTATAAGGAATCCCTTCCTGTGTCGTGTCCATGCTCTCACTTCCTTCGGGGGTCACACATCAAATAAGGAGACGGGAGGAAATGAGTCAAAGAGCCCCGGGAACCCAGGCTGGGACTCCCTGTACCATCTTGACAGGTGCAAAAACAGGATGTGAGTTCAAGAAACGCGCCTCTGATCCACACACACACACACACACGTGCTTGTGCATGTACATGTGCACACATGCTTGTGCTCTTGCTGCAAGATGGTAGGAAAGCAGACTTCACACAAGGGAGCACCGAGAAGGAGAAAAATGGCCGCAGAGCTTACAATAGGCCTCCAACCTGCTGCTTTCTTGGAAGAGGGAGCTGGTCACTTTCAGTACGTTGATAAAGGGCTACAGTCTGTTCCTGCCTGGAGTATGGCTCAGAGAATTATAATATCACAGAGAATTTGTGCAGTTCTGTGATTCAACAAAAGGTCACTGGCCCAAACGGCTATTCTTCTCAGTTGAGTTATGGTATATTTGGCATGGCGGAACACACTGAAAGGGAGGAAACAGCTATTAAAGAGACCTACATTAACAAAAGGACTTTGGTCATATTTACTTTCTAAGCACTTGTGTCTGCTGAATAGACTGGGTTTGCACTTTAAAAGGGCATCGAGCTCACCCTGGGGGTTTGTGGCCATCCGTTTGACCTTTTTTTCATCTTAGTAATTTTGAAATTGTAAAGCTTTTGGAGAACAGTTCCATTAGTCTAGCACCCAATGCATACAGACGCTTCAAAACTGGAGCTTTATTTCCACCACATGTACTGTAAATATATTTATATCGTTTCAGACTACAAATAATGTTGGACCTCATAAGGAGCTGAATGTTTTCACCTGTTTGATAAAAATTATAAACAATATCCATTTTACAGTTACATTTCTAAGAACCAGTAGCTACAATACAGACTGCAGAGATCAGGTTGCAGACTTACTCTGATACACCGTACCTGCTAATACTGATCGGAACGATTCTGGGCAACGTACAGTTGGAACCCACAATACTGTGGGTTTTTCCTCCGCAATGACCAGTGGAATAAAATGCACTAAGCACTCACAACGTGACTTCATTTCAGGAAGAAATTTTTTGCATTAGCTACTAACGTGTTACGTCACGGGATGTTGCTGCGGCAAATATCAAGGCAAAAGACATTTAAACAAATGACATTTAAAACAACCTTTTCACAGGTCTCCCGTTGACGATTTCACACGTATGTTGGCTTTGTTACATTTTTTTTAGAAATAATCTGGGGGACTTAAATTCCTTCGATTAAGGCACTATATTAAGCGAAATAATTTGATTAACTGACTAAAAATGTTTAGGGTTTCGCAAAGCCAGCTAAAGAATTTTTTAGAATAAATACACACTACGTGTAACCTTAACTGATAATAAGATAAATAAATTTTTTTAAAAATTACAAAAGCGCGGTACCCAGAGTGGCATTACGTTGTAGGATATTACGACACTAAGCAGGGTTAAAGTCCTTAATGACACAATCTAGTCTAACGTAACGAATTACACGACTGCCATATTGGTGTACAGTGAAGCATTGCTTATTACGATATTCTCAAAAGGCTCTTGAGTTTTATTCTATCACTGTAGAAATCGATCACCCGCTAAAACCCAGCAATCACGTTATGTAACATTGCGTATTTATAGTGGAGTTCTGCCACGTTATCTACAGCTGTCAGGATGGCCGAGCGGTCTAAGGCGCTGCGTTCAGGTCGCAGTCTCCCCTGGAGGCGTGGGTTCGAATCCCACTTCTGACAGAGAAAATCTTTTCTGTACAAGAACACTAATTAATACGAAATATACAACATAGCTTCTCCTATGGCATGATGTAATTACAAAAATGTACATCATTGAAAAGTGAGTAGTACTGTCACTTTTACGTACCTAAGATCATGTTTATTTCTGACTGTACTGAAAAATGTTTTGCATTTTAGAAGAGACATTTTAACATTTTAAATAATTTTACATACAGAAAAAAATCACTTTATTGATATATTAATGTTAATATATTAATGTTAATATTTGCAGAATACAACATTGTCATATTTTTTCAATGACATCGACTGTGGATAGGCTGTGGAAGGGAGCATGCAAGTAATACTAGCACAGCACTTACCTCGGCTCTCAATGAATAAAAATGGAATAATTTAACCCTGGAAATGGGATTAGATTTTTATCCTGTTTTCTTTTGAAATCAGCTGTGGTTTCAGATACACTTAACAGCTTCAGACCTGTCATCAGTTTGGAAAATGAGGCTCTGATAGACTTTAACAGAGGTTACAGGATGGGCAGTATTTAACTGTTGCCTGAAACCAGAAACCTGTTGAAGAACTTAAGTTATTTACTTTATCATTAATACAATTTTTGTGAGGAATGTATTTTGCCTCATATTTTCAAGAGCTAAATAAACTTCTCAATGAGATAAAAACACATCTTCCTATAAATTAGTTATACAACACTTCCCATTCCTGTAATCATGTTTCCTTTGTTGACTTTAGACCTATAGAACAAGCATATGTCAGGAAGGAACACTTGCCTTAATTTAATTTAATTTTGATTTCATCATGAATCATGTATTACTTGTATTGCTTATCTTGCATGCCTTCAAGTCTTCTTGTATCACTGTTCTCTCCCTGTATAAGAGCATCTACGGGACTTTAATAAGGACTTTAAAACTAATGCTAATAATAGCCATCACCTTTGTCATATTCACAATAATGATCATAACCATAATCGTTAATATCAAATTAACTGACAGTGATTAACTGACTTTCAGAATCCACGTTGTAATACTGGACCACTTTCTGCCTTATATGAACAAAGACTTATGTCCTATTTCCTCAGTTATTCCAAAGGCAAGCAAGCCTAATGCTGTCCCATATGGGCTCAGGGCGCAGTCTTCCCCAGGTACAGACCCCGTACAGGCCATCATTAGGCTAATTTAGCCATTGTGCCGGTGTGGGGTGAACCGCGCAGCGACGCCACTGCCCTCTCTGTGGACCTCGGTGAGGTGGTGACAGATCAGATGGAGACAGATGTAGCAGCTGCATGGATTAAGGAGCTTTCAAAGCGCTCAGCCTCCATCACTCTCTGTCACCGTGTGGAGCTGGCTTCAGACGGAGGGAGAGAACGACCGGTCTGACGTTCTGCGCAAAAAAAGTCTCGCACAAAGGAAGGGGTGACTGCCACAGGGTGCGTGGGACCAGCTGGAGGGCATCTCTGTTCACCACGGTAAGAAGAGAGGTCTTACTATTAATAAGAGGGAGGGAACAAAAGTTTTTAAAAATGCATTTGTCATAGGGGGGTAGAGAGGTTACAGCAGAATGCAGAATGTGACTTTTTTGACGTGTTATTTGCTTTACTGCTTTTCGTGAATGTATTTTCATTTTTCTCCCCTGTTTATACCTTAACCATGTTCCTTATTTGATGGATTATTTGGGGATGTTCCATGATTTATGTATAATTGAAAAAAATCTAGTCTCGTGTTGCGAATTTATGAATATCTGAATATATTTTGTTTCCTGCTGTAGGAACTGAATGTAGCCTTAGCTGAAATGTCTCCACCTGTTTGGAATGGAAACTATGTATAAAGAAATATTTCAGTGTCAATGCTGTGCAGATGATTAAGGTTGTTTCAAAACAGACATGCAAACAGGCAGAAGAAATCACTTTTCAGTTTAAGCAGGAAATCAACAGGTTTGGAAGTAGAGGCTGCAGGAGATGTCCCATTTCCAATTTAAGAATCACAGGATGGGACATGTGAAAATGCACTGTACTCAGAGTGAGATGACAGGAGGAAAATTGTCAAAGGGTCAATGCAGTTTAGAGATCAAAGGGGAACTTTAGAAAACATGAATCCTGCAACGTATAAACGCAGATAAGGTGCCAAACACATCCAGACTTACTAGGTGTAAGAAAACTGACAACACTTATTGTTTATAATTGTCTTAGTTGGTGATTTAGTTGGTATGGAATGCTTTGTGATCCTGTTATATAACAACTTAAGCACTTTTTTAAATGTAGTGAAACCTTACATGCAAATGTACTTCACAATGGATAATACTGTTCATCTGAGACAATACTGTAGGGTAATAATCAACAATAATGAAAAAATAACAATTCACAAATACACATGTACATTTATACTGTATACATAAACCTAACATTGTTGATATCCCATTCATGAGTAGACAAGACTGGAGATACTAGGTGAAAAGAGTTGTGGCATTGACAGGGTTATGAAAAAACAACAGAGTTTGAAATATTATTTGAGAATTGCCATCAAGTCTGTTATTGATATATTGCTTGGTATAAAATACCCGTTACCATCACTTAAGAAGGAATCTCCATATTAATGTTGATAATATCTGCAGGATTTATCATGTTTTGGGGTAAAGTACATTAAACTGTATCTACTGGCAGACATTGACCTTAGTTTCAGAGTTTTGGAGGAAGATCCTTTCCTCAATTTTCCCAGCCTCTTGGTCTTGGATGATTTCATGGATACTTCAAGTGTTAAAGACATCTCTTAATATCATGGACCTTAATAACATCCATGACAACTTTGTCTGCAGGGAATTGTAGAGAGGTTTTTAGGGGTTTTCACAATAAAATAAGAGTCCTCTGTCTGCATCATTGAATTGCTGGTTTGCTGTGTGAAAGTGAAAAATCTCAAGCAGATACAGGTGCTGGATCTTGACTCTCCTTTGGAAAGCTCAGGGGTAATCCCAGGGCTTCGTCAGGCTCTGAAGTGGATGCTAAAGTCTCCAGATCCCTCTAATTGGATCAGCTGCCCTGCAGAGAGGCTGCCTGTGTCAGGTGCCCTGAGCTGCCCGTCAGAAACGCCTGCTTGGGACACATTTTAGTCCTCACATGTGTGTTTGGGAAAAGCAAAGGCCGAGGGTGAGCCTGAACGGCACACAGGCAACATGCATGCACACACATACAGTACCAGTCAAAAGTTCAGACACACCTACTCATAGAAGGGCTTTTCTTTATTTTGACTATTTTCCACATTTTTTGAATAATAGTAAAGACATCAAAACTATGAAATAACACAAATGGAATTACGCAGTGACTAAGTGTTAAACAAATCAAAACTTACATTTAAGATTCTTCAAAATATCCAAACATGTTCTTTAAAATTAAAATTTTTGGAAAGAAATTCATACATAGGCATTAACTTCACTATTTATATTAGTCTAAGAAACAAATTTCAAGCATTTAAGCACAGATCTTTAGATCAAATGTCTTTGAATGCATGTCTCCCCTTAATTTTAATCAGGTGTATCCAAAGAGTTCACTGGTACTGTACATAAACAGGCATGCAAGCATTCAAATACACATGCATATACATGTTATATGGAACAATGATGTGAGCTGTTTACATGTATCGTGTGAAAATAACTAACTTCCCAATGTGATAGCATGTAAAATGCATTACTATGAAGACATTAGTCAGGTATTTTGTCATCATACATGGACAACCGCCCCATCTCCAAGCTTTAGTAATGTACAGGAGGCACAATAAATGACTGACACCCGGTGCCAACAGGATTTGTAATGTGATTTAATTTTTGGTTAAAGAACTGGGGCTCTAACCAAAGGGATGCAAGGTCCAATCCCAGGCAAGGCACTCCTGTTATATACTTTTGAAGATCATTTTCAAAAATCTTTTCAAAAAAAGTTGACAAACGGTAGTTGAGGTTGGGATGTCATTCTGGATATTCTAAACAAATTGAGGGAAATAATGTTGTCTATCTGGAGAGGACTCAAGCCATTTGAACGAAATGGGCTGAAATTTATTCAGTTATTATTCAGGTATTATGTTATTAGCGGAAGCTAGTTCAGTGATTAAGAGCAGCACTAAGAGTATGTATCTGTCAATCTGGTCCTTGTGATGATCAGCACTAATAGAACAATAATACTATATTAATAGTTATAACCTGAAGCATGTTCCTTCAGTGATGTTGTTATCTCTATGCCTGAACGTCTCAGTGAGGTGAATGTATTGGTCTGCTGTCTGGCTGTCCTCTGGAGCGCACTGCATGTGGAAGTGGAGGGTGAAGAGGAGGGTGACAGGCGTTCCCACGGCGTTGAGTGCATTAAAGACTTAAGAGGTTAGGGGGCTGCCTCTGTTATGTAAACCCCCTCTAAAGCTGCAGTGTCCTCATTGTGGCCCTACCTGCTTAGAGAGCACACGAGCCTGCTCTCTGGAATACATATATCACTAATTTATGTATATATGCATGCGTGTGTGTGTGTGTGTGTGTGTGTGTGTGTGTGTGTGTGTGTGTGTGTGTGTGTGTGTGTGTGTGTGTGTGTGTGTGTGTGTGTGTGTGTGTGTGTGTGTGTGTGTGTGTGTGTGTGTGTGTGTGTGTGTTCTTGTTGTGTCAGCTCCATGTACTGGCACAAGTCTGGGCACTGTGCTAAGTATAGTAGATAACTTAGTGAAAGCAGATGCACAGTTGGGTTTGATTTTGGATGGAGTTTATTTTCACAGACAGGTGCTGTGATTTGGATTTTAATTGGTGTTATGTATATTTTTCTTGCTTGTTGGTGATCTGTTGACTGAATACACTTCATTTGGAAATGGTGTTCTTTTGAATTTTCACTTTTTTATTCAAGTAGCACAGCTTGGCTAGGAAATGGGGGATGTAATTATTGACCTTTCACCTTTATGAATACCTACATTAAATATTTGTAAATTCATGACATTTTCTTGTTTCATGACTAAGCACAGAGTTCTCAGAGTGCATTTTACTGGTCCCATTGTGTTTAGTCTGATGTTATCGCTGAGTCAAGTTCTTTAAGTTGTGAGTATTCATAGATTTACTGTATATGTCACTCGTGAGCGTAGCAAAACATGAGTGTCATGATTTGTGCTTTCAGCCAGGCTAAACTGGCGCAGGTGCCAACTTCAGAGCCAGCCACCATGACATCTGAACTCAGAGCAACAAAAAGAGTATGCATGTGGCATCCTGTGGAGGGATTATGCGAAGCTGCAGAATCTCTCAGTCATTCATCTCAGCAACTTTCCCAGGGCATGTGAACAAGCCTGCACCCTCCCTCACACGTTCCTCCTTCAACCCGGGAAGTAAAGCTGAGAGGACACTGGCAGAGAGAGATGCGGCTTGTCGCAGAAGGAGTTCTGCTCTAATTAGGCTTGACACACAGGAGGTGTGGGGGGGTGAGGGCTAAGCTTGAGTGTCAGTGTTCACGTGTGGGTTCACAAGGATTAGGTCTTTTGCTGAGGTGAGGTATAGGGCTCCAGGCGGGAGAGTGCAGCTGTCGCAAAGCACAGGGCTAAACAGTTAAAGTTCAGCTTGGGCCCTTCTCTGAGAAAACCCGACTGAACTTCACTTCAAAAACATGTCCTCAAACAGTTGTGAAAGAGCAACCACACAGCAAATGACTGTTTCTAAAATTGACGCGTCCAAACAAACTATTTTTCCCTGGGAAAAATTCTTTGTCATACAAGAAGGTGACTGTCAATATGCTAATCTGGATGGAGCATGATTCACTGATTCACTTGAAATTCTCAGGACAAATGTCGATAAGTACTTAAAAATGAACCTCTGGGAAAATGTTGAGTTGGCTGTACCAAGTGTGCCAAAAAGGCCATGATCATATCAAGGCAGGATTATAAGTGTTTGGTGTGTGAACTGAAAACTGTCCCTTGGTTTTATTTTTTCATAAAGCACTGTTGAGGTTGTTCCAGTCTCAATGAATATTACTTCTACTGCTACTACTTACGATAATTATTATCATCATCATGATTATTTGTAGTATACATTTACAGGGTATGTAAGAAGTTACCATGAATTCACTTCTGTGCTGTTCATCTTCTGTATTATACAGATACAGTCCAAAGACATTGGCCCAGATTCCATGGCCTTTTATATTCTAACACATTTATGGATGATTAATGTAAACCCCTCTGAGGATTTTACCAAATGAACATTAACAGTAGATTACAACCCCCGTTGACCCACCAGACTCAAATCCCCTCCTGACTCCTCTGTGACCTGGTCATCAACTTTGGAAAGGGCTAGGGCAGCAGAAACGACTCACACAGGTGCAAGGTGCAAATGCCCTCAATAATCATACAGTTGAAAGTATTTATTATTCACATTCTAAAGACTGGATTCTTACACGGGACAACAGTGCACTTTCTAAAAGAAATATGCTCAGTGTAAATTAGAGGACAGAAGAACTTTCTGCCAGAAGCAGATTTGGAAAGATGTTAAGAATTCCAGATCAGGTGTTTTTGATGTCGAAGAATGTTGTTGTCTTACTTCTTCCATTATTGTTCATTAGAGAATATTAACAATTAATTTAATTTACACAGCAGGCAGCATGTTCCATCTCGTTCTGTGTTTTGGCCATCACTTCTGTGTTCTTATGATTCTAAATTTGGTTTCTCCATCTGCCTGACGTGTTCAGTAAAATTCACTCACCATATACAGGAGGCTGAGGCCCACACCCCATTGGGGCCTAGTGGGCAACCTCAACTCCTGTCCCAGTGAATCAACCGAGTGACAGAGTTTGTTTGTTACACCCGATGACTCAGAGGAAACCCCCCCCAAGCACTGAGTGTGTGTGTTTGTGACTATGGCTGTATGTGAGTGGGTGGTTGAGTGTGTGTGTGCGCGTGTGTGTGTGTGTGTGTGTGTGTGCGCGCGTGTGTGCGTATGTGTGTGAGTGTGTGCATGGGGGGGCTCTGATGAATTAGCACTTTGCTGAACCTCAGCAGTAAGGGCAGGGGTGGGGAGCAGCTGTGAGCTCCTGATAAGCTCAGATCTGAGTAATTGTAGGTCAGACTGTTTTTTTGCACGTCTTACTGTACGTTTTTAATGCTTCCCGTTTCAAAAAGAATGATTAATATAAAAGGGTGCATATAGCTGGTTCATCACTTAGTGTGTTGAATGGACAACTGATTTGATTTCAGGGATAAGTTGAATACTTGGTCAGAACTTCAGCGAACTTTGCATTGATTTTACGTGCGTGCTGATTTTTGGAAGATATTTGGAATCTTCACTGCTGCACATGTTTCAGGAATCACCTCCTGAAGTTACAAAACACAAAATTTTGATGTTATTGACGTTTAAATGTTTCATGTTTAAATTTATCATTCAATAACAAATGTAAATGACATCATGATCATCAACACATCAAAAACCAGATTTGCTTAGAGACATACCAGTCTGTCAATCCTAACTGACAGCAGTGGTGAGATTCCCTGCAGTAATGGTGGTTAGTAATATGCTGATGCTCTTCATTTTCTCTCTTCTAAACACAGTTCAATTTTGTCAATCACAGACTTCTCTTTTGTTACCAGCAGAGGGCTCTGTTTTGCCCCTGGGCAAACCCATGCGATGCATTTGGGGCATTTACATGTGGATTCAATTGAAACCACGAGTGTATGGCCTGTTTCATTAGTATCCTCTGTGCTTATTATTCATAGCATTTATCATCAAATAATTAAAAGATGGGAACTCTATGGGAATATTTCCTATTTCGGAGTAGAGAATATCTCATAAATTCACATTTGTTTGTCCATGTTTCCTCTCACATTTGACTCCAGAAATATACTTTTACCAGCATATGGCAGTGAAACAATTGGGCAGGCTCTAATCATTTTTATGACAAAAAAGTTAGGGTTAGGAAAGAGATCAACATTTAGATCAAACCTGTTCACTCAAATGAAATGAAAATACAATGAAATAACACCTTAGCTTCCATGCAGTGCTTAATGGAGCAGATTATGTGAATGTTTTCAAAACTATAGTCATAAGTATTTTATATACACACATGGAGAAGCAAATTGAAGGACACAAGCTAAGGAGATATTTTTGACACTGAAGACACTGAAATGGATAGAGTGAGGTGGGCCACAGTACGTGGGTTTATCAGGAGTGTCTTTAGTGTTGAGAGATGAAGGCAATATTGTGTATGGCGGAGAGAGGGGCGTGTTTTTTGCACAGTCTCTGGGTGTGGTGAAAAGGAAGCACCCACAGTTTGACTCTTTGTGAGAGCGCACTCCTGCAGGAGGTGACGGCAGGCCAGCCTGGTAGGTGGTGCTGGGATTGCGCTGGCTTTGTTGAGATTATGGGAAGCCAGTAACCTGGTATATAAGGAGCCGGTAATCCACTGCATATGTGCGGCTGCCTCAGGTTCATGAGATCCCACTGAGCCTCTTTCTCCTCTCCGCCTCAGTCCCCAAACGCCTCGGCTCTCCGCTTTCCACACTGCTGAATCTACACTTCTGTTCTTTCAGCCACCTCTTTTTCTTTAGGTGAATGCATGTACATGGAAATCATAAAGCACTTGAGTGCACTAAGAATAAGTACAGTGATACAATAGGGGAATGTGTCTGAATGCCCAGGACCAGAGAGCAATTCTTGTTTTTGTTCCACATTAAATAAACCAAGGCTCTGTTTCAGAGAGTTCCTCTTTGCCACTGAGATGCTTGTTGTGGCCCTTTTAATACTTGGGCCCTTCAGTCGTAATAGTCTCCCTGTGCATCTAAAATTAGAGTTTACCTACTGGGCTGTGCCAAAACACTGACAGTGGAATCTGAGAGCAATATCCAGATGACGGAACGCGTGGAAGGCTCCGAAATGCCCACAAAGTCCACATCATTCTGTTAGAGTGCTAAGAGGCCATTTTGCTGTAAAGCCACCAATGAGAGAGATTACCTTTCAAATTTCTGTCCTATTCAATTCTTGCAGACAGCTGAAAGTGAAAGGCAAATGCTGTTGAATTATATTGCAGGTAGTTTTCATATTTGGCCATGTATTTGCATGTTGCATTGAAGTTTCACAGAAATAACCAGGTAAAAATGCATTCCCTTTCAGAATGTGATATTCTCTGTGTATTTCTCACATATGCTGAAGATGTTTAAAATCACTCACAGAGTACCTTTTACAGTTATGCATGACACAATGAGTGCCTGTGTGTGGTGGTGGCCATTTGGTAAATATTCAGCTTTCGACTGTTTCTGTTTTATGTTGCTTAATTGGTACAGTTTTTCCACATGTACGAAGTCAGCAGAGAATGACTGGCCATGTTACCATGACGTGACTTCCCATGTCACCTTTCATTACCCCGCGGGTTATAAAAATCCAACCCTGCAATGTCACAAAGTGGTTATTCTAATCCCCTCACCGAGCCTGGTCACACGGCCCTAAGCCCTGTAAATGAAAATGAGGAAGTGCTCCTTATCCAAAGCTCCTCTCCGCTGAAGGAGTATTCTCCCCCAGCCTCCCAACTGCAGGGCGGTCTGGTATCACTTTCATCTCTGCTGGACTGTCATTCACATGTTCTTGCTGAATTACAACAGCCGTCTTTACAGACTCAGTATCTGGGGCAAAAAAGATACATTACACGGTCATCTTAATATTCCGGATTTTGTGTGCATTGCAGCATGGAAATTGATGGGTTAATATGTGCTTCCTGTCTCCAGGGTTCCACCAGGGGATATCTCTGTGTGGCTGGCCTTCCACTGTGACACTTTATAGATTTGTGCACCTGTTTTATTGTGAAGTCTGTTTCAACTACTAAAGGCAGACACTTCCTTTGAAGATGACTCACTGGTTTCTTTGTTCTGTAGGAAATCAAATGGTCCATCTCTTTTTCTCCCTCCCTGTCTCTTTTCCCTCTTGTTTTTTTTTCCTCATTTAGTTGTATTCAGTAGAATACTTCAATGAGAATGATGGCTTACTCCAAGAAAGCTGGAAAAGGCTGGGTTTAGAAAAGTGATTTTTTGATGATTTGATGCATGCAGAATATTGAGGTTTTGCCAGGCACGGCTGTCCTTATGTGCCCTGTTCAGGGTACAGTCATTGCATTTTCAGTCTAAGAGTGGAGTTCAGTTCTCCTTTTAAATTTGGCTTTTCCTTTGAGTAAATCATTGAAGGAATCGTGCCTTTTCTGCTACATAAACAATAACAGACCCTTTCTTAAATATATTATTCAATATTAAAGGGTGCATAGGATTGCTTTCTAAAAAATATCACCATTTTACAAAACACCACAGTAGTACTCTGACAGGTGCTTTGAATAGATTTTTGGAAAGAATTCAAAACATTAAAATAGCTTGTGAGGAGCTTAGGTGATCGCTTCTCACTTTTGCAGCTTTTCTTCAAATAAACTCGGAAACAGAAATATCAGGCACAAGTAAAATGGGTTTACAGAAGTTAAAACAAAGACTAATTTTCCTTTTTTTTTTTTAAAAAAAAAAAAAAAAAAAAAAAAACCATTTGCACCCTTTCTAAGCAACCCTCCCTGTTCTGTCCCTGTACTGCATACTTCAAAATCCTCCTTATATTTATACCACCTGGTGTTCTTAATTAGGAGGTGTAGTCAATGAAACAATTAACCAATTATGCAATGGTTGAGCAGACACACACAGACACACACACATTCTCATGCATACAAATCCAGCGAGAGATGAACCTGATGGCAAAGAAAATGTATCTTTTTTCAAGATTTATAATAATTACAATTAACTGTGCATGAAATAACAATTAAGAAGACATATAGAAAATTATCAAAGCACATTGCTCTTCACAACACAATACACATTCATACTGGGTTAAAATATTGAGGGAAATATTTGTCCATTGGGTTTAAGACTTTCATCTTTATGGATCAATACCAATGAAAGTATTTAGTCGGATGTACTAAGCACATGCCAAGCAAGGTACAGATATTTACAAATACTTAGTACAATTAAACATTTACCTCTGAGTTTTAAATCTCTCATAGAATCATGTGAAATGCTGTATGAAGTCAAACTACAAAGCAGATGGATTCCATTCAATTTCCCAGGTTCCATGTATATAGCTTTTCCTTGTATGTGGAGTATAGTATATCATCATTTCCTGCCATGATCATGTTTCACCATAGATGTTCTCAGCCACCTTATCTTGAAAAAGAATGTACTGTGCTATGTTTGTCTGCCTTTTATGCAACATTGAACCCCCAATTCAGGTGTTTAAAGCTCTCCCAGATTTCATGACAATCTGAAGGTGCCTAAAGAGGCTTTGGGTTCTATCCTTAGTATCTAAAGGACCCGATTAGTGAGAAGGCGTTTTAGATGAGAGCTTTTGAGCTGCCAGTTAGCTGTTCTGCTTACTCACTCCACATGCTATGGTTTCAGGTGGATTTGGAGCTTATTCTGCAACACTCCTTTTCTTGATGCATTGTTTTTTTTAACGTTTTATCTACAAATTAATTTCTGACGGACTCCATCAAATTGGATAATGTTTCCTGACAAAGTGAGTAAACATTATTTTTTACATCATTGGAGGTGTAGTTTAAATTTGTGTTTAATGCTGGAATTTCAGAAATGGTTCCGAATTGATTCAGTACAGCAGGGGAGGCTTGTTTATTTGCAGATCAGATCAGCTGTATGACTGCAGGTTAATTACTGAAATAATTCAGGCTGATTTGCATTATGGTTGTGCATTTTGTCTGTTCAGCGGCATCTGATTCTCAGAAAATACTACAGTAAAATGCATATGAAGAGCTCAACAAATGAAAAAAACTGACTTTAAACCCATGTGTATCATCCGATTTCAAAGTACTTCTTCAATTAAAGACTGAACAACACACACTCTGACAGTATCTGATTGCAACCATCACATTTGATAATAGATGCCTAACCTATTCTCAGCCTTAGTATAGTTGGATGTATGGAGGGTACAGCGAACTCTGTTAACTCTATGAAAGAAACAAGCTCGGTGGCTCTAAGGACATTGAAAACCTCTAAATAAATCTACGTATTTGTCTCAATGTAGGACCTACAATTACCTACACATTATTAAGTGACTAAATGTCTCCCTTTGCAAAATAAGAGGTGGATATAAACAAATTGTGGGTGAACGCTCTTATACAATGGCAACTTTTATTTATAGTTGTGTTTGTAGTTGTGAAAGTCTTGCAGGAAATAACTCATCTTATATAAGACAGGAGGAGCAATATTTAGCCGAAGAGCTAATCCTTTGCAAGCCTGTTCTCTAAACTCCGAATTCACCTGCAGCTACATACAGTACAAGGCCTGTGTGACTGTTGAAAGTAAACTTAAATGATGAAACCTTAATTTAAGTACAAATTCTGAAAAAAACTATTTGCAATCAACATCTAAAAGTAAATCATTTATGTACTTGACTGGCCCATTGTCAAAAGCAGTTGCCAACCGTTAACAGAAACCATTACAGGGCATTTGTGTACCTATCCAGTCAATCTGTAGCTCAAAATTAGGAATGATCACATTAACAGGGTCATTACAACTACTATTATTAATGTTATTGATAATAATAACAGTAGTAGTAGTAAGTTGACGTATTTTGCATGCTGTAGTGAAGTCAAGGGTTACATTATTTGTTGAAGCCATCCAGCTGTGATGTTTTTATGGGAAGCAGGAATGGGAAGACCCTTTGGCTGGAAAGGAAGTCGTGGGTCTGTGGAATCTCACTAGCGAGGAGGATGTGGTTTCTACAGCTCGCACCATGATGCCCCTGGGCACTGATTAACAACCATGATGCCCATCATTTTGTTTGTAGACTAGATTTGTGTTCTTTATAATGTCACCAGCACAATGGCTGCTTGTGCTCAGGAGTGGTTCATGATTTTTGTGTGTATATATCTATATATTTATCTGTATCTTTCTCTCTTTCTCTCTCTGTATATAAATATATACGATTTGTTGTCAATAATTCACTAACACACAGAATCTTGTCACCCAGATAGGTATGATATAACTTAATATGTGGATTATTATAGGCTGATTTGATTTAAAATGTAAATTTACGTATGCCTATCTTACCAGAGATCAGATTATCAGACACAGCAACCTTAGCTGAGAAACCATATTATATTTGATGATGAATTCCTCTTACCTTCTCAGAAAAGCAATCTCTGCAGCTACCCCAGCAAAGTGATGCCCTCTCCCAACGTATATGAAAGAGCAAGGATGTTTATTTAAAGCCACATACAGCCTGGCCCCTGATATCTTTACCTCACTTGTTTTCTTCTGTAGCGTCTGTCAACATCAGAAAAAAAGGAAAAGGGCTACATGGGACTTTGGCGAAATCACATTCAATATTTTTGTCCAGATGTTTTTGTTTAAAAAAGTTGATCAAACTAATGGCCCAATAAAAGTGTTAATATGCTTTGTTAGGCTACACCTAGGAAAACTATGTCAACCTAGTTCAATAGCTAATAACTAGATAGCTGTTAACACTATTTATACATTTATTACAGACAAGCTTGTTCTGACCTGGGAACAACCTTAGACCTTAAAATGACTCACAGGCAGCTGGTCTTGCAGGCCTTCCTTCCTGGGGTCATCAGTGTACAGAGCATGTCGGGTGTACTTCTCAGAACAGCAAGGTAACTAGGGCAATACTGAGATCTCATAAAACATCATGCAGCTCTTCATTAACGTCTTACAGTTCAATGTTTTATGTACAGTGTAGCCTTGGAGCTCTTTCAATTCATTGTACATTTATTTCTGTAGGGCATGTACATACCGGTCAAAAGTTTGGATGCATGTGATTAAGATAATGGGAAACATGCATTCAAAGACATTTTGATCTAAAGACTTGTGCTTAAATGCTTGAAATTTGTTTCTTAGACCAGTGTTTCTCAACCCTGCTCCTTGCTCTATCCTTGCTCTACCTACCTGACTGAACTCATCAGTGGCACATTTTATTAGGTGAGCACACCTGATTTAATCAAGCAGCAAGGATAGATAGAAGCTATGCAGGACAGGGTGCCGCGAGGAGCAGGGTTGAGAAACACTGTCTTAGACAAATATAAATAGTGAAGTCGATGCCTATGCATGAATTTCTTTCCAAAAATCTTTAAAGAATATTTTTGCCTATTTTGAAAAATCTGATGTATTTTGGAATCTGAACTATTTTGAAGAATCTGATTTGTGCATAATTTCATTTGTGTTATTTCTTAGTTTTGATGGCTTTACTATTATTCTAAAATGTGGTAACTAGGTCCAAAAAAAGGTCCAAACTTTTGACTGGTACTGTAAATCACTGGAAGGGTAAAAGACATTCTTCAAAGAAATACAAAAGTGATTACAAGTTCAGAAACTGAGTGCTGGAAGTAGGTTCCTGAAGTAATGAGATTGGGAAGGAACAGATGGACCTGCTGTGTTGAGGAGACCTAATTCATTTAAGGTCCCCGGGAGGTGCATCTGAGCTTCCTTCTCCCCTGGGGAGAGAGCTCACGATCACAGTGAAAACTGCAGGACCACTTTTTAACAACTAACGTATTTATTGATTCTTTATTTTATCAATAATTCTATCTTCTAGTACTAATAACCTATACTGAAATAAGTACTTAATTTGTTATCATGTATGTATAGGGTGTTTTGACACAGTTTCCACTTCTGTGCTATTCTGACCAGAGAAAGAATGTTAGCATTACAGCTTGGTCATGATCTTTAGCAGCAAGCGACAGGAATAGTGCAAAGGTACACTCTAATGGGATTAGTATTTCTAAGTTCTTGCTAAGAATACTGTGAGTACTGCATCCTGCTGTGAAGAACTTGCGATGAGAATATCTGGCAATGTTGCCTGAAAGTGAAACCAAACTTCCTGTATCATCAGTCCTGGCCTCAAAATCATACTATATTATGAGGCAAAGGTTGTGCGGTTTTTAATACGGTGAATGAAAAGCAAGTCAGTGAATTCGTACTTAGACATGGAGCACTGTTGAACACAGGTATTATCATTACAGACATATACACATTATCACAGATATTATCTTCTCTGTAAGACTTAAATGCAAGATGCACTGTGCTGATGCCAAGGCTTACAAGCTCTATATCTTTTTTAAGAAGTAATGTTCCTCTAAAGTTTCAAAGCTAACGGTCAACACAACGATGGGTCCACGTTTTGAAATGTCAGCTGACGGACAACACCAATTAGCCTGAGAGTTCTGGAAAGGGGGCGAGGCTTCTAGCCCTACTTGAAGGTGATTGGCTTTCACCAGGCGAAATTTTCGCTCGAGTTGAACATTTTTTAACTCAAGCGAACGCTCATTTCGCCCATTTCGCGTCGCTTGCAGTTTCGCCGCGATTAACTCCGCCCATTCGCCTCCTGCCATTGACTTTTCATGCATTCACGTCGCGCGAAAATTTCGTGTCGCGTCGCGTAACTTAAAACGCACCTTTAGAGCACTTTATAAAGCTTGTGGAAGACTTGAAATGCCAAGGAAGTTGGCTGTATGCATGATGTGGCTGAGATTATATTAGAGTCTTTATAACATAATTGGATCAATTAGCTGGTATGCGTAATTAATGCAAGTGACCTTGTGCTGGAGGTGCTCCACATTTCACCAAATACCTGGTCACCAGCATTCATACGGTGTAGTAATTGATCCAATTATTTGGCAAAAGCTCAGACAGAGCAAAGTCCAGAAACATCTGCAGTGCTCTGGGATCAGAGCTGCTGAGTTTACTGGTATGCTAGCAAGCCACCTTGCTCAAGGGAACCCTAGCAGAGAATCAAAACAGCAACCTTTTGGTTATAAGTCTTGTTCCTTACCACTATACCACACTGCTGTCCACAATAAGACCCTGGTAACACTGTGTCCTTGCATCTGACCAATACGAGCCTGCTAACACTGTGTCCTTGCATTTGACCAATAAGACCCCGCTTACACTGTGTCTGTGCATCTGACCAATAAGACCCCACTAACACTGTGTCTCTGTGTGCGTCTCCCCTCAGTGTGAAGTGAGTGGGCAGAATGCAGGCCGCTCCAGTCTCTCCATGCCCCGACCTCCAGTCGAACCATGAGCCGCCTCAGCGCCTGCCTTCCCTGCCCCAGGCCTGCCCCGCAGTGACCGCTGCCCCCCTGCAGAAGGACGCCCCCTCCCCCGGCGGCGACCCGCAGCTGGGCGGGCTCAAAATGGCCGCGCACCGGCGCCACTTCAAGTGCTTCGACGCGCTGCTGGACGACCTCTCCCAGCGGGGGGGCCTGCCACTGGGCGTCCGCAGCGTCACCAGCCCCCCCGGGTCCCACGCCCCGCACTGCCCCCCGCCAGGGGACGACGAGGGGTGCCAGCCCTGCCCCGAGCACCGCCAGGCCGCCCGGCCCCACGGCCACACCCACAGGCTCCACAGGAGGCCCGCCCGCCCGGAGGAGGCTCCGCCCACGGAGTGCGCGGGACACCGCCGGCACCACCACCACCATCACCAGCACCACCACAGGCACCGGCACCGCAAGAGGATTGTACTGGTGAGGAACAACGACCCCGCGGTGAGGAGGACCATCATTCTCAACCTCCAGGCCCTGCGCAGTCTCAGGCTCTTCATAGAGGAGATCTCTGAGCTCCTGCAGTGCCACATCAGGAAGCTCTACACGCTGGATGGACGCAAGGTGAGCAGAGGATACCGCTGCTACTGGTTCTGCAGCTGCCACAGCTGCTGCTAATGCTGCTATGTTGCTACTGGTACTACTGCTGCTAACGCTACTTCTGCTGTATGAAATGGACACACAGGCCTTGGCTGTGCTCTGCCAAATCATGAATTTTGAATATTGGAAAGTCTTGAATATTGTAAAAAAAAAAATACTATTGGAAAAATTAATAATCATAAGAGAACAGAAGAGAAGCTTGATTCAGAAGAGAAAAACAACTAGAAGTGTATGTCCTACCTGTGGGTTGCAACACTTCCATATCATCCATGATGAAACATGACGTCTGGCCAACTCTTTCTTTTGGTCCTGAGAGTGAATTTATGGTGGGCGTGTGGAATGTCTCAGCAGGTTCTCTGTTTTCCTCCAGTCTGTTGTGGGCTGAAGGGTCCCTGATTATTACTGTGTGGATTGTGGCAAAAAGCTGACCTTTTGATTGGCAGCTCCAGCAATCCAAACCTCATTACACGCTCATTACATTGAAGTCAGTGCCTTATGAAAGATGGAGGGTGCATTCACCTGTTCTGGGCTGGCAGAGATTCACAACCACATAGTCACCAATACTCAACCAATGAATGATTTTACACCAGCCCTTAGGATGACATACATGCAGAGAAATACTTAATATGAAATGAAACGTATTAAATGCATTAAATGTATTCTTGAAGACTGCACAAGCCAGGTCTCTTCTAATAATGAAGTGATTTTTCTGTGTTGTTTGCAGCTACATTTAATATAGCACTGTTTGACTAATACTTGCCAAGCCCAAATATTCATACAACCAGTGCAGTGCATGGTGGGAAATTGACAGAAGCTGAATGCAGGCATCGTTTGAAACCTCTTTGATTGATTTACTTTATTTTGAGATGTAAAAATGTGTCTGAAATATTGTGAGACCTCTTTTTCATCTGTGAAGAAAACTGTTACAACTTCTAATTACAATTAACAAAGAAATGACATCAACAACATTAAAAGTAAAAAAATGTGTGCAAAACACCCATGGATGTTTCAGGAAACGCTATCACTTTAAGACTTTGGCCAACAGTCTGCGACTTCTGAAGGCAATACAGGAGTTTCCTGTTTATCAGAGCTTTATTCTCCAGGTCCCCCTCTGTCCACTGTAGAAGGCCCCTGTGTGGTAGAATGTCCTATTAGCATGGCCCCACTTGTACTGGCCAGTGAAAACATGGTTTTAAAGAACAAAAACCATTCCAGTGGGGCTTTTTAGGGGACTGTACAACTCCACAAACACTAAACAAGGTTGAACAAGGTGAAGCACGGCTTGAGTGATGTCTAAACTTGCTTTGAAAAATTAAAAGTTGAGCCCAACTTTCCTCACAGGGAGTGATACCTCCCCAAGATTTCCCAAGATTTTATACGTGTATGAATCTCTATAGATAGATAGATAGATTGATAGATAGAGAGATAGATAGATTGATATGTATATAGACATAGAGAGATATAGATAAATATATAGATATATACACACTAATGACATATACACACTAATGACATGAATCAAGAATCAGGAATCAAGTATAGGATTCGATTTTTAGAAAAAAAGTTCAGAGGATGATTTTAAAGGTCTCAGTTCTGTTTGAAGAGGGATGTTATCTCAACATAATGCTTTTGACAGTTTCTTTTTATCATGAAAAACATCTTCAGCTGAGCTCCAATGAAGGACAGTTTAGAAAGTTACTTAAATTAGTTACTATAAATATATTCTTTCAGCTACAAAAAAATCTAACATTAGCTTACCACAATATTACATTTCCAATTAATTGATGATTTAATAGCCCTTTACAGCACATTTATAATAATACTCTAATGGCATTAGTGCACAGTGGAACAGCCATGGAAGGACACCTTGTTACACAACTCACATTGTAACCGGAGCTCAGAAGTGGGATGACAGATTAACGTTATTACCAGGTACCTGATTGTCCAAAAGAAGACACTTGCTTTATTTAACATTTAACCTTTTTCATAAATTTATATGTCATTAGCCCAACTGAAAAGAAGCTTGATCATCCTCAGTCACTCATTAGTACAGTATTTTATTTGATTGCTGTTAATTATTAATGAATAAACAATACAAATACATTTACTGTTGCAAAATGGTTCATCAAATGTGCAAGGATTTGCAGAAAGCAATTTCAGTTACCTTGGTTTACTTTGATAAATGTGTTGAATGCCATTTACTTAAGAAATCACAATAAACAGGTCATGTTCAAGGTATTCATTAGGACTAGCCTTTCACCTGTGCAGTACCTTCAGCTTCATGTTATTTTCCTCTTGGAGGAAGCGATCAGGGTATTCTTCTGTCTGTATTTATAGAACAGGATGACCAGCCAATGCTTTGTTATATCTATTCATCTTGTTCAAAACAGAGCTATTCTGAAACTGCAGAAGCAGGTCAGCATTGACAAAAAAACACATTTCTGCTCAAAGCCGAAGAAGACATTCAGAGACGCACCCAACGTGGTTGTAATTAATTACTGTACTCTCCATGTGTTACCTGTGAAAGCTGTCTCATACTGCTCGAGTATGTTCTCACAGTGCCTGCACAGGCTTTAAGCCATAATGTAGTGCATAGCATTCCCAAGCAAGTTTATTTTGACCTCACCTTTAGCCTTCTGAGTCATGGTTGAGCCTGAATGAGTTTTAGAGTGAGTCTAAGTCTATATTCTATCTAATCTAAGTATTCAAATATTTCATATTTTGCAGAACGTACGCAACATTTCTCTACTGGAATATAAGCCCAGTGAAAAGTGCTTGGCAGTTATCTCAAGGAGGCTAAGACCTGATTTCAGTGGTGTGAAACTGCATGGACTGCCATTATGCCAACAGTTCACAGACTTGGCCTTGGCAAGATAAAGAATGGCTGAAATGAGAATATGTTTAATCATTTTAAACATGTAATTGTGCTATATTTTAATTGTAACACTGCGTATTCCATGCATGAGTTGTGTATGTAGGTGGTACAGTATATTTTATCAATAATGAGTCATTCATTTTGTTAACCAACAAAAACAAAATGCTAAAAACCAAAAAAATATGCTTTTTTGCTGAAAATCATTCCAGATCATTTTCAACAAATGATGCTCCAATACATGGAAAGAATACAGCTGTACACACAAATAAAATAAAATATGAATGGAAGCTGCCCTGGAGGCATGTCTGCTAAACAAATAAATCATGTAATAATTATTCTTTCGATAATGGATTATAGCGGCTTCACGCTACTGCATTTCCTGTTCATTTGTGGCCGTTGCTTTTCGTGCAGTCAGCAAACTCCCGAGACGCAGGGACTCGATGGATAATGGGCCACATCAGGAACGCACCATCGCCTCACTAAGCCTTTACCAGAGGATAATCCCGTCGCCTAAACACAGGATTATAATCTTTTCGTTTGCCACAGGATAATCCAAGTTAATAATCCTCACTGCCAAAACTGCCTTTGGCCAAGTCCTTGTAACAAGGTTGTCAAAGTCATAAAAAGTGTAAAATTGGCAGGCTCCTCAGCAGCCCTCAGAAATCTTTTTGTAGTCCTGGGCAGAACAGTGCAATATGATGTCAATGTGTGAAAAGTCAAGCATCTCTAAATTGGACATTTCCTACATCAGACATCAGTGGCACAAAACTCCGATTTGAAGTGGCACCGTAAATATTTAATCAAAGCAATCTTCCTACCTTTTCAAACAATGGCATTTTCCAAGGCAAATGTTTATCTCTTTTAAATCTTAATATATTAACTTTCAAATGCTGACATTTTTAGCTGCAAATGTTCCACATATCACATTGATTCACTACTGATAGTTTATGTTATTATGTTTATACATTTTATGTTGCTTGTAGCGAGCAGGGTTTGCATAGGACAGCTTTAATGTGTTTTTAATGCTCAGCATTAAATGCTTTCTTTCAAAGGAAGTTACACTCCCCATGTGGAGAAAAGAAAACAGCTCATTATAATTACACACTTGCGATTTGCATTAGCGTGCAGCGTGGGAAAATGAAGATTACAGATGTCGCCGTTTCCTCTGCCCATTAGCCATATTTTATATCACAAAAAATCTGCAATATTTCCCTTGGACTGTAACAGCAGCAGCAGGGTGCAGGGTTCAGACCAGCATCCTTTAACCCTGTGTGGCACAGTGCAAAAACAAAAAAACCAAATCACTGTATCATGGCAACACCAAGTGGCACTGTTGAGTAACTGAAAATTTACTTTTACATTTTGTCACTCTGCTGATACTCCAGAGCAGCTTAAAACTCAAGGGTACAAAAGTGCTTCTTATGGAGTCACAAGAACAATGGTATATACATAAAAGGGCAGGCCACATCTGAACATGTGTCAGTCCCTTAAATAGTGCTGTAAAATGAGTGCTGTAATTATTAAGTAATTAATATATAATGACTTTTGATTATAATATATAATGACTATAATAAATAATGCAAGCAAACCCACATACTTAACAAGTTATGATACATGTACACTTACATTTACTCATTTGGCAGATGCTTTTTTCCAAAGCGACCTACAAGTGAGGCAGAGTACAACACAAGCAAATAGCCATATAAGGAGTCAACAATATTACAAGCAAATGATACCCCTGGACCAGGTAATGGTGCCCTCTAAGTGACTTTAAACATGTGAAGCAGAGTTGTTCTCCCCCTCTGTTTCAGATTGACAGCATTCACGGCCTCATGCAATGCCCCAGTGTGGTCGTCTGCGTGGGATGTGAGCCCTTTCACCCGCTCCTGGTGGAGAGTTTCCGCAAGAAATCGGACGACAAGCTCCCGAGACTGTCCGCAAAGTCGCGGTCCACCATCTCCACGGACAGTCAGGAGTGCAAGAAAAGTGGTAGGCTATCACAGATGACCTGGATAAGAGGCTCAGATATGACGTACATGTTGATTTCATTTACATTTACACTGAATTCACTGTCAGCATCTGTGGTCTCAGTTCATAGAAACTGTGGTCTTTCGGTTTTTGGCTGCATTGAGATGCGGTTAAAATATTTAGACCTGAATTTCTTGGCAAAATTTGTTAAAAATTAAATTTGAATGTTAGAACCAGGGAGCATTTTATCATTTTCATTTCAAAGAAGCAATGCTATTTTACCTCAGTATTAAATAACCAGTTTAATTCCCTTCAACCAGCACACAAAGTAGTATTTTAGATACATCGAAATGAAGAATGGTTGATGCTAATAACAATTTTAACAATTCTCATTCATGTGTGTTAGTTACATAAAACAAACTAACTGCATTTTATACACATTTATTGCATGTATTTATTGATTTATTTATTGCATATTTTATACATTATTTTATTTATATATCCATCTAATTTACAACAAAGTGGCATCTCATTATAGTCAACAATGGTTTTGCTGCTGTCACACAATTTGTAATTGCTAGGTAATTTCTTCAGCTTTGTTTGATTTCTGTAACGTAACCCAGAGTGAAATCTCTTGCTGGTGCACCACTGTCATTTTTCAGAAGTGTTTTTCAGTACTTTCACTGTGTTACTGGTATCAGCTAATATTGTATGCATACTTCTAAAGTGCTTCTTTGTTCTTGCGTTCTTTTTTTCATGGCCTAATTGCAGTCAACTTTGGACTTGAAACAAAGAAGAGCATTATCCACCCAAGATCTGATTCTGGTTCCTGGTCAACCAAGTACTCCATGTCATCAGAGAAGTCATTTCCAAGTGGACTAAACTACATGGCTCAAGGCAACTCAGGCTGCAATGTCACCTGTCCACACTGTAAGGAAAGCATGGAGGATGACATTGAAAAAAAAGTCCTAGTCAACAAGGACGGGAGCCTTTCAGTGGAGATGAAAGTGCGTTTTCGTCTACTGAACGACGAGAAAATCCAGTGGTCCACTGAGATTAAAAAGTCTGCAGGGACCATTTATGACCATTATAGTCCATGCAATTCCGAAAGCTGTTCGGAG
This sequence comes from Megalops atlanticus, assembly GCA_019176425.1. Taxonomy (NCBI): domain Eukaryota; kingdom Metazoa; phylum Chordata; class Actinopteri; order Elopiformes; family Megalopidae; genus Megalops; species Megalops atlanticus. The sequence goes on along the minus strand of CM032892.1, from coordinate 7,441,200 downwards.
TCAGAATCCATCTCTCCATGTGAGGCTGATGATGTTTACATGACAAAACTCCACCAAAAGCACTTGGAGGAGCCTCACTGTCAGTACTGTTGCACCCACTGCCAGGAATACATGATTTGGAAAAGCCAGGTGCACGATGACCTGGAAACTGTCAGGCACATACGATCGTCCAGCTCGAGCGCATCTTCGCACACAATCATACGCAAAAAGGCATCTGTGGACAGCACGCACACTGGGTCTCGATCCAGTGAGGAATACACAGAGCAAGTGGTGGAAAAATCCACTTGCGTTCAAGAGACTGTTGAGCACGGGGACACCACTGTAGAATATTGCACCATCAGTCGTTCGTGTAGCCGTAGCGAGGTGTGCTCGGTGAGTGCAACGTCAAAGAGCAGGGCATCTACGGCAGAGAAACAGGACAGTGTGGACAATACCCAAGCTTCCGATAATGATGACATCAGACCTGACAGCACTTCCTCTGCTCTTTCAAAGAGCTCGCTGACAGATCAGGTGAGCGTAACGATCACGCAGGTCTCGACGGAGGACAACCGGCCTCCGTCCACGATCAGCAATTCCTCAGAGGTCCTGAAGTCACTTAAGGAGGACCATGACGATGAGGAAGACCTTCCGCCAAGTGTTTCAAGGGCTTCCTTGTGTTCTCATAATGACAAACCTGAAGATGCCGAGCGTGTTGGTAGTGCAGCATCAAGCGCTTGCTCTGTCAGCATTTGCAAATCAACGGCATCATCCATGCACCATTTAACCCCGAGACCTCCAAGCAAAGCATCAACAAGCACGACCCTCTCCGCAAGGTCCAGAAAGTCCCAAGTTGTCTCTACGGCACCGGAAGTGCCAGCAGACCAGGAAGAGGGTCCAGTGGGAGGTGATAATGAAAGAGCAGAGAGTGCTAAGTCTGCCGTTTCCACGAGATCAACAAAGTCGCACAAGGGTCAGCGTGGACCATCGGCAGATGGAGCTTCAACTCCGGGATCAGTCGCATTAGATAACCAGAATGCTCAGGAGGCTGTGGAGGAGGGTGACAGCCAGGCAGAAAATCCTACCAATAACCAAGAGGAAGACGGAAAGGAGACATCAGAGAGAGCACCTAGTGCTGTGTCGGCTAGATCAAATGCATCGGCCAGGTCAAAGAAGTCAAATGCATCAACTTGCAAGTCATGTGGAAGAACAGTTACCCCGCAAAAAATAATACCAGATGATGCTGGACTTGAAGTAAATGAAAAGGCAGGAGACAGAGCTGCTAGTGCTACTGCAGATGGAGGAGAAGGGGATGCAGATGGAAGAGCACACAGTGCACTGTCAGCGAAATCTAATGCTTCTGCAAAATCCAGGAAGTCCAATGTGTCAGAAACTACAGCTTGTGAACCTGCAACAGGAGAAAACCAGATAGAGCAGAGGTCAACAAGTGCAATTTCATCAAAGTCAAATGCCTCTGCGAGGTCCAGGAAATCTAAAGTGTCTGAAAAGGCTGATAATGAGAATGGAGAAGATGAAAAAAGAGAAGATAGAGCGCCAAGTGCAGTGTCAGTGAAAAGTAGCACCTCTGTGAGAAAAAATAAGTCAAGAATATCAGAACACGATAATGACCCTGCAGAGGGAGAAGAAGAGACAAAAGATAGAGCACTAAGTGCCATGTCATCCAAGTCAAATACCTCAGCAAGATCCGTGAAGTCGAAAGTATCAGAAATTCATGCTGATCAAAATGGAGAAGAAGACAACACAGAAGATAGAACAACAAGTGCCATGTCGAGTAAGTCAAATGTATCAGCAGCATCCAGAAAGTCTCAGAAAATATCAGAGGTAAATACGGGTGATTTGAATAGAGAAACAGAGGCTAGAACACCGAGCGCCCTGTCAGCTAAGTCAAATGCTTCTGCAACATCCAGAAAATCAAAATTATCTGAAAAAGTTGCGGTTGACGATGACGAAGAAGGAGATAAAACAGAAGACAGAGCACAAAGTGCCCGCTCAGCTAAGTCAAATGTTTCTGCAACATCCAGAAAGTCTAGAGCGTCTGAAAAAGTTGAAAATAAGAATGAAGAAGGAGAGGAAACAGAGGGAAGAGCTCCAAGTGCCCTCTCAGCCAAGTCAAATTCATCAAGAATCTCGAAAAACTCTAAAGCATCTGCAAGAGCTGCAGATGGTGATGGACAAAATGGAGAAGAAGGCAGAGCGCAAAGCGCCATGTCAGCCAAGTCAAACATTTCCACAAACTCGAGGAAGTCTAACGTATCTGAAAAAGCTCACGGTGATAATGATGGAGAAGACGGAAAGGAGATAGAAAATAGAGCACCAAGCGTCCTGTCAGTCAAATCAAATGTGTCAGCAAAATCCGAGAAGTCTAAGTTCTCTACAAAAGTTGATGACGAGGAGGGAGGAGAGGGAGAGCACACAGGAAATAGGACACCGAGCGTCCTTTCAGCTAAGTCAAACACTTCCGCAAGATCCAGGAAGTCCAAAATATCTGAAAATCCTGGTGATGTGAAGGGAGAGGGAGAAAAGGAAGACATAGATGAAAGACCACCTAGCACACTATCAGTTAAGTCAAATGCTTCTGCAAGATCGAGGAAGTCCCATGTATCAGAAAAAGCTGATGATGAAAATGGAGAAGAAGCTAAGGAAACAGAGGATAGGGCACCAAGTGCCCTCTCAGCTAAATCAAATGCTTCTGCAAGGTCCAAGAAGTCTAGAACATCTTTAAAAGTTGCAGATGGCAATGAAGGAGAGGGAGAGGAAATAGAAAATAGAGCCCTGAGTGCCCTCTCAGCCAGGTCAAATTTGTCAACAGTATCCAGAAAGTCTAAAGGATCTGCAAAAATTACAGATGGCAAGGAAGAAGGAGAAGAAACAGAGGATAGAGCAGCAAGTGCCCTGTCTGATAAGTCGAATGCTTCTGTAAGATCCAGGAAGTCCAAAATATCAGAAAAAGCTGATGAAGACAATGGAGAGGAGGAAAAGAAAGACAGAGAAGTAAGAGCACCTAGCGCCCTGTCAGCCAAGTCAAATGTAACTGCGAGATCGAAGGGGTCTAAAGTATCCGAAAATGCTGGTGATGAGAATGAAGAAGCCGGAGATGATGAAACAGAAAAGAGAGCACCAAGCGCCCTCTCAGCTAAGTCAAATGCCTCCGCAAGATCCAGGAAGTCTCATGCCTCTGAAAAACCTGATCAGGACAATGGAGAAGAAGAAACAGCAGACAGAGTACCTAGCGCCTTGTCAGCTAGATCAAATGTTTCCGCAAGATCTAATAAGTCTAAAGTATCTGAACAAGTAAATGATGATAATGGAGGAGAAGAAGGAAAAGAAACACAAGATAGAGCACCCAGTGCCCTGTCAGCTAAGTCAGATGTTTCAGGAAGTTTCAGAAAGTCTCCAGTAGCAGAAAATGCTGGTGATTTGAATGGAGAGGGAGAAGAGGAAGATGTGGAAGTAAGAACTCCAAGCAGCCTCTCCTCAAAGTCAAATGTTTCTGCAAGATCCAGAAAGTCTAAAGCATCTGAAAAAGCTGATGGTGAGGAGGGAGAAGAAAAAGAACAAACAGAAAATCGAGCACCTAGTGCCTTGTCAGCTAAGTCAAATACTTCTGCAAGATCCAGGAAGTCCAAAATATCAGAAAAAGCCAATGATCATGATCAAAACGGAGAGGAGGAAGAGACAGAAGAAAGAGCGCCCAGCACCTTGTCAGTCAAATCAAATGCATCAACGAGATCAAAGAGGTCTAAAGTATCTGAAAATGCTGGTGAGTGTAAGGGGAAGCAGGAGAGGAAGAGACTGAACAGAGAGCACCAAGTGCCCTCTCAGCTAAATCAAATAATTCTGCAAGATCCAAGAGGTCTAATATACCAGAAAAAACTGATGGTGTCAATGGGGAAGGAGCGGAGGAAGACACAGAAGTACGATCGCCTAGCGTGCTCTCAGCTACTTCAAATGCTTCTGTAAAATCCAAGAAGTCTCATGCATCTAAAAAAGGTCAAGAAGAGAATGGAGAAGGAGAAGAAACAGAAGACAGAGCAGCAAGTGCTCTATCAGCTAAGTCAAATATTTCTGCAAAATCTAGAACATCTAATGTATCTGAAAAAATTGCAGATGACAATAAAGGAGAAGGAGAGGAAACAGAAGACAGAGCACCGAGTGCCCTGTCGGCTAGGTCAAATGTTTCTGCAAGATCAAGAAAGTCACAAATATCAGAAAAGGCTGAAATTCACAATGGAGAAGGAGAAGAGGAAGACACTGAAGTAAGAGCACATAGCGCCCTCTCAGCCAAATCAAATGTGTCAGCGAAATCAAAGAGGTCTAAAGCGTCAGAAAATGCTGGTGAGTGTAACGGGGAGGCAGGAGATGAAGAAACAGAAAAGAGAGCACCAAGCGCACTTTCAGCTATGTCTAATGCTTCTGCAAGATCCAGGAAGTCTAATGTATCTGAAAAACCTGATGATGACAATAGAGAAGAAGGGGGAGAAATACAAAATCGAGCACCTAGCGCCTTGTCAGCTAAGTCAAATGTTTCTGCAAGATCCAGTAAGTCCAAAATATCAGAAAAAACTGATGCCCACAATCAAAAAGAAGAAGAGGAAGACACAGAAGTGAGAGCGCCTAGCGCCTTGTCAGTGAAGTCAGACGTGTCAGCGAGATCGACAAGGTCCAAGGTGTCTGAAAAAGCTGCTGAGTCTAACAGAGAAGCAGAAGAAACAGAAATAGAAAATAGAGCACCTAGCGCCTTGTCAGCTAAGTCAAATGTTTCTGCAAGATCCAGGAAGTCTCATGCATCTAAAAAAGCTCATGATGACAACAGAGAAGAAGAAACAGCAGAAAGAGCAGCCAGCGGCCTGTCAGCCAGATCAAATGTGTCAGTGAGGTCTGAAGTGTCACAAAATGCTGGTGATGAGAATGGAGATGGAGAAGATGAAGAAACCGAAAAGAGAACACCAAGCGTCCTTTCAGTTAAGTCAAATGCCTCCGCAATATCCAGGAAGTCTCATGTATCTGAAAAACCTGATGAAGGCAATACAGAAGAAGAGGAGGGAGAAATAGAAAACAGAGCACCTAGCGCCTTGTCAGCCAAGTCAAATGCTTCTGCGAGATCTAATAAGTCTAAAGTATCTGAACAAGCCAATAATGATAATGGGGAAGAAGATGGAAAAGAAACACAAGATAGGGCACCCAGTGCCCTGTCAGCTAAGTCAAATGTTTCAGGAAGGTCAAGAAAGTCTCATGTATCAGAAAATGCTGGTGATCTGAATGGAGAAGGAGAAGAGGAAGATGTGGAAGACATGGAAGTAAGAGCACCAAGTGCCCTGTCAGCCAAGTCAAAGGCTTCTGTAAGATCAAGGAAGTCCAAAGTATCAGAAAAAGCTGATTGTCACAATGGAGAAGGAGAAGAAGAAGACACAGAAGTAAGAGCACCTAGCACCCTATCAGTCAGGTCCAATCTGTCAACTAAATCAAAGAAGTCTAAAGCGTCTGAAAAGGCTGGTGATGACAATGGAGAAATAGTTAAAGAGGAAACAGAAAAGCGAGCAACAAGTGCCCTCTCAGATAGGTCAAACATCTCAGCGAGGTCCAAGAAGTGTAACACATCAAACTGCAAATCATGTGGAAGGGCAGTTACACCACGATCAATAGTATCAGATAAACCTGGGTCTGAACTGGATGAAATTGTGGAAGACAAAGCTGGTAGCACAGCAGGAGGAGAAGAAGGAGGGGACGAAGCAGGAGGACAGAGGGCCCTCTCAGCTACATCCTTTGCTTCTGCAAGATCCACAAAGTCAAAAGTATCAGAAATCCTAGCAGATGACACTGCAGATGGAGAACCACAAGAAAACAAAGACAGAATAACCAGCCCAATGTCAGCTAAAACAAGCGTCTCTGAAAGATCCAGGAAATCTGTGTTTGCAGACACGGCTGCTGATGATCAGAGCGGAGATGGAGTAGTAGATGAAAGACAAGATGGGGCATCAAGCGCTACGTCAGAAGAAAGAGCGCTGAGTGCAGTGTCCCACAACAGTGGGTGTTCTGCAAAGTCGAGAGCCTCCAACAATAAACAGTGTCCTGACTGTGAAAGAGAACCTTCACCAGAGTCAGTGCTGTGTGAGGATTGTGCCAGGCAGGAAGGTGAGGAGAGAGCAGGCAGTGCTCTCTCTGTAAACACTAAAGCATCTGGGATGTCAAAGAAGTCCAGCCAATGTCATAGCTGTGCCTCGGAGAAAATATCGAAAAAACTACCAGAAAATGAGGTAGAACACATGGCAGAAATGGGCGAGGAAAGGGCTGCCAGCTCCATGTCAATTAAATCCAAAAAGAGCAGCCAAATACAGTGCAGTGCCTCTGAAAGAGCCGCAACACCTACATCAACATCAGTTTCCATTGGGCTGGTGGAAGAGCAAGGTGCAGATGACATTGATGGAAGATCAGAATGTGCCATGTCTGTCAAGTCGCAAGCCTCAGTGCACTCCACAAAGTCTATGACTAAGCTATGCAGCACACCAAAGTTATCTCCTTCAGAGGTGGCTGATGAGACTGAAAAAACAGAAGACAGACCAAAGAGTGCAGTGTCAGCTAGAAGCAGAGCTTCAGACAGATCTAATAAAAGCAAAGCAGCCAGCCACTTAAATGTTGAGAATGATAGGGTGCCCTCTTCCATGTCAAAGACATCTGGTGGATCTGTTCACAAAAAGTCCCCAACAAGAGACCTGCCATCTTCTAGTAAAACCTCCATTATTTCACAGCACTCTGAAGATGGTGATGCAGCACAAGATTCAGCAAATGAAACCAAAGAGGATGGTGTGGATGAGGCAGAGAAACCCATGAGTGTTCACTCCAAAGCATCTTCTAAACATAGCAAGAGCAAAACTCCTGCTGACCTTGTTTCACCAACTGCGTCACGGCCTGTTTCAAGTGTCTCTGAGAGGCCGGCTTCAGGGAAATCAAAAATCAAAGACGATATTGCAGCGGAGGTGGAGGAGAGACCTAAGACTACTCTGTCCAATAGTCCCTCTGATTTGTATGTGGAAGGACACAATGTAAAATCTGAGGCTAAAAGTGAGAGTCCATGCTCAGTGAAGACATCAAGATCAAGTAAGAGGGCTTCTGCTGTTTCAGAGAGTCAGTTCAGTCCCCGGCCACCAAATGGAACACCTAACAAAAGTAAGAGACCCATCATCCAGCTTGGTACCTCAAACAACAGTAATGGGTCACGGGCTGGTCGTCCTCAGGAAAAGGTTGACAATGTAAGACCAGCTACTGGAGAATCCAAATCAAACAAGTCTCGCAAGACATGCAATGGAGCCCTGGAAACAACAGATTGCGGCAGGAATATCAGTGACAACAAAAGTGACCATAGCAGCAAATGCAGGCACAGAAAAAGTCCCTCACCACAGAAATTGGAAGAAGACATGTCTGAATTAACGCCGTCTATCTTACCAAATGCCTCCCCGACAGAGGTTGTAAATGAGTGGTTGAAGAAAATACCATCAGACAGTTGTATGTATGAAATGGGGGATGAATTTAATGAAAATTTTAATCAAACTGAAAACCTGCAAAATCAAGCTGAAACTGTACATGAATCTGTGCAAAATGAGCATCAAGGGAACAAAGAAAATGATGAGGCTGAAAAAGTGGTCATGGATGAAAAGTCACATGAGGAAGAAAATAAAGAAGCTGAAACAAAAGTTGCCATTGAAGAGGAAAACCATGATTCCTGCAATAATGAGTTGACAGAGACAGAGACCTCAAAGGCAGACCTACCTCCTTGCTCTGATCCTAAATACCCCTCTCGAGAAGATTTACCAAAGACCTGCCATTCTTCAGTACAGCTGATGAAGGTGCTGTTGAGCCCGAAACTTGACAGATGCAGCAGTCTGCCAGAGGTATCCCCTGTATACGGAAGGAAACTCAGCAATTCAGCTAAAGGACTTCTGGACTGCCTTGCAAACCTTCAGTTGATAGATTCAGGTCCTGAAGATGCAAATGCTAAAAGTACAAAATACCAAGAACTCATGAGTCTCCTGCAATCCCTCTGGTTCACTGGCCCCTCAGAGTCTGAACCGCAAAAGAGGCAGAAAAAGAAATTCAGAGACCAGCAGTCGGTGGACGATGAGTGCAATCCCAGATCGTCGTCAGGGGTGGATGTCAGCAGTGGTTCAGCTGGCTCTGGGAAAAGCAGTGTCAATGATGGCGTGAGTCAGACACAGAAAGCTGCTGCAGAAGACCAAGATACCGACCAGGACGCACAGCTCAAATTACAGGAAGAGAAAATGGAAAATGAAGATGAGGAGAGCACTGCAGTCTCCTCACCTAAGTCAGTGACAGATACAGAGGTGCAGGGCACAACATATGACCCAGCAACTCCGGATATAGCCAGTCGAGTGCAGTGGACCCCTGAGAGTGTGGTGACAGGCAAAGATGGAGAGAAATCGAACGGAGAAGAAAAAGGAGAAGGTCCGGCATCAGATGAGACAATTCGAAGCAATGAAAGTCCAAGAGAAATATTAGAAACTCCCTCCTCATCAAACAAGAGCTCTGGGAATGACAGCAGTGCTTTGAAAGGAACAGAAACAGATCAGCAAGAGGACACTAGTTCTGGCACACCTCCATCTGTGCAAAGAGCACAATTAACTAAAAAAGCTTCCCAGGACCCTGATCCTGTTTGGGTATTGAATTTGTTAAATAAATTAGAGAGGCAATTCATGACACATTACATTGATGCAATGGCAGAATTCAAGGTCAGGTGGAGCTTGGAAGATAATGAACAGCTGGATATCATGATAAATGAGCTGAGAGACGAAGTTCGCAAAAGGATACAGTCAAGCATAAACCGAGAACTGAAAAAAATCCAGGGGCGTGCTGGAAGAGCTCCAAGGCCACCAAAGGAAGCCATGTCAAGAGAGTCAACTGTGCAAACCGAGCAACGGCGCCGGAGGCTGAAGGTAATGCGCAACCAATCCATTGACACGCAAAAAAGTGACGAAAACTACACAGCAACTGGGACTGACTTCAGTGACCAGCGCAGCGACGATGAATTCTGCCCATGTGACACTTGCGTAAAAAAGAAAATGGCGTCCAGGCCCACCGGAGCCGTTGAGATTGTAAGCTCTGCTCCTGTGATGATGGATTTTGATTTAAGGAAAATTCTACAGGTGAAAAGGGAAGTTCCTTCTAAGGTCCCTGAAGAACAGGACATAGAGGAGCAGACAGACGATATCAGTATAGCTAAAGCGGAAAAAGGCAACATTGAGGTTGGGCAGGAGAAAGCAGATAAAGAGAGTAATGGTGAGGAGGAACAGAGTAATGAAAAGGAAGAACAGGGTGAGGCCACAGCAAACAATGAGGACGACATTGAAACAGAAGCAAAGACTCAAGACGAGGAAGAAAATAATGACAAGTCTGATCAGGAAACAGAGCTCATAGCTGAGGCAGAAAGTGTGGACACTGCAAAGACAGAGGAGGGTGACTTGGAAGGAGCGAGAAAAGAAAAATGTGTAGAAGACAAGCAGGAGGAAGAGGAGGAGGCAGAGACTGTTGAAATGCAGGTGGCTGAAGCTGACATTCTTGATAGCACTGAGGGAGTGGAAAATGCAGATGAAATAGAGGACATTGGAGAAGTTGCAGGGGGGGTTGATGACACAGCAGAAAAAACAGAAGCTGTTATGGAAGAAGAAAAAGTTGGAATAACTGAGGAGGATGAATTAGCTGAAACAACTGAAGCTATTGAAACATTTGCAGTGGATCAGGATGCTAAAGAGATGGTGACAGCAGAAGACAATGATGAAGAGAAGGAAGGAGATACAGCTGGAGATGAACCTGCCAAAACTGAAGCACTTGAAGATTCTGAAACAGCTGAGGAAGTAGTACAAGATGAGGCAGCTGTAGGTGAAAATGCTGAAGAATGTGAGGTAGCAGAGGACAAAATAATTGAAGGTAAAAAAGCAGAATGTGAAACAGCTGATGAAGGTGAAGCAGAAAAGCATGAGACAGCTGAAGCTGAAACAGCTGAAGAAGGTGATGCAGCTGAAGAAGCTGAAACAGCTAAAGAAGATGAAACAGTTGAAACTGAAAAGGCTGATGAGGGTGAAACTGAAGAACATGAAGTAACTGATGAAGGTGAAATAGCTGAAGCTGAAACAGCTGAAGAAGGTGAAGCAACAGCTGAAGCTGAAACAACAGCTGAAACTGAAACAGCTGATGAAGGTGAAACAGCTGAAGAAGATGAAACAGTTGAAACTGAAAAGGCTGATGAACATGAAGCAACTGAAGAAGGTGAAATAGCTGAAGCTGAAACAGCTGATGAAGGTGAGGCAGCAGAAGCTGAAACAGCTGACGAAGGTGAAGCAGCTGAAGGTGAAACAGCTGATGAAGTTGAAGCAGTTGATGCTGAAGCAGCAGAAGAAGATGAAACAGCTGAAGCTGAAACAACTGATGAAGGTGAAGCAGCTGAAGGTGAAACAGCAGAAGAAGCTGAAACAGCAGAAGAAGGTGAAGCAGTTGAAACTGAGGCAGCAGAAGAAGGTGAAGCAGCTGAAGCTGAAACAGCAGAAGGTGAAGCAGCTGAAGGTGAAACAGCTGATGAAGGTGAAGTAGCTGAAACTGAAACAGCTGAAGAAGGTGAAGCAGTTGAAGCTGAAGTGGCAGAAGAAGATGAAACGGCTGAAGCTGAAACAGCTGATGAAGGTGAAACAGCTGAAGCAACAGCTGAAGCTGAAGACACAGCTGAAGGTGAAACAGCACAGGAAGATGAAACAGCTGAAGAAGGTGAAGCAGCTGAAACTGAAACAGCAGAAGGTGAAACAACTGATGCTGAAACAGCTGGTGAAGGTGAAACAGCACAGGAAGATGAAACAGCTGAAGAAGGTGAAGCAGCTGAAACTGAAACAGCAGAAGGTGAAACAACTGATGCTGAAACAGCTGGTGAAGGTGAAACAGCACAGGAAGATGAAACAGCTGAAGCTGAAACGGCTGATGAAGGTGAAGCAGCTGAAGCTGAAACAGCTGATGAAGGCGAAACAGCACAGGAAGATGAAGCAGCCGAAGCTGAAACAGCTGATGAAGGTGAAACAGCTGAAGGTGAAACAGCTGAAACAGCTGATGAAGGTGAAACAGAAGAAGGTGAAGCAGTTGAATGAGATGCAGATGAAGAAGGTGAAACAGCTGAAGGTGAAACAGCTGATGAAGGTAAAGCAGCTGAAGCTGAAACAGCTGATGAAGGTAAAGCAGCTGAAGCTGAAACAGCTGATGAAGGTGAAACAGCACAGGAAGATGAAACAGCTGATGAAGGTGAAACAGCACAGGAAGATGACACAGCTGATGAAGGTGAAACAGCACAGGAAGATGAAACAGCTGATGAAGGTGAAACAGCTCAGGAAGATGAAACAGCACAGGAAGATGAAAGAGCTGAAGCTGAAACAGCTGATGAAGGTGAAACAGCTGAAACTGAAACAGCTGATGAAGGTAAAGCAGCTGAAACAGCTGATGAAGGTGTAACAAGAGAAACAGCTGATGATGAAACAGAAGAAGATGAAACAGTTGAATGTGATGCAGAAGATGAAACAGCAAGGAAGAAAGCAGCTGAAACTGAAACAGCTGATGAAGGTGAAGCAGCTGAAACTGAAACGGCTGATGAAGGTGAAACAGCTGAAGATGAAACAGCTGATGAAGGTAAAGCAGCTGAAACTGAAACGGCTGATGAAGGTGAAACAGCTGAAGCTGAAACAGCTGATGAAGGTAAAGCAGCTGAAACAGCTGATGAAGGTGAAACAGCTGATGAAGATAAAGCAGCTGAAACTGAAACAGCTGATGAAGGGGAAACAGCTGAAGAAGGTAAAGTGGTTGAAACTGAAACAGCTGATGAAGGTGAAACAGCACAGGAAGGTGAAACAGCTGAAGATGAAACGGCTGATGAAGATAAAGCAGCTGAAGCTGAAACAGCTGACCAAGGTGAAACAGCACAGGAAGATGAAACAGCTGATGAAGGTGAAACAGCACAGGAAGATGAAACAGCTGATGAAGGTAAAGCAGCTGAAACTGAAACAGCTGATGAAGGCGAAACAGCACAGGAAGATGAAGCAGCTGAAGCCGAAACGGCTGATGAAGGTGAAACAGCTGAAGCTGAAACAGCTGATGAAGGTGTAACAAGAGAAGAGGGTGATGCAACTGAAGAAGGTGAAGCAGTTGAATGTGATGCAGATGAAGAAGATGAAACAGCTGAAGCAGATGCAGCAGAAAGAGAAGCAACTGATGAAGGTGAAATGACTGAAGCTGAAAAAAGTGATAAAGGTGACACAGCTGAAGCTGAAACAGCAGGTGAAGGTGAAACAGCTGAGGAAGGTGAAGATGAAGAAGAAGCTGCAGATGATGACACAGCTGAGGATGGAACAGCTGAGGAAGGGGAAACAACAGATAACACAGCTGAAGGTGGAGACGCAATTCAAGAGGAGAAGATCAAAGATAATGTGGAACAAAAAGAACATGCAGATGAAGTGCCAGACATTGAGGATACTGACAATCCTGATGAAACCAAAGATGAAGGCATGGCTATAGGAGAGAAGGAAGAGGAAGAAAATGAGACAGCCGATGAAGACGATAAAGCTGGAAGCCAAGGAGACTCTGCTGATGGGGAGGATGAAGCTGATGAAGAAACTGAGGCAGATGCAGAGACTGATAATGCAGAAGAGGAGGAGACTGACAATGCAGAAGAGGAAAGGGAGGAGGGTGACGATGCCACTGTAGAGGGTACTCAGGCCTCTTTAGATGTGACGGTCAAAGAAAATGGCGAAGTTGAAGATGGTGCAGAAGCTGATGAGGAGGACTCAGAGACAGAAATACATAACAACAATGAGGATGAGAAAAAGGAGAGAGCAGAAACAGAGCAAGAGGTGTCCGTTACAGAGGACCCGGTAGAGGAGTTTACCAATGAGGAAGATGATGATGATGACAGTACTGCTGAGGTGAACAGAGAAATCTCTGAAGAAGACAGTAATGTAGAAAGTGAACACCACCTGGCTACACACACAGCCAACAGCCAGTCTGGGACAGAGACAAAATCTAAGGCTGGAAATGACGCACAGGGCAGCTCGAGGATTGCAGGCCTCAAAGTCAAACAAATGTACCCCATGTCCTCAGAAGAGGGGAGGGAAACTGGCTGCTCGAGCTTCGAGGGACACAATGCCGACACAGAGTCTGCCAGTGAGATGTCAGAGAGAGAGGTGGCTCCCCCAAGTAAAAAATTGCCTCCGCAATCCATCAAATCGGGAAAGCCAAAAGAGAGTGACATTGACGAGGATGAGTTTGACTTCTAATTCCAGTCCTGGAGTTATATAGCTGCAATAACCAAACCTTGTTAAATTAAGCACTTTATTATTTCATTACTGTTACTGTAAATGTACTCGTGGGCATTAAGATACAACACAGGATGACCTGTGGAAATTGCAAATAAAAGGGAATTATTTTGACTTGAACACAAAAGGTACTGTAAATGATTGTTTTCCTGTATCTTGAAGCTTGAGAAAATGTTTTTTTCTTGAGGTTAAATGACATTTTTGTCAAAGAAGAATGTATAATGCACTGTATAGTAATGTTATTTCCTATGATAAATGAGTAGAATTTGCAATGTAATTATCGAAAAAATATACATAATCTACTCAGTTATAAGCCTTAGCCATATTGTATTTTACATGAAAGGAACTACAGACAAGGGGAGCAATATATTTTGCACTAGTCAGATGTATATGTAACTAAGTATATAATTATCTATTGCAATAATATTTGTGATGAAACATATATTTGATGAATATTTTAACATATCTGGTTGAGGGCGTTCATCATCCGCTTTTCTTAACATCCTTTGCTGCCTGTTAAAGAATAAAGTTATTATCTCAGGTAGCTTAAACGAAAGTATTCTGAATTTTGTTTCTGTGTTGGACAGAACATCTCAGAGACAAGTGAGTGTGTGTAAGAATCTAATTTTGCTAAATAAATTAGCAAAGACAAGTAATTATAGACTTCATTCTCCGAAGAGTGAACATACTCTATAATTGCATTGAATTATTATATAATAATGTAACATTAACCATGTATCTTTTAGATATTTAAGTAATTTATTTTTATAAATATGAGAAGGAAGGCTTCTGCTTTTGAACAGACCCTCTATAAGATGCATTTGGCCATAATGAAGTTAACACATGAACTTTGTTGCTAACTGCTGGAGCTAACATCAAATCAATGATAAAATTCATATTTTTTGGCCACTTTTACTTGAAGACCCTTGGGCTCAATTTGCATCCTACTAACAGAAAGTTAGTAGAGAGACAGTGAATTTATGATCTCTGTATTCAAGTGTACTTTGTTCCCCACTGTGAGATGATGAGTGCTCTGCTGGAATCAAGCTATCCAAGGTGAATGGAGTGATCAGTGGCAATTGCCATTTTCCTAAAATGTGCTAGACACTTAATAATTTCCTTTACACAAACTCCCTGAATGCATATTTAAAGCCTTTATATACTCACGGAAGAGGTATGCCTTAGATGCTTATAACATATATCTTGATGTATACGTCCAATAATACATGTTATTATTGTCAGTGGCTTTAAAAATAACACAATATCACCAATTCCATTTTTCAACATATGGAAAATTGCAATATAGAGGGACAAGTAATGATCCAAAATAATACACTCATTTATCAAAAGCTACAGATCGTTGAGTCTGTTTCAAGAGCATCAGTTTAAGCATGTAATACAACTGAATTGCTACAACTGAAAATTTGTAAAAATGAAAATGTTATTAGGTCATCGTGGAGCCAGGGCATGTTTCATCATTTCTTTTGATTTGTTTTGGCTAGAATATGGGTTTCTGCAGTGTGGAAAAAACTGCATTATGACATTTGATTTCTGCAGTAACTGAAAGCAATGGACACTAATAACTTGTCTTTCACTATGAATTTAATGTACTGATATTCTTTATGGAATAAAATGTATTTAAGATGAAACATTGCTAGCTGGTTATTTCAGTACCTTCACCACACTGAAACAGAAAGACATCATGATTCCTGGGACTCCCCTGAGGCTGTAACATAAATTCCTACATATTTTTGCTAAAGAATATTCTTAAATATCAACTAACGCTGTGGATAGGATCAGAGCATATTCCATTGAAATGAGTGGTTCAAACAGGTGAAAAGGAGTATGCTGCTGGTGGTGATTCTCATTTAACTGGCACATGTGTAAATCCTGATAAACAAATGGAGTCTGCCTCATATCAATTGAAACCAGTTAGAAGTGTGTATGTAGTTTTAATTATCATGAGTTGTCACCTGGATTTCCCTTCACATGGCAAGTGCCAGTACAAGTAAATGGTGAATTATCAATGAATCTGTCTGTCTCCAACATGTTCAGCAAGATTTGTTTTCTTTTCCTGTTTTGTGAACATTTTGTTTGATTGTAGACGACTTGGCCATTTACTCAGCTGCTTATCCAAACAGCACCTGTATGTGGTCTATGCTTATACTGTGTGTGTCCCTGTCCTTATTTTGCCAGCAGAGGGCATTGTTCACAACATAAGGACTGCTACTCACCAATTGCATTTAATGTGTGACAATATCATTATCATTGCTTCTGTTAAAGGAATGCAGAATCCAGATGAAAATT
Organism: Megalops atlanticus; assembly: GCA_019176425.1. Classification (NCBI taxonomy): domain Eukaryota; kingdom Metazoa; phylum Chordata; class Actinopteri; order Elopiformes; family Megalopidae; genus Megalops; species Megalops atlanticus. The sequence continues at coordinate 7,425,547 of CM032892.1, read as the reverse complement.
ACTAAAACCCAGTGTCTCAGTCAAGTGCTTGCTCTGGGCATAGGCTGAGCCCTATGGTCCAGGCTCAAAACCAGCCATGTCATCTGTTGTTGATGACCTGGAGCCTACAGCAGTGAAAATTGCCTTTGTTCTGCTGGAGACGGGTGGACAGATCAGCCAGAGTCCCTTCATTGCAACTGCTATGTTCTGCACCACATTGAGACAAGCTTAGTGTACATTTCTACTTTGGGTCAAAAAAGGGAAAGTATTAAAGGAAAAAAAAATACAAAAAAGATAAAACCAGTAAAGCTCCAGCAGTGAATGTTCAGGAATAATCCAGTGATAAAACAGAAACAATGAGGCTAAGAAGACTGTTGCAGGCCTGTTTGTGGCTTCATCATTGATGGAAAAGATTGAGAAGGCCGTGCTAATATTATCCGAACAGCCCAGCTGCATTGTTACCTGGCTAAAAACCTACCCCTAGGGGCTCCATCATCCATAGGGTTTAGCTGGTTTCTTAATGTAATTAATCAGTTACCTTTAGTGCCAGAGTATAAACCTCCCCTGCACAGAAACACAGAGATCCAGGGATTCTGTCTACTAGAGTTCATTGTCAGCTGACTGAATAAGTGCAGCTAATCTATGTGTAATGCCTGTGCAATGTCATTACAATAATATATTAGTCTGTAGGACTTTCATTACTGTTGTGCCTTCACGTATTTACTGTAGCTGCATGCTTACAGTTTTAAATAATAAGGGTCTATGATAAATGACCAAGTAATAGTAAGCAATACAACACATTTAATTTAATTTAATCACATATGAATTTTAATACCATAAGAGAGATTGCTGTCAATGAGTGTGTAGGGGTACAGTGATTGGGCTTGGAGTATGAGGTAGGGGACAAACCTTGATGTAGGCCCAGGTTGTTGACACCCCCCCACCCCCACCCCCAAACTGGACATCATACGTAGTTATACAAAAAGAGAGCAGATGGGGTGGAGGGGGACCCAACAGTTGATACAAAAAGGAAGCAGATCTTTTATACTTGAGGATGGGAACCAGTTTGTTAATTGCGTAGGGGTTGTCGAAAACTTCTCCTTCCAAATCTTCACTTGGAATTTCAATTATTTTCATTTCACTTTATTTCTACAGCATCACCTATTTGGACCTCTGCTTGAAAAGGCTGGGCTAGGAAAGCAATAAAATATACCTCTTAAAGTAACACAGCATGCTGTAGGTCGCTGGTTGGCAATTATTTTTAACAGTCTTTCGCAAAAGTAACAGGCATTAAATGACTGTAACACTGGAGATTGTCTTTCATATTTTTTTGAAACATGAAATTATTTCAAAGAGGAAATGACAGGAACAAACGGAAAATATTTCTGAGCCTTTAATAGATCATACCGGGACTGCTATGACAAAATAAGTAATGTGTCCTAAAATATTGAGGGTGAAAATCAGCTAAACTATTAATAACAACCGCCATCTCATACATCAATTTGAAGCCTTCTAGTTAGAAGTCAATTCCCAGTTATTCTGATACCCGAAGCAGTGTTTTGTTTTGTTCTCTCGCTTGGTATGTTTTAACAGCGTGACTGCTTCATTGAACTACAGAGTAAAGCCCAAGGACCTTTTGTGGCAACTGCAATTACTCAGAGAGCCGGCATACGTGTGAACACTGACAGAGGCTCAGGCGGAAAAAAAAGACTCTTGTATATTCTTAAGAGATCCTGCACAATGTATTCTAAAGTGAATATCAAAACTGGATCATGTCGCTCCTCATTGTAACTGTCCCTAAATGCCTTTCATGGAATTACATACTATAGCAGACGACACAGCCGTGAATTCCAGCGCCAAGTCATTCAGAGAACAACAGTGATGAATAACAGTGTTTATATCCAAGTTATCTGCCCTTAAACCAGCCCAAAGCCTTCATTACAGGTGGTCCTGAATGCCAGCAATGAGTAAATATTCAAACTCCTTGCTTAGCTTTAATTAACATATACCTCTGACAGCAGGATCCAGCGGATAGGTGTGTGTGAAACTGTCCGTGGAGACTCTATTCTTCACCAACTTCGCGCCTGAGCCACAGGCTTGCAGCCCCTTTAGACGCCTCTGATGAATGGCTCTTCACAGCCACTGCTTCCAGAGGGGACATGACATAAATAATTGGTGTCACTTCAATCGACCATGTGCCAAATGGCGGAGGAGCCAAACAGCTGACAAAACACTACATAATACCTGAGGTCCACCCCCCCCGGCATCCCAGCATGCCCCTGGGCTGCTTCCTGCGGGGACTTGGGCTTGGAAGTGTCAGGCTCAAGTTTGTGTTCGGTGCTGAGGGGAGTGAGACGTGCGCTTGTTTCAGACGTTGAGAAGAGGGTTAAGTAGAATTAATGTATCGGTGTTACTACGATCTTGAATAAATCATTGCATCTTGCAATCAGTACTTTCTATTAGAAATGTATTTCTGCATTATTCAAGATGGTGAGGAACAGTTCCCCAAAGGCCATCTAGTTTTCACCTAACATCAGGTATATATACAACAGTGTATATATTTGATAGTTTCAGTGAAGAAACTGTTATATATGAAATCAAAAGTCAGTTGAATCCTTCAAGACATTTACATTTACAGTTGCATTTATTCATTTGGCAGATGCTTTTCTCTAAAGCAACTTACAAGTGAGGTAGAGTACAACTCAAGCAAAAAACCATAAGGAGTCAACAATATTAGAAGCACTGCATGACCATGTCGGCCAGACAAGGTATGAGCTAGCTGGTAGAGCTAACGAGTGTGTTAAAAACCATTATATTACTTTTTTATAAGAAAGCAGCCTTTCCTAAGGGAAAAATAAAGATGATCATAAACTAATAAAGATGCACTTCTACTGTCAGATGTGACACTCAAAAGAAAAAAAAAACGTTGCAACTGACACATTGCAAACATTGCTTTTCTTTAATGACATTCTTTACTTCTGAGAATGCAATCACCTGTAGACAGATATGAACATTCATTAGAATTTCAGTGAAGATTAACTCAACATGAGAAGGTCTTCAACATTTAAATCATGAAATGTGTATATTTGTGAGGATTGAAATGTTTTTTCACGATATGAAAAATCCCCATTCCTGTTATAAAGCCATTGAAGGGAAGATGAAGAAAACAGAAACACAGTTTGAAGTGCATCTGGAGGATCTCCATAGATGGGCACTGTGTGATGGAGAGGTGAAAAGGTCTGCAGGAGGCCTGGGTACAGGGCATGCTTGGCTGGTCTCCACTGTCCCCAGCTTCTTTGGAAATGTGCATAAATATGTGGAAATGCTGCAGGACGCACCTGCCAACCGGGAAAATCTATTTCCACACCAAACACTGAGAAATCGGGAGATCTATTGTGGAGTACAATGCAGGGGGCTTTCCCCCCCACAGTGTTTATCTCCGAGTGCTGTATCAGGGCACAGCTGCACAGACCTGCTTCTGGCTGAAAACATCACACTCTTATGGTCCAGATGGTACAGAGACACAATTAAGTGCCAGCCAAACAGATCTGCACTTTAAGTGACAAAAGTTGAGAGACCATCTGTGCATGAGTTCTCTGTCCAAAGCACTGCAGTAATGCAATCCACAAATAGTGATGTCAAGAGAACTCAAATTTGCAAATGTATATGATGCGATTAAAATGGTGCAAGTGTTTAACACATTTTAACACAAGTTTAACATTTTAAATGCAAACTTTAGTGCCCAAAAATGAGGGCTTTTTTTCTTTTTCCCACCTTGTTTTCCATATTTTCAGGCATTATATGAGAGCATGGTCATTCTTTTCAATTTCTCATGGTTACGGTGGATTCACCTCTCATGTAGCTATTTTGTTGAGAGCAGCAATTCTCTCTTTTTTTTCGTAAATGCAAACTATGAAGCGGAGCTCCTCCCAGTCAAACTGTAATTAAGAGGAGCGGTTCTGCAAGGTGGAGCTTCGCGCTGTTTCGCGATGTGTCATCGTTTTGCAAAGCTGACACCCCTCCGCAGAGCGCTCGCTGTGCTAGGGCCTCTGTTGTGCGACGTGATGTGGCTGCATTCACAAGGGAGCAGCCCCGCCTTCTGGCCCTGCAAAATGTCAGTTCATCACTGCAAAAGGCACAGGTGTTTGGTAGCACCCAAAAGGCACGTTTGCTGGTTCTAGGAGGAAGGGAGACCCAGGGATGCGTAAATCCACCTGCTAAGGCCCATCGACATGATGCGTGCTTGTTTTTTCCACCTACAGAAAATGCTTTGCATTTCTTTTATTTTCAAATGCTTTTATTGAAAATGCTCATTGAATTTCTTATTTATATTCCAACTGAGATCTGCTGTTTGACAAGAAGATTCATTTATTTCAGGATGACAGTTTACGTATGAGTGAAGGGACAGCAATGAGTACTTTTGGTGGATCTCCTTACTAATGCCTTCTCGCCATGTAGTGGTAACAGGAATGTAATGTCATGACTTTGGGGGAGCTGCTCGGTTTGCCAGTCTTTCAGTCAGTCCATGAGTAAAGGATGCTACTGTCCTAGGGCTGCATAGTTACAGACCAAATGTGAGAGACCTTTGTGCATTGCAATGCATTCTGGGAAAAATTTCACATACTTATTGAATTTAATGAAAAACTGAAAAGTGCTGCCTTCTACAAAGCATTCTGGGACAGTGGCAAGATCAGGTCAGCCAGGTTCAAGCCAACAAAACCCTGCAAGAATCCCTTGTGAGCCCACTGCCTCCCATTAAACCAAACAATGAGGAAGTCCGTGAGAAAAAAAACAACCTGCGGAGGAGCCAAACATTATTCGCCCCCTTCTGCTCGGCAAGTACCTATTAAACACGTTATCAAGCAGATTGTTCTCAGTTTATTGTCCGTCAGGTCGGTGATAAAGGAAAATAAATGGGGCAGCACTTCTCCTGGCCCAGATGTGAGTCAGGATGCAGAGTTTTCCCACACAGACAGGAAGTGCGGGCCTCTTCAGAGGAAGTGGTGACCGGCCATCGAGGGGTACCGCATCCCGGGTCGGGGGTGAGAAGCGTGCTGGGCGCGTATGGGGATGAATGGGGGAGGTGTTATATTATTATGATGATGAAGGTGTTTGTGTTACTGTTTACATAGCGATCCGTTACGGCGGCCTGACCTTGCACGCGCGGTTGGCACACAATGGGTCTCCCGGGGGCGGCCGGTGCTGAAAGCGGCGCTCACGGCGCTCTTGGCACGGGGGTGACAGCGCCGTCGTGTGGGAAGACCCCCGTGCCTGTTCCCACCGTTTGTTTCGGGTCATCCTGCCGTTGTTTACGGGCCGCCGCACGCGCGTCGCAGGACGAGGACGGGGCCGGGGCTGCCTGGGGATCGCCCGGCGTGGGACGGTGCGGCTTCCGCCAGCGCTGGGAGCCGCGGCTGGAAAAACCAGCGTGGGAAACACCGCGGCCGAACGTGCTTCATAAAACCCCGAGCACCTGTCTTGCGTCCTGCTCCGGTGTTCCACGTCCTTTTGAGTGATGTCATTGAGTTAAAGTTCACGTTGATCATCAGACAGAATACCCTCCTAATGGCTTGCATATCATTTGATGTTTAATCCATGAGAAACGTGAAATGTTTCTCACCTGTCGATAAAGAGACGTCACTCGCCTTTGGCCGTGTTTTTGAGAACACCAAAACGCTCAGATCTGAGATTTTGAATGGGACATCTGATTTCCCCCTTTGCTGCATCGTTCAGCGTCTCTAGATTGATTTTTTGAGAAATCAAATTTCCTCCCCTAGATTTGCATCAGTTTCCTCTCTGGGGCAAAATTATACAGCACTATGTGCTTGAAATTCCCTGTGGAGCATATACAAACTTCTGTTATTTATGAATAATACAATAATACAATACATCAATTCCCACTCAGAAAGAGGAAGAGGATGTTGGAGGGTATGCCCAATACTTCCTCGATGTCTTCAAACACAACAATGAAAGAATTCAGATGATTGATTACAGAGGCATAAAATACACCTCAAATCAGATCCTTTACAATGAGATTCATAGGTTTACACTCCCACCAACACAAAATGTAAACACACACACACATACACACACACACACACACACACACACACACACACACACACACACAAACACACACACACACACACACACTCTTATGCATCATTCATCATTTCCCTCCTGTTCTGAGCAGCAGTTTCTCCCTCAGACTCTCCCTGTTTAATTTTGGATATTTCAGACGCAATGCATTCCAGCCTTTAACACTGTTCCCACTGACACGCAAGCTGAAATTACTCAACTGGAAAGACAAGTATAACCGTAACTGAGAATCCCACCCAACTATAATACAAAATTACAGTTATTGACCTTATTTTTTAATATTTTTAATTTTTCAAATATTATAAAAGAAATAATAAATAGGGCACTAATATGTTAATTATGTAATATAATATGTTCATATCTTTGTTGCAAAACTTTGTTGCAATTATCTGACACTGTAATTACAAATAATCACTTGTCATTACTATGATTTGCTTTTCCATGTACAAATGCGGTTGAACACAATTGCCAAACATCTATACTCTCTATAAAAGATTATGTGAACAGCTGTACTTCTACTTCTACTATTGTTGTCTCCTTATGGTTTTTTGCTTGTGTTGTACTCTACCTCTCTTGTAAGTCATTTTGGACAAAAGCGTCTGCCAAATGAATAAATGTAAATGATGTAATGTAAATAGCAAGCCACTGTGAATGCAATGGACAAGACCAGTGTGATGGATTCAGCTTAAAAGGAGTTTTTCCCCCCAGTTCCATAGGAAGTTAAGACACTGTGATGTTTATGAGAAATTACGACAAGTCACAGATGAGACTTGAGTCATATTTATGATTCACTTTTGCACATTCTTTAATATTTTAAACTGCAATTTAGAACAAACATTAAAAAAATAATGCAACTTTATCATGAGGTTATTTTAATTAGTGAGTTTACACTTAATGGCTTACACTTACAAATAAAATAAAAATATTTTAAATAAATTTCAATGATTAAATGAATGGTTTTATTGGTGATTTCTTACACAATTAATGAGTTTACACTTAATGACTTACCATTACCCGTAAAAGAAAAATATTCGTAGTCATACAATATGGTGTGTATTGACAAAATTGCATTAAAGTGGATACAGCAGTGGTAGGTCTGAAACTAAATCCTCTACTGCCCTCTAGTGTTCTTATTGCTATTTGCCAGTTTTTTTTTTTTCCTGAGGGTTTTTGTAAAACCTCACAACCCCTGAAAAACTTCACATGTACAGTATGCAATGAATAAAGAACTAATATGCTAATTCTTTAAACCTTCAAAAAATGGAATTCTGGAACAATCACACAGGTTATTAATGGTGCAAGTTTCCACTCACTGGCACACAGCAAAACAGCCAACATTTGATTCAGTCCTACCTAGTCTAAAGATGTGAGTCCAAACCCCACCTTTAACACTTTATTAACTGTATCTAACTGAATTGTTTTAGAACAACTACAAGTCACAATGTTGTAATTTCCTTCTCTGGCTTTAATGTGCATCAGATGTAATCTGTAATTGTAATGGAACATTTTGAGAGAAAAAAGCATTGTGAGAAAAGTTATCAAACTATTAATCAAACAAACATTTGTCAGATCAGATGACGTCCTTCACCAAAGACACTGTTATGCATTCTGGAAACTAACACGCATCAGTTAAAATACACGCACGCATGCATGCATACACACACAGTTGCACACCACAAAACAGATATGCAAGGCTATATCTATATTTCACATTGCGAAAATTGTGCATTAGTTTCTACATTAATCAAAGCTTACCTCCTACCCCCCACCCAGCACTGCTGAGTTTGAACCGAGAGTGGTCTTTTACTGGAATTCTTACAAATTGTAATATAATAGTGTAATGGGTTTAACCTAGATTGTATATGGGTTTTGAAAGATCTGTGATAGACTCTGAAAACCGCCCTGGCCAGAACAGGAAATGTCTCTGCGTGGGCCGGTAACATCCTGGCTCAGATGTTCAGCTAAGCTGAGAGAGAAACCCTACTCTCAGACATCATGCCATCTTATTACAGCCCAACAGTTTGTCCCTTCTGCCTTGTCATTGTCGCTGCATCAAGAAGAGAACTGCAAAACAGTTTTCTCTTAATGAACGATAACCATTCTGTGAAAGACTGCAGCAAAGTGGAACCTTTCTGTCATGAGCCCCCTTTTTGCAATGGTACTCATTTTTGACCATGCCATGCCGTAAGCTTTAAGCCACTTCACCGCAACCCACCCATCAGCAGATATGCATAATGAGTCAAGCAGTTTCACAGAGAGCTCCCACCGTGGTGCACTGAAAATAGGTGCACATTTCCAAGCCCACCCTCTAAAATGGAGCAGCTTATTTTGCTGAGTTTACCCTGCTGGCCATGACAGAAAAGTCCTGCTACCCACATTAAAACTCCTTCTAATTCCCATGTGGCCGGGCTGTTTATTTGATATTATTTACACCTGCTATTCGTGTTACATGCGTCGGAGGATATGCACGCTGTTAACAGCATCACAGCGAAAAGGGATCCAGCATTCACATTTATCTATGTGATGCAACAGTGATACTACCTGATGTGGGGTACACAGCAAACATGTTCTACTTTATTAGTATGCATGGTTACAGGCTTCCTGCTCCTTCCTTCACTCAGGGACACCTTCACATTGCTGCTGCGCTAGTCATGCACAGAAGTTCCCCAAGAGTCTCGAATGATCTACTGAACCTCATTTAAGGGCCGTCAATAAAAAAATTCAAGAAGACTAAAACTTACACTTTGTATCAGCTGTTGGTAGGTGTGTTACAGCTGTGTATTTCTGTTACTTTAAAATTAGAGGAAGTGAGGCAATCGTCAGACTAAGCAAACAGAAAAAAAAAAACACTGGTGCGTTCATCTATTTATTACTCTGATGTGCTCTCCTTGGAACCAGGGAGCACACTCTGACCCATGTGGGGAAACTAAAGCAGAATCATGCATGCGTGAGTGTGGTGTGTGTGTGTGAGAGAGAGAGAGAGGGGGAGAGAGAGAGAGAGACAGAGAGAGAGAGGGTATAGAACTACAAACTCAACGGAAGTTTTGTGAAAAGAAAATGTAGACTGTTTAAACTGGACTACTTCTTATACGCAGGCCACACGTCAAAGACAAGGATAAAGTAAGTCTAATATATTGCATAGTTTTCCATTTGTTAAGAACATGTAAAACACAGTGCAGGTTTTCATTGCTGTAGCACATTGCAGATTTTAATTGATTACAAAATAGCAAACTACTACAGTTAATGAAACCATAGCTATAGATTACTGGTGCAAATAGCATGTGTCTTTTGGTTGCTGTCTAAGTAATTAATCCATATTAAATAATATTATATTAATAATTGATCCTTGTTGAGTAATATTGACAGTGACTGCTTTCGGAATGCTTTGATGTAGTTGCATTGAATGATAAACATACTATTTGCCCTACCAAGCATAAACCACACCGTGTATTTGTACCTAATTAGAAAACTGTAAATAACTGTACTCTCAGCTGGACCTTAAAATTGGGAAGGTAATATTATTTGTAGAAGTAACACTTTACACTTTTCTGCTCTTTGTAAAAGATGTGACAACAGAAGGCTATCAGTTGCTAGACTTACAATACTGCAAAGGCTCAAACATTCTCTCAGTGGTTTCTTCACACTTGAAGTAGATTGCTCCTGAGAGCTCATGATTGCTTATCTTAAAATTTAAATTAAGCAAAACAAAATTACAGTAATTGCCAAAGTACCAGATGAAAGAATTACATGTCTGCCATTAAAATGCCTTTCTGTTCCCCAAAGCAGTTGATTTTTAAGGTGCATACAGGACAATGTTACAATCAATGGGTTTCTGTGGTGTCCACAAAAGTTTATCTTGTGTCAAATCACCGTCCTGGCGCACCTCTAAAATAAAATCATTTCTGCCCAGCACTTTGGAAAATGGGGTGTGTGTATGCTTCCTGTGTATTGCTAACATAGTAGATAAGTATTTTCAAATTTTGGATTTTAACCAGTATTTACTAAATATTTACAAAGAGCAAACATAGCAGAAAGTGTTTGCTCTCTGCCAGCCATATTCATTAAAACATAATCACAAAAATAACTGAATATGGCACCCGCACGATCACTCCGGTTATGTTGCATTGCCGGACTTGCAGGGGCATAACTTCATCCAAACGAATTCAGCAACTTTGTAACGGCCAACCTTTAGCCAGCTAGATGTGGCTAAGACTATCCACTATGCATAATAAGAATAAGAAAATAAGACCAAATTTAAGAAATAATTATGTGAATTTGTCTGGTGTGATAAAATTCCACACCGAATACTAGCCTTTACTGAGAAATGTTCTCAAGCCGTAATTAAGCTATCATAGTGATTATGCTTTTCTAATGACCGCTTTGGTGGAAAATTCAGTGAGGCAGAGCTTCAGTAAAGTGAGGAGTTACAGGTGTAATACAGAGAGTCTCAGCAAGGTGAGGAGTCACAGGTGTGGTACAGAGAGTCTCAGCAAGGTGAGGAGTCACAGGTGTGGTACAGAGAGTCTCAGTGAGGTGAAGAGTCATAGGTGTGGTACAGAGAGTCTCAGTGAGGTGAAGAGTCATAGGTGTGGTACAGAGAGTCTAAGTAAGGAGATGAGTCACAGGCATCATACAAACAGTCTTTGTAAGATGCAGAGTCATATTTTATGATACCTTCTGCTTGAATGCTGTTTGCGTCACATGGTAATGTCGGCTTTGTCACATTTTTTGGGTCAGTTTTAGCAATATGGCACCACAGTTTGTAGGCTATGTTTAGCCTTTTTGGTTTGAGCACTATTTACTTCAGACCCAAGACTTTGAATCAGTGAGAATGTTCAACACTCTCCTGGCTCAAAGAGATTTCACCGCTTCAGATGGAGAGAAATGTAAACCCCATTGACTCTGAGTTTACCTTGTGCTGTCAGTCTATATCAGTTCAGAGGCCTAATCTCCTTGATGATCAGGCGTATCAAATCAACAGCATCTCAAAGTGAACAGACCTTTGGGGTCAAAGGTCGCTGGAAACAAGGAAGGAAATACCAGGCCTGATGTCTGTGTAATTGTCTTGTGTCTGGGAACATCAAGGGCAGCACAAACTGTATTTGTCATGTGTGTTGGAATATCAAGCAACTCATAGCCTAGAGGTCTTCTATCAAGGTCTGTATATTATGTGGGCCAACTAGTGACCAAGCCTCATATTATGGGTCTTTATTTATGTATGCCAAGTCTCACACAAAAAATCATCAAAAAATCAAAATCATTAAATTGCATCCACTGCTATTTAGACTTGTGCCAAGCACACTGTAAACAACAATGATCTGCTATACACCTCTGAACCAGCACAGATGAACAGCAGACAGCAACATCCAGTGATCAGTGGAAAAACACAGCATCAAAAGTGAAAATACTGAATGAAATATAACAGCATTTAAAAAAGCAGACTAAGTTTTTTGCGATAAGCCTCTACCACACATTGAAAAAAGGCTGGATTTCAAAGGAAGAGCAGAAATTCATTATCTGCATGTGAGGAAATGTTAGACTCTAACCCTGCTGTGCCACCTTTTCAGTTTTTACCTGGTGTGGTCAGGCAGAATTATACTGCAGTCTGTGCTGTCTTGTGCTGCCCTACTTTTACTGGCTTATATCTGGTTCACAGCATCGTGGAAGTCCTCTCCTATCCAAGGTAACAGCTTACTGCATTGTTAAATGCATTATTAGATACAACCTTGCCTCTTTTGCTAGCTGCCTGTGGGACACCTACAGAAAGCACAGGGGTGCAATATTAAAGCATTTTAGTAGACAATCTATACTGTACAATATTGGGGACAGTATGTGCTGTATGTGGATTGGAACCATTACATGAAAACTCTCTGGTAGATTATGGGTATATATTTACTTATGGAGGAATAAACATTGCAAATGGTTGTTTTCAAAGTGTGTAACTGAGGGATATGTGCCAGCAATATTTGAATGCTTACCCAGAGGAGCTGCCAGTGTTATTTTAAACAGAACTGCAGGTAGGCATTGTACATGTGTTAACCTCACACATTTGTAGAATCTGTATACAGTGCTAAGGAAATGGATAGCGCTTATCAGTTGGTAGAAAGCATGCTCTGCATTCCTTCCTGGCCAGGGTGAGGACTTCAGGCCACTGTTTAAATGTTTGAATCTCTGGGGACCTGGTGATGGAACTTTAGGTTCATGGCAGAACAGATATTTCAGTTTTACAGCACTGGGGATCTGTTATCTTGGCTACAGTTTAGAGTGTCCTTTGCTAATGTTATATACCAGTGGCTTCACACAGAGCATGGAGCTGGTGATGATGTTTATTGATCAACTGATCATGGTGGCTGAGGTCACTTCCTGTCCTCCTCTTCACAGTTCCTTTTGTGCTGGCTAATCTGTCACACTGCTTGATTTGTGGGATTTTGAACTATTTTCAGATTTTTGTAATATTACAGTGAATGGTGTCCTACCTTCATTTGAACCTTATAATATATATTGGCAGTGAGATTTTTCCTCACTGCCCATATCTCAAACGATGTCCCAGGAGCCTGAATTATCAGGATGATGGCTTCACTAATCACCAAAAAGGGTGGCCCTACTGCGTGCAATCGATGACATTAATTTAAACCAGTCATACTGTTTTGCTATGGTATGCTAAATCTTTTGATTGGTCCACATGAGTCGGACTTAGTCGATTGACGTTACAGTGTTCCTCTGTCAAATCACTAAACTGAATGCTGCTGTAGATTATGATGCTGAGTTAGATGCATATAATGAAAGGTGTCTACAATGTGTGGCAAGGCTGACAGAGTCATATTCCCAAACCTTAAGAAAACATCCATCGATTGAAATCGTTACTCTGAAGGACAATGATGCCTTCCATCTTGAATGCTACTTCCGTATGTGCAACATCTTGACCTGCTAATAAAATGGTGTGTTCATACATTCCTCTCATCATATATGTGTGTGGGTTGGATGAAAAGAAATTCCACAATATTTATGTTGATGTCTGAATGATCACTTCTGCGTCTGTATCTGTATATTCTGTATCGTATTATACAGTGCTGGTTCAGTCTCACTGAGCAGCATCAGGTATCTATTTTTATGGTATATTTCTACACTTCAGCTCTATCTTCATAAACATTTCTCACTACAATAAAGGGATTCCTGCTTTAACAGTAAAATGTGAATTTCAAACCTTTTTTTTTTAGAAATGCAGAAGACTGCTCCATTATCATGGGTTGGAATGGGTTCATAAATACAATGTAAAACGCAATTATGTTCAGACTCTTAAATATATATACTGGTAACAACTGCAAAATTAAATTAAATTGTTAAAGATTAGCAAATTACAAAGATTTGCAATGCTCACCATGACCATAATCCAAACTTGCAAAAATGATGCCACAATAGTTAGGATACTTCAGCATTCCGAAGTAATATTCAAATGCATTTCACGTGCAATGTCATTTCACATGCTATGTTACCTTTGATTTTTGAAGAAAGATCAGATCATAATGGAAATCTTTTTTTTTCTTGAGTTTATCTGAAGAATGTTTGCATACATTTTCAGAGCCCCACGGCCTTTCGTTATTTTATGGTAACCATGGTAAAATCTGACGGTTTTTTCTGTGTTTTCTTCAGGGCAGGGAATGAATGATTTTAATCAAACCTATGAGGAGAGCAGTGCAGAGTGACACAGCAGCACCTGTATAAAGAAAGAGAACTCAGGTAAGGATATACACGTACACACACACACACACACACACACACACACACACACACAGACATGCGTGCAAGCACACATGCACATGCAAAGTTCACTTATATCTTTGACACACATTATCATTTTCGACAATCGCAAGCAAGTGTGCTGCAAATATACCTGACACGCCATACATGAGCTCCTGCGGAATTGCTAAAGTTGAGGCTGAAAAACTGCATGAGGGTGAAACCAAAGGATCCTAGTCTGTGCCCCAGGTCCAGGATAAGACTATGATCATTACTGCGCAGATGACCAAGCTTGCTATTTTCTTCTGCTGTGTCATGGTAGATTAGTCTTTGTGGATGGACTCAGTTTCTCACCTCAACTCAATCAATTCCTCATCCTCCGCTTATGCTTTTGCCTAAGTGCTTGCCTTTAGTGCTTGTGTTTTTATTATTTTATATTGTCCTTCTTCCCCCACAGTTCCCATTGCTTTTCATATGAAGCAATTGCTGAAACCCTGGGCTTGTTTATTTGGAAGGGGGGATCAGGTTTTACTTGAAATCAGTAGGAAGGCATATGCCATTCACCGAGTCTGCTAGGTCTGGAAGAGTGCATACTAAAAAATCAATAAATCTCTGTAATATTGGGAAAATGAAAAGAAGTCATCTATGTGGCAGAATGGTCTTTTCTAGCCAGCTGGATTGATGAAACCTGAGCAGTTTTTGCAAAAAATCTCTAGCAGTAAATAGATTCACAGCTGATGCAGACATATGCAGGGCCAGTGGAAATTATTGCTGATAAGTACTTGACACACTACGCACATATGTTGACACTGCCATAGATTAGTCACAGATTAGAGAGATATCTATCCACTACTGATTCACACATTCAGCTACTTCAAATATACTATAAAATATATCTTACATACATCTAAATATACCGTAAATAACATTTGGCTTAACTCTGTTAAAATGCTTTTATAAACACTTAAATCCAAAACACACTACAAAAAACACTGCACAATTCAAAGTAGACAAAAGTTTTTGTCTTGGTGTTTTCAAAAAACCATTAAATGTAAAAATGCTCACACTGTTTGGTTTTAAAGAATGATTTGCTGGTGAAATCTTGATCAAATACATCTTACTGTTGGGCTCAGTTCTCAATAAACACAATGTACTTAATTGTAAATGACATTTCAGCCAGTGAAAAACATCTTTTGTTTGTTATTGGCAGACATTTTAGTGAATATCTACAATGTAATGTTGTGTAAGACTCCAGAAAAATATCACTTGCAGGTGAATTCAAAAGGTCAAAATATTCACAGCAAGTGCAATGTGGCAGGATGCTTTTGAAACGGTTGTTCAGAAGGTGTGATTTTGTGTCTGTTGGTTGTTCTCCTCATGTTCCCTTGCTGGAACCCAGAATGGGTTGTGCCTGCAGTGGTCAGAAACGTGGCAGAGATCCGGGTCTCCCCTCAGGTGGTGACAACTTCACGCTGAATAGCATCCCTCGAGGATCGCTTCCCGTAAGTATTTCTTGCATCAGACAAGTTCTAAAGTCCTTCAGGAAGTGCATTCATCCTCAGATCAGGAAATATCAAGATAAACCGTTAAAGACAATGGCTGTTGGCTTGCTTAGTGGGAGTAAATGAGAGTGCCATTACCTCATATTGGGGTGTAGCTTTGTCAGTGTACCTGTAGTTCAAGAAGTCATTTTTTTCTTTAATTACTAATGCAGGTTAAAACAAATAACTTCTGTTGCATCTCTCTGACTTTCCACAGTTGCCCACTGAGCCGAGAACAGATGCTCCACAATTTGGTAATGGTTGTGAAAAACCACTTCCTTTAGAAATTTTTTAACGCGTTGTAAAAAAAAAAAAAACAACAAGTAGGACTTCACAACAAAAGTCACACATCAAGTATTTCCATCATATGATCTACGGTCATGCCGTCATTGGCTGTGTCTGGGGGAATTGGACCCTCTTTTTTCTTTTCTGAAAGGCATTAGAGCATTATGCATAGCTGATGAGTTGTGATTGAGATAGCAACTCCAGTGTCACACCAAGACAAAGCTGAACACATTAAATCGTTCAATCTGTTATTGGCTATAGATCACCTACATTCCCAGGGTACTTGTTTCGTATGTCAGTATTAACCAGTGTCTCACCGTAGCTTTTTGACGAATCATATCGTTGATAAATGCCTGTAAATGATATTTTTACAGCTTTGCCAATACATACATTTTAAGATATTGGTGTATTTCCGCAACATTGGACTTCCTATTTAGTAGCAATGATATGATTCATTATAAAACTATAATAATAAATGATAATGTTCCAAAATGCATTACTCACTTATCTAATTAACTGGAATGAAATCCTCATTGTCACATAAAATAGATGTACATTGTAAATTTACCATTTTTATTTTTGAATTTCTTCGTCTACAACATGTAATGCACATGCAACAAAGAAAAAATGGTGCATGTTCTCATCATTTTGGTTGGTTTCAGATAAAGACGTTGTCATAGCTCAGCATGACTTCATACCGGTGAATAACGACGACCTGGGATTTAAAAAGGGAGACAAGCTGAAGGTCTTAGAAGAGTAAGTGTAACTTTAGTACAAAGACACACAAAGTGGTACTGTGTAGTTGTGTGCTGTATCCTCCATTTTGTGGGTGCTGTGTTTTTAGACTATTTGATATATTACTCAGTATTAGTCAGTAACCTTTATTTCACTTGAAGGTGTACTGTACAAAGCTGTATAGGCAACATGATTTACTTACGAAGCCACTAGAAACAGTACTAAACTGTACGTTATGTTCATAAGCGTAGATATAGAATAGTGGACACTTTATACACAAACAAATAACACTAAGACATACAGCAGTTACAGGCTGTGGTTTTAAGATATGGTGAGTGTTATTTAGTGCGGAAGACATAGAATGACGGTACTTTTTCTTTTTAGAGATGGAGACTGGTGGTATGCCAAGTCGTTGGATACAGGAGAGGAGGGATACATTCCTTCCACATACGTGGCCAGAATGGATACAATGGATGCACAGAAGTAAGGACCCTATGACAAAATAATCAATAGTGTCATATGTGTGGAACCCTCTGTATTTAATCAAACCGCTGATTTTGTGCTTAATAATATAAAAATGTTATACTTTAATCTGGATAGCAGTGCATGGGAAAATCATGTTGTTCACAGATAATGTATTTTGTTCCAGAAGGCACAACATTAACAGTAACATTTATTCACATCCCTGTAGTTAGTAAAGTTTGTAAATTCTCCTCTTGTGTGATATGGATTGCACCAACAAGACACTTGTTGCTGTGTTTTATGAGGTTCTTACATTTCTGAGAAGGATTTGTTGGCAATTCCTTCAGGCAGCATACCTCTAGGTCCCCCAGATCCTTTGGTGCTGGTTTGTGAATTCCTTTCTTGAGCTTGAACCACTAATCTGAAGGCCTGGAGGTTAAGATGACTAGCCTAGAGCATTTATTTTTTGCTCAGTTGATCATTTCTTTGCATATTTGTAGAGCATGAATTCTTTACATTATTGTAAAGATGAAAGATGAAAGTTGAGTTTGCTGGTGGAGGGACCCAAGTGTTGTTGGTGGAGGATGTTGTGTTGGATATGTGTCAGAGTTCTTGACTCTCTCTGTCTTAACAAGGGCTCCAGGAAATACAGATGCAAAACAGCCAGCCCCAAAACATAACAGACCCACTGCCAAATGTAATTTTTTCTCAACACGCCTAACCTTTTTACACCAAGATAAGTAATTGCTCTGTGCAATGCTATATGATTAGGGTATATACACACATTTCTTCCTACATATTCAGGGGTGTGAATAAATATGGAGGGTGCTGCATATATTGAGACAGATCATCAAAATGAAGCATGTAGAAATGGCTTTTTGTACTTTATTCTTTTGGTTGCCGATAGTTTTCTATGCAATCTTCTAAGAAATGTGAGTAGTGTGACTATCATTTCGTGTCTCTGTTATGCAGTGACTCTCGTTCTCCATATTCACAGTACCGTGACTGTCATCGTTACTGCACTGTGCTCGCTCTCTAGTATTTTTACTGTGCTGTGGTTCTCATCTTAACTGCACTATGGCCGTCATCATTGCTGCAGGTGGCTCTTCAAGAACTTAAGCCGCAGAGACACAGAGCGCCTGCTGCTAGCTCCGGGAAACAAAGCCGGATCGTTTCTCATCCGAGAGAGTGAGACCACGAAAGGTCTGTACCGTAAAGTAGCGCATGCACACAGCCACTGTTAAAATAATTTAATTTAATTTATGATTTAAAATGTGATTTAAACCCCTCAGGGTACGATGCGTAGGACTACATCATCAACATTCATTTTATAATTTGTCTTTTCATTTGATCTAATGGCCAGCAGTAAATGAAAGCAAAGGTCATATGCTAATCATCAATAAATAAGCCTAGCATTAGCACTTGGGTAGCATGAATCCAAGCCTGAGGTATGACGTGAAACTGGAACATGGGCATTCTCACAAAGCTGAGAGTAGCCTTACTGTCAGAATGGGGCATGTCACTGTAAATTACAAAAGGGAGATCATTACCATAACTGTTAGATTGAGGAGGTGCTGTGGGCCTTGTAGGCTTAGTTTTTCAAGGCAGGCGCACTTATATCAGATTTTGAAAACACCTGCCCTGACGGAATCAAACGTGACTTTGTTCCAGGAGCGTTCTCCTTGTCCGTCAGGGACTCTGTGCCAGAACAAGGAGACGTCGTCAAACACTACAAAATCCGAGCACTGGACAGTGGCGGCTACTACATCTCGCCATCGACAACCTTCCCTTCGCTGCTAGAGCTGGTGAAGTATTACTCCAGTAAGTGTTTTTTTTTTTCCTGAGGGGGGCATGGGTTTTTCTGATGAATGCATTTCATTTGGCCCTGAGGCGAGTTTTGCAAAGTTACACTTTGAGAGGGCAGCTTTGATGCTCACCGCAACCTAAACAATACAACACGACAGCCAGTCCCCTCTTTCAGCATTCTTGATTTCCTGTGTATGCATGCTGTCTGTGCAAATGTTTCCATCGCGTTCACAGTGAGACACCAGATTACAGATCAGGGGACTCACATTCACGATTTTCAAAGGAATCTTTTCAAATAACAGCGTTTTAGCTGTGTCTTTTCTGCTTCTTCAAACAAAGTCATGTTTTTTTTTTTTTTTTTTTCCACAAAAAGCCATTATCAAATATTCACTTGCTTTTTTGCACTGCTACTGCGTTATGGGGCAAACAGTTATGTGGTTTTCTCTGTCAATCAGTAAATATAGATAATCTGCTGATTTATAGAGGATATCTACTTTGAACAGTTGAACAAAGTGCTTTTCAATGCTGGAAGTGTTTTTCTGGAGATAGTTTGCTTTGATTTTTGTAAAGCCTCCATGATATTTGTCCACTGTAAGCACAGATCAGGCACGGCAGCTCTGGTCTGCAGGTTTTACTTTTCAATAAGCACCTGATATGCACCTGGAACAGCAGGTTAGGAGACCCTCTGTGTAAACAACAATTTCAATCAAACAGTTAAGAGTAAGATTAAGTGTAAATCAAAGAACGGTCTCCTCTCTGGCCCTCCAGAAATGGATATTCCTCCCCTGGAACATTATGATATCTTTTGTGTCTTTTCTTGACACTGAGATTTGTTGAGACATGGAAATGACTCAACAACTTTACAGTGTGATTTTATTTAATTAACCTGCTGACTAAATAATATGGAAATAATGGCAATAATTTAACAAAAAGATCTCTGTTGTAATTCCATACATCTGGACAGAGACACCAACATTCTGATGACTGAAAGGTTAAATACAGACATAAACTTCAGCGTGTCCTTCTTGTATTTTTTCTCCTTTTTTCAATGGAAATATGAGGATTTCCATTAACACAAACTGCTAGTTATTTCAGCAGTAATAAGTCATGGCACCCACATCATTTTCTTAAGCTATCATCAGCAAGCCAGCGACAGCATTCATTTTGACATTATAATAGTGATTCTTAAAACATCTGAAATATCAATTGATTGCATTCTTTCGGCGATTTTGGTTCGGTCATGTTCAACTCTTTCGACACTTCCTGCGCAGAGACAGCGGACGGGTTGTGCCAGCAATTGACAACCCCCTGCAAGTCCATCACCCCCGACCGGCCGTGGGCGCAGGACGAGTGGGAGATCCCGCGGGAGACGCTGAAGATGGTGAAGAAGCTGGGCGCCGGGCAGTTTGGAGAAGTGTGGATGGGTGAGAGAGAGAGAGAAAACGCTGACGCTAATGCTAACGCTAACATCAGCATCGTCGTCCACCCGCGCCAGCACACACACCTGGGCTCAGTACCAAACCACTTTGCGTACTGATGACCAAAAACCACAGACAGATTTATAAAAGGCCACCTCAGATCATTCTGTGAAAAACAAGCACCCAGGAAGTGACATGGGCTGGGCGTACTAACCATTTATCAAGGGATAATCTTGCTGTGTGTTTGGTGGAGCATGTCCGACCACATGCTTTCCACGGGTTTCAGACTTTCCAACGCTATTTTAGAATATGTCTGTGGGTTAGTCTGTGAGGCTACTGATTGATTCCTACTCTTCCTGATAAGGTAAAAATCAGAAATTTGCATCAAGCTGAGTATTTGCACTGATGAGTGAAAAGCTAATGGCAACAGCAGGGATAGTGTATAAAACACATTCAACTATTGCCGAATGCAGTACATGTATTTTTAAAGCCCAGTTACAGCCTCGTAGTGTGGAAGGGATGGACCAGAAATTCAGGACACACATCAGAAGAACGGGCCCTGATGGCTTGATTGCCAAAAACATTCACACAATGAGCTCTGTCTCAGAATCAGAATCACGCTGTATTGGCCAAACATGCTTCTACACATACAAGGAATGTGACTCCGTTTCCAGTGTCTCTCATAGTGCTTTCATACAACGTCAAAGCGACAGCAAAAAATACCAGCCGTCAGACTGCCGCCGGTTAACTTTGATGGAAATGTGTGCGTTTTTGGCAAAAGGGTACTACAAGAACAGCCAGAAAGTGGCCATCAAGACGCTGAAGGAGGGGAGCATGGAGCCCGAGGCCTTCCTGCAGGAGGCCAATCTGATGAAACGGCTTCAGCACAGCAGGCTGGTGCGTCTGTACGCCGTCGTCACCAAGGAGCCCATCCTCATCGTCACCGAGTTCATGGCCAACGGTGAGAGCGCTCCTCCAGCCAAGCTAAACGAATACTAATCGTGACTGTGAGACATTTTAGAACACTTTAGAAGACAACGAGGCTTAAATTGGGCTAGCGGCGGTTCTTCGGGGAACGGCCGTAGGTGCCCGTTTGTTTATCGCTGCTCTTGTTGTTTGCTCTAAATGACCCTGTGTGAGGACTTTTGCAAAAAAAAAAAAAAGAAGAACTGTTACATTCACAGCTTAGCTGTTGTGCTTCATCTGAAATATAAAATCGCGAAACAGACTCAGTCCATGCAGAAACTATAAGGTATCCAGCTGATCACACATGGAGGAAGTAGGCCATTGACTTTCAGTTTACATTTAATATAAACTAAACGCTACAGCCATATCAATGATGCGTGATGCTTTAAACCTCTGTTCATTTGTGTCGCTTTTCTTCTTCTCATCTCCAGGAAGTCTGTTGGACTTCCTGAAAACAGAAGATGGAAAAGCATTGAAGGTTCCTAAACTGATAGACATGTCGGCACAGGTCAGCGAAATGTTTTCCCTCTAGATCTCTACAGACTTGACCCTTTACACCCTGATCAAAACAATTCAAAAGAAAGTGCTATTCTAAGAACAACTGATTGTGATGATATTTTTGATCATTTTCATTATAGTTGTGCTTATGAATGTAATACATTTGGATGGTTATGAAAGCCTTCAGATTTTTGCCTTACTTTTATTAAGATTAAGCTCTTAATGAAAATTGTTCTTGTTGGGCTAGTACAGTGAATAAAAGATATGAGCAAAAGTGAATAACACAATTAATTCATATTATGAAACAATATATGCAGTATCTTCTATAGTTCTGCCATAATTCCTAAATATATTTTCACTTTTATCAACTGCCAGCTAAAATGGACAAAGCTCAATTTTAGCTGTATCTCCCATTATATGTGTTTCATCTGTTGCACAGAGCGTTTGTACGTATGACATTATTACATAACACACAGTGGTTATGCTCTCTGCCTCTGTTGCATTACACACTGAGTATTTATATGCTGTCACTATTACATCACACATAGCATTTGCACACAATTGCTGTAAAATTACATACAGTGTGTAAATTTATTTCTTTTAAATGTAGTCACTGTTACATTACACAGCTTATTTGCACTATTTGCCACAGTACATATCAATTTACACATAGCATTTATACTTCCAGCTCAATACTTTGGAATGTAAATTGACATAGTTGCATAATAGCCTTTATGACCTTTATTTTGTGAGAGTGTTTTCCTCATTGTGATCTCACTGCGTGCATTTTTTCCTCGTTGCCTGCATTGCAGTTAAAGTGCATACAGCTGAGCTAAAAAAATTCTCTGAAGGTCCAGTACAGCAGGAAGATGTCGCTTAGATTATCTGCCCTAAGTGGCTTCTTTTCACGATTCTAAATTTAGAAAGTGTGAGCGCTGCGATACAGTCTGTGGTTGAATTCTGGCCTTCAGGTCTTAGACCTCACTCCCTGTCACTTATTAACATCCGGACAGGAAGTGATGCGCTTTTTCCACTTGCCCTGCCCCCGAGACAACGTACATTCTACTTCCTGAGAGAATGCACATCCTGTATAAAACCACTTCATAGATCTTGCGACATCACAGTCCCCTCCCAAATGCCCCCAGCAGGCTATATGGATGGTCTTTGTGACAGAGAGCTGTGTTTTTCATGTAAGAACCTGCTTAAAAATACATGTAGAAAAAAACATAGTATACAGTACAACTTGAGTAACTTTTCATGAGTTTTTCTTGCATTTACAGAGTCTCTGTCCACTTTAATTCCACAAACACTTCTAAAAAACACATTTCATAGTGCCAATTTATGGTAAATAATTATCATTCAATAATTCAAAATAACCTCTCAGCAGAAAAAAATAATGAATACACATTTTTAGTTATAAGCTCCAGCCTCTGGGCTCAGTGTTGCATTTATAGCATGGCTTAAGGAGACTTTTTCTTTCTCTTTACGCTTCAGATTGCTGAGGGCATGGCCTACATTGAGAGAAAGAACTACATTCACAGGGACCTGAGAGCAGCCAACATTCTGGTGTCTGAAACGCTGCACTGCAAGATCGCAGACTTTGGTCTCGCCAGGCTCATTGAGTCTGAATACACAGCCCAGGAAGGTATAACATTTTTCAAAAAGTATTTTCCAAAAACATAAATGAATAAATCATTGCAGGTACTGAAATGAATGCAGAGAAATGTACGGTTTGTGTTTGGAACACAGGTGAAAGCGGTTTTTATACTATACCAGCTTTATTTTGTTATTGTATGTTATGTTATAGTTTTAATTTTTTAAAGTCATCTGCTGCTGTTTATTTTATCCTGATGTTTATGTAGGCCACACACTAAAGAACCATCCTTTAGCTTTGTATTTAACTCAGATGTACTTTCAAGCACTCTGACAATGGGCTGAAAGTCAGTGGGGGGAGGCTTATAAAACACTCAATCTGAAATCTGCTTATCAGTCACAACACATGTTCAAACATGCAAATATGTTGACAAAAACTAGAATTTGTAACTTTTTGCTATCACTAGATATTTTTATACACTTATTTTCTTTGTACATTTAACAGCCTTGCTTAAGATGTATGGCCTGCAGGCCCTAAGCTTATGCCCCATAGAGGAATTCGTATTGCTCCAATGAAGTTTGAAAAACTGGGGATTTGAACAGAATTTAAACTGAATTCACCTTGAAAATCATTTCCATTTCAAGCTATATATCATAATTTAATCTATGCTTAGCAACATGGTGTCACTAAGGACAAAGTTTTTGGTGTACTTTCTGTGTGGAAATGATAAAATTGCGTCTCAAAGAGCTTTGTTTCCCATATTGTGTATGCCAAGTCTATTTGACCACTTTTCACATCTGTTAATTGACAGTGTTTTTAAATGACAGTTTTTTTAAATTAACTATACAGTACATTTTTGAGAGAATGTAGCCATGGAGGCTGGCTGATACTCCAAAGTTATAGTGGGTTAAGCCATCTAGAAAAGCAATTAGAAAGCATCTCAGTAGCTATGGGTTGGTATTCTTAGCTAAAATTGTCTTGGCTCTTTAGTTGCTAGCTAGGCCAAAATTATAGCATAACATTTTTAACCCTCCTACCCTCCTGTCTTAAGAAATACTAACACCTATTACCTTTGGGTCACTATGACCCGGGGTCCAATTTATCTCATAACTCAACTAAACCTTTGAATACAAATGTGAAATTTGGCACAATGTTGCAGCTATAAATGTAGAATACAACCAAATAGTCATAAACAACATAAGCTGTTTTGTTAACTCTCTAGCGCCCCCAAAGGTCCCATGCACTGCAAAAGCATGAAAAATGTTTTGGATATAGGTAAAATTGTCATAAAATTCCCCAAAATACAACTCTTAGCCTTTTAAGATGTAATAGATTCTGATATTTATGAATTGAAACTGTCTCAACACAAATTAAGTCTATAGGGCCCCCTTTTGAAGCTGCCGACTATAACATCTGAATGTTCAAATTTTGTAAGCGAAAGAAGATGAAGCTACAAACTTATGAATGCCAATGAAACTATCTACAGACATATTTAAACTAAGACAAGGAGGTTGTGGTTCTGTAATATTACAATGAACACATCTAAACTACCCAATGGAAGCGTGTGAATTGGAATTTTCTCTTTTTTTGCTTCAACCAGGACAAGTTGATTTCAAGGCTGATAGCAAAATCTTTGAGTTACTGCTCTTTCCATCATCCATATAATCCAAACATACACTAATTCAAATGAATAATAGACAAAAAAGAGCTGGTCTTAGTCTAATCTCTCACCCTTGGCCTTCTTGTTATGATTGGACCTCACAGGGATTGGTACAGCCCCTGTCAGTATAGCTCAAATGATCACTGAGACACTCAAGCTACCCCACTTCGACAAGGCTGCCCTGTATTGGGGTAGATATGGGTAGGTAGGGTAAAGGGATAGTTTGGTAAAGTTTGGGGGTGAGGGGGTGGTTTTTCATTGTATTTTTTTTACATGTAGTCCCTCTTATACAGTGTGTTGACAGTGTATAGAAAAATCATGAGGTGTTATCTCAAATGCATGACTGGCAAAAGTTGTAAGCATGTGTTTGCACGTTGCTTGCATCTCTGGCAGATCATTGGAGTTTTATTATCAGACCCTATGCAAAGATGACATTGCGCACGTTTTGGGGCTGCGGTGGTATCTTCCCGGCTTGTTTCTTGTCTCATTGTCAGTTCGTCTCAGTCTTCTGTTTCGCTACTCGCCATTTGTTTTTGTGTCTGCCTGCTGGTTCTGTTGCCTTGCCTGTTTTTCTCGACTTTGTTTCCTCGATCTGCCCTTTTGGTTTTGGTTGCCGTGTCTTCTGGTTTTGGTCTCTACCTGTTTTGACTACGATTTTTGGATTACCCTCTGGATTTCATAAACTCCTTGTGCCCCAGTCTTCCTGTCTGCGCCTGAGTCCTTGCCTGAGTTCTGATACATGCATGCGAATATCTTTGAAATGGGCCTAGTACCAGGTATTTATGAGTATGAAGAAATACTTGATGAGTTTGTGGCACTCTGAGTTAGACAGAGCTGCTCATAAAGATAGTTCAACATCAAAAGTTATCTCGGGTCATATTGACCCTAAGACAATAGGCGTTACTTTTTTGTGGCAGCTACACTGAAAATGATTTTTTTTTAAATGCCAAATTTCCATTTTTGGGGTCATTTTAGGAAGCTACATAGGAGGCCATGTACTTAGATTAATGTTTTATATGATTTTCTTTGGTCTGAATATGATTTTGGGTCATTATGACCCCAGGACAATAGGAGGATTAATATTATACAATATTATGCACTTTGTGGGAGTCACTCTGGATAAGAGCATCTGCTGGATGTTGAATATACTGTAAATATACATGCGAATACACTCACAAGTGTTTCTATTTTCATATTTTCAAACCTCAGGTGCTAAGTTTCCCATCAAATGGACTGCACCTGAAGCAATAAACTTTGGCACTTTCAGCATTAAGTCAGACGTGTGGTCGTTTGGCATCCTTCTCACGGAGATAATTACGCATGGGCGGACACCATATCCAGGTAATGAAGTGCAGTCATTCTATGTCAGATTCTCCAAAGGCTTTTAGTGTGGTGTGATACAGCACTATTTAGCATAAACCTACTGGATGCTAAAGAAAAGCAGCTGACCAAGTGTTTTCAGAGGTTTCTCTGTTTGTACTGGAGATATTCTTCTATTGGCCTTCTGTTCTACAGGCATCAGTTTCTTCTTTGAAAACCTTAAAATTATACCTAGACTGTCAACAGCCATGTGAAAAGATAACAACATTAACATGTTTCATGCTTAAACCATTCTACAAGGGTTCATATGATATGAATATTTTTATGTATACATTATCTTAATTAGCTCTTGCATAATACTGTTTGCTCGTGCATATAACAGTTCTCAAATATAAGGTCAACATTAAGGATTGAGCATTTTTAATGAAAAAAATCAAGGTCTATTATGACGTGTTTATTGCCTGTATCAGTGCTTTACTGTTCTTGTTTTAACATCAGTGCTACTTTGTATTAGGCATGTCCAACCCAGAGGTCATACGACTCCTGGATAGGAACTACAGGATGCCACGCCCTGACCATTGCCCTTTAGAACTGTATGACATCATGATGAAATGCTGGCAGGAGAAGCCGGAGGAGAGGCCTACGTTCGACTTTCTGCAGGACACCTTGAATGACTTCTTCATCGCCACCGAGGGACAATATGAGATGCAGCCCTGAGTTTTCGCGCCCTGGCAGGAGGGCATGGCACCGGGGGCCAGATGAGATACACGGTGTTATCTCACAGATAAAGAGGGATTCTGCATAACTCTGGGCTGTGCCCTCGCCCTGAGGATTTTCTCCTTCCATGAATAACAGATGAGCTGATGCGGGCATCTCCAGGCAGAACATTCGCAAGGATTGTAAAGTTTTTTTTGTTACGGCACTCCAAAAATGAGAATTAATTTGATTTGGAGTATGAAACTCCAAAAATGACAGTTTATTTGATTTGGAGTATGAGACTCCAAAAATTGACTATTTACTTGATTTAGATCATAGCCACTATCTGTGCTGACACGCCTGTGGTATTTTTTTATTATTTTTTATATTTAGTGACATTTTATGTAATATTGTTTTGAACAGAATAACCTTCTGATGTTATTTTTGTCTGCCCTAGGTTCAGTTCCTGTGAGGAATATCATAACATTTAATTGTTAAAATTATTATTTATATTTAATAGTATATTTCAGGTGATCTAGGATGAGGTGAGTTGCTGAGGTACTATTCACTGACAAAAATGACCAAAAATCCTCAAGGCCTTTGTCAAAGCAAGAGACTTGACTGCGTCTGAGTGAGATTGACGATGGCATAACCACCTATTCCATCATTTTGCAGACAGTACAACAGTAATGGCAGATGCACATTGATATTGACAGATCTGACACACATCGAAATGTACTTAAATGGCCTTTTTAATGCTAAATGAAGGTAGCATTTCTGTTTTAAGAGTTTCCTCACATTTGGTGACATCTGTATAGTTGTCTTGAAAAATAATTTAATACAATGGTTTTCATTTTTGGTTCTAATTGGTATGGTTTGTAATTTTTCACTGTTAACTAAATTCAGTGACCACTCTGGCATTTCATAACCATAAACATACAATATTTATAAAGGGGGCATCTGCCTTATTATATAGTTATGAATATATGAAAGCTCCTGTACATACGGTATAGTAAAACCTAATGGGTAATATCACGAAACCAAAGAATGAGAAGGGAATTCCATAAACTAATCTGGTATAAAGAAACTTCCAAAAGTAAAATGTGCTTGTCCAGTATGACTGAGCACTCTGTCAAATAGTTATCAGTGTACTCTCCCTCCTGGAGGTGCAATTATGCAAATCTGAGAATACCGCCATTTGCTTTACATAGACCAAAAGAAAGTCCACGCCCTTTGAGGACAGTGCCTAAGTCATCAGGGGGGGCTATACTCTGTCAGGTCGCAGTAGATTATCTTACTGTAGTATCCAGAACAGCCAAGTCTTTTTGATACTGGATTAAGGGCTTTAACAAACACAGCTTTGAATTTTAATTGACCAACATACTCCCAAGCACATCTGAGGGTAAAAACACACTCCTCTAAAAGCAAAAAAGTAGATTCGCAACAGAGAGGACTGGGAGGGTACACATGGTGTGATGGAATGGCATAAGGACACAGTGCAGACGACAGCAAAGGAGTAAATGTTTATTGTGACTAGAGCACACAGCCCTTTTCCCCCAAACACATCCCAAGGGTTTGCCATGTTTGGAGATAAGACAGTCATGTTTGGAGATAAGGTACTGTCCACACCCAAGGCCAGAGCCCACATTTCCTGAGCAGAGAGTCTCAAAGGGAAACAGGAAGAATGACTCTGCATTCCTCTTATAGTAGTAGACTTTCACATTTACTGGAAGGCCTCTCATAAGAGACTCACACTGAGGTCATGTTTTCACTCTGCTTTGAAGGCTGTTACTCAGTAATGTGTGATGCAGTCACATCTGAGGGAAAACAAGCACTGACCTCCTGATGATCACACTTTGATTGGAGGTATAGTTGCTGCAATATGAATCACCACTTGGGTTAAAACTGAGAGATGGACAGATTCTACAGCTCACATTGAAGAATCAAAAATGACAAAACTTTAGTTTGTTTCTATTTACATTTCTTGATACATTCAAATAACGGACACAGGAACTACAGACACTATTTACAAATTTGTAGATCATTCTCCTCTACAGGAGAGGTCTATGTTTGACCTTTGCTTCTTCAGAAACATGAAAAAATAATCATATTTGAAAAATTAAATCTATATTCATAGATCTTTTTTAAAGTTATGCTGTTACATTGTAACAGTCCCTTACTGATGGAGATGGAGCAGGAGCTGAGACAGATCAACCCACTTTGCTGTAATGTTACAATTCCAACAGCAGAGGGCAGCATACAAACAGCTAAGTAGCAGAGTTGACATGAAATTCACTCATGACTTCACTCCACTTGTAGTGTACTTTTATTCTCATTTACTTTAAAACTGAAAACCCCTGCTTTGGCTGGCATGAAAAGACTCAGAGGGAGAAATGACACGAAATATTTGGTTTACAGACATTAATAGGGAGCTCAAAGGTCCCATAATAATCTGAAAAAACATGAACTGGACTCAAAACCCCAGTTTGCCTTGCCTTCTAGGTCTTATAATCTAGTTATCTCATCACTTGAGGATGTTTAAAAAAATGATTACACAAAACAGACCTTCCTGGAATCCCAGTTGTCTTATGCTGGGGCTTACAAATGATGTAGAGTCATCAATTATAAATTATGAAGAGAGCCAGGTGTACTCAGCTGATAAAACGTGCCACTGACGAGTTCAGTCAGGTAGGTAGAGCAAGGACAGATAGAAGATATGCAGGACAGGGTGCCACCAGGAGTAGGGTTGGGAAAGTGGGTTAGTTCATTGTGTTTACTTGTTTGTTTTTTTGTGGCCCCACCTACTGGTAAGGAGTAATTTATCTTGGAAATATACATACGAAATTGAGGGGACCAGGTGTTCCGGTGTTTCTCTGCTCAGACTCTGCCTTTTCCTCCTGCACTTATCTGCACAGTCTCACTGAGCAGAGACCTCCATATCCCTGTCTTTGCCCTTACCTGGTTGTGAAGATACGACATAAGAGTTCCATTTTTTGGCTATTTGCTTGCATTTTGGGAAGAAAGAGTGTTAGTTATTAAGCATTAGCTGTGAATCATCCATACTGTATTGTTCAGTATTGTTTGATCTGAGAATATCCCTGTTTTGAGGATAGACTATTTGCTGTCCATCAGTGTACAGGTCTGAACATTCATGTTGTTACTTGAGCTTGAGGACACAGGCTGATGCCTGAATGGAATTCAAACAAAACCTTTTCTCAGGAGCAATGCCTTTGCTTTAATTTTTTCATCTTGGATGATACCCAGAATTATTAATAATTTAGGCGGTTGTGAAGCTTTCAAAGGTATGAGACATGACAAATACGGTACCAGAGAGAACCAGAATGATATATTAGCATTAGCGTGATCTAGGCATGGCAATTGGGGTACCTGTCAGCAGAAAGAATAAAGAGACACTGGTGGAGTCTTATTCAGGTGTACTTAAGTATGCAAAAAAAGAAAAAAAAATCTGAAAAGGTGAAAGGGCATTACTTGTAATAGAACTTGCAAAACATGAAATTATACTGCCCTTGTTATGCATGTATGGAGGTTTCTTCAGTATAGACCAACACATTGCATAACTATGGTAATGAGAATTTTTTCTAAGCAGCTGTCCATGTCACTTCATAAATTTTCACATGACAACCTGACGATACAACCCATCCATCAACACCTATATAAAGAATAGCAATGAGGAAGCAGTACTTCCCCCTCAGGAATTCTCCCTGAACAAGCGAAATGACAGGTCATATTTTGAACGTAGATCTTATGGATTTGTTTTTCCATTAGAGGAGAAAAATAACAGAATGTTCTTTTTTCATCCCACACTGGAATTCTTAAAAATAAATATAGATATTTAATAGAAATGCGGCACATTTTGAGTTGTGAGGGAAATGCATTCAGTGCTAAATACTGTGGCACACATTGTGCCTGTAAGATTCATGTGTGTGTGGGCCTATGCATTAGCAGACTGTGTATGCAGTGTGTGTACGTATGGATGTCAGGGGGGTGGGTCAGAAGGAACATTGTGCGTCACAAAAATTAATCCATGGCCCTGCCACTCATGAAGAAGCTCACAAATGTTATTCTGCAGCATTATGCTAATGGATTATTACCCTGAGTAAATTTAGTGCCACTCTTATTAATGAGACTGCTTTATCTAATTTTCAGAAAAAAAAACCTCAAGGTTTGCATAGCAATGATAATATGATTAAATGAGAAGGGGGAAAGGCATGATCACATCATATACATGAAGCTGATACAGTATTACTCAGGTAAGCTCTTTGGATCTGCCGTTTCCTTGATTAGAGTTATGATTTATCCATGGATCAGTAATTATGCTAATTATAACGAATGAGGTGGGTGGGGTAGAACCAGAGCTGGCTTTCTTCCTGCAAACAGGTTGACTCTTGCATCAGCACAACGTGTGGGTGCCGGTGTAAGGATTCTGCTTCTGTAGCACTTAGTTGAATCATCCTTTTTCTCATATGGAATCATTTCAAAACCATTAAAAATAGCTCAGAATTGCATTCATAAAACGGACAAGATTATTAGACTGATGGTTAATAATCATTATTAACCGTCATTAATTCAGGCAGTCACCATTCTTATAACACAATGCATTCCTGGAAACACTGTTGTACATTGGGAAATTGGAATTGTATTTTCGCTTAGGAACAATGTTATAGAAATATTTTCTCAAAAGTCTAGGTTTATATTTTTTCATTTGGTTGGGTGCTCTTATCCACTGATACTTACAGTGTAAAGAAGAAGTACAAAGTGCAATACATGTACCTGCACATACAGGACTTGACTAACCAGATTTAAACATGCATCTTTCCCTTCCACAGTGCATGTTTCAGTAAGTACACAAGTGCCATACATACGGTAAATACAGCATACCCTACAATCTGACTACATAAATCAGGAGAGTTAAACATTCATTGAGAGTGAGTTAAATTATTCACAGGAGTTAAATCACTGTCATCATGGGTTGATGGTTTGGTGATGTTTCGGGTGAGCTAGATCCCTTCAGTTTTGCAATCCATGGGTCCAACCCCTCTCCTCTCCTCAGACCAATACTTGGAGAATATCGCCACTGTAGGGGAGACACGGTGCAGGAGAAGAGAGGCATCAAAAGGACCTGTGGTCTGGTGTGGGGAGGGTGCTTCATACTGCATATCAGAAAGATGTGGGGATTCAGAGAAGTGCAGAAAAGGTTTAGGCACTTTTGCCATTAAATGATCAAAAAGTAACTATTCTGGTAATTAGCTGAAGGAAATTTGCATTGCTTCTGCATATGCTCTCAAATACAGCATGAGCAGATGGCCATGCTCATATTGTAATATTTCATATTTTGTTTTAAATGTGGAGATTAGAACAAAAAGCACTGCTTCAGGGCACTTCTGGTGTGTTTTTATCTGGTGTTATTTTTATCTTCCTGCATAGACTCCAAGCAGATTCCTGAAAGCAGTGGTTCTGTTGCCCTGGCTCATCACAGAATGATAATCAGTTCCCAAAAATCACCACCTGTGGCCAGTCAAGGACCTTCTGGTTGATGTGGAGAGGGCTTAATGGCTTTGAGTACTACTACATTGTCACAGCGGATGTGGAGGAAATAACCCAGACCACTCCATTAGATTTTAGCACACACTTTCAGTTATGAAAGCTTTTTAATCTCACCAAGAAACAGTGAAAGCCTACATTGATTTGTTCTGTAGTGCTGAGTTGTAAGATTGTGTATTGACTGAATAAATTGAATCAATAAACAATTTGACATCCAACTCAACACTAAAGTACAAGCGAATTATTAATGCCTTCCAGTAAAGAAACTTTGGTCTTACACACATTCAGCTGTACTTGTTTACATTCCAGACACCTGGAAGCATTATTGTCTTGATGCTGAGGAGCGGAAACATTTTAGAAAATTGAAAATATGACATTTCATATCCACTTCCAGCTCTTCCAATAATTTGTGTCCTACAGACCAGAGGTCTTTGTAAAACACCAAAGGTTTGCCAGGAAACATTTTATAAGATTAAATTGACTTTCCCCTCTATAAACTGTACAAAAAATCTGAGTGCTTTTCAAAAAATGAGTGTTTCCAAGAAAGCTCCCCTAAATTAAGGACCGAGTGCTTGGCTCAGGAGAATTGCTGAATTCTGTTTTATCATAACTTTTACGACCCCTTGATTAATATCAATGGACATCTGTGTGGCATAAATATTTATCCAACAGACATAATGGAAAGCACCAACGAGCCAAAAATATGCAATCTGTAAAGTGGCACTTTGGGAAAATAAGAAGACAACTCTTTTGGATTTGATTCGACCTATGCCCACGGCTGTGGCCCCTGCCATCTAACCATACATTCTCTGCCAGTTTAAATACGTATTAATTTTGGCTGGTGGTTTTATTGCACCTTCACAGTATAATAATCAGTTCACTGCATTAATATATGTTGATATTAATGGTATGAGAGAGTTGCTGAATCAGACAGTTCTGAATAAAGTAAAAAAGCCAAACATCAAATGTTGCCATCCAGTTTTGATCCACTAGTGTTCATCACGTTGCTTTTTGTTTAAAAGAAATGTCTGTTGAAAGGAAAATTATTCATTTTGTCATCCCACAATCATTGTCATTCATGAAGCCTGGACACAGGTACAGAAGTACATGTTTGCAAGGACACAGACCTCAGGGCTGTTTGTGACTGTTTCTGTAGAAAACCCTGAAAAGGGCCTGACTCAGTGTTGTACAGGTATGGGTAATGCCCTGGCAACCTTTATCTGGTCATGCCCGCCACCCGAATGTGCAGATGTGATTGGTTGTACAGTACATTGTGCTGCATTGGAGGACAGAAGAGAGTACACAGGTATATGTATAGCAGATGTTTTTTTTTTTTTTTTTTTTTGCGGTCACCAAGATGCAGCTTAAAAGTTTACATTGGAGGATCTTCTCAAGTGCTTTTAATATAAGAGGAATGGGAGCCACTGGCTAAGTATTGTCAGTGTAGAAATAAATTTTGTGTCTGGATCCAGTCTTACCATTGTGATTTGTCTTTCATTTACACAGTGGTAACTTTTACATTACTTACACAAAATTACTTTCAGTCCCTGAAATTGTGTAAACATGATATATCACCAACAAAAAAGGGCCTGCTTAATTTATTTGTTCAAAGATAAGGACAAAGTGCATTACCTGGCTCTAATGTAGAATTTTGGCGTTAGAATTTAACCTGTATAGTAATATAGTATGGATCAGTCTGATGTCCTGTTTTTACACTCATGCAGAACACATCCTCTCCTGACCCTCGCCAGCTGAATGATTTAACAGCTGACTCACCTCTTAAAAGCCTTTGACATCTGCTGACGTCCTTTAACGTCTGTGCTCCTCACGCTGTAAAGAGAGAGAGAGAGAGAGAGAGAGAGAGAGAGAGAGAGAGAGGGATGGGGGACAGGCACAAAGACAAGGAGAGCATGATTTAGATATTTGTACCTCAGAGGGCGGTTAGGAATTATTTTTAGCTCCAGCTGGTAGCATTAGGGTCATCGTTTTTGTATCACACCCACACACATAAATTTAGTCTCACCGTGATGTGTTTTGGATTCTGTGATCTAGTGACTGTGATGTATGGTAGTATACTTGACTTCCCTTGTATAGTCAGATTGCACAAGTTAACTTGCGATAGGGCTTGAATAGTGTTTTGCTCACACTCACTGGTCTGGGAGTGGCATTGGTGATCATTCAACTTGAATATATATGCTTTTGTTCTTTTATGCTCAAAATCGCACTGGATAAGAGCTTCTACCAAGGAATGTAATGTAATGTAATGTAAATATGTGGCTAAGTAACAATGCCCACGTAGGATTTAAATGAGTCATATTGTCATTGATGTGTTATGAATAAGCATTATCAAATAAGAATGAACTTTAATGAGGGATTTATGAAGTGATTTGATATGTTGGAATATGTCAGAATGAGATCAATGAATTTCATTAAGGATGACCTTTGAAGTCTATAATAAAAGTAAACTGTACCATTGTTTAAGGAGAGACAAAAATGCTTGATGTCCATAAAGTTATTAGAGACAAATCTTGCAATTGTCAAGAGAAAATGGTACAACACCATGTTGTCTCCCTTCATAATTAACGAGGTGTCGAACGTACTTTACATGTATTCCGACAATATGCACTCAGGCGAGGTGGACTCCAGTAAAAAGCACCTCCACCAAATAAGGATAAACTAAGGATAAACCTTAACATTTAAGCATATAATACAATAAATTAATCAAGTGAAACATATTAGAAATCATCTTGAGGCTTCTGGTGCTATATTTTGTTTGTGTGTATGTGTGTGTGTGAGGGGAGGTAGGGGATGGTCTGGGAATTGACTGTAATGACTATATCTAATAGCTATAGCAATGCTCTATATTATAAGCTCGCTGTGGTAGCCATGCCTCAAGCAATTTGACTCTCTGCCCAAATAATACAAGCTATATATTAAATGAGGGGTGAAGACCGAAACCATTCCGGCCCTCCGGGAATATATGGTTTTCCAACAAATGGTGCACATTGAACAAAATTCCTCTTTTCATAATATAATGCTGTACCAATTAAAAAGTCTGCTTTAATTAATAGCCACACATTGCCAACATTCCAATTATAAAATTCCCGGTGGGAACTGCAAAGGGCAAATAATTCCACTGAAACCAAACGTAAGCAGGAAAAGAATTCACTGAGGAAAAAATGGCCTGCGGGGAAAGGTTGTATAGAATAATTATTGCAACGGAGCTGAACTGAAGGCACATTCATACTCATCACCAGACGCACACTGATCAATACTGCATTGCACAGCATCACTCTTGAATGCAATGCGTGTCCACATGAGGTGAATGCAGAACCGTGTTATTAACATATTGGTTGGATGCTAATGGTAACCTTAGACTTTTACCACGTATAGGTTGACTGATGCAGGCTTAATAGCTGGTATTGCATGCATGGGCATGACTAATCAGAGGAGAACACACATTTAAGGAGGATCTTGTAATCCTGAAACCCTATTTGTCCGACATTAGCGTCCTTGAGGGGTCTTCCAACATTAATTATGCTGCTTGGTGGGAAAATCTTTTTGCTATCAAATTCATTTCGACCCCTTAGAGGTGCCGGTATGCCTTGAAATCTCCTTTTTTTTCCAAGTCATCAGTGTGGAGAGACTGAGGTGAATGCCAAGTAGAGAGAAGAAGATTGAATTCATTATTCACTGTACTGTGGAGATAGAAGCAGCAGAACCTTTTCTTTTTCTGGACTGAAATGGATTTTATAAGTAGCTCTAATGGAGTTTTCTTTAATGAAGCCAGCGTTTGAGTGAGCAGCATGTGAACATGATTTACTGTGAGCCGTTATCCATGCCTTCCATTGAGATGGATTTATGAACTGGTGGCAGGATTGAAGGTTTTATTGATTTATGCCTTTCCATGTGCAGTATTCCTGTAGCCGCTAGGGTAAAGTGAAGACCACCCACTAACTGACCTCTATTAGGGTAAGTCAATAATGTCTCACACAAGGCTGATATTCTGCTATCTTCTAAGGTGTGTCAATAGGAATGTCTCATTTAAGTGTAAAGTGCAGCCATAACCAATTACACAGGAGTGGAGAGCCTGGAATTGATTGAAAAATGTACAACCACCAATGATAACAGACACGGTGTGTTAATGTCTCTAACAAAAAAGCTTTCAGCACACAAACATGCAAGATTGTCACAGGAAAAAAAAATCACATATTCTCCACATGTCAGCTAGCAAAATGGCCCACATCACCTCACATACACTAAAGAGGCAGTGTTTCAAAGAAATGCTGCCCAATGTCTCCTCTAGAACTTCAAAGTAATTTCAAAGGAATAACATAAAATGTTCTTAAAGCATTCTGGAAGCATTATCCACCATTATAACAAATAATACTAAAATCCTTATGAGGCACTCATTTAAATTAAAATCCATTCTATAGTGAGAGCCTCCACTAGAAGCATCATGTCAAAGGTTTAAAATGTAAATTAAACTACTGCCAAAGACCTGGTTTCCCATTATGCATCATGGTGGAAATTTACTATGGTTGGAAAATAGAATCATTGTGCAAGGAATAGTCTGGCCTCATTCAACAATGTGACAGACTTAGTGAAGAAAGCAGCTCTTTCCCCACGTGAAGAGGAAGTGTTTCAGCGGCTGTCTGAGAGTCCCCCCCCACAAACTTCAGTAGCTTGTCTGTTAAACCGAGTAAGCAAGGTCTGTTTGGGCTCTTTGGTCTCTCCGGATTCATGTTAGCCTTCTGCTAAGTGCCAGTACTCATTTTCCTCATTACTATGCAGCGCGTCAGCTGCTCTGGTTAACAGGCATCACCTGTCGCCTTTGAGAGCCTGCTGGTGGCTTGCGTACCAAATGTCAAAACCGTAAGAACGGAAACTCAGCAGCCTTCCTTGTAAATATTCATACAGAGTTTTTAACCTTGAATTTCGTCCTTCTGAGATAATAGAATTTACTACAGTGGCTTTGTCGCTTTTGTGGCAGTCCTGTGACGGGAATTGCCAAGAGGCATGTTGTTTGGAAGAGGCTGTCTCTGCACTTTCTGTTTGGAGCTGTGCACTTTTGAGCAAAAGGGAATTTTGAATAAGTATCAGCCATTCCTTACAGTACAGAGTGATGCACAATGTCTCTGTATTTTCACAAAGGTCGGTCAAATATCCATTTTATCCAGTCTCCGGCCACAGCCCGTGAATCTGTCTCAGTTCCATGGTTGTGATGTTGCGAATTAGGGAGGAAAGTGAGGGGCTTCAGTTAGTCATATTTCATGCATATTTACATGGCATACTTTCATGCTTCATATATTGCTGTGAAATGTCTTTGCAGTGTTTGCTGCACTGATCAGACTTTGAGGCTGAGGGTCACAGGGTTTAACCCTAAACAGGACCTCTATGGTTCCTTGGCTACAATTTAATCCTCTTAAAGCAAGATCCAAGCTATGTAAATAATACAATAATACAAACAATAATAAATGTACTTGATTATAGAATGCATCCTAATATTAATTTCATTAAACATGCACACATGACATTCTGCCTTGACACACTCTTTCTTGAATTAAAGCCTTAAAAATGTAAATATTGTACGATATTTATACATTTTGTTACATGATAAGAGAAGTAAGTGTCAGGAACTTACATTTGGTGGAATATCTTTTTTTTTCAAGCAGAGATAAAATTTGTTTAACATTTGCAGAGTGTCCCATGTAAATTAAATGACTCCATCATGCTTATATTTCCAGGTACTAATTCAATTTCCTCTCAATGCCATGCAGTGCTGGGTACAAAATGACAGTGAAACAAAATTTATGGAATGCTCCCAGAGGTCCACTCATGAATAATGCATCCGTTCCATACTCTGTTACATAAACATCCTGGAGATGTCTGTCCAGTGATGGACCTGAAAGAAGACAGTCCATTTTCTTTATCTTAGCTTACAATGAAATGGGGGTAAATCTTCTCATTCTCATTTGGCATATTGCTTACTGCAAGAAATATACACAAGAAGGACTGATCAAGAGAATTATTCTGTATGTACCAATGCAAAAAAAAAAACTGTCCACTCTGAAATACAGCATCTCTATAATCTCCACACATCCTTCAGTTCTGTGCCTTCTGTAACCAGTCACATGTGGTTTCCTTTCACATCTTCTCAGAGGTTTCTCCCACTCAAACATGCTGCAGGATGGTATAATGACCACAGAAATACTCACAAATTTACACTCTGTTCCCCAGATGCCAGCAAAAAAATGTAGCATATGAGACCACATCATTATATTTTCTCTGGCGGCTGCAGAGTGTGTGCTAAACACCTTACCTACTTTAATTTTACAATTACTTTGAAAGTTTGCTTGGATCATGATGTTCTCAGACTCATAAATAATATGAAGCCTTCAGAATGTGAGCAAAGAAGTGGAAAGGCTATGTCCATTACTATTTCCAATAAAATATGTGTATTTACAAAAACTTCTTTCACCACACAAAGTAAACTTTTTCTGGATGTAACTTTATGGAAATATACTGGGGCTATGATTTTATTTTGATTGTTTGGTGCCAGAATAATACGTAATTCAGGTAGTAAGTAATTAATTCACCCATCCTTATACAGCCCTGAAGAAGGATGCAGCAAGTTATTTGGAAATGCACAATAAGCAGAATGTAGTAAGATAATGCATGTGTTTTCTCAGCTCTGTTATACAGTACCGGTCAAAGGTTTGAACACACTTTTCTTTCATTTTTACAATTTTACACATTTTAGAATAATAGTAAAGACACCAAAACTGTGAAACAACATAAATTGAATTATGCAGTGACCAAAAAAGTGTTACAAACAAAGCAAAAATACCTTATATTTTAGATTCTTCTAAAAATTCTTCTTAAATTCTTCTTAGATTCTTCTTAAAATTAACATTTTTTGGAAAGAAATTCATAGAAAGGCATCAACTTCATGATTTATGTTTGTCTAAGAAAAAAAATCAAGCATATAAGCATAAGTCTTTAGATCGAAATGTCTTTGAATGCTTGTTTCCTAATATCTTAATCAGGTGTGTCCAAACTTTTGACTGGTACTGTATATGATAGATTTATCTAAGGGTGTTGTTGTGAACCTCTGTCATGGCAAACTGTTTTCTGTCCATAACATGCATGCTTGCGTATTTTCTATGTATGCTGTAAAGATGCCCTTCACTAATTTTTAACGTTGCACTTTACAGTTTGATTTCTTTTCACTGCCCTTATTAAGCATTAAATGCAGGAATCACACTGTTATCTGTGTGCTTCCCCCAAAAAAAAAAAAAAAAAAAAACATCAACTGAAATATTTCTCTGGTAGGAATATGCCTGAAGTAAACGAAGAGTACATCCGGAATAATCTGTTTACAAAATCCCAGAATGTTCATCTGTCATTTCAGTTCACACTGATGGCAATCTTTGACATACAGTAGGGTGCAGGTCATTAAATGGTACCAGGACCTCAACTAAATAGCCTGCACAGGCGGTAATATTCTGCACAGGCACCAGGGGGCACCCTACAACCTTTTTAACTGAACGCAATCTGTGGCCTCTCAGTGAATTGCTCAGCCGTGTTGATAAGAGTAATTACGACTGGCAGCATTAATGTCGGAGTACTACCATCCCATTGCAGGAATTAGAGGTCATTTTTGTGTGAGAAATTGCTTCCCTTTGTTCAAAATCTCAAATAGTACATGTACAGCAGATGGTGAACTGAAAATAATTTGAACGTGTTTATCCATCATTGAGTTACTGCCTTATTTAGTAGCTTCTCCAGTACAGGGTGAACACAAATGGAAGAAACAGAGAACAGCAATGAACAAAATGTAACTTCAATACAACAAAAACATATTAAACATTTAAAACCTAAAAAAATTATGTAATTGACATGTCAGGAATTAAAGACATTACAAGAAATACAAACTACAAGTTTAGATTAAAAGATGCCATTGAATAGTGTTTGCCAGGGAAAGTGAATGGATTAGTAAAGGTATATGATAAATCCATAAGTGTAGTGCAAAAGGAGGTTAAGCTAAAAGAGGGAAGCTGTTAGAAGCCAATGAAAATGTAGGACAGAGTGCATAGTCCCAATATTATGTAGTTCACTCCACCACTGGAGAGCTAGAAAATAGGATATGATAAAATTCATCAACATAAGTATAAAGAGCAGGAGATTAATGTATGAGGAAATTATAGCCAAAAGATAAACAGGAGAAGATTGGTAGAGGATGAATAAGAAGGCAAATAGAGAGTTACAGTAATTTAAGAGTGAAGAGATTAAAGCCCTAGGCTGAGGTATGTAGAATGTAATTTTAGAAAGCAGTAGAATATCTAAAACAGAAAGGAGATGAGGGTGTTAAGTATGCTGAGGAAATGATGAAACTCTCGAGGGACACCCTTGTTCATTGCAAAATAGGATGGGGAGAGAGTGGTTGACTTTGGTAAATAGATAGAACAACAGGAAAGCAGCAAGAAGTAAGGTCTGAGATCCTGACAATGCAGCCCTGAGGAGATGTCCAAATGTCAAGCTGAAGTTCAAAAGAAAAGCAGAGGATCACGGGGGGGGTTGGGGCTGGGGGAATGGCGGTGCACCGCAAGCATCAAAGAGACAGGCGAAACCACAGAAAGGACTACGAAAATTCAGCGTGTAGAAAGGGAATGGAAGAGGGCCGAGGACTGACCCTTGGGAATGCAACAGAAAGTAATGAACAGAGAGAGAACATTTTCATGAAACCTGATCAGTGTGATCATCAGGATAAGAGGGAAGTCAACCACAGGCAGCACTAGAGATATCCCTGTTGGCAAAGGCTAAAGGTAGTAATGAGTGATGGCCAGTGTAGAAGGTAGCATGGGAAATCAAGGGCAATTAAAGCAGTGAAATGAATCAGCAGAAGCACAGAGAAGTGTCCTTTTGAACATGTAAGCAAGTCACTAAACAATGAAGATGAGACAGCATGATATAAACAGGATGGCGAAATCAGTAAAACACTTCAAAGACAGGAATTAAAATGATAATTTTAAAATAATAAGTAATAATTTGAACAATATCAAGAAATATGCAACCATTGGTATTGAAACTGCATTGAAATAACTATTTTCTTATTACAACTGAGCAAAAACTCAACAATGAGCAACACCTTGTATTTGAATGATAATGCACTGTATGTGCTTGTGCATCCTTTTACTTACATAAAATATATACTCTATATGTGTCAACATCTCTTGCTCTGGATATTTGGCCTTCAGTTGCCAAACACACAAACCCACTAAATCCCTAAGGCAAAATTTACAAATGAATCGAAATGTATGAATAGTATAATGTGTAACAGGAAGAAAAATGGTTTAATGACTGAGTCTGCAGAAATTTCAACAAGCATGTATCACTTCAAATATTCAAATATCCTGGCGGCACGGGCTGGAGCTCTATTACAGAGACAACACAAATCATTTCCTCTTGCTGTGTGGTGCGAACCAATTTGATCATTCTCCAGATTGCACATGTGTCACGTCAACAGAATTGCTCCACAATGTCAAGGTCAAATAAACAAGAGAGGACGAAGGTCACTTTTACGTCTGTGGCATGTGTAGCTCAACATGTCTGCTTGGCTGTGCTCTCAGCGCTTGACAGAGATGGAGGCAGTTCCCTGAAGCGATGCTTGTGTGGGCTGAGTGCAGTTACACAACGTTGACTCCATTTACACTGTGAGGACTCTCAAATGCAAGGCAGAGAAAGGGGCCCTTTTCATTTTTTATGGTGTGAAAATAAAACAATATCTGTTCTCTTCTTGGGTCTGAGGCGAAGGCTGACCGCTCAATGGGTTTTGTAAAAATGAAGAATGGGTGCTGCCTTTTGAAAAAAATAGTCAGGTATCTTAATCTGAAACCTTGGAAACAAGCAACAAAGAACACCAGATACAGTCATCTCAATGGGACAATCACACATCAGTCATTACATATATATTGCATTACAGTATTATTCAGTATTTGTTATTTTGATATTTGCCTTTACAAACATCACTGTAGTCACA
The DNA here is from genome assembly GCA_019176425.1 of Megalops atlanticus. Lineage (NCBI taxonomy): Eukaryota > Metazoa > Chordata > Actinopteri > Elopiformes > Megalopidae > Megalops > Megalops atlanticus. Next base: position 7,383,147 of record CM032892.1, on the reverse strand, counting down.
AAAGAAATGTGACCATTACTTATATTTATAAGTGCTGCACACACAGTACTTTTTGAGTGTGTGTTTTCAATTATATTTATAATGAAACCTTTTTATAATTAATTAATAATCAAGAAATATGAAAATAATACACTAAAAAGATCATTGTCAGCCTGATCAGGAGGTTGATAATCTTCAAAAATATTACAGCCTTTGTGTGATGCCTCTGTAGTTTATAAACAGTAGCTCTGTGTGTTATTGAATCTGAATTGATACTTTACATAATCTCTCTTGGCATTAGCAGTCTCAGTAGCTAAACCATATCTATGAGACATATGTAATAAAGCAGCATATTTATCTATACCTGTTTATGAAAATAAATAATTTGCTGATGCGGATTAAAATGCTATAGAGGGGGTTCTGGACAATGCAGGTATGTAAGGGATAGCATCATCTCTGAAATGATTAGACAAACATTTGATCCTGATCTCCTGGCCCTGGGAGCTGTGGTTTCTCCCTCCTGTTTCTCATCTCTTAATTGTTTCAGCATGAATTGCAGCTAGATTGATGTTCTTCTTCTCTATAATTAAGAGGGATGATAGTGTTCTAGACTGGCTTCATACAAACTGAAAGGATCTCTGTTTATGTTTAATTTAGGTTATGACTCCTGCCCTATTTCTCAGGAACTTTGAACAAGGATTTGAAACCAGAGGCCAAGCTACTCTGTGACATTTTCTTAACAAACAGCTGAAGACAAGTGGGGCAGGGTTGAACATTTAGATAGGAGACCTCCTGAGAAATCTAGGCTGCTACTCAAAGTGGAGGTGGTGGGTAAAGAGCAGCCATTTCGCTCTCGACCAAGAAAAAAAAAAAAAAACTACATTCAAGTGCAGTGACAGAGATGCTGAGCTATAGGAGGTGATGTCTTTTAGATGAAATATCCAATTGAGGTCTTGCCTCTTGATTTTAACTCTTGAATTCTGACTTTAATGGCTGTGGTTGTTAAAGATGTGTGAGGGTCACTAGTGTTCTGGCCAACTTTCTAATCTGTTTCTTTCATTTCGACCATACAATCATCAACCACTTTAAATGGCTGAATAAACCCTTGCCTCTCCACCCTGGATGATGTTTGGTAAGTCAGGAGACTCTCTTATCAAGACTGGGTGTGAGTCAGTAAGGCTCTATGATACTGTAGTTTAATTGAGAGAAAATGCAAATTTTGCTCTGCCAAAGAATTGAAACACTTTTATGTCTTTGTTTTCATGTGCTTTCATATTCCACTTCAACACATTCACCAGAAGAGGGAATAGTGTGATACTGAAACAGTAACGAGATCTCTTGGGCTAGATAACACTGAGCTAGTTAGCAATATTCAACAATATTTAAACTTTATTCATTACTAATCACTTGTAGAGAGAGAGTGAGACAGAGTCAGAGAGAGAACTATCTATAACTACCTAAAACCATGTTACTCAGAGTTATGTGTAGGTTTATTTATTGAAATCCTGCATACCACGGTGTCTCACAGAACATCCATTATGATGTATTTGACTACCATCATGAAAACCAGACACACTATAGGTCTTTGGTGCATGGTGTGTTTGAAATGCAGTGTGATGTTCAGAAATTCTAGATCAAATAAAAGTGTAACAGGAAGGAACACTTGTATCTGGATGGAGAGAACATTGTGGCGGTTATCACATTTAATCCAATAAGAAAGCATTTCCAGTTTCCTCTGAAATATATCAGAGATGCAGTCATCACGGTGTGCCCTGAAAAGAAACTCCCCCACTGTAGCTCTATTTGTTTAACTCCCCTTTGCTCAACCTATATTACAAATAGATGGCGCTGTTACGACTCTTTTAAGTTTCTCATGCCTCCCGGTATGTCATCTCCACTGTAACAAAGACACACCGCACAGGTAACAGGAAAAGATATTGCGCACTGAGGATAAAAAAAAAGATTTATAATCTGAGTGTCCTTTTCTAGATTGTCGATTTATTAATCAAACTTACCACCCAATGGGTATGTAGATAAAGTCCTTGGCACCTTACATTCTAAAAGGTGCTTAAATTGTAAAATGATGCATTTTCATGACAAAGAGTCAGAATGAGCTCTCCTTGATGATCATATTTCAACTTCAGTTTTGGTTCATTTCGCTGTACACGGCCAATACTGTGTAATAAGTGAGCATTCTTCACGTCGAAGCGTCGCGCGGCACTTTATCCGTGTAAATATGAAGGAAGAAAAACGTCCACTGAGGACAGCTCTCATATCTGTGAAGGCTCACTTGTGAGAGCCTCTCTGTCGTCGAGGATTCAAAGAGAGGACAAACGACTATCGAATACATTTCTATATTGATGCAATGTGGAGGAGGCTTATCCCTGAAAGAGGGTGAGCATTGAACATCCAGCATTACAAAGCGGGCGTGAGATTGGAGGCTAGTAAAACAGGTTAACGTCCTGTTGCGGAGCGAGTACACACCTGTGCGTAGATATTTTTCCTGCAGACGAGACATAAGTCTGTTTTATTGGTTTTGCTGGATTGCATTGAGAAGGAAAAAAAAGGCATCGCTTGGCGTTTTTTTTTTTTAAATGCGCTGTAGAGGACTGTTCTTTAGGTGAAGGCACGGAGCAACAGTGTAGACCAGGCGCAGATACGTAATTCATTTGCAACAAACGGGAAAGTGTGGATGATTAATCATAAATAAAATGTATGTACCCGAAAAAATATAGCGCCAAAAAGCTAAGTGATGAAGACGTGAGGGTCTTGGCCTTTGAAGAACCTTGGAAGACTGACAGCGGTGGTGCGGAATGTTACATTAACAGGGATAAATAAATAATAGCCTTCACTAGCCAGAGGCGCACAAGACGCTGGAGCTTCAATATAGTGCTGACCGCGGTGCTGAAACGTCCATATGTTTATCACTGAAATCTCGTCTACTTTCTACGTTAGTGTCCAACACTGATGAAAGATACAACTCTAGAGAGAGCATCGATCGAATTTAAAAATGCTTGAAGTGTTAGATCTGAAGTATCGTGCAAAATCTGAGGAGAAGACGGCATCGGTATTCGGTCTGAAATTGGAACGCAGAGTGTAGCCAATGAAGAGGCTGCAATATCTCTGCCTGCTTGGATGATATACAAACTGAAAGGACGGTGAAACATGTCAGAAAGGTAAAAAGAAGCACCGAATAACGAACTGAAGAAGGTCGCCTCTGTACGGAAAATTATTCTGCCTCCATGATACTACATGGGCATGCAAATGCTAATATCCGCCAACATGATTCCATTCGCAACATACCTGAAGTTGAAATTAATTCTGAAAATACATATTAAGCGCTGATTGTAGATGCTGCAGTGTTCTGATCATCTGGGAAACGAGAAAGATCCACACGAAATCCTTGTTTTAAAGATGCGTAATATGGTAAACAATGAAGTAAGTTTAGTACAAGTGGACACCTGAAGTGCGTTGGACACAGAACACAGCCCTTTTTTATTCGCCGAAGAAAACACTTTCAGCAAGACATGGCTCGTTTTTTGGTTTTTGTGAACTCAGTCGTTCTGTTGCTCTTTGGAAGTGACATGTTCTTGGTGCGAGCCAGTAAGTGAACACTTTTTATTGGTGAGATGACGCTCTGTCTGTCATTGCTATACTATCCCCATCGAGTCATCGGTGTGTAAGGCAGCATCCTGTTTTATATATGTAAATGATCGCTTATGAATCACGAATATCATATAAGGTATATGTTTTGACGTGCAACATATAATTTTACCACGGTGTGAATTAGCATTTGAGTAAAATAGTTAGCAGTACTAACTTATTTTATGGTAATTCGGTGACCCGTGAACAGAAATGACTTACATGTGCGACTATTTCACAATGCGACTATTTCATTGCGATTTTTAGACTTACATATTAGACATGTTCATGTTCTTGTGGTTCGTGTATTCGGTTATTTGTATGGCAACAGTAATCATAGTATAGGTATAAAATCCTTGCCAAGTTGATAATGCAGAGCAATAATAGTGATACCTTGTTTTTCTCAATTGTAGCCTAAATGGGATTCCAGTCATATCAGCTCAGAAACTCACTGATCATTTCTTCAATGAATATAACTTCCCATTTAAATTGCTATTCACTTTGACCGTAACGCGTGTAACTCCCCTTTGCTCAACCGTTTTTAGATGTCATGCACAATTACCAAAGTCTCTGGATCAATTTTCAGTGAGGTCAGTGTGAGAAATCATTTGCAGAATCAACAAAGCTGTCACCTGCTGGTCTAAGTCTTAGATGTAACGGGGATAACCACAGGCAGTCCCTTCAAAGAGAATATCTTATCCACGATAGGTTCCCACCGTAACATAAGATTAAGATGTTTCAGAACACAGGGAAAGATGCAGATGCATGTATTTATGCATAAAGGAATCTAGCATTTTGTTCTGCGGTGATAGTTTCTCAAAAACTGATCAGGCTTCAGGATTCATGCTACGTCACTTTGTTTATTTTTGTTTCAAGGTCACTGCTTTTTCACAACACCACATCCCCCATCCCCCGCCGTCACAAAAAGGTGCAGAACTATACGGTCCCGTGGCACGTGTTTCAATTGATGTAACGACACGTGAAATGTGCGATCTCCTCACACGTAAAGCGCTTCTGGCAGACGTGGGTGAGCAGGACCGTGGCACCGTGGAACGCTGTCGTCTGTAAACACGAATGCCTTGCGCGTGCCAGCCAGTAGCAGCAGGTGCTCGTCACTTAAACTGCGATTCTCTTTTTTTTTTCCTCTCCATTGAGCAGGTCAGAAACACGGGGGACCGTCACGTGTTTTGTCGTTATTGATGCAATGGCTATCGATCCCCTCGTCTTTGGTGTTCTTGTCGCTGTTGATTTTTTTAGGAGTCCACACTGGGCCCTTAAGTCTCAAGTGGCTGCAGAATAGGCACTCGGATTGGCTCGGTGTAATAGAATTGGCTGCGCAGCGGTATTTACTTTGCACGCGCTCCTCCAGGGGCCCGGGCTTCACTGTTAAATCAATGTCTTTCATTCGTTGATCTACATTGCTGTCATGGATTTTTACTCCATTAGTCTGAAAGAGTCCGGTGGGATTTTTCGCGAGGCAGCTCTGATGTAACAGTGATTTGGGCTCGCTGTCCTCAAGGGCGTTATTCCATTCACATCTTCTCTTTGACAGAGGAACGCCTTCTCCACATTGCTCGATGTAAACGTCCTGTTCTGGAAACTTGGACGAGCGTGCAGCTTTAATGTTACCATAGCAATATGTAATGTAATGTAATAGACAACGAAGCAGTCAAGACAAACCTCAGCGGCCCATATTACAGCATTTACTGCAATAAGTACATCACACCTTTAAATAGCGCAAAATGATACCAAAAGCTGTGGAAACTGTTTGAAGCGCCATACGCTCATTGTTTTCGCGGACTGGATAGATGATAAACTGTTTGCTTTTCTGTAGTGGTAATGTATGCCGCGTGTCACCTTCAGTCTAAGCCAAAGAATTTCAAAGAAAGCCAAAGAAATACATAATCAAATGTGCTTTTGGTCTGCTCTCTTATTTACGTTTCTTAGTATTTTTTTTAAGGAAGGAAATTTCAATGATCTTTAAAAACAATTTTTTTACGAAGCTCTCTGAGTTTTTTTGCTTTACAGTACTCTCTGGAGAGATCACATATTGTTTGAAAGATGTGACATCAAAGGTTAAACATCAAAATACAGAGTCACAGAATGTGCAGCTGGGCCAAAAACAGGTGCTCATAGTGTAGAATATGTATTGTATGCCATTACAGTTATCGGGACCCATAGACCTGAGTGTAATGGAAACCACGCTCATGCATTTAAAGTTATTCACGTGCATATGGCCTGTGGACCACAACACCAACTTATAGAAAAAGCCATATGAGTAAACATGGGCTTTCATGATGAAGGATTTTTAATAAAAATATTTTCCTTAATATAGTTTACCTAGAGGTGCACATAAAGGGTTCCAAATGCATTTGCAGAGAATAAAACCAAATGTAGTTGACAGTATTAATGAGGTGCAAAAAACACATTAAATCTGTGGTTTCACCCACTAACCCATGCAAAAAAGGAACATGTAGTACCCTGCTTTCTATAATAAATCAGGGTACAAAGCTTTTTTTAGTCAGACCGTCTTCTCTAAATGATAACGCTTGTTCCAGTTTTTAGAATTGCAGCTCTGCTGTGCTCTATATATCAAATAGATGCCCTCCTACACATAACATTCAACACTGATCTTCTCTAAATACAACAAGATCCATACTATCCTATTTGTAATATGCCAATAAAAACAGTGTCTAATCTGACTGGCTCATAAATTTAATGCTGTTAATAAACCTCTGGAGGGTGATGGTGAAAGCAACCACTTACAGGTATGTTTACATGACCACCTGACTCTGTCTACCAAAACACTGCATCATCTAATTACTTTATGTCTCAATGTTCCAAACTTTACATTCGCCCCAAACACTAGCTTCAAATGACCTGCTTAGATTTTTAAGTCTATCAATCACTCTAAAGCCAAAATTAAAAAAAAAAAAAAAAAAAAAAAAAAAAAAAAAAATTGGCCATCACTGTCAGACACTTTGTTTGGGTGTCATTTTGGGCCAGTGGATGCAAATATAATCTGGATGCGGTAATAAGACCAGCAAATGCTGTCAGCAGCCTACTGTAATTATTGCTGACACTAGCGGGTGATTCCAAGAAGTCTGGATTTGTGCTGGTCCGAAGTCACACCAAAGCTTAAAAATCCAGTAGAATCAGCATTTCATTTTTCATTACCAAAAGTGTTCAGAGAGATCCCACTGTGATAGTTGGACACTCTCTTTAATAGGCATTTCTGCATGACTGGCCGTTTCTCACCAGAGATACAGGCTTAACAGTAAACATAGTAAAGTAAATCCCTGAAAGCCTAAAAGTCGGATTGGTAAATCATGGCAGTTTTCAAAACACTATTTCTGGGCTCGGAAATCAGCATGAGGACAGCATACCTCCTGGGCTGTATGTAAGTGGTAAATGCCACACGGAAATGAATTTGACTTTAAAATCTGCTCATATCACAGCATGTATTTCAATAGATCTGCTGTCCTTGTGATCAATCAATTTCTTGTTAACTGTGTATATTCTGGTAAAGTTAAAAAAATCACAGTCAAAGGTTTTGTAGTTCCAGCAAAGGGCAAAAACAGATAATGACTGTTTCTGAGTGAACTCTGAAAGAGTAAAGAAGAAACATGTAGGACATGTCCACAAAAAACTATTTTTTTTTTTGCCAAACTGCATGTTGGGTCATTTGCAAATATAAAATCTCATCAAGCATTTGAATGAATATTTACCAAGCATAACATGCATACCATGTAATACATGGTCCATATTCCGTTCTGACAGGGTTAGATCTCATAGGTGTTTAAACTACTTTGATATTTCATATCCTATGATTTTTTTTCAGCTTTGCTTCTGCCATTCAAGGACTTCAGAACACCTCAGTGTATGATCTGTCAATCAGCCTATTCAATCACTCAAATTTATTTCGCACAGTGGGAATGATCTCTGTGTACCTTCAAAGTACAACAAGGACATGAGCGTGCATACCTCAAACCATTTACATGAACAGATTGGTTTATTAGGCATCTGTTAATTATGCCCCCAGTCTACAGTTTCACTGGGGTGCACAGGGGTCAAAGTTATAATTCCACTGAAATCAGTGTGGCCGCTGGGTGGGTCTCCCGCAGAGTCAGAGACATACTCAATGTCATGGGTGTGGACACACGTCTCCCAAGAGTGTGAGTGTAGAATACTAAGACAGCATGACCTAGAGTCCCCCCCCATGGCAACAGCACTGCCCAGCAGGATCCGAATGGATTAAATAACCTTGATATGGCCCTTTTGCACAGGAGTGGAGATGAGCAACAGAGTGTAGAACAAACATTCATTACCCTCATCAGATGCAAAACAGCCAAGAATGCTCATCATGAGGATATCTGGGGAAAAATTCATATGATCAAACAATGCATGTGTTATTCATTTTCATCCTAGATGTACAGGCAGTTTCTGCTTTGCAACATTCCAGTTTATGATGATCAAAGTTTGACATTTATAAAAAAAAAAAGTCTACCATTTATTGTTTCATGAGACCAAATCCCGGAACTCCAAGAAAAAGTTTCTATATTGAGGTTAGCTTGAGCTTGCCATCTTGTGAGCTAATTCTCAAGTATGTTTTATATTTAGACCCAAAAATAACAGAAATAACAGAAAAAAACGAAGACTACATCAGCCACACAATAACGCGTAGCACTTAATGAGTAAGCTTGGAAGAGAAACACAACGCAATTCAACTGCAACACAATAGCGGCTCAAACACCAAAATCTCACAAAAGTTGCAATACATTTGCAGATTGTTGCGTATTATTTCCAAACTGTCACCACATCACTGTGGTAGACATCACTGGAAATGTAAGGCCAGGATATCTGAAGATGCTGAGGTCCAGGCTCCCATGTAGGCAACATGCATTCACCAGTGTTCCTGTCTTTGTTGCGGAAATAATGTTTAAACTGTTTAAAAGTACGGATAGAGGATCCAGCTCGCCTCTGAGTCCCTGTTAACTTTGAGGTAGATACAGGCAATGCAAACAATTTCTTCCAGCAGCTACAAGAAAGACTTGATGAAAGTTCCCAAGAGGAAAAAGTTTGTTGTTTTCATTTAATGAACCTGTGAGGGAGAGCCGAAGAGGATGTTTTTATTTTATCCTTGTGTGCACTGTCTAGCTCACCCTGTAATTAAACATCAGTTCAAAGGCTGTGAAGCTAGTTCAAAGCCTGATTTTTCCTACAGGCAACTGACATAGAAAGATACACAATGTCAATGAAAAGATATGAAGTAAGCTTTGGTTGTGCATAGAAGAACCCTTTAAATTGTCTTTCTTGTTGATCTCAGGTGCACGTGAACCTTTTTTGAATCCATCAGACATTGTGTGATCTCCTAGTGTTTGTCAGTCAAATCTGTCCCCTTCCTGGCAAACTGTTCATTCTGATATTGTCTGTAACTATATTTATGAAAGATGTTTTGTTTTTTTCCTTTTTTAGTTATTGTAAGATGAGCTGTAAGTTTTCAGCATACTATCTTCATCAGTGACATAATGTTTCTGTTGGGTTAATAATCTTCTATTAATAGTTCCAAAATATAACTACAGGTGTCCATGTTAATTAGAGAGGGATTACAACTTAATTTATCGGCAGTTCCTCCGTAATTGTGCTGCACACTTGTACACCCGAGGTGATGTTTTAGATTTTTCTTTTAACATTTGAATTTTTAAGCTTCATCCTTCTACAAGGAAATGAATGCAAATCACTTATGTATGTTACATAGAAAATATTTTAATCTACACGTTTTAAAAATCTACAAGCGTAATTATGAGCACAGTCTTAATTGGAAAATCATTTCAGAATGAATGTAAGCAGCATGGTTGGTGTGACATGATATGTCATGTGATATGGCTAATGTAGCAACACTTCATGGTTGTGTTACATTTTTTTTGGGGTCCTCATTATACCCACATCATCATAGCCGCATCAGGAGGTAAATTTCTGACCTGCTAGGATTTTTTTAGCAGTCATTGACAGTAATAATGCCAACTGACACAAAGCATGCAAGACTAGGTCCAGAGTCAAAATATTCACTGCCATGTCAAACTTTAGCCAAATTGGTGCCAAAATCATGTCGTGTGTGCAAGGCGGAAGACCTCTCGTAATGAGTCTCTCCATATTGACTCTGACTGAGAGGGTTTTGAAGTTTTGCATGCTTGAGTTCATCTCTCGCTTCATCTTCTCAATGTGATGCCAGGTCATTCAGTAGAAGGAGAAGAGAGGGTGCTGAGCTGATTCAGTTACACGCTCATCTCACCTCGTGGGGTTATAAAGGAGCATCTTATCTTTGCAGGCAGGAAGCCGAGACACTCCTCACAAGAGCAAGGCAGCCTAGGGATACTGTGCCGGGGGAGCTTTGATCAGACAGCAACAGAATGAAACTGGGAGTGGCTGCAGAGGGGGGCTCTGGAGATCGGTTAGCACGAAACATGCTGTCCATTCAACAGACTAAGGCATGAATGGGAAAAAGTTTTGTATTTTCTTTCTCAACATGGTTGTTCTCTGGACATTTTGACTTCAGTCAGAATTTTCAGATTGAGCTGCTGACAGCAAGGAACTTTTAGATCTTTGCTTATGTGTTCAGACCCAGCTGACTGCAAATTCCACACACAGGTGACTGAACTTCACGTACTGAATTTCAACATTGTTTCACCTTTAAGATAGTGCTAGTCTTAACTGGGATCAGAGAGGTATTCTGTGGAAAATGCACACCTCCCCACATGAAAAAGAAATACATTGTATATATTGAGGAATATGTTGTTTAACCCAAAGAATATATTGCAAATACATTTCAAATATATTGATACAAACCAGAAATATATTGCAATCTACCAAAATGGGAATAATTTACATGTTCAATATATTGATTGAGCTAGAAATATAGTCTCTAAAATATATTCCCAATTTACCTTTTTTGTGTGGGTTTATCTCAGTATCCTGTGGGTTTATCTCACTATCCTGTGTGCGCAGTCACAGAAAACTGTTTCCAGGGCTGTAAGCATCCTGTAACAATGAGCTATATACCCCTGCCTTCTGCAATTGAGCTCAAGGCTTCCTGTCTCTCCAAATTTCCAGCTGGGTGGCTGGGGAGACGGGGGGGATTTGCTGGTACTTTGTAAATGTAGCTACTGGGTGAGGGAACAAGGCAAAATTATCTGCCTGAAGCTAACAATGACCAATGTCATTTAGGTTTTTGTATCATGCAACGTGTTTACAGAGTCAAGAAACAACCTCTACTGTCACACCAACTGGAATAACCTACATATTAATATGGCAAATTAAATAGGGGTACAAAATGCATGATATGGATCCATTTTTAAGCAAAACCAGTTAGCTAATACATACAGTCATTTGGCTGGATCATATTTATTACTTTTTATTATTTACAATTTCATGTCAGATATCATTATTTCTAGATTATAACTTCACCCACTGTGATACTGTTAATAAATGTAAAGAATTTGCACTTACTACTGAGAAGTTTTATGCAGAAAAAATGGAGGCAGCACTCAATGAACTTTGAGGTTAAGCTCCATGATGTATGATAACATCAACTATGTGACAGTGCTCGCATTTTACATCTTATATAGAAGTGTTTTTATCAAGGCCAATACAGCGGTGGCCAGCCTCCTTTGTGTGTTGACCTTTCACCCCTCTCTCGTAGAAACATGAGAGTCAATCTGACAGGGCAAATGCATCATTTCATGGCCATAAATACAATCGCAGAGATAGTAGATGAGAAGCCATACAACTCCATGTGTAATGTTATATGGAGGCTGTTACTCAGTCAAGTGCTGACAAGCCTGTTATAATGATATAGGCGATATTGACCCCCCCTTTTCCAAACACACATGCACACACATGTTTGTAACATCAAAGAAATAGATGCAGCCATGGACATGTTCCACTGTTCTACATCCCTATTCCTTATTTGTGAAACAATAATACTGTATATAATATATATAATTAACAGAGAGAGAGAAAAGAAATATTGTTTTGTCACGCTATATATGTATGTATGTATAGATATAGATATAGATAGATAGACAGGTAGATAGATGGATAGACACAGAGAAAGACAGATTTTTTAATTTTGAAGATTCATTGAACAGGGACTGTGAATGGAGCTGAGCTCCTGCACTGTAGCAGTGCTGTATGGTATGATCTGTCCTGACAGTGTGTCCCACAGGGCCTATTGCCATTTATTTGCATGACAGACGACTTATTCAGGGTGACTTACAGTAGTTTGATTTTATATCTATGGCACCAGCTGGTACAGGGCTACGTGCCGCTAATGCCAAGCGCCCCTGCTGCAGGGAGACATGCTGGCAGAGTGTCAGAGGAAACACAGACCCAGGTCTTGTGGTGTGTGGGCCCCGTTCCCCGCAGCGTGTGCTTTGGTGCACTTATGCAACATTCGCCGCAATATGTTTGCTGGGATTTAGAACGCGTACCTGTTTTTTTCTGTTTACACGGACATCTCAGCACGGGCGTCTCTAGAAGATGACTTCACCTTGCTGCAGGAAGCGCCTCTCTTAGGTGGTGGTTTCTGTATCCCTGTTCAGGCTGGCTAAGGGATGTGTGGCCTCTGTTACACTGAAATAGGTGACACAGTGTTACTGTTAGCTGCTTTAAGCCCATCTAATCTGACTTTACCCATTCTATCATATTCTTTCACTGTAATTTTTAAATCATTGTAACTTAAATGTTCGAGTGATATCTATTTATATCTATCTTAGCTCGCAATCACTCATAGAGATTACATACTCACCTCCCTCTCCCTCCTATAACCATCCTTCTCACCATCACAAGGACACACCCACTAATCTCCCACAGTCACCCTCGGCCCCCTTTCCATGAAGCCACACCACTTCACTGACACAATCACACTCTTTCTCTCTCTCTACCGCACCACCCATCTCCCCGGGAACCACATTCTTATCTCCCACAACCCCCAGCCAAACCCCTCCTCTCACACAACCGTTACATTACAGTACATTACACCCCCAGTACCCCCCTGCAGCCAAACCCTTCTTCTCACACAACCGTTATATTACAGTACATTACGTTACATTATTGGCATTTAGCAGATGCTCCTATCCTAAGAGTGACTTATATCAATTACAGGTTTTTACAATGTTATTCATTTATACTGCTGGATATTTACTGAGGCAACTGTGGGTTAAGTACCTTGCCCAAGGGTACAGCAGCAGTGTCCCCGTAGGGAATCAAACTGGCAACCTTTCGCTTACAAGTCCTGCTCCTTAACCACTATGCTACACTGTTGTAGCCCCTCCAGTCCTGAACCCACGCATCCCCCCCCCAGGCTGCCCTCACGGATTGCGTGGAAAAGGTCGAGGAGCTAATATCAGCTACACTCTCCATCTCAGCGACATTTTTACTGTATGACATTGAGGAACATCCGCCATGACCGTGTGCTGAACAGAGACTGCAGTTGACCCTGACCAGCAGCCCTGGGTAATCACAGACTGAATGAAAAAAGGGATATTGATGGATGGACTTTCTCTGCGTGACCCTGTACTGACCAGGTCGCATTGATTCTGCCTCTGACATTTGCCCCGCCCAGTCTGTTAGCAGAGAACTACAGACAGCACCGGTGCCCTTCAGATGCAAGGGGAGAAACTAAAGGAAAGTACTGAAACAAGAATGCAAAATAATCAGACTTCTAAATAATTTTCTCCAGCAATATAAAAAATATGTCTTGATATTGTCCTTTTGTGTGGAGAAAATGACCCAATGGTATCGCCGTTGATGAAATCACATGTTGCGCCGTTGATGAAATCGTGTTGCGAAGATGCTTCAGATGGGCTTAATGACATCTATGATTACCAATGTCTCTGCCATTGTTACCTATACTGTATGTATTCTGTATCAGTGAACAGAACCATAGACCTTCTCCCATTTTCTCCCGCTGGTTTCATCAGCAGCAGCTCATGCATTTGTCCCAGTTTCTGCTGCAGTGTTGTATAAGAAGAGCACAGGGGGAAGGGAGTTCATTTTAGTTCATTTTTATCTGCCCTGTGCCTGTTGATTCCTCCCCAAATTATTGCGACGGGAGTCTGGCTGGATGCAGTCAATACAGTAGTCAAGGACTTTTGCTGCTGAGTCGTTCACCCATTGTTTTTCTATCAACGAGCGTGTGTGCACATTTGTGTGTGTGTGTGTGTGTGTGTGTGTGTGTGTGTGTGCACATGTATTGGCTTTGTATAGCTTGCAGCAGGCTCGGCGTCAGGAGAAAATTTATTTGTGTACCCCCGTGGATTGCAATTGGAATCCACGAGGGTACACAAAAAGTCATAAACGCTATGTAGACATCAGGATATAAGGAGAAACCTGGGGGTGCACTGAGGTCCATCTGGAGGTCCAATGCACCCCTAAGCACCCCTAAGCAGTCAATATGACTATTTCTGCTAAATTATGCTAGATTACAGGATAGCCATGTTTCTGTGTCTAACTGACAGATCAGGAAAAGAGAAGAGTAAACATAGGCTCTGATTCAGTCTACTCCCAATCTTCTCTAATCTTACCTTTGAGGAACGAATTTAAGCATTTCTTTATGTGACTTATACTTCTATCACTGTGCCTGAAGCTTGAGCTAGAGGGTATTAGATAAATATGTCAAGTTTCGTATGAAATATAGCTGTTCTTCTGTGTGTATTTTAGTCTGATCGATACCAAAAGACCTGCGGGTCCTCAGGTAACTCTGCATGGGGGAAAGTATATGACCAGTGGTGACAGTTTTACATATGGGTCTGAGTCTGCCAGATGGTAGAGCATTCTTGGCAGGAGTCCCTGCGTATTGCAGAAGCTCCAGCAAACAGTTGCAGTCAGTCAGAGCAAGGGAACAGAAACATCATGTTTAATAGAAGCAGAGAGTGGCAGACATTTGCGATGACAGGGCTGAGCGCACACAAAGAATGAAACCACCGTTCTAAAAATAACTTCTTCTCCCCCTTCTTCTTATTGTTAGATTGCCTTTATATAAGGTGACTGATGGGAGGTAATAACTACTCATAAATTTTAACGATTAATTAATTAAGTAATTATGTGCAATTAGATTGCTCCACAGAGCTAATCCCATATGAGGGGAGTTTTCACGATTTAGCTAGTCAGCTAAACATGCAATAAAGTCTAAAAGAGGCACAGCTGTGTGCATCCAGGTGGCAGAATTAGTGTGTTGTCTGCCATCAGCTCTGCCTAAAGCTCATGGCTGGTTTGTAAATGAACCCCCCCCCCCTCATTTTGTGTGTTCCTCTCGCCCCCAGACCGCCCCCCTGCTCCCGTCAATGTGTCGGTCATGCACCTGAGAGCAGATTCAGCCACGGTGTCATGGGACGTCCCAGAGGGAGACATCATCATTGGCTTCTCCATCTCACAGCAGGTAAGATGCAATTTAAACGTTTTATTTTATTTTTTCAGGTGGGGGGCAGGTCTTTGATTTGCACCTTCTCATCTTCTCTTGCTTTGATGTGATCGTAGTGCATGTGAAATAATTTGCCGAGTGCGTCTAAATGACCTGCTGTTTTCATAGCTTTTCCCCATGCCGTACAGCCAAACGGCAGCTGGTACAAAGCATTGTATGTTTGTGCTTATTGTTTTGAATAAGTCGTTTTCAGGTCAATGTATTATTCATTATTTTGAATATGGTGCTCAAAGAATGACGCACATAGGAAAGCAGAGGAAACGAATGGGGCTAGGGAGTGAGTAGCTTTGTAGTGCAGAGAGAGGCATAGATCTACCCATCACTGCTTTCTTCCATTTCAGCTCTTAATAACAAACACTACTCTGATTTGTATGCATCTGGTCCATTTTACTTAGGTTAGCTTAATTTTCCATTCTACTGAAGAGATGAGGCCAATTTAATTCTTAAGTTTAGATTTGGTTTCCATTAGGCAGCTGGGGGGAAATGTTCTACTTTTTCCTCAGATTGAGCTCATTTATCCTGCAGGAGGCATTGTGTTGTTAATTTCCTTCTCTCAAAGACAGAGAATATATACAATAGTTTAAAGTATATAATTCAGGGCATTTCTTCACAAAAAGCATGGCTGGAGCCTTTCTCATATTATAAGTATTATATCTAGAGTCCTCATTTTTTCCTGACTTGAATTCTTGCATGTACTTCAGTCTTCCAACACCGTGATTGTTTTGTCTGTGCTTTACATTAGTTGGACCAGAGCTCAACATTCATTTGACAGCTGTTCAATTTTATTGTTCATTTTGTGTATTTTGACTTCTGGACCTCCGAACCACCATATCATTTCTGCCAGATTCTCGCCACGGACTGCGACCAGAGCTGTTTCTGCAATCCTTTGTCCCTCAGAGATGTCTTGTTCTCTGTCACCAATCCAGTGTTTGGTGTTACATTCATCTCCATGTCCACAAATCTGGGATGAAAACTGATGGATTTGCAATGGTTCTCTACAGCTAAATACCAAGTGCCCTATCTAATTTTTCCATGGTGCCAGAGGTAGTTTTACTGGCAGAGAGGGATCCTGCTTTGTACCCTATCCAACTCTGTATATTGTCCAACCCCTCCTGCTTGGACAGTTTTTGAAAATAGTTTTGACAGCAGTAACCAGTTTGTGATATTTAGGGAACTGACTTGCCCATATGCTACTCACAAGAGCTGAATCTGTGCACAGAGTACCTAGGGGACACTGTTGCACTGTTGTGTGGAAGGATATGCTCTTTGTTGGAAACATTCTTAATGTTCCTTCCATGGCTATCTGTTCCTCCTCCCTGTAGGCCAAATTAAGTTCTTTAAGTACATCACAGTTAGCCACTAATTGTGTAATCGTTCAGGAGACTGTTCCAATTGTTTAAACACTACTGATCATTGAGTGCCCACAGCACCAATTGAAGGATAATGATTGAAAAACAGTTTAAATCCCTGTGGGTCACATGGTTGAGAAAAACAGAGGGCCCTAAATATATCTCCAGATGATATTTTGTGCTATCTTTCAGTAACTGCTCTTTTACCATCCACTTTACATTATGTCTACATTGTATTCTTTGTCTGTAATGAAGTTTGTGAAGTGATCTGTGGCCATTCCTTTGTTAAGAGTGCTATATTAGAACAAACTAATTAATTACCTGATTGTTGATTCACTAACTGACTGGTTGGTTGGTTGTTTAGTTAGTAGGTCAGTTAATTGTTTCATTGATTGGTTCACTGGTTGATTGATTCATTGATTCATTAACTGACTGACTGGTTGGTTGTTCAGTTGGTTGCTTGATTGATTGGCAAACTGGCTGGTTGATAGATGATTGATGGATTAAGTAACTGACCGGTAGGTTGGTTGACCAGTGGTTAGTAGCTTGATTTATAATTTGATGGAAATGGGCTCATGTGCATTCCCCCTACAGAGGCAGGATGGTCAGATGCAGAGGCTGATCAGGGAAGTGAACACAACCAGCCGTGCCTGCGTCCTCTGGGACCTGGAGGAGGAGACCGATTACATCATCCAGGTCCAGTCCATCGGGCTGTATGGGGAGAGCCAGGCCAGCAAGAGGGTCCACTTCCGAACTTTGAAAAAAACGGACCGCTTCCCTTCCAACAGCTCCAATCAAGGTAATAATAAAGTATGGAGATTGAAATTATTTATAATTTGTGGAATATATTTATGATTCAAGGCATGATTTAGTCTGTTCTTATTCAGTTTGTCCCCATCTTGAGTTGTAGCTAGCTATATTAGCAAACGTGTATACCCTATCACTGTAAGCAGCCTTTATGCAAGAGGCTGTCAAATCATGATGTATTTGACATAGTGATCTATGAAAAGCTTTATTTTAATTTTTTATTATTATGTTTTAACTAGCTAGCTTAAGGTGTAGTTTAGCCAAGTTCTCTTAGCTGTACCATCTGACCTATATTTATGGGTATTTAACAGCTAATTTTCCCATTGCATGCTGACCAGAACTACAATTCAAACTAATTACATTCGCTAACAGGGGAGAGTGGTAGCAAATGTAGAAGGGAACATAAAACTCTGTTTTGATATAAGCTTTGTTCTCCTGTTAAGCATTTTTTGTTTGTTTTGCAGAATATTCAAGATCCCAAGATATTGCTTTTTATTTAAACTTATGTGCAAAGAGGCTATGAAAAAATGCATTCTAACACTAGGGGTACCCTTTAAATTTAAAGACAAACTACAAAGCATGAGAATACAGTCCTGACCTGGAACAGTTCCACTGTTATTGTTACTGAAATGCCATATAGCCTCAACCACGCTGTGCAGCTGAAAAGCTCTTGAGATATTTTGTGAACTGCATGGAGTGCAGAAATACAGCTCCCAAAATGCAGTGCCAGTTTGCTGTGTTTTTACAGTTTTAATTCCTAATCCATTATTTATAGAATCTGCATGCATCTCTGCAGATTGTACCAAGTGGATTTATGCGTTCCTAGGCGATGTGGAAGCCCTAATCAGGTTCCTGACATATGCTGTAAAATACTTTATATTCAGTCCTGAGGTTTGCTGATTACTCCTACTAATTTGATGGCTGTGTTGCCATGTGCTGGGTGTTTGAAATATTGAGGAGTTTTGCAGAATAGGTAGTTTCTTTCACTGTAAGATATATGGCCACGTTAAGGTCTCATTTTCAAACCAAGAAGTCATGCAACATGCACATTGTACATGAGTGTTAATTCAGGATATTTTTAAACAATCTAAATGGACAGTTCCTGTTGTGAAGAGATCATTTTCTGTCCCACAATCACTGAGTTTGAAAAAAGAAATTAATATGTAATTAGCATATGTATTATCTGGCCATTTATAGGGATGACATTCTTAGATATCAAATATTACTAAAATATTCAAACGTGAGTTTTCAGTATAAAATTATTTAAATACTCAAGGGCTCCAACGAATCAATCTTACCTTTAATTGTGAAAATGAATAGTCATATGGACAATATTGGGCTCTGTATAACACGGTACTTGATTTCAAGTACTTTCTTATAGCCTTTAACTACAGGGGAACATTAAAGCAGGAATTCAGAGAAAAATCCTGTCCGTGTTGGGTACTGTCTGAATTCACCATTCCAGCATGGGCGATTCTAGTCCTAACATTCTGGCATGAATGGAGATGTTGAAGTAATCAATTTGAGACTTGAAAAATCAGAAAAAAGTGGATACCCTCTCAAAATGAAAATGGACAGTGAGAAACCCTGTGAGGTGAGAAAAAAACGAAATGTACTGAGTTTAGCCAGCACTGAAAGTCTCTCTTCAACCCGACAGGAATCCAACAGAGAAAGAATGAGCACCCCTGATAAGTGAGATCCTTTTCAAACAGTCTGCCTCGCTAGAGACAGGCCCAAGGTGAAGGCTTCTCGCTGTCACCATGGAGACTAAATTTCAGCATGTGCTTATTAAACCTAAGGCATCCCAATGCGCTAAACCTCAGAAAATTTGATTCTGAGAATACACTTAAAGCAGAAGAAGTCATCCAGCAGTGGAGAAAGAATTAGGCAAGTTCCTCTTGTGTCAACGCAGCAGGGAAATGCTGTATATCCTCTCTAAGTAGGAGCTAAGCAGGTCGTATGTCATGGGGAAAATGCCTCAGCAGAAACCTTCCTCCGCAGAGCCGTTAATTCAGCAGAAAGACATCAGAGGGAATGGTCAGCATATTAAATTTAAATTAAACGTGTGCGATTACGGTAAATGTAATTCAGTCGTGCCTGATTAGCGCTCACGCGTCCACGTCTGTGATGATGAAAAAAAAATCCTGCGTTTTTAATAAATCCAGCTAGAGTCAACTCCCCGTATCCTGCTTCCAACATGAAACGCAATTAAGTCACACCCGAGGTGATATGGTAAGCATTCAATGGGCATGGTGCCTTCTGTGTTACTTCAGGCAAAGACATAAGCGCTGGCTTCTCTTCTGATCCTGTGTCTTTAATAATAATAATAATTTTCATTAGCCTGTTATCATCTCTTAGCAACCCTGTGCGAGCATACTTTTATCACCTCATCACAAAAAAGAGAGCAACCTTATATAGCCTTTTCCATTTATTACAGTCCTTCAACAATACAGGTTTTCATCAGACAGTAACAGCGCATATTGATTGCGTACTTGCTTTTCAAGGTCATGCAGGTAATCAATGTGTATGACTTTGTGTGAAACTGTTTTTCGCCTCGCAGCAGAATATCATTGTCGTATAGATTCGCAAAGGCAGTTCAGAGGGGATGGCCTGAATTTGGAAAGATAGTGGAACTGCACTCCTGGAAAAACCTTTACCCTTGCGGTTGTTAACGCGAGCGCACCTCTGAGCTCAGGGTCTGGTACTTTACTATATGGTTTCCGCTACAAACCCTTTTTTTTACTTTAATAAATTAAACATACCCTCATGAAATGTTCTGCTACGAACATAAGAGCAATACATTTGCTGGTGTACTTTGCAGCGATGCACTGGAGGCAACTGGAGGGCAGGAGGCCATAAGTGATGTAATGCTGAATATGTAACTTGCCCTTGGGAAGGGCATCTGCCAGTGAAAAAGACAATGTAATGTAAAGCGATGATAATTGGGGGAAAAAAATGAAAATTGAGCTGAATGCTTCTCTTTGTTGGAAACACAGATGACAGCCTGTATAATGAGATGTAATGAAATTTACTAAATGTATAAGGAACACTGAAATTGCCTCTCTCAACAGGCAGCGAAATACTGTTGCAGAATAGTATCGGTATTGCGAATATGAGGCCAGTGTCAGTGAATGACTGTAACATAGAGTGCAGCAAGCTAACACAATCACAGATGCTGTTCTGTCCAGGCTGTTCCTGGGCTCTCTGAGAGGGAATCTCAGTGCTACTTATAAACTCTGAAAATTTCATTATTTCTCACCTCACAGGCTGTCTTCTCCCATTCTCTCTGATTTTTCATTTCCATTTGCAGGGGGGGGCTCCATTTTTCAAATTTCAATCTTTTCAAATCTCACGATGATGACTTCAGCTGGAACACCCAAATTCAAACTAGAATCAGCCACACTGAGCTGATATGAATTCAGGAAATACATAATACTGATAGGACTTCCATGACAATATTGATGGTATGTCCTAATTCACTGGGTAGGTTTATGATGAAAATGTTAGCTGCCCAGCTCTGACTGGCAGATCCCAGTGTTAAAGGCTGTATATGGGAACATTCTAGCTACCCTCATATGTATAAAACTCCTGTGTATTTTCATAAATTTAGAACATTATCATATTCTATATTCAAAAGAAAGGTCATCTCCACTATGAAGTCCAAAACAAATATATTATAAAAAATATTTCAAATACATTTTTTTTTTCATTTTTGAGGTTGAGGTATCCCTTTGCAGTGTAGTGTAAAATCCCTGAACAAATAGCCAGCATTGTCCTTTTTTCCTAATCAATGCATACCCCTCATTTAGAGACAAAAACAATATTCCACAGAATGTGACCTGTATAGTCTCTATGACCACACCATACAAGCGCTTGACCTATTTCATATTTTCATTTCCACCTTCTACAGTTCTGTGTGTATTTTTTCAATTATTCTGGATGAGCAGAAGCATAGAGAGAGAATTTAGGCAGCATAGACTGGGTGCTTATAAGCTGTGAAACTGTGAATGAGAAATGGTACTGTGAATACATCAATCCTAAGACCTAAGAAGTGTCCGGATAAAAAGGTTTGGTGATTAATAGGTTATCATATTGTAAAATGCACACTGATTTTTGAAAACATAATGATATATAATAGAATCCCCAAGGCTAGTTGAAAAGAATACTGCTCAAGATGCAGAGAAAAATCCTTAGAACTTTTTTTTTCAATATTGTATTAGAGAGAGGGGAGTTGGGTGGAAAGGAGAGATTAGGTGCATTACAAATAAGGAAGAGCTTTGCTTTGCAGCAATGAAGACACTGCGGAAATTCAGCACTTTCTTTTGAAAGCTTCACCATGGAAGTGTTTACAAATATGCTACATTTACATATGATGCATATTGATTGAGACATTGATTGCACATAATACCTTTGATAAGGTGAATAAATCCGAAGGCTCAGATAAGTGCCCAAGAAGAAGAGGCAATACTTAAGAGAATTAGGAGTGATTAATGGATGTACTAGTTGCCAGAAGACTGGCCTACTTCAGAGGATTTTTCACATGCAACAATGTCCAGGTATCATTTTCTCACTGTCTGGCCCTTATTCCCTTTCAGATCACTTTGCACCCTCACCAGTCCATCAAAGTCATATATTAAATGCAGAGACACTTTTAGCAGGCCCAGCACTATGGGGGTGCTCAGGGGTGTATTGCACCCCCAGACGGACCTCAGTGCACCCCCAATTGTCTCCTCATATCCCGATATCGACATAGCATTTCTGACTTTTGCGCACCCCGTGGATTGCAATTGCACCCCTCTGTACTTTCTCCTGGCGCCGAGCCTGACTTTTAGCACATGCAAATGTCAGTAAAAGCATCCCTTGATTCTGAATTGACTGTGGGGCTGACTGTGTGACATAATTGACTGTGTGGTTACCCCCCTTTGCCAGACAGCCTGCGTACAGTAAGAAGAGGGAATCCTGGCCCATCGCACCCACCCATACCCCCAGTGGAACACAGCCAATTTGTTTTGTCACCACTGAGCTCCCGGTCATTGCTGGCAGATGGCATGTCCATTTTTTTGCCTGGGACATAAAGTTCAGTCTGCAGGGCTCAGCCTGCACTCAAGTCGAGTGCCTTGCTGACTGAGCCACTATACAGCCTCACAAAGATAGGCTTTAAACGTGTCCTTGTATTTGATGACTTCAGCAGACTGGTACAGGTGGTTGTTGATCATCACTCCATGCTGAAATGAGAGGATAGCTTAACAGTGGGAAAACATTATGTGGGCCTGGTTTGTCTTGAGGAGGAATTAATGTTAGGACCTCTTCTCTTCCTCATTTGCTTAAATGACTTCATGTTCACAGGCGACATAAAATTCACGGATGAAGTGACCAGTTTTAAACAGAAATGAAAATTGGGCAGACGCCCGACAAATTAAAATGAACAACCTAATGTGAAGTTTTTAAGGGCAATTATAGTTTATGGCAGGATTACTTTATGGGAGGCACCAAATTAGTGTGCATACTAGACAGACAGAGACAGACTTTTGTGTAATAGCTGACACCATTTTATCTGTATCTATGTCACATTGATGCTGCAAATTACTTTTTTCACACAGAGAATTATTGATGCATGGAATAGTTTACAAGGACTTACTGTGAGAACAGAGATCCTTGGAGTATTGAAGGCCAGGCTTAACACAACACTACAGAAGATGCACTCTTGGCTATAGGAAAAATAACAAGGCCAGCTGAGCTGAGAGACCTGTGCTCAGTATATAGTAAGCTTACAATGCATAGAATAGCACATACAAATATAAATTCATATTTGTATTAAGATAAATTTTGTGATTAATCACTGAATGTCACTAGTTGTGGCTGAATTTCAAGGGAGAGTTATAAATAATGTAAAAGTATTTATTATTTATTATTATTTATTAATTATGTACTAAATTTCTTATTCAGTAAGTAAGGACAGATCATCATGTAGTAATAGTGAATTTAAGCCCCAGTTTGCACACCCTAACTATTGCAGGGGTGTTCATGGAGGGAATATCATTTAGAGAGCCTTGGGTGTTTAAGGCAAACATTTTACTGAAGATGGTTTATTGACAGATGACAGGTCTATTGCTTGCAGTGACTATTTTTGGAAAAATAAACACTATAGACAATGTCGCACAGGGCCTTCATACAATCTGTGCTGCTTTCTCATAATAACCACAGAAAAATGAGACAGACGTCACAGCCGAATCATGATGATAATATGTAGCTATATATAAGGTCTGTCTCACAAAACTTCTGTGTGTGCTCTTTGTCCTCATTAATAGCTGTTTAAGACCCTCATCCGCACAAGGGTTTCCATGGAAATGATTGCATCACTAAAATTTCAAATACAGGTATTTGTTTGTGTTGCCATGGAGAAAGCAAATTTAGAAGCCTGATTCATGAACTGACTTCATCATTAATACCAAGAGTGCTCTATGGTGAATTTGATATTTTCATACTACCATACATGCTTTTCACTTTTACACTGTACCTTTTGTATGTGTGTGTTTTCTGTGCTTCTCTACCCAGTTCTAATCTTTCTAATTTTAATTGTTTTAATGTGCCTAAGTGTTTGGCCTCAAAGCTATTTTTTCTTATTAAATTCTTGTTTGATATCATAAATTATGCATTTCTACTAAGTTGCACATCCCAATAATTTGGAATCATATGTAATTTCTTTCACTAACTGTGCCAACAAGTATTTAAGTGTTTATCCTCTGAGCTGTTTGCTCCCATCGTGCCATCCCTCCATGAAACATCTATGAACTGTCAGCCAGTGGCCAGGGTTTTGTTACTTTTACATTGCATAGCAATCCTATGACTGTTTTTATGACAGTCTGGTCATCATTTCAGTAGCAGAGTGACTACTTGCAGAACATCTGAGCAGCCAATATTGACATGGCCTTCATATCATACCAACATAAAAGTATTTCAAACTCTCTTCACAGTGGGCTCATACATAGCAGTGCTACTATTACATACCTCATCTGTACGCTGTAATTGGCCGTATTGTCATTTATGATTATGACTTCTGGGCACAGACTCACCAGATCAATATTTGGTTACACTTCCATTGACTAAACATCAATCAGCTGTTTAGTCAATGAACTAAACTGAGAGCAAAACATCTGTCCACAGAATGCCAAGTAAAACAAGGTGACCTCAGATTGCTTTTCAGTACTCCCTAGATATTTCAAAACATTTTAGATATCCTAAAATACAGTTCAGTAGATATAAATTCCCATATAATCAAAGTGTAAAGGTTGTGTGTGACGTGGTTATGGCAGTTCTTTTATTTGGCATGGAGTCTGATGAACAGATCATACCTGGCCATGGACCGAGGTCGTCGACCCGTGTGTGACATCATAATCAGGGAAAAGAATAGGGTGGAAATGGGGTGGAGGAGGGATGCCGTGAACAGCTGACACAGAAAGGAAGTGGTGATTGGGATTTTTATAGGTGTGGACAGGACTGGTTTGTCTCTGTTTGCTTCATTGCGCAGGGATTCTCTGAAAGTTTTTTCTCCCAAATCTTTGGAACTTCGGTTATGAGGCTTCATGAACCCCAAAATGGGCGAAGCTGTCACGTGTCATTTATGACTCTCTGATTAACTGCTTCACACATGCCAGTGATTGACAGCGCCAGGTTTGTCCACCCATTAAGGGGGTCAGGAGGGCTCACTCTCCCATCACTGCAAAAGTATCAAACCTTGGCCCATATTCCAGCAGTGTAGTGAAAAGGAGAAGGACTTGCATCCCAAAGGTTGCCAGATCAATACCCCGGCACTGTTGTTGTACCCTTGGGCAAGGTACTTAACCGGAATTGCCTCAGTAAATACCCAGCTATATAAATGGATTACATGTAAAAAAACTGAAACCTATGTAAGTTGTGTCTGCTCAGCAACTGCATGTAAATGGATACTTGCATAGCACTGTGACTCTATAAACTAACAAAAAGTGCTGTGTAAGAATCAAATGAATGCAACTCATGCTTAAATGCCTTACTCAAAGACAAGTGCAAAGCAAGCTGCAGTTAATCTGACACAGGTGCCTTGTTGCATAAATCCTTTGCATTCATTATGCCCAACCTATGCATATTAAAGATGTATTTTGCCTAGTTTGATGCAATATTTCTGCCTGAAGTGATGGGAAACAGTTCCTCATAAGTAGTTTCCCTGCCCTACAGACTAAGAAGAAGAGCCTCTTCACTTAGGAGAGTCTTTTCTTGGCTCAGCCGTGCAATATCTAATAAACCCCCATCTCCGTGATCACTAAGTCAGTTACAGTTCCCTCAGCACAATGCCATTAAGTTAGCACTTGCTCCTTAATGCAACGTCTCAAGTCCTTCTTTTATGGGCTCTCTAAAGATAGAGGTGTCCCAAAATGCTTTCTAATCTTGCCTTGTGCATTACATAAAGCCTTTTAGAAGCCAAGAGCTCTAATTCATAATGAATTGATCTGAAGCTCACCCAAAGGCATTCTGATGGGTAAAAAGTGTAATATTTTTAATCAATGCAAAGGATTGTTCCCACTGCTATGCCATAAGATCGAACACGTGTGATATAAAATTTTGTCAAAATATAATCCCTCTCCCTCTACGTTTTCCATCACAAAACAATGAGAAGTTGCTATGCATTAAGATGTATGAATAATAAGAATAATGTGTCACTTTCACAAAAGACCTTCATTTGTTGTTTATTCATTTTCTCTTACACTTAACATTACACTAAATGCAGTGTATGAAATTCTGTGACTTGTGTTACTTCCTAACAATAATGTCAATTATAGTAAACACATGAATGTAAAATTCATCCATCATGTTTTTTTAAATTAAGCAGTCAAACCCAATGCACTCAGCTTTAGCAATCAGTTCTTTTGCTGCTGCAATCAGACAAAAAAAATTCTGATATAGTAAATGTATGTTCTCCCTTGCTGAATAAAGTAGGTCACCACTTTGATGTCAGTAGTCTGGTTTTCCTTCCCTAAGGGAAAGAAAACACATTATCAGTAATGCCCTTAGGAAATACCAGAAAGCTTGTATGAAGATAACAGGCTCATGTGGAAAAATGCATTCATATAAGGATTAAATATGAATAATTTATCCGTGCAAAGTCAACAACTTAATATTATGGTTGATTAAAGCAGAAATTGTGGTTTACACCAGGACTTGTTATTTTGACTGTAACATAGAGGGTCGGTAGTAAAGGTCAAGACATATGGCAGTAATTTCAGGCTTGTCTGGTGAAATGTAGTGGGGAAAATGAGCCTACTGTGATATTTTTGGTAGGAAAAAAGGGTCAGGACGACTACAAAAAGCCCATAGCCTGGAGCTTTGGAGCGACTGGAGTTTGAAGTATTGGAGAAACTGCAGCTGAGTGTTAGGGGGTGTGTGGAGCACTGGAGAGCTTTTTGGAAAATGCACACCCTAAAAATGGCTTAAAGGGGTGCAGATACTGCTACTGATGGAAACATAGGTTTAAGAGCACTATGAATCTAGCTGTTGGTTTAGCAAAAGTAAATTTAACGAAACTATCTATTGGGCTGCTTCAGTGTACGGTAGGGCAGTTAGGTACTGTATAAAAGGCAGGTACTGTATAATACTGTAAACAGTTGGGGTCCTGCGATGTAGTTTCCAGATATTCACGCTTTGTAAATAATGATATGCAGAAGTGTATTTTCATGAATAAAAATATGGCCATTATGGAGGCGTGATAGACAGGAGCAGGAGATAGGAGCGCTCCGCCACGTTGGCCCCCTGTCTCTGCTGTCAGACGGAATGAGGAATGACTGTCCCCACCCCTCTGCTCAGTCCCCGGTGCTGTGATATTTAGAGCATTCTTCTTCTTTCAGGATGAATAAAACAACATCACTCACAGTCTCACACAAAGTTTGGCACAGGGCGCGCATTACATTACGGGGGGCCCTGTGAATTTTCAGCCCATCACTGTGGTGTAACTACCTGCAGCCTGGATTTAATGGGACCAAAACAATAAATTAGAGATCTAAAGACAGGATATTGTGGGAGTGCAGACCTGTTTGAGAAAGCTGCATTTGTTTGTATGGGGTAAGGCTACATTTGTTCTCTTGCGTCATGATGACAGGAGAGTAATGTGAATGTTGCTGCTTATACATAGCATGCTGGAAGTCAGGCCTCAATTCAGGGTGGCTGCAATTGGCTTGAGTCATTGCTCTTTGGGCTTTTTTTCCATTATACAAATGGGTTTCATCCCTAACTCAGTAATGAATTTATGCAGATCCAAGGGTGCAGAGTATAGCTACAGTAGATCCAACGTCAGACAATGATCATCATCATGGTGGTGCTGGTGGTGTAAGTTGGTAACGGCATGATTACAAGTAGAGTCAAAGACTGCATATCCTTCTTATCATAGAAAGCTCTTATATTAACCGGCTTAACCTTTACTAGTAAATTAAAGCAAGTGCTGTTTTTGATGTTTGTTTCTTAAGCGTTATGAAGTCAATAAAATAAAGAAATATGTTGTGTAACATTGCAAAACTCTGTAGCGCTAATCATGATTCTGCATGTCAAAGTTAAGATCGAATCACAAAATGTGAGTAATAGCCCCTGCTCAGTAAACGAAACCTGCTTCCAACTTCCCTAGATGTGACCTGACAGAGAAGGCAGCAGTGACAGAGAGAATGCAGAGAAATCTGCCTGCCAGAGCATTTTAAAACCATTCCTTCAGTGAGCCACTCTCTGGCCCCTTGAGCCAGACAGCCTGCTTGTCAACAGTGTCCTCAGGCTTGAACGATCTATTACACTGTTAATTAGACGGCCACAGCCATTCACGGCACCTCTTATCTTTGAGCCTCTGCTCGTGATGCCTTCAGGGGGAAAATCAAACCGCATATTTGATTACGATGATGAATTGAAATATTCATGCCCGCCCCTTCCACCCCACACCCCACACACCCCCACCCCCAAACGGCTGAAATTCACAGCATTCATATTTCACGGTTTCCCGGATGAATGAAAAAATTTTGACTCTCCGATAAATATTCATGGACAGGAGAGTGAATCTTTGGCGGGTGGTTAGCCTGCTTTATCAGTGGAGAGCATGTCTCAATACTGCTTGCTCTGTGCAATTGTAATGATGTCTCAGACTGTACGCGCGGTACAAATTACCCATCTTTATAATCTCCCAGGAAGAGCTGACAGCCCCGCATTCAGTGCCAGCGTGTTTCTGTGTGACTCACTAAAGAGAATCAATTGGGAAGAGTGCTGCTTTGGAACGATTCCACGCAGGTTAAGAGATGGTGGGGATAGGAAATGGGGCAAAGTGAGTCCGTTTAATGACTAACATTCAAGATTAATGTGTGGCCGGGCCCTAGCATTTCCTCACAGTGAGGGTTAAAGAGGAAAATGATTGTGATGCTGAAAAATGACCGCCTCTCAACTGCATATTAAAAGTGAATTTCGAGGCAAATGAGTCCCTCGGAGCATGTGCCTGTGAAATTCCTTTGTGAAGGATAGACATGTGAATTGGGAATACACATACATTTATATGCTCTGGACTATACCTGTCACTTAAACAATGAATTTCAGAAGAAATGAGAGTATTCACAGTCAGAGGATCAGAAATTGCAGTGAAGATTTATTTATTTACCTTGTACTTTAAATGACGATATGAAGTCATTGTATATATTGTTATAAATAGTACATGCATTGTATATTATGCAGATAATGGTGGTACAAGCCTCCTTAAGGGTTAGATGAAATCATAACTTGGACTAAAACCCTCACAGAAAACCAGGAAAAAACAAGGTCACACCAAGATAAAGAACAAGCTTCAATCACTATCCAAGTTACAGCAGAAGACCATTGGGTTAATGCTGATTTCCAAAGTCTGGCCAGAGCTAATGCTGTCTTTTCTGTCTCCACAGATGATCCCACCGTACAGGGTCTGGATAAGTCCAGACACCTGCAGACAGGAGAGATGATCATCATTGTGGTGGTGCTGGTTATGTGGGCAGGTAAGGGCATGATTATACATCACAGGTGGCAAGTCAAACACCTGGATGGCCAGTCCTGGTGGAGGTGATAACAAATGTTTTCTTTCTCACTTAATCAATGAATTGGTGAATTGATTACACCAACACTTCAAAAATATTTAGCAAAATCATTACGAGAGTCTTAATGAGATAAATATCACAGAAATGCAAGCAGCCTAAGATTCTTATGTTGGAATGAAACTGTCTGTACTTCTAGTTGCAAGATTCTCTCTTAATGAAGGAGTACTATAAAAATGCTCCCTTATCAGAACATCCTTCAATTGCATTAAAGCTGCAGTAACTGTCAGTGCAGGCAAACAGCTACAGAAGGGAGCAAAGATGTTCTTAAAGGGCAAAAAACCCTGTTTTATTAGGCCATACCCTACCCTTTATGACCATAAAGCCACATTTACATTGATTAACAGTGATCACAAAGTGGCAGAATGAACATCAATCTTAAACATCTGTTGTGTCTGTAAATGTCTTAACTGTCTAACATTTATTCACAAGACACTGCACTGCTGCACTAATACTATGAATCCAAGATCGTTATCGATAAATAATTTACTGTTATCCCAGACTGTCACCACCACCGACCAAATGCAGGCTGAACTAATTTCCCATGCTGTCGCTGCATGAGTGAATTAGGTCTTGGGGACATCTGGCACTCATCTGGTCCAGCTATATATAGCTATTCTTTCCTGTCTATAAAACACATAAAACATGCTCATCAATTCAAAACATTTCAGTTTTATTTTCCTATTATATCTGCAATTCACCAACACAGCAAATGACCTAATCACCAAGTCTTTCTATGCATTTGTTTGCTCCACTGTCTTCCATGAATCATACCTATACACACATACTGTAGAACATTGTCAGCCTCTTCATCCTCTCTTCAGATCTGAATTTCAAAATCTCATCCACAATTACAGCACTGATTGAAACTTCAGACAGCACTCCCCTAGTACCATAAGAAACTGCCTAGTCGCTGATCATTGAGTAGATTGTCACCTTTTCTTCCAAGACAGGAAACACTTGGACTAATTTTTGCTTCCACACCCACAATAGAGGCACATGTGCCTATTATGTAAAGGAAATGGTGTTGGTAATTGATTATTTAATAAAACATTAAGCCTTATGTTTCTGTGATTTGCCACTATTATTGTATCCCTCATTCAGAATCTAAGTAAAAAGTGTAAATCATTTAAATTATTGTTTCAATACTTTACATGGACAACAAGAAATTGAAAAAATATATAGGGACATTATGAAAAACAGTTTATATTGTGCAGTTAATTTAATGACCATATCTCAAAAGATTCGTTTATTAAGGAGATAAAGACTTGCTGATCAATGCACATCCTTTTTGTCATTGTATTCTCTGGGTTATCTTAAAGATAAGAGATTAAGAAGACTCGAT
The DNA here is from genome assembly GCA_019176425.1 of Megalops atlanticus. Lineage (NCBI taxonomy): Eukaryota > Metazoa > Chordata > Actinopteri > Elopiformes > Megalopidae > Megalops > Megalops atlanticus. The sequence continues at coordinate 7,352,433 of CM032892.1, read as the reverse complement.
TTATCTGATCACTTTGATGGGATATTTGTTGGAATATACGCACACAAATGGGGAAATAGAAGTGCGTGCAGTTTCGTCCAGCCTAATCTCAAAATCTGCAGCCAGGCTGGAGCTATGATTCTGTTTTCATGATAGACAGATTCCATTACAACAGAGAAGCCAGGAGAGGACAGGACTCAGGACAGTGCTCTGCGAGTTACCTGGGCCATAAAAACCCTCATTACGAGGCCTAGAGCAAAGCTCCAGTTATATAGATTATATGGCCAACATAAAGCCATTCCTGTAGCTGACACTGCGCTGACTATACACTAGAACTGCCTCACCTTTCAGTTTATGTTTCTGTAATATCCACCCAGCTATAAAATAGGTTTTATTGGTTGACATTGCAAAGGATTATATGCTGTGAATAACAATATCGGAGCTTGTTTGAAATTAACATATTACAGGGACCATGTTATATACCCTATAGCGAGTAGGGTATTGGTAGTGAGTCTGGCTTCCGTCCCAAAGCCCACGCCAGCTGTTTTTTGATTCCCTTTAAACATCTATATCAGAGTAAGCAATTCTGGCTACACTGTGAGATAAGCACAGATCTTCACCAGTGAGGGGGCGGGCACTGATACAGGGTCTGAGTGATTGACATACCGCTGTGAACACGGAGCTGAGGTTCACGGTAGCTCCCCGTCTCTCTGTCTTCGACAGCCGTCATCGCCCTGTTCTGCAGGCAGTATGACATCATCAAGGACAACGACTCCAGCAACAGCAAGGAGAAGGCCAAGCCATCCTCAGAGCGCAGTACCCCCCAGCACCACAGCGGGGGGCTGCTGAGAAGCAAGGTGAGCTCGCTCTCTCGCTCTCGCTCTCTCTCTCTCTCTCTCTCTGCGACCACACTTACACCCTGATGAGCCATTTCTCTGAGCCACTGCCAGGGCCCTCTAACAGCTGATCCAGGATCAGAATCCTCACCCCTAAGCCAAACCTCTGCAGATTTTGGAGTAAAAGGTGGATACTAGTCCAGGAGCAGGGCTTGGCTTGGCCTTCATCACATATGGCTATATGGACTTCCATGGCAGTCCATAGCCCTTATTGAAGTCCCTGTTCTCAGATACCTTATCTGTCAGACATTTTCTTATCAGTGTCTGAGAACAGAAGCGCCCTTTCATGAAAACTTTAATTGAAAACACAACCCTAATTTAATTAAATGTGTTCTGTAAAAAAAGACATGAAACATGATTGAATTTGCTGTATGTGTGCTCACATATAGCATGACATAGTTCATTTCTCACTCATAATTATTTTCACTGGAGATATGAGGAAATGGGCATACCACATATGAAGCATATGAGAAGATGAACTAGATTAAAGAACAGAGACAATAAAAAGTGGCTTCTTATAGTAATATGAATGCACTCGAACTGCTGACCACTCCAAGGCTGAATGCTGGCCTGGCTCATGTAAGTAATGAGATTCTTTCAGAAGGCTGGTTATTCATGTAATTAATAAGTCAATCAACAGAGAAGATAGATAAGAATTCTGCTTTATTGAGAAAACTCAGAAAAATGGGATGGAGACCTTGTGCAATATGATGTTGAATTATGTATTAACCTACCCGTTTATAAGATAATCACTGAGAATCTGTGCACATTATACATTACATACATTTGTGAATTAAAATGCAGTAATATTGTAATGATGAACATTAACCCTTTATTTGCCTAAATTATCACATGTTAGCAATTCTGAATAGGGGTTACATCCAAATGCAGACAGTCCAGATAACACTTCCCATAGCAAAAAGGTAATATACTTCACAGAAAATTACTGTTTAAATTTTTACAAATGTCTTCAGGGCCTTTCCTTAGTTAGCAACGGTTATTATTTATTTCATGGAGAAAAAACAGTTCAGTGAAAAAGGCTTAAGTGATTGATTAGACTTGACTGTAGTATCCTACAGGTACACACAACTTAACAGATAGGGAGAAGATATGTAATCCATTTTCCAAACACATTAACCTTGAGTGAATTCAATTACCTTTAAAAAACAACAAAAACAGCAAGAGCATTCTGTAAAAAAAAAAAAAGATGTAATCCATTTCCACACATGTGGGAAGAAAAACTCAGTAAAAAGAGGCTTTTACAGTAATTGAGTTCTGCTTCTTTTGACATAAATGGTCCTAAGGAGCTTCTCTATGTTTATAATCAATGTCACCATGTTGGCAATAGATGCAGCTGAGTCAGGGATCCTGTTCCTTATTGATCAAAAAAAAGATTGGAAGTGATTCGACCAATCACAGTGCACTTTGATTGGATTGATACAGAATGTACCAATCTGACTATACCACCAGAATATCTGAAGCCTCAAAAGCCACAGTAAAGTGCTGAAGAATAATTTCTGCTTCAAAACTATCTCTGCAACTGTGCCTGAAGAACTATAAAAAAACCTTTTTTTGAGATATCTGCTGACCTACATAACAAATAATTCATATGCTCTACAAAAAAAAAAAAGAAAGAAGTTCTCTCGGGTATATTTTGAAGCCTGACTTTTTTAAACGGACTCTGTAGCTGAGTTAACCCAGCTCATTACCTCTGCCCCCAAGACATGATTTGAGCTACATTCTGACATTACACAGCTTGACTTTCTGTATAAGTGATGAGTTTGCGTGTGTGTGTGTGTGTGTGTGTGTGTGTGTGTTTATTTGTTGCCGTGGAAACATGCATGTACTGTTTGTGCATGCATGTGAATGTGCTCAGCACACATCAAAAGTCACAAGTCACAGGCAATGCATTCCCCAAAAACCCAGCGGAGATTATCTGTTGGTACATGATTGATATCCGATTCTTTTTACCACATCTTTTAGAAAAAAGAATATCTGTATTCTGGTCTGTCTTTGAAAACAATTTGTCTGATGGGCTTTTCATCACATCACAGTTTAGATTCGTTTAGCCCCGATCCTGCCTTTTTTTTTTTTAAGCAAAAGCATGCTGCTTTATTACAGCGTATCATTAAGCGAGCCTTTCCCTGACCTTGTCCTGTTTGTGTTTCTTTATCTTGCAGTTTCACCAGTCTGTGCCGTCCATCAACATCATTGATGTCTGATAAGAGCCCCACGCTCCCCAGCCCTCTGTCGTCACCTCCACCACCTTCTCACTGGCAACAGGAGCGCGAAGCATAAGGCCGTGCGCCCGACCGCGGAGGGGACACAAGCTCCACTGTGCAGACATCCGACTCCACCCTCTCAAAGGCACACAAACACCCCTCCCCGCGGGGACGGCAAACAAAACAAACGGAATAGTGTACATGACATTCGGTGTCGTTCATCGTCAAACCCGTGGTTGCGACAGACATTATCCCTGGGGTTGGCTCTCAGAAAGTGGAGGCTGGAGGTTTTGGAGGGATTCACCCACGCTACGCAACATGGGAAAAAAGCTGGTTTTTTTTTTTTTTTTTTTTTGATACGACAGAACTACAGCTGATCGTTTATTTTTTTGTTTTTTCTCTGGCTTGTGGTCAGCGTAGTTTTCTGTGCATGCTCTTGTTTCTGTTCAGAAAATGCAGTTTTGTACAGATACCATAAAAAGTGATTGTCACAGATGAATGTTCTGATGCTAGTTAATTACTGTGTACGTAATGAAACCTGAATTTCTCAGTTTAAAGGAGCCTTGCATGGGATCAAATATGGATATGGAAAATGGAAATAACTGAAGGTCACTGAAACAGTTTTCATCGATTATTCATGTCATTCATTTTGTCTATGACAATGCATTCTAAACAACATACAGTTACGCGCATATTAAGTATATCAGTTAAAGAGTTGCATGTTGGTCATTAATCTGTGAAGCAATAGTGTGTGGTTTGTAATAAGCACTGTTCTAATTTAGTAAATGAATGCAAGAATGATAACAATAGGAGTAATAACTATTATAGATGTCTAATGTATGTTGACCTATAATATTTATATCACATATTGCTGAAAGTAGGCTTAGATTTACATGACTATTTTTTCAACAAATCCAATTTACAGCAATGTTTTGTTTCATTCAATGTGTTTTGGGGTTATATTCATCAGTTGTAAATTGCACCACAATGAGAGTAATGTATATTATACTATACACATACAGGAAAATAAAGAGCTTCTATGCACCAAAAATTGAAGTGTAGGTTGTTTTTATAGCATTATTTATTTTCTGAAATATCCAACAGTAGCATTAAGACAATGGAGGAATTTAAGAAAATGGAACCTTTTTTTTTCAGTAAATAGCTAGTAGCCTCAATAAATTTAAATGCAAAGCTTTTATCTGGTCATTACCAATGACCAGATAAAAATCACTAAGTTTGGGGGAGGAGACTGCAGCCAGTTGAAATGAACTCTCTCGTCACAGCTGAGTTGGAGAGAACACTGCTGTTTATCAAGTGTACAGCATATAAATACAGCGGTAGCAACTATTACAAAAAGTTGGAAAAGGAAAACATATACCATAGATCTGAGTATCAATGTAATGGTATCCCAACTCATAATTTCTGAATGACATGAGCAAGTGACTGAACAGTGATACAGAAGAGTAGTAGGCCCTGAGGAACACCCTGGCTGTATAAGATGGATCTGCATGGTTAAGATTAACACATGGTTATCTGTTGCTCAGACTGAATTTCAACCAGGAGAAGACTTCCTCAGAAGGCAGATTTTCTATACGATTAAGAAGTGCAGAGTGGCTGACAATGCCAAACACTGCACTTAAATTCAGGAGGAAGAGGACATTAATGGCTCCCAGGTCTGCAGCTGTAAGCGAATCGCCTCAGTGCTGTGTTTCACTCTGTATCCAAAGCTAGAGGGTACAAAACAATTCACTGGATTCTGGATACTTCTCAAATGATTCACCACACAAACCAGAGAAAAAGATCTCCAGCTGCACAGTGTAAATACATGACAATGCAAAGAAACTAACAATATAAATGGGAATGTTTTATTCATTTTTACTATTATGAACAACATGATGTCAATACTTGAAAATACAAATAGACTAATGGTATGAATGGGAATGTATGGCTGGAGTTTTAGGCAAGAATGATCTACACGACCAATCATGGCTATTTTGTAGCTAATTGCAGTTATTTTATTTGGCAGAAGTACAGAAAATTGTTTATATTGTTTCCTTTCTCTGGGTTGTGGTAATGGAATTGCAAGAATTTTTGTAATTACCATACAAAGGGATCATCATAGATGAATGTTCTGACGCAAATTCATTGCAGTCTACATTTGATCATTATTAAATAGACTACATGCATAGTTTTTGACGCCATCAATGGGCAGACACATTTTGTAGTCTTTATTGAAATACCATTCACAAATCAGGGACAGATAAGGATTTTTTTATTCAGCATTTCTTGAAAAATTCAACCTTGTCAAGGTTTGTCGAGCCAGTAGAGGCTGTTACATTCTTCTCTGTATCAGCTGCAAAAAAAATCATTTTAACAGTGTGTGCTGTGTCCCCCACCTTCTGCAGAATAAAGAACAAATCCTTTTCACCTGAACAATCCTTGACATTGTAACTTCTGTTGTTAACAGTTTTCCCGCAGATATAAAGCTAGTGCTTCTGCCAGTCTCTTTGGCTCTCAGCCTTAGAGAGATGGATTGAGGTAATGGACTTGTGATTCACTGAGGACCACACACGCTTTCCAGGGTTGAAAATGGCTTTTGTTCATGCTGTTACATCTCCCCATGAATGGCTTGTTAAGTAATTTAAAGCTAATTGAGCTCATTTTTTCCTGCATGCGTAATTGTTTATATACTGACGGAGAATGACAGGGCTTTGGAAGTGTGCGGGACATTGCTGGATAAGCTGTATTAACACCACCTCGGTCCATTCAAGTTGAAATCTAAACTCTTCCAATTCACTGAGTGCATCACCGGTACATCAAATTCACTTCTTTACAGTGCCTACGGAATCGATTTTTCCTCCTCACTCTTCATCTTTACTGCTTCCAGACTCAGTCTGCACAAAGAAACTGCAGGAAAAAAAGAAACTTAATCAAAACTTAAACTCTCTATTTAAGCCTTAAAGTCAGTGGTCACTATTTATGGGATGCATAAGGGATACTACATAAAATGATCCCAGATCAAGCTGTCAATGTGCATCCACATCTAGGATGAGTATTTACAATGTTAGACAAAAATACAATGCGCCATCCATTTCTCCACTTTGACCTAACAAAAGGATATTTACTGAATATTTTACAGGCCTGAGATACAGGTGCTGGTCAAAATGTCACTCTCACAAGGACGACACCCTTGAGCTGATGAGCACCAGAGCTGATTTCCGTTCCAGAAAGCACATCTTTCCTCCTTTGTTTGCAGGGTGGAACACAATTACATCTGAGTGAAAAGGGTGCATAGAGAAAGGACTTTCATTTCAGACAAACAAACAAACAGCAGCTATTTTTTTCCCTCAGAGCTAAGCCTTTGTATCCTATAAAAAAACATAATTTCAAAGTTAAGAGTAAAATTTCATCTTTCCATTTTTCCACTTGAGATCAATACTCCATTTGGGAAAAAAAAAGACTTAATGGAGTGATTGCTGTCCCTCGATGACAAGCTCTGACGCATGTTGAGTTTGGCTCATGCATTTTGGCTCCACCTGCGCAATACCCCCCACCCCCTCCCCGGCAGGTCAGTACCACAGTGGGAAATCGATGCCAAGCGGGGCAGCGGGTCCCGGATGATGTAGATAAGAGGGAGGAGAGCAGGACTCCTGGCCCACGTGGCAGAGTTCCACACGCCCTGCTTTCCAGACCTCCCTGTTATCACGCACTGGGTCACCCGCTGTTCTGCTGGAGGAGCTCTGATAGCCAGAGATTCCTGAGGAGATACAGCCACTGCTGATGGGGATGCGGGAAAAACACGTCCGCTGTCAACGGGGATAAAGGAACACCTTTCTGCTGTTAACAGGGACACAGGAAAGACCTTTGTACTGTCGACACGGATACCTTCTGTGTGGAAGACAACAACAGTGAAGGTTCTGTGAGAAAATGAAACCCGGGGGAAGTTTAAAAAGTCTCCCTTTTTAAAGACCATTGAGTTTGTAATAATATCTGAGGTAGACTGCCAGAAAATAATGACAGGAACAACATGGAGTTAATGAAAGTGTCTAAAAGACAGACATAAAATCAGAGCAAATGGGGTGTTTGGCATCAAAAATAATATTGAACAAGACTCAGTGGGAATAATCGTGTTCCTGGTTGTAAGTCGCAAGTCCAATCACCTCATACCACTTCAAAAGAACAAAGAAATCAGCATTAAATCAGTGCAGTAAAAACCAAGAAAAAAGCAACACTTTCCACAAGATAAAGTTATCCTCCAAAGAGCAAGATAATCCTAATTAAAGTTCAATAAAAATAGCACAGAACTGGGTTACCACAAAAAAAACTAAGAATTATAATCCCAAATGATGGAAAATCGAGACTCAGTAAACTACTTCATAAGCAGTTATAAAACAAAAAAGGCTCTTCAGAACTTTTCCTTCTCTTATTATTTCATGAAACGACAGAAGACAAAAAGCCCTCTCTGACATGCCCGTTTGCTGCATTTTCAAAATCCATCATTCCATATCAAGAGCCAGAGCTCTTTTAGGCTAATGCTAACTAGAAATTAGTAATGCAAGTGCATCAGTAAGGGTTTTTTTCATGATACAACTAACATGCACCATTATTATAAGTCTTTACCAGCATTCATCAAATTAATACATCAATCTATCAATATACACTGTATATTAAATTTTTGGTGGTCAATTTGCAGCAGAAACATACATCTGTCTTACTGTAATAAAAAGCTATTGCGTATAGCTCAAATTTGCCAATGCTTCAAAGTCTGCCTCAAAGTGATACTTGGTGTGTTTCATTTTGTGTGTGATTTTGGCAATTCTGTTTACTATATAGTGCAAACTGTGCAATGGATACTGGCATTATGTGCATAAAAACGAAAGTTAGCCCATTTCATTTAAACCATAGGCCTTCGTATTTTTTTCTGTTAACAGTTACAGGGGAAAAAAGCAATTTAACAGGCCTAAAAGCATATGAAGACTAATGGAAACAGCTGTAATTCCCATAAAGTGTGCTTGACAGCATTAAAAATTGCTCTTGTAAAAATTATAGTCAGGTCATTGAAAACTGCAAGAGTTGGGGTTCTCAAAAGTCACATGGATTGATTTTTTTTTTACCTCCAACAAAAAACTATCAGTGGAAACAACTGTCATGGTGGGTGTCTTGCAAAACCAGCCAGATTGTTCTTGACACTAATAAATACGCTTCTACATCCAAATGCAAACCTGGCAATTGATTTCCTTCTGTTCAGCACTTCCACCGCATTCTGATGACTGACCAATATGACAGTAAGATTTCAGAGCCGATTCGAGTCTGGCTTGATGACAATGGGCTGTTTCACTTACAGTATTTATGATGTGAGCTAAATCCAGCAAAATGACCTCCATCTCCCTTTGTGGTCAAACCCTGGACTGATTAACCCCCCTAAAGGGTCAATTACCCCCCACCCATCAAGAAGCAGTTTCCCCCTAAATCTACTGCAGGTTGGCAACACCATAAATCTCTTACACCCAATCAGAGCACACCATAAATCTCTCATAGCCAATCACAGCACATCATAAATCTCTCATAGTCAATTAATGTTTCCCCTCACAGCAGGTCCCATTCTGCAGAAGAATGGTAGAACCTGCCCCAGCGGAGCTTTAGGGGGGGAAACACGTAACTTACACCACGCGCTGAGTGGTTAAGTAGCTGTAACCTGAAGACTTCAGGCTTGATTACTCAGTGGCTCACCATTATAACACCCCTGAGCCAGGTATTTATATTGTATTTCTTCAGTAAGTATCCAGCTATATAACATAGATGTGTAGATATATACGCTACGTAAGCCACCATAGACCAGGGCACCTGCTTATAAAATAAATGATGTAATATTCACTCTTCAATGTCAGCAGCAATACTTTCACTGGTACTCAGATCTCGTGGTAATACAAATGTCAAGCATATGTGCCTCCAGCAAGGCTGTTGTTTTGTTTTTCAGCACGTAAATTCAGTATCCTGGAAAAAAAACCTAAAACATGATAAAATAGCACACTTTGCTTATAAATTTGCTTTGATAGTTTATTCATAAAGAGTCTATAATGCATAACTGTGAATGTATAATTCAGAATTCACTGTCAGCTAGTGATTATTGTCATAGCCCAGTTATTCATGTATTCAGCTTATGCTCTGAAAAATACACCCATATAGGGTTAAGTACTATACACCCATATAGGGTTAAGTACTGGCAACAATAGTCATTTGTCACAGTCCTACATGACTTTATTCTTATCAAGTAGTGAAAATGATAAAGTGATGCATTTCACTATATCTGAACCGTACTGAATTGATCAAATAAAACAACATAATTTCATGTTTGAACAAACTAATTTATTATGTTTATACTTATCTAATGTACCGATCAATGTTCTTTGTACAAAGCTTGTCTTAAACACGGACAGGAAATTTAATATGCTGTCTAAAAAGTCTGATATCACAACGTTGTTCATAGAAATCCTGTTATTGCATAGACTTCAGCAAAAAGCACCTTAGATGAAATAAATATCCACAGACAAATAATCTAAAATATACAGTTTAAAGACAAATCCAACACTTGTCAATCAGAGACTATTTAGAAAAAGAAAATCATCCAGCTTTTCTCTTATGATTTACTTAAGTATTGTACACCAATGGGAACAAAAGATTGCTTTGATCTTAATTCAGATAGTTTGGATTAGAGTTCATTGAATTATAAGGAGAACAGAACTCTGAAGAAACGCTATCGAGATGTTTCCATGGAATTACATGTTTTACAGATATCATAGTTAATATCTTTAATGAGTGAGTTACGATTGCGACAGAGAGCCATTGTATTTGCCTGCCATATGAGGGATCCTCACACTGAACAACACCAGCGTTTCAGGCAGAGCAACTGCGTTAATGAAAGGAACACACATATAATACATAACATGTTCTCATGCTGTAGTCCAGAAACCATAATCAAGGCTATAAATCAATAAAATATCAATAAAATCAATGTTAAAAAATAAACTCCATAATCATTTGTTTTTACAATTTAGATTAGCTCAGATGATCAGACCTGAAAAGCAAATATAATGTACTCCCTAACAGTGTTTTTATAAGAGAGTACTGATCTAGACTGCTAGGCTCAGTATTTAAGACACTATCTCTCACAATGCCCGCTCTGGCCATGTTGACAAACGGTCACATTTTTTTACAGCTCCCGTTGGACTCCAGCTGTAATTATAAATTTTTCATACATACTGCCGTGCGTATCTCTTTCAGACACTTTTGTTATTTTTAAATTTTGGAACTGGTGGTTCATGCAACTGAAAAGCGAAAAACACCGTATCACAGTTAAGGCAGCCCATAAAAAGAGCTGGCAAAGAGCGAGCGATCCCTGTTATGACCCCGAATATCTGCCCTCACCCCTGAGTGGGGAAGAAGAGAGCAAATGCCACATAATGCAGATCTGGAGAAAATAGGTGAGCTGCGTGCACTATCATTTATACTGCACTCCCATTTGTGGGCCTGTTCATGTCTGAGACCATTAAAATCTAAATAAAACAGACCCCTGGATCAATGATAGAATTTCTCTGCCACTGATGCTTCGCAATCTCCAGTTGGAATCAATCTAAATTAGACTTTATTCCACCAAGTAAGGTAGCCGCTATTACTGATTGCATGTTTGTTAAATTTATATTCAAGAGACGTTCTGGGTGATTGTCTGAATATCAATATGCTTTCCAACAGTCACAGAGGTGAACTATTCTGTTAGATAAATGTTTCAATACGGTTGAGGGATATACTTTTCCCAAAAAATGTCTTTATTGCAAAAAATGTAGGTCTCAAATGAAACAAACCACTATGTAATTTGTCTTTAACTATCTGTTATTAATATGAACAAATGTTACGTTTCCAGATAAATGCAATACCAGAAGTGGCTGAAGACTGTTTGTTTAGAATGCATGTTTAGAAGATGTTTAGAAAAGAAAACAGATGACATTTTCTGAAATCCATTAAGGACAAAGCACATTGTGGTAAGACTGCATTGAGACCATTGCTTATGTAGGAGGGGGTGAAGGTAGCATTATGACAGTTATAAAAAAAAAAGAAAATTAAAACCATTCCCTGATGAATTTGGAACTGAATAATTTTGCAACCCTAATATCGTGCATTTTTATGCAACAAGTAAAACACTGCCTAGTTGGCAAATGAAAAAACTGAGCCTATGAAAATACAAATAGGATTTCACTAAGAATTATTGAAACTGGCCAGACAATGCAGATTTCACACACAATTTTTTAACTGCAAAACAATGTTAATAACAAACAAACATTTACAAATCCTTATATAATATGACAGAGACGAATCATTTAAGCTGATAAACTATCAGATGTTTGATAGGATCTCTCAAATCTATGAAATTCAGCAAATATTAAAATTTCTGCTGTTGTCTGCTACAGTACTTCAATAAACTCATCATTTCAAATAGTTCAATATATACAACAATTATATCATCTTTAATGCTGAAGAAAATCTGTACACACAGGTTCTGATATTAATTTGACCAGAAGATGGCATATCAAACAACGTAAGTATTTTTCTTTTTATCCTGAATAATCCACTGTGGTGTAACCTTTTACAGTATGATCTAACACAGTATTGGTCAATCTCATAATCCCAGAATGCAAAGCGGTGTCACCATCCGTAAGTCTTGGCAGGTTAGTGTATGGATGCACTGAATTGAGATTCTGAGTGCAGATATGGTTTGGCATTTCTATTGATGGTCTTCAGACAGGTTGGCATTAGAAAAACATTAAGGCCATCACTTTCCAAAGGGCTCCGGTCCCCCAACAATCAACTGAATTGACATCAGAGCTGCTGGGTGTCTTATCCTCTCCTCTAAATGGGACCATCAATCAATTTTAGTGCAGAAACACCTTGACATCAGGCAGCATTGATCCAATACATTGTGTGCTGTGTCAGGTAAAACAGAAGGTCTAACATATCAAAGAGACCATTTCCAGGATAACACATACAGAAACAATCATTTAAAAGCTCACTGTGGAAAAAAAATCACAAAATTACCCACTGCACAGTCATTAATTAAACAAACCCAGAAATATATCTTTTCTTGATCAAACTTAGGTAAAAATAATGGAAGGGTATCTCATTCAAACTCAAAGGTCTGGAAACTCACACATAGATTTTGTAATGGCCAAATATGTAACTCTTTGCTACCAAAAGTTCAAAATTCTGCCATTCAAAGTATCTATGGATACAGTGACAGATTGGATTGATTAGAAGTAACTTGGGAAAACTGGCAACCTGCTGTATAGTACAGTGAGGCTAATAAGCTTGCTAATAAGCTAGCAAAAGTCAGGTATGTCTTATTTTTTACATGCTGGTAATGCACTGTAGTTAGCTAATTAACTAGCTGATTTTAGTTAGCTAGTTAGCTGTCTAAACATACCAGTAGTAAATTGACATTTCAAATTCCCAGTTGTTAGCTACCTAACAAATACAATCACTAACTAGTTAGCAAATATATTTTCACCTACCTTGCCTCTTCAGACAGCTGATTGGCTGTCTATATTTGCTCAGAGTTTTAAGACACCAGCATGTTAGTTGGATATCTAGGTGGTTACTTTTTGGACTTGGGATCCAGAGTTAAGTTTTTGACTTTGCATTTAGTAAATAAATTTTGAAATTACATGTAGCCAGTACTAATTCAGACTTGTCTAATGTGTGTTCTTTAACAAAGAGAACAAAGAGTAAAATCCAGACAAAACTAATCCCCTGGTTTTCTTAGTCACAGGATAAATATGTCCATTTCCAGGTTACAGGGTCAGGCTGTGATCTTGAAAGGTTGAGTTTTTCTGTTGGGGGTGGAGGTGGATTCTGGGAGATGTAGTGTTTCTGTAAGTCTTCATTCGGAATGTCCCCTGCTCCTGGACATCAGTCCCTCCTGGGCAGCCTCCAGTGGACTCAGAGCTGCATTCTCAGACAGCGTTCTGGAGCGGGACTCTGCCAGTCTGAAAAAAAAAAAAAAACAGGTCCATAGAAAACATCATTCAGAACCATCAGAACCTCCCTTTATTTCATGAGATACTCGATCACCGTGGGACCCAAAGAGTTTAGTTCTCATTCACATAACTTTGCAGATGAAAAAGCTAAATGAAAATCAACAAATAATGAACAAAAAAAAACACATCAATAGCAGCTACATAGTAATAAACCAGGCGTGCATGGTGTGGATTTCCACTTACGATAAAAAAAAAAACAAAGTCAGCATCAGAAACACAGAATATTAGGTGGGTATTGGCATATACTGTACAGTACTGTAAGTATAACTACATGGACCTAAGGGGGCCATTACAGGTGTAACTGTTTAAATTATCATTGAATATAATAATGTGACTCAATTAAAGGAGAGGGGAATTGAAGGAGGAGGAAGGAGATTTCAGCATCAGAAGAGATTACTTCCATGACGTCTGGCCCCTCGAAGAGGAGAGCTGAACAAAACTGGCGTGCCACAGAATGGCCAGGCTAAAAGTACCACAATTCATCTTCCGATGGCTCTCATGTGAGGATTTCACTCAGGTAACATATATGTGCAATTCATACTGAGTGAGATGCAGAGACCCTTACATCATTTCCCCCCTAAAATCAAAGGCAGGGATGGAGCTTGTTAGGTAAATTGTCCGTGCAGACATTGTACTTGAGAAACCAGTGTGAATTTCCAATCCATTTGCATCAGGTCACCCCTGAAGTGGCCTTATTTGCACACACAGACACACACAATTTCCCTTCCATTTTCGAGCATTTTTTCAAAGGCCTCTTGCCAATTTAATCATAACACTCTTGCTGTGCACTGTACACTTATATTCATTGATGAGTTTTTTTTTCAATTATTTTCTAAATTCAACAGATAATGAATTCATAACCAAGCACTGGAGGCAAAAAGAATAAAGATTTATTATATTCATGAGGCAAAGTTAAGGCTAGACTGAATGGACCTGAGATAAAATCATCTTCAGCTGGATATTCAACTAAGCAGTATGTGTGCGTTTCAACCGGTAAATTGAATTCAAACTTGTGGCCTGTAGTTTAAATCCCAGTGAAGCCTATTCAAGGTTTCAGATTGAGAAAAAGGTTATAATCAGAGTCATATTCCATAACAATTTATCACATTCAAAAAACTATTTACCATGCATGACATAACATATGTTGCAGACACGGATAAAAGAGATAAAACCAGCAAGGGATAAAAGGATAAACTGCTCTGTTGAAGTCTCACCTCACTTACCTGTGTCCATATCTTCGACATCCATACTGCTGCATGTCATAGAGAAACAAAACATACATTCACTCATCACCATGGTGAAACCCCCTCAACTAATGACACCAATCCTTTATTATAATACAGTCAATAGTCATTGGTCTCATAAAATACTGAAATAATCACAAAATCTACAGTCAGAGGATAGATTTTAAAACTGTATATGCAGAGCAAAATATCAGAAGTGTGAATTTCAGGCACATTTTACATATACAGCAAGATGTCAGGGTGTCCTGATCATTCAGGTTTTGCGTACAACTGCATTTCACAGCATTAACGAATGATTGCTGATTTAGCCTGTTGCTTAATTTGTGTCCGTCGTGTATTAGGTGCCATAGCCCCTTTAAGCACTTCAGAAGAATGACGAACGCTTTACAGCGCCAGCACGCTGAGGCCAATTCCTGAGTATCGAACAAGGAAGTGCAAATTGCAAAGAAGTGAGTCAACAGCCGAGATCAATAAATTCCCGCAATGTCAGAGTTGAGGACAGGGCTGCCGCAGAATGTGTGAGATGGTGTCAGCATGCAGACAAATGGAGACAAAGAGTTAAGACGATGAAGGCGAAAGTGCTTTGGTTCAAAGGAATATCAGTCCAGCAAAACAAAAGCATAATGTCGAAAAGAAGCAATTGGACCTGTTGAAGTAGAGGGCATTTGTACAGAGAGGGTCAAAGCTCAGCCAGGTGAAGGCTTTTATCCGTCTCCACCACCCACAGACACTCTTCCTGCCATCGTGTGTTATGTTTAGCCATGTTTAATGAAATGGAAGCAGAACAATGTCCATGTCAGGTCATTGTAAAAGGCACTTCTGCTGCTTACATGAGACAATGAAACACGGGGAGAGTATCAGGACGCAGGAAGCATTTCTAATTAGTATCTCAAAATCAGGTTTGGATACTTTCCCTGACATTTATTTACAAATTTCAAGTTTTTACAGAAATCTTAAAGATTCAAGCCCCAAGACAGATTTAGTAGAGAGCTATGAGGGTGCTTAGGGGTGAATTACACCCCCAGACGGACCTCAGTGCACTCCCAGTTTCTCTTTATATCCCAATGTCTACATAGTATTTATGACTTTTTGTACACCCCTGTGGATTGCACTTGCACCCCTCTGTATTTTCTCCTGGCACCAATCCAGGATACAATACATGTTAAATGTTACACAACAAACTAGTCGTAATTTTCAGAATTTTCTTCTGTGCTGATTGACAAAAGCTTCTGTGCCAAAGGTTTGAAACAGACAGCCAAGCTCAGAAAATGCATGGCTGTTTTTCGTGTCCCTGGACAGTTTTAACAGATTCTGCACATTGATTTTGATTCTCTCCATTGACTATTTTTTTAAAGTGTTTTTTATATTTACCTGTTCTTCATGATCCTTATAATAAGTAATGCTTAGCTGCAAGACTCACTTAGTTTTTTGCAGGTCTATTGCTCTCCTCTGTACTGCAGGAGAACCAGTTTTTTTATTTGTGATAAATTATCTATACCATCTGGGAGATTAGCTTCAATTTAGTTAGTGAGGCTGCAGGTTCGAGTGAGGACAATCATTAAATTGTGAAGAAGCTCATAGAAACTCCAGCCAGACATTTTGAATGCTTTCATGTCAAGTTAAAAGCTCATATGAATAAAATATGCAGGTTCATCTTTTTAGTAACAGTTTGCTGGGTGTTTGCCTCATTGTAACCTTGAGCACTGTAAGAACTGAGGAAGCCGTGTTTACTGTTTAAAATGAATACACAGGTCAATCATCACTGAACTGAAATTAAATGAGATTGAAGCAAAAATAGGGCTATTCTGCTGACAGAAGTTGGACGCCTAAATGCATTTCAGCAATTCTGTTTTCACATTCTGTAAAAGACTCTCTCATCCACTGTGTTTCTCTCCAGAAAAAGAAATGCGAATGAGACAAGTTTGGCTGGAAACGTGTTTACAATGCAGCCCAAACCCGCTGACATCTGAACCGCTCTGGAGACAGCGTATCACGTTCTGATTGGACGCCTCTGTTTCTCCTTCCCCTTCAGCGAGAATGTGATTATTTTATAAAGTGTACAAAAGACCAACCTAATCAATTTGTTCTGGAAAAAGCAGGCGAAAGGTGCGGCACTCCCCGAGGAGGTCGGCTGATTGATTGCGGTCTTTAAGAAAGCCTCCAGCCCCTCTGTGCTCATTTGCAGCCGACGGAGGAAAATAAACAGTGGCTTTTTTTAAGGCACTACAGCATCTGACTTTGTTGCTATGACTGCATGCAGACATTATGGTAAAGACACAGCCCAGGAGTTGATTCATACTAATGAGAACCAGAGCCAGTTAAATCATTTCTAACTGAATGACCCCTGCGTTCAGATGTATAACTCCTATAACTCTATAACTCCTCCTTTACATATACAAAACGACATAATTCAAAATCTTTGCAGTATCTCTTTGCCCAAGTTATTGCTGTCCACCTTGAAGAAAAGAAGTCTTTGAGCGCATAATCAGCTCCTGACCTCAGATTGTTCCAGCCAGGTTACGTTTTGACTGCTGCATTTTTTTTTCCTTTTTTTCCCCAGAAAGGGCAGCATGTCTTTAAGGACGGCCCACAGGAGCTGCCCTGGGTCACCCCCCGCAATGCACCACACAGCAGCTTCAGCAACAAGAGGGAAGAGTGTTCGCGAACATCTGGTTGATACAATATTTAAGGATTCACCACGACTCCTTGTGGAGGTGACCCCCATGCCTTGGCCTGAAGCACACTTAGTGTCCCCTCCATCTGCACACTGATGGCTTTTTATCTCAGTCAGTGGAATCACACATGGCTTCCTGCAGTTTACGTTAACTACAAGCTTTCCCTAGGACAGAGACTTCCTGTGCTGAATAAAGGAAATTGAACCAGGCCCAAGGCAGTGTTTCCCCTGAATGTCAGTGTAAATAAAGTGGCTGTTAATAATTGATGTGGGTGTGGGTGTACGATTTCGGCAACTGCTTGGGTATGTCACTCCAGGTTACTACAGACTTGCTGGTGCTGACTACTATGATCCAATAAATCGTAGATGAGTGCCACAGATAGTGCCTTTTCAGCTGGTTATGAAAAAAATATGAATGCACAGCAATGTTGACTGTTTACCTGATATTCTTAGTCCCTTATATAACTCCCCATGATATTTGATATAAATATGAACAACTTCTTCCCAGATATACCGTCTGCTTGTACTATTAAAATGAATGAGATTACACATGTCCACCCTGAACGTGCTCGGTAAGGGTTTTACACCTGTCTCTGTGAAAATGGAACAAAATCTGCAGATGCTGCTGCCTTTCCTCCACACTATTAATTAACTAATTAGATCTAGCAATAACTCAGTTTGACATTTTCCCTTTTTTTCATAATCAATAAAATAAGTCATTTCAATTTTTCACATTTACTGTAGTTCATCGGTTGGAAACATATCAATTTCAATGTACTGTATATTAAAGCTAATTAACAAATTGGACCAACTGGATCAGAGGAATCCAGTGAAACACACACACACCTGCACGCGCACACACACACACACACACACACACACACACACTCAAACACACATTCGCAAACTCACTTGAAAGCACACAGATTCTCTCACACAATTGTCCTGCTAAGACCGTAATGTCTGGGGTGTAGTATTTGCAACATGGCCACTGGGACAGCAGGGCAGTTTCAGTAACAGAGGGATATCTGGGATGCAGGGCACAGTGGGACACTGAGACGCTCTGCCAAGACTAACATGAGCAGCAACGCCCAACACAAGGTCCTGCTGATTCTGAAAGTGTGTCTCTGCTGTGACGATAATGATGATGCAAGCCTGTGGATGCTCTAAAATGAACACTGGGTCAGTGCTCCCTGCACATCACACACACACACACACACACACACCCTGAAGTATCCCAGCAGTCCGAGTTATAAACCCTTCTGAATTAACACATCAGGACATTAATTGTATTGTCTCCCTTGGTGTGTCCTTACCCTTGGGACACATTTGTAATATGCGGGTGTTGAGCCTGCCAGATGAACAGGAATTACATATACTGCAGACAAGATGAGAGTATTATATAGTTTACCATCACTTTTTCACTATGTATCTAACTTTTGTTAGAATGTAGTTTGTACACAGAAATCATTTAAGCTGTAAACATATTTTGTTTTACACACTGCAAGTAAAAATGGCTCAGCGTATTCCAATCTGCAGTGAAAGTTGAATTTAATCCTGACATATTTCAGGATGTGTTTATTTTTATATTACTCAGACAATATTATCCTTTTTGCAAGCAAGTATAAACAAGAATTCATATTTAGAAACAAATAAACACCTCAAAGTTCTGGCCAAAGCCCAGAGCAGGATTAAATTCTCTCTTTTACTGTCACAGTAAACTCAGCTGATTTAAACACACACAAGTAAAACAGCAAACCCACTCCGCCCTCGGCAAGGGGATGACTAATGGATATGTTTCACATTTCAGTGATGGTTTTAGGATCTCTGCAGCATGCAAACGGTCTTACCTCGAGAAGGCGTCATCAAGTCCGTCATCCACATCCTAAAAACGAAAACAGGAAAACACATAAACCCAACAAAATGTCACTCATGCTCACTCTACTCCAAGACCTCCAACACATCTTCATCAGTAGGTAATTCTAAAATGTTAATTACATTATTACATAATTACATTATTTCACAACATTTAAGCAGTTTATGTCTTTTAGAATAACTAAAAGTGAACCATTGTTATACAGTTAAATAATGATAGGAACATTTCATTTGATTTCACACATTTCTCATGTTTCTACTTTTCCTTTTCAATATTATTAAAAAATACATAAAGATAGAAGATTACTAGTTACTATCATTCAAGTGTCATGTTTTTACATTTACATTTAAAATTTTAATTTGGCAGATACTCTTATCCAGAGCAACTTACAAGCAGTGCATTCAATAGGGCTGGGCAAGTTGCCACACAGACAAATTAGTGCCATCCTTGATATATTTTAAAAAAAAAAATAAAGTTTAACTTGAAATTAATAGAGTCAGACATTTCACCTGAGAAACAGAGCAGAAGCAAAAGGCCTCCTACTGAATTACAAAACGGAATAAATCTATTCAGAGCAGGGCTGGCAATGTCATGGAGTCTACACAGGCAGCATTCTGTGGGCATAGTGCGCCACCCAGTGGTGAGATTATGTCTCTTCAACAGCTACAGCTCAAACAAGTTGCAAAGTAATAACTGAGGGGATATGGAAGCTTAAACATCCCATAATGGGTGGTTTAGTCATATACAACACTCATTAGTTGATATCAACCAATCTACTGGGACACACATGACAGATCCACCCAATACGATGTTCATAAAGCCTCACTCACACATCACTACAGAATAAAAAACACTAGAAAAAAACAATCCAAACTCACATAATTTGTTAAATATGATCATTTTTGATTATATTTTTCCATATTAAATTTGCTGATGTGAAAAAACTGTTAATTACGCATGTTTTCCAGTGACTGAATTCTGTTCTCAGAGTGATGCCTTCTGTAAGAAACTTCACTAGATACCAACATCATTTATTAAATGTATTTATGAGTATCTTTAGTATATTTATGAGAATGACACTTACTTGTGGCCTTGAGAGCAATTTCAGTGCTGACATATTTTTACATCTCAAAACCTCTCTGTGACCCTGCATCTGGGACTAGGCTTTTCCCTAAGTGATGATGGTAAAAGTCCTTGCAATGTGCTTAGCAATGAACTTAAGCATTACATTTTAAGCACAACATTTTTATTTTTCTTAATCAACACTTTGCTTAATTTCAGAGATTTTCAAGTCAGACTCATTCTGTTAGAAGGTGCCCTTGAACCCCCCCCACCACAGAATCCAGTGCAGTTTCTGTTTCACGACACCGACTTAGGTCACCCACCCAGGAGTCGTGTTTGATTGGCCGTCTTTGCTTTGGGTGGCCACGCGGTGAGGGCGAGTGAAAGGACGCGGAGAAAAATGGCTTCCTCAGTTTCTCCTCTTTACTGAGGGCTTTGTGTTTCTCAGAATCTGCAGCACAGAGAGAAACACCCAGGCCTGTATTCACAAAGCAGCAGGGACAAAGCAGACAGCTACATTTGTACTTTACACATGGGTCCCATAATAAAGAAATAACACTTTTCACATAAGAGTTAACATATCCATGTGTGGTCCTCAGTGTAAGCAAGGTATAGAGTTCTTTGCTTAATTACCTAATTAGCCCATTTACTCTTTCTTACTGTTTTTGATGCCCTATACTATGAGAAACATGCTACTGTTTCATTCTTGCATTTCAACAGGTATGAATGCATTGAATTGAATTTAACCAATTAAGTCAGGGGAATTGGCTAGGGAGGGACCAGCTTACACATTGACCTTCAGGAACAGTATGACAATCTTCAGTAAGATCACGGGGGCTTATTCCAAGTAAACCTGTGGTGATGTAAGACAGTGCTCACAGGTCACCTGGGAGGCGCTGAAGCTCTACCATACCTGGACCACAGTGCGGTGATCTCTCCGTTCTCTCCACCTGGCAGTCGTTGACCGAGCAGGAACAGCACGAGTGCATTTTCTTATTTTTGTCTGCAAAATAAGACAGAACTTCGGTGAGGCTTAACTTTGAGACATTGTGAGCTTTGCAGCCAGACAGCATCATTCAGACATGCCATAGGGGGTATATGATACATCCATCCAACTGCTGTACTGTAATAATTGTGAAAACAGGAAGATAACTTTCAGGACCCCCTTGTCATTGTTCGTATGGATAATACAGTGAAGTATAATTTGACCCTTTCTTTTTGCCACAGAAGTAATCAAACAGTCATCAGTCTTGATTGCTGCGTTTATTTATATTTTGTAATTACTTTCAAATTCAGAATGACTCTATGTTTATTGTGTTGTACTGAATGAAACCTGATCTGGGGCCTTTCTAATCTAATCAATCAGAACAAGTCAAAGCACAGGGATCATCTGCTCATCATTAATAAGCTGCTTCACAGTGGCATGTCCTACAGCACAGAGACAAGGAGGGGTGTGTCCTGGAATCAACAGACGATGAAGGGTGCATCCTGGACCATGGAGACTGGACTGTGAAGGGTGTGTTCTAGAATATGAGGGCGGGGGGGTCCTGGATCAAAGGGACTGTCTAGGGTATGTACTGGAACATGGGCACTGTGTAGAGTGTGTGATGGAAAATGGGCACTGTGTAGGTGTGTGATGGAAAATGGGGACCAGTAGTTGTTGTCCTGTACCACAGGGACTGTGAGGTGAGACAGGCAACCCACCTTCCTGAGCGATTTCCCACAAATCCAGGGCTACTTTGAAGGCCTGAGCCACTGTCAGTGTTACAGCTTGAGCCTAGGAGTAACACAGAAAACAACCTCATTCACATATATCATATATGTTGTTATGTTGATGTCATATATAGACAGAGACAGACAGACAGACAGATAAACAGATAAACAGATAAATAGATAGATAGATGCTACACTCACACAGTCCTATCATTGCATTGTAAGAACTTATGGGCCCACTAGATGGTGGTAAAACACCATCAGTTTAATTTTGCAACAATGGGAATTTTGACAGGTGCCTCATCTGAGTTTGCCTTTTAATCAATAATTAATACAGTGATTCCTAATGCATCAACGCACTTCTTAATCAGTCAGAGGACTTCTGCATCTGTTGACCATTTGGCTGACCTGTAAGACTAGACCTGACCAATTACGATCTCAAAAGAGAACTGTTCACAACGTTGTGTATGGAGTCAAGACTGGACGTGGCCAGAACCTAACCTAGATGACGTCTTTAGTCTGAAAACCAGCACCATAAGGCTGAGAATGTCTTGAGATATATGAACTAGCACAGATAAATGAATTAATCAGAAACCTGCTACCTTTGCCCTGACTCAATCTAACTTCCCTGCACTTTGTGCTTAACTAATTAACAAATTAAGCAAGTGTTACAGTAAGTGTCTTCACGGTTTGCACAACCTTTTTCATTAATGGAAAACTGTTGTGTAAATGTGGAAAAAAGAAACAATTGTTTAGATGGGTTACTCAAGGTTAAGCACCGCCATTGCATTGGATGAAGATGCCGAATGTGTTTGATAACGGCAATAAACACAAACTGTATAGTGTCCTATTAAACACTAATGAGTTACATATTACATACTGCATACTTACAATCTTCTTCTTGGGACACAGGAAGGCATGGCACTCCAGAGTTTCATTGAACTGGCTCTGGGAGACATAGGCAAACACTTTGTCCTGAGTCTTGTCAGCAGTGCAGTAAGAGATTCTACAGAAGAGAGGGAAACAAAACAGTTCCATCATTCAATGACAGAGGAGGAAATACAACCTTTCCTGAATTGAAACTGCCCAAACTGTCTAAAAATGCCCAAAAGACATGTCCAATGAGTCTTATCCCAGACTGTTGGTATGTATTTTGTTGCTGAATTTTTAGTTTGTAAGTACAGAAAAGTAGAAAAGTACCCACCTCCAGGTATGAGAGATACAACTTACATTTACAAACTGCAATGTAAGTGTTAACAGTGTAGTGTAGGGGTAAACAGCAGGGCTTGTAACTGAAAGGTTGCTGGTTTGATTCCCCACTGGGGCACTGCTATTGTACCCTTGGGAAAGGTAGTTAACCTACAATTGCCTCAGTAAATATCCAGCTGTAAAAATGGATAAAACTGTAAACTTACGTAAGTCAATAAGAGCGCCTCCTAAATGACAATAATGTAATGGAATGTAACTTAGCATTAGTCCCATAAGTAGCAGTATTATGTTAAATTTATCACTCTCAGGTTATATTTTTGTGATTTTCATAAAGTTAGTGTTTTTTGAATTGAAGAGATGTAGATTTTGCATTATTTTCACATCAGTTGCACTGGCTTTTGGTTGCTAGCTGCGCAGTATAATGGGACCAATCACAGTACATTGTGATTAAGGAGGAATGCCATATGAAGTGAAAATTTCAACAAGAGATGTTGATAATAATAATTAAAAACCTTTCTAACAGTTTACAATCTACAAAAAGAAGGATTTCACATGCCAGTTTCAAATTCAGGCATTTAATGCACTGCTTACCTGTAGGCTTTAACAGACACTGAAATAATGGATCATAACACTTGACTTCCTATAAATGTCTGACTTAGGCACTAAATTAAATAATGACCTTCGATCTACCAAGAAACCTTAAATAGTAATCTAGAAAAGCAATTTCTGCTGAAACCACCAAGTTGTTTCAAATTACTTGATGGCCATTTTCTGCTTCCTTCAATCCGCAGGAGAGCGCAATAATGTATTAGCTTCATCATCTTTAATGGGTAGACAGGAGAGGTATTGATTTAACCAGTAATGTAATAAATAAGCCAGTTCTGTGCGGGGAGCTGTCTGTAATGTATGCGTCAGAGGGATACATCTGATAGCGTTTCTGCTTATCAAGGACAAAACGATACCTGAGACCATGAAAACATCTCAGTGCATGGGCTAATTTATGGAAAGCCTGATGAGTCTTTGTTCAGTACAGACAGTAAACTATGTGACATACATGCAGATTTTGTTTAACGGGTGACCAGCTGATGAAGCTGTCCCTCTTATCCATATATCATTTTAAACAAGAGGCAACATTTTTATAGGTATACTTTCTGCAATGATGATACATCAGGGTCTCTGGGATTTAGTGTCTGCCCTGACCGTCAGAGTGGTATGGGTTTGTATCCCAAATGAATATAAAATGGGGCAGTAGTGTAGCATAGTGGTAAGGAACAGGATTCATAACTGAAAGGTTGCCAGTTTGATGCCCCACTAGGGCACTGATGTTATACCCTTGGGCAAGGTACTTAACCCTGAATTGCCTCAGTGAATATTCAGCTATATAAATGGGTAATATAAAAGCTGTAACCTATTTAAGTCGCTCTGGATACAAGCACCTGCTGAAATGCCAAGAATGTAATGTTATAGTGTAAAATTGACCTCTGTCATTGTCCTGTTTGTTGATTTAATGTGGCATTGCAATGGATACTGTTCAAAAAACAAAGAAGAGGGAAGGAGAAGACTTCACCAATGCTAGCCATTCCTCTGGCTCTTCGGTTTTTTTTTTTATTTGATGCAATGGACTCACAACCTGTCCAAGGTGCAGGCATGTAGCTGGTCCCAATATTATTGTTTCTAGCTTTCAGCTTCCTATATAGCAGCCTCTTGGCGCTCTAATGCCTCCCTTTGCACAGCTGGACTCCTGTCCATTGGGCTCATATTTTTTGAAGCATTTCACATCCCAACGGGGCCTTTTCAATGAACAGTGTTAAACACATAACCAATCCCTTCACAGCTATGTGAGTGTAAAAATGATCTATTAAACTGATGGGAAACAGACGCACAGATATATTCTTACTACCCAAATACCTGGGGAGGCCATTGAGGGCAAACTTGTGTTCCACTTCAAAAAGCACCCTAATGTAATTAGTGTGATCAGACAACTGCAGGAAAATAACCACAGCTCTGATCTCAGCTTTAGATGTGCAACTGTTGTTTGTTAGCTGTTTGTGACGCATGACCTAAATAGCAATGCGCAAGTTGATACAAGAGGATTCTCTCAGTTTCTCTCTGTATTTTTTCATGCATTTTCATCGCCCCCTACACACACACACACACTCATACACACATACAAAAGAAACAATCCCACTTCTTTATCATCACAACATGGTGCTGCAGAAATGAGAAAAAGGATGACCTACATGAGTTGAGGTTTTTTTTTTCCAAGTTAGAATAAAAAAAATAATAACCCCAAACAATTTCAAAATAACTAGAATTTCAACTATCTCAAATGGTTGGGTATAATCGTCCCTTTTCCAGTCTGAACATTTCAGTCCAAGCGTGTGTGAAATAGGCTGTTTGAATAATGCAGCTCGGTTTATAAAAGCTGTATTTTTGTTCCTGTCTGTGAGCACAGTCCCTCCTCAGAGCAGTGACAGGTCCCTACGGTCGGTTCCTTTGGTGCAGCGGTAGGTTTTTAGGCACAGTGTACGCTATACATTAAACATCACACAGCACTCCTTGCTCTGAGCACTGCTGTGGCAGGCTAATCTTACCATTTCCAGCACCTTGCATTGATGCAGACTGTTTCCTCATTAGTATTCCGGTACACATTCTGCAGGTGTAATTAATATTCTCGAAACAGAAACAAGTTACAGATTAAATTCATTCTTTTTGGAGTTAATATTCAGACCCCACTTCTGATAGAATTAATGAACAGAGCTTATATTTGCATGACCAAACTGTACAAGGCCAAAATGCAAACTTGCAAACCATGACCCAAGGTAGAGTTAACCCCTAAAATGCGATCAAGGTCTTTGCACTCAAAGCCCCTCTTGTTTGTCTGATGTAACCCGATGACCACGGCCATAAATGAAAACATATGAGATATGATCAAAACATTTATATGCGTTAAAAAAAACTCAGCTAAGATCATTCTATTATAAGATAATGCCAGGGAGAGTGTCTGGTTGGAAGAGGTCATGAATCATCCTTAGAAAGGATATGTGCGTGGGCTACGGCCCGGGTTCGATCCCAGCCGTGTCACTAGCCGACAGTGACCGGGAGCTCACAGGCGGAATACATTGGCTTTGTTCCCCCAGGGATAGGGGTGGGTATGTCGGCAGGGGCTTTGGTCCCATTACCAACAGCGACCACTGCTGGTCGATCGGGCGCCTGTGGTCCACGTGCCAAAGCTGCATATGAAATGTCTTCCTCCGAATTGGAGGCATTGGGCATTCCAAAAAAAAAAATTGGGGGAATTGGCCATTCCAAATTGGGGAGAAAATGGAAAAATGAGGGAAAAAAAGAAAGGATATTTGCTTGTGTGCACATCCAAAAACAAGTTCAATGGTTTTAATTTTTCAGCTCATTTTAATGAAATAAAATTAGCTGGATACATCCAGCTCCCTTTACTACTTTTGAGAATTCAAAGCTGTTTTAGAGCACCAGTGGGATTTGCCTTATCTAACAATAATGGCTAGCCTCCACATGGGTGTTGCATGGCGGCCATTTTGCACCACAATGTCCATCAGCTGCCACAGACAGCCAGGGATTTATCTGGTTAATTAAACTGGGGGATAATTAGATGGTCAGACTGAGAAATCCGGATAGGGAATTTGGCCAGGACACCTGGGAACCCCACACTCCTTTCGATTAATCTGCTAATGTTTGATATGATATCCGATATGATGAATGCAATAGGTCATTTAAAGTGTACAACGGGTCTGAACCTCCACTTAGGGACACAGAAAAACAGCATGCAATACTCGCACCACTCTGGCCTCCTACAGGTTACCCCTGGTACTGTAAAGCTAAAGCAGTAAAGAGCAGGCCGAGGTTATTTCCTTTCTTGTACAACATCAAAGGAGTTTGATCTTAGCTACTCTACCCTGGCAGAGAATACATTATTAATCACTGTCTTTATTTGTTGTCTTGTTACCTGCAACAAGCAAGCTAGCCATGTCAGCTTGAAAGATCCTAGTACTGTATTTCTGCTGAATCCAGAGAGAAGAATAATGCCATATTACTATCACCAAATATAAATAAAACCGAATAAAATTTTTCACCTTCAGTCGTTATGCATTTCCCTCCCCTCCTCCCCTTCTTGTCTGGAATTGTCTGAAGCTCCTCCCTTTGAGGCGTTTGTGTTTGTTTCCAAACAGTATCTCAAGCTCTCACAGCAGTGATCAAAGGCAGAAATAACCAGAAAACACAGCAGCGCCGCAAGACTCTACCCTCCATGGCACGGGGGAAGATTATCTCTTTTCGCAATGTGAGGACATAAAACAGCATGTTTCCAGTTGCCATAACAGTCCAAGAAAAGAGTGCAGATTCAAACAGTTTATAAACCAGATGTACTCTTTAGGCATAAAATCATGCACGCATTTAGCCCTAACCTCAAAGAGACCCAGAGTCCCTGTGATGATGTTAGCCTCAGGGGATGGGCAATTGTGCTGAGAGATTCTTGTTCTGGTGGTGAGATATCCGCATGGATTCTCAGGCAAAACAAGGGCAGTGGTATAGCCTACATCCCCTCAGCACGCCAGGAAACAACACTGTGCTGCTCTCCTCTAAGATACAGCCACTTCCTCTTTGGTCCTCACAGCATTGTCTTTTTTTGGATTAGTGCTGTCAAGATCAAGCACAGATTCGCTGAACTTTGACTTGACTGGATGACTCGTCCCATTCCCCAAGCACAGCCTATCAGTCAATCCACTGTAGAGATCAGTGAATCTGTGCGGCACTGATCCCAAAAAAGCCTGTTATTTTCACAAGCTGCTCCAGATCAGTCAAGTGCTAGCATAACGACTTTGGCCTTGACCCACTCCATTTGTTTTCAGGTTGCCATCGCTGTTTAAAGTACCTGAACTCGAAGACAAGTGAGGGAAAAGATTCCCACCTTGTCCGTTTTATGCTGATGTCCTCTGGCATTTGTTGAACACATGTGTCTTATCTGAAAGCAACTAAAGAACTCTATTTTACTGCCCACGTGTCTGCATACATACACTGAGTCAGATAAAATGCAAGACCCAGCACTGATTTACTTCGGTATGAATAATCTAACAAACATTACAGCCAGGCCAGGACATCTCATGATAAATCAGCCTGAATATGGCAAGCACATGGCATGCCCCATATGGTAAATATGTGCATGTCTGAGAGACCACAAAAAGAGGAGAGGACAAGCAGTGAGGAGAGAGGAGGAGGATGTAAAAAGGAGAGAACACACAGAAAAGACAGGATAGGGGAACACAAGAGAGGAGCAGAGAGGATAAGAAGGGACAGAAGAAGAGAGGGGATCTAAAAAGGAGAGAAAGCTGAAAGGAGGGGAAGGGAGGAGAGGAGAGGAGGTGCAGCACTTCACCCACCTGTAAATGGACACGTTCTCGATGAGCTCATTGGTTTCTGTGTCTGAGATGATGATCCCTTTCGGGGACACTGTGAGAGTCACTTTCCGGAACTTCTTTGCTCCGGCTCGTGCCTGCAGGCAGAGCACACGTGAGAGAGTCACAAACCACCTACAGCCACCGAGCAAAAAGCTGTCAGGAAAAAAAAAACACATTTTATATTCAACCACAGCATACAAATTCTTCACACATGTCTAAGCATGCGCTCAAATGCTTGCAAACAGAGTAATTGCCTTTTAATAGATACTTTCACAGTCAGTCAGCTCAGAAAATATACATTTAATAACCATCCTTGGGAGGTTTCTGAGCGATCTAACTGTTTGAGGAAAATCAAGGCCTCCCCCACAGAGACAGGGGAGCTGCTGTCAGGAGACGTCTCCGGTATTGGGTGTCTCTTTGCGGAGCGACAGGAGGCGCACGGCGTGCTTCCTGGCCCAGAGCGACAGCTCCAGGTCTGGCCGGCAGTGACTCACCCGCTCATTACCAGGGGAACCGGACGCCCCAGGCACACACACACACACACACACATGTCGCTGTAATCTGCGCGTGTGGATGTTCCTCAGTACACGCAGTCCTCACACCCATTTTCACACTTTAAACCCAGCTTGACGCTGCCCCCCCGGCGCACTGCTGTCTGTGTTCCGCACTCCCCGAGCATTTCAAATCTTCTTAGTTCTCTGCGTGAGGCATCGCCTCAAATATACGCTCTTAACATTCTGCAATCTGAACCGTAATCAACTGTAATGAGCTCTCATTGTGGTCCTGAAATATAAACAAAAAAACCTATGGCTGAAACAACTCCAAGGCGATCATTTACTTTTTGTTGTTGTTGTAGTTTAGGCTCGTCCTGTATTACAGTCAGAGTAGCTCCTGACAGTAGTAAGGTGGGGTTATTTCAAATACACCTGAAAGCTGGGTGCAAATAGGCTCCATTGTGTGTGCCTGAAAACAGGTAACCCACATATGCCTATTTTCACAGTACTGGCAGGTCTTTTCAGAAAAAGAAAGAGGGCCAAAACTGGGAAAGGAAGGGGGATTACAATTTTCAAAAAAGAGGACTTCTCAAGGACGACTGGAATAGAACTGGCTGTTTCTACAGAGGATTCCAGCCGCCCTGGAGACAGACATAATCAAGTATTATTACTGTAACAAAGCAAGAGGAAATGGAGTCTGGAGCAATGCTGTTATAATGAGGAGGGGAGGCTCCATAGTTGCTAACAGTGCTGTAGTAAGAAGCACTTAGGTAGCGTTTTACACAAACCGGCACGCTTACGGCCTCTTTGTGCTGTGAACAGAGAACCAATCTGTTGTTTAGCATCATGCCGTCGAGATGGACTTTCCTGTGCATACAGTCTCAGAGCCAGAGCGTCAGTGAATATCAGATTGGAAACAACAAATATCACCACTAATCCCATTCAAGCGGCTTGGTTGCCAGGGGAACCAGTAGACGGCTGACTCCCCTCTTCCTTTTTTTGTCTCACAGATCAAATTAATCCATATCCCAACAGCACCATCCTTCTCAGTTCTAATTGAGAGGTGATTCTCCTCACGCAGTGTCATTATCAAAGGACCCTGGCTTCAGGTCGTTTAATAAAATTAATGGGATTCCAAAATTTGTGATGAATGAATTGTGCACAAGCATGTGAGAATATAGAAACAAAATCATGAAATGTGTGTCAACCTGTGTCCAAAAAACATACGTCGCAATCCACATGGTTCTCACTGTTTGTCATATGCTTGTGGAAAAACTGCATCTTTGTCTCATGTATTCTCATGTGTTAAAATAATTTTGTTTCATTATCGGTGCTTTAACTGAACAACTATCCAGCCAATGGCCAAGCCACAATGACATAATTACATGTTGTAGTAAAAGTACCTGCAGTAGCAAAGCCAAATGACCATACACTCAAGATACACAAAATAATAGCAATAATTACTTTAAAACAGACAAAAAGAAGACTTTGGAATAATATACATTATGAGGATATTACATTTTATAATAGACATACAAATTTACAAGTAACACAACATCTGTGGGGAGAAAGTCATAGGTTATAAGAATGATATGTGATTAATGTAACATCACCATTGCTTTAAAATGCATTGTGAACCAATTTCCATAATGGATGCTTGCATATAAATGAATATTCCAGTATGCAGCACAAAGTGACACACAGTGATTATAGAAATGCTGTCAAACTGTCACTGTCTGAGATGTTTACTGATTTATCACTGCTTGCTATTCAGAAATGATTAAACCAGCACATCAGAACATTTTGTATAATCATCATCTGGGCAGCTGCAGTATCTGGCACTGTTTCAGATGCCTTGTATTTTTACCATACCACTCCCCTTACTGATCCACCTTACTGATCTTAGATTGCTCAATGATGCAAAAGCAGTGTATATTTTGAACCTGCAACGTTCTGGTTACAAGCCCAGCTCCCTATGTGCTACACCTTAGTTCCATTACACCAAATCTCAAATACTGCATCATCATTCATATATTAAATGTATCCACAGCATGGAAAGGCAGCTGTGACAGTCAGTGTCAGTGAAAGTATCTCCTACAAACAGTTGTAATTGTAATGAATTAAACATTTCTGGCTGTTCTGCATGTTGTGCTGCTCCTACATGTACTTGTCGTTATGGTATGTGTATGTATGTCACTATGGTAGCCTTGTCAGGTAAAATGGATAGGAGCATCTTCCAATAATAATAGTAATAATATTAATAATAATAATAATTACATTGGCTTTTTAGTGAATTTGCTGATTATTCCAATTATTATAAACCTCTGTTAACAGAGGATGTGGACCTCCTCTACATGCACCAAATAGGAGTCTCCCAAGGAATGGTGCTATGAGGCTTTATACAAAGTGATTGTGTTTTACATACACAATAACTGTTCAGCGTACTGTATTGGATGAGCAAGGCTCACTCACCATGGAGACAATCCGTCGGATAGCGGCAGATGCCATGTCCTCCCCTTTGGGCTGCCCAACCAGTGTCATGCCCAAGTACTTCAGACTGAACACCATGCCCTCCAACAGTGTCTCCTTCGTGTCCGTCCAGTTCTCTGGAAGCTCTGAAAAAGACGAGGCATTACCACAGAGCACCCACAGATGGCAGTATTGAGTCAGTCAGTATCACAGAGGAACCAACAGGGCAGTCATGAGTCAGTCGGTACCACAGAGGATCCAGAGGGGGCAGTCAGGAGTCAGTCAATACCCTGGCACACCTAGAGGGGGCAGTGTTGAATCAGTCAACACCCCAGCACATCTAGAAGGGGTAATCATAACTCAGCCTGTGCTACAGAGCAGCTACCTCACAGTATCTAAAGGGTGCAGTCATGAGTCAGTCAGCACATAGGAGCAGCCAAAAGGGGCAGTCATGAGTCAGTCGGCACACAAGAGTAGCCAGAGGGGGCAGTCATGAGTCAGTTGATTGCACCCATAGTCAGTGATATGGACTTGAGGCCTATGAGCTGCAGCTCTACACAGACTTGGGCTGCTGTGTCCTTGGCTGAGGTCCTTCGGTCACATGACCCCCTGTTAAAAGCAGGCTCCGGTAAATGTGTTCGTGCGAGACGTAAGTGCTGTGAGTTTCCCCGCATTAGAGCATCACCTAATCTAATCACCAGGAGAGAAATGTACTGTCGGGGCATACTGTAGTAATGGTACAGCACCACAGAATTCAATACGACAACATTACACTTCGGAATATAAAGCAACAAATAAAGGGTCTTCTCTGCAAATCAATATCATATTTTCTCTGTAATACATTGTCCAGCCTGCCATACAGAATCCAATTACACACTGTGTTAATCGTTAAGACTGTGCCACTAGCATATCGGTATATTCACCAGCTCCTCTGTGGAGCTGCAGCTTCCTTTTGGGTTGCACTGGGTAGAAAACTGCAGTAAGTAAACTATGCCATGCTGTGCGCTTAAAATACCACACAGTCATGCTTGGACCTCAGACAGGACCAGCACAAGAGCCCCAAGATCCATCTGTCCAAGACAAATGTACAGCTTCTGTCTGACTCCATGATGAAGCACCACTGACCTTACAGTGCAATCTTTCTATGTCAGGCGGAATATTGCTAAACCTTGGCATAAGATGATATTCTACTGAAAAATAGCCACATCCAGCATTACAAAGCATGTGTTCAATATGTTACATCTCGCTTTAACTCGTGTCCATGTGTTTACATTTCTGTTTGACTTGATCCTCCAGACTGAGGCAAAAACCACGTCCAGCACCATGGACAGAGCGCAAAAATATGGAGACTCTGACCGCAATTTTGCTACATTTAGAGCTGATAAAAAATGATGGTTTGAGAAGAAAATGCGTACACACATTATGGGCCTTTCAGAAATTCACCCCAAACTGATAATTATTCGTTTTTATGCCAGCGCATATTGGACGGGGAGAATATGCGCACACTGCATCCAACATTCTGTTCTCCTCTTTCATCAGAAAGGTCTGCTCTGCCATCTGCTCCCAAGCCTGAGACAGGCCAGTGTGGGCAGAGAAACACTCCCCTCTTCCGTTTGTACATCTGAATTATTAATTCCTCAAAAGAATGTCCCCAATTCAGTGCCCTTCATTCTTAATGAAGGAAAAACAAACCGCGTGTCATCTGGGCAGAAATTCTCCTCATACTGCGCCTCTCAACTGCAACATTGCTGGTCGTTACAGGAACTGAAACCTTAATAATTTTTTTTCTAAATGACCTCTATGCATTTTTTTGTGGTTTCTACAGAAAGCCAGCATAGGATTTTACACTGTTTGACAAGTCATAAACTGACATCTCTGAACTCAAGGCATAGCCTGTCTTGTCCTAATGTGACATTCACAAAACTCACAACAAAAGCCACACTGAAATCTCCCAATATGATTTAGTCAGCTTGACATTTTGGTCAAAAAACAGAACATGTTTTTTTTTTTCTAAAGCTCAGAGGAACCAAGAACTGTGTAAATTGGAGGTTTGTATCCCTCCTATGCCACTTCCCCACACCAAAACAAATGTAATGCTTTACCTATGGTGCAACATTCCACCCATGATGCAACAATTTTTAATTAGACCCCTTTCACATTTTCTCGTTCGCATTAGTGCAGAACGAAGTAGCAGGAATTTCATAAAGCTATCTTTCTTCTGCTCTCCACCATGTGACATACTTCACATATTAAACGGTAGTCCCTAACATGCAAATACACCACTTGAAATAAAATTATTTTCTGACTGACACAATCAACTCAGTGAAGAGAGATGAAAACCGGGACCACCATAACCCAGAATAACAGAAGAAATGCAGTCAAATCATGTTTTTTTTTTTTTTTGCTTGCCCTGCTTCACGTGTCAAGGCAAGAACAATACTGATAGGTCATATGTCAGCATGCCTACATAGCCAGCGCTAAAATGTCAGAAATTGTGGGCTACTTCAGTATTGTGCAACTATTATAAATATTTTTTTAAATAATCCATATTTAACTATGATATAATTCTAACAATTACCTATTTGTTTACATTATTACCCAAATGCCTGCTGTTAGCTATTTTGAAACGAAGAGAGGAAATAACAAGAAGTAGAACTGCAGGAGTGTGATTTTCCTCTAAAGCATTGGGCTGATCTCTGAATCAAAGCAGACAGTCCATAGCAAAGGCTCTGTTTTGTTTTGCCAGTAAGAGAAATAAACACTTCACCCTTTTTTTCCAAAAAAAAAAAAATTGCTTAAAAGGATCACGGCCTCGTGCTAGACTTTCGCGAAGCTGTTGGATCCCAGCAGGCATGTAAAAACCGAATCGAACCAGAGCCGCCGGAATTTTCTGTTAACTTGTCTTTACCAGAGCCGAAAAGTGCTGATGTTTCCGGATGCGGGGCTCAAGTGTCACTTTCTCAGAGAGAGCCACCCCAGCAAGGACTACTTCATCGTGAAGGATATATCACATCCCTACCAGGCAACACACATGAATTATTGAACAGATCAGCGTTGATGCTTCAGGCTTTTGAGTACATTACCTACGCTCCGTCCGTTTGAAGTCTTCTTTTTTTCATGGAGCTTGTTCTCCTTGTTCAACGGAGACAGTAGTGGAATAGTTTGGAGGGAGAATTAAATGGAACTAATTGGCATTCACTGGAATTTTCTGTGTTTTAAGCAAATAGCATGATGCCATAAAATAAGACATTTTTAATCTTAAGGGGGGAAGTGTTCGAAAACAGCAAAGTCTGATGTCTTAACATGACTAATTTATCTCGTTTAAAAGAGAATGAAACTGCACAACACAAGAGGACATTCACAAATGAGAAATATCTTTGCCACTTGTGTGATGCAATACAATATAAAATGAAATGTGCCTTATCTGGAATCCTTCATCTGAAGGATATTGCAGAAAAATGATTCATTTGCAATCTGCAAGTCATGAATGTGATATATAATTTAATACACTGCACAGATTTTCAGATGAACCAAGGGATGGAAAAATTAATATCCATGTTAAGTACATTCCTCTTATATTGTATATTCTGTTACAGAAATTTGTAAAGCTTCAAATTTCAGAGCTGAAGGTTCAGAGTGTTGTAAAATGCAATTTCATAGACTAGACTTGCAGAACACAAGCTCCGTGGGCAGCAGAATATAGAGTTCTGGTGACTAGAACTTATAGATGTAGAATAGTCATAAGCATCTAAAAATTTTATTAATATGGCATTCATAATTAATGCCTTTACCAAATCTACCAACATCAAACTTTGCATAAGAAATTTAAGCAAGTTTGATGCTTGAAGCTGTCAGAGAAATGACTCAGTAGTCTAAGCTGAAGTAGTCTGAGTTCAACTTTGGTGCTTCTTTACTCCTAACACAATCTTTTGCATTTCATTTTGAAATGTTTCACATTAATTTTGCAATGGTAAACTCATTATTCTGTATATGAGTTTTTAAGAAAAAAAGCAATAGTTAATTTTTTTCTCAAACTTAAAGACAAAGCAGTAATGTTATACTGAATATGTTTAGGCTGAGGTCACAATGTAAACTCTCATGACATTTGATGACTGGTTTACCCTGACTTCATTCATTGTAAGACATCGAGCATCTGATAGCAACTGAATACCCAGAGCCACTGTATTGCTGTATAGTTCTACAATCACATACTGACAGCTGTGTACCAATGTCATACATGACACACATGAAGCATAAATACACGTGAAACCATCTTTGCTTGTCTCTTGCCCTCAGCTGTACTGTACATAGAGCTCCCGTTGTTTGCATGTGGCATGGTGCCATTTATTATACTCTCTATATTCAAAATTTATCAGCAAGAGACGAAAGACAGAACAGATCCATTATATTTCCTTGAGAGTGGGATAAGAATCTGGGACACTACCCTGAGTTGGAAAATAGGACATGGTCAGACCTGCTATAACGAGGTGTGGCATAATAAGATTCCCCGCTCAGCCTGGAGCGGAATATAGCGCGGTGTGTTCGATCCCAGCAGGACCCGGTGAAAAATGCCGTCTGCCAGAACCCCCTCCGAAGCTCACCCCCCCCCCGGCCTCTGCGACCCCCATCTCCACTGTGTGCCGCAGTCATTTCTCTCCAGGACACAATTCCCAAAGCAACCCCCATTTTGCCAATTTGGACTTCCAACAAGTTTCAGGGCCTCCTTTTTCTTTGTCTGATTCGACTGATTGCTGGAGCAGCTATGGTGTTGACGATAGAGAACGGCAGAGAAGCTGAATGTTGTTTGCGGTTTTAGCGACAAGAGTGGCAGAGGCGGTCGCGGGTATTGGTGATAACAGCTCCAGAGCAGCAACATACGGCTTCAGGTACTGGCGATAAGAGCAGCAAAGCGGCGAGATGTCATTGCAGGTGCTGACAGGAGGAGCAACAGAGTAGCAAGATGGCACCTCACGGCCTGGAGTTTCGGTTCCCAGGCTGTTTGTATGTGTGGACTGCATTCATTCTGGCAGTGTTGTGTTTCAAAGGCAACAGAGATCAGGGAGCCAATTTAAAAATATGTGTGTCATGGTGGAGAATAATTTATGTTATGAGAGATCGGCCATAGAGTTTCTGTAATTTTGTCCAGTGTTAGCAATTTCAGCTAATTTTAATTTTTACATAGTATTGGTCAGTATATTGAAGGAAAAAGGGAAGAGAGGGCTTATGACAGTAAGTTGCCTTGTTAGCCATCACATATGACAGGCTTTTACACAACCACAACAGGGTGTAACCTAACATGGAGCAGTGTCCTCATGGCACCTGAAAGCTGCCTAGCAACTATTACCTTCTGCTGAACCGTCAATGGCTTGCTGCACTGTGGGAGGGAGTCGTGTTTGCATAGATAACATTCAAGGGCACAAGAGCTATTTTATAAAAGGGAAAATCCTAGTGGAAAAAAATCTCCAAAAAATGTCCAATCAAACGATCAAAAAACCTAAGTGCAATGGAGCAGCAGGAGTGTGCTCACATACGCAGGATTCAAAGTGAGTGTTGATTACTCTCATGTCTTTGAATTCTTTGGTATGTGTGGATATCAAATTGCGTTTGTCAGAAGGGGAAATTGCTAGTTCGCTTGAATTCTGCTTGAATTCTGGGCTTCACACTGTTCAGGAAGTGGTCGACCTTAATCGTACGTGTGAGATCAATAGACCTGTAAATAGCCTCCTTGAAGGATGGTCACCCTACCTGCTCACAGGCATTAATTTCAGGTGCTTCAAAGGTCCACTAATCTTTGTTTTATGGATGTGTTAATCTTATCATAAGCACCCACTTTAAGTCCTTAACGTGATAATGTGAAGATCAGCCAATCTGCTTAGGGCATGCTTTCAACTGATGTTGCATGTGAAGGACAGCCTTCACCTATTCCCCAAAACTGTTTGAGTTAATTGTTTAAATGTTTGTAAAAGGATCCTTCTCTTTCCATTTAATAACTCCACCACATCTGAGCTCTTTTCCGTCGACTGCGTTCAAACGGTTAAAGGTTTAACTGTAATTGCCTGTTTGTACATTGATTATTGTGTGCCTTGTTTTCAGCAGTGGATCCTGTGTGGTGTGAATGTAAATTATTTGTTGGTCTTCTGTTTTTGCAAGTTTTGCTTCTCTGTTCATCTTTTGATGATAAGCGCTAGCCAATGTCTTAGCCCTGTGCTATCAGCGAGTTTGACAGCCTTGTGAAAATGCAGACTGGAAAAGAATAAGAATGTGTCGAGGAGATGTGGACTGGGAGAGAAATCTAAGAGCTCCTTGAGCTCTTGGAATTGTAATAATTCAATCAGGGATTGGGCACCATGACACAGAAATAAGGAAAGATCAGCTTGGCAAGATACTGCAGGGCTTTATCCTTACTGTCAATGAATTGAGCATCAGTTGCGTTTGTTCGTGAGAAATCGCACCATCAGACTTGATAGACAGTTGCAAATTTTATATGCAAGCACACATGGAAGTGCATCACCAGGCAGCTGAATGCTAATAATTGTTTCATTTTTGTTGCCTTAATACTTCAAAAACAATACTGCAAAACACAACTGGCGGCTTTCTTCAGCAGAAATGCATCTGCAAAAATACAAAGTGTGGTCAAATGCATCCAAAGACATACTGTACATACGCATATACATCCACACATATAATCACAAAACCTCACATTGGTCTTACATCAATCTCTGTGTTTTATTTAACAGCTCACTATCTTTAAGTACAACAATCATTTCAGTCCCTGAAATTGAGAAAAGCCCTGCAAGAGACTAAATTAAATGCCTTGTCTCATCCATACAAATTCCATTAAAGAGCCTCAGCATATTAAACTGTGCATATGCCACCATCACTTTGTGTCATGCCATCTAAATCCAAGCTGGTAAATAATTCAAGACAGTAGATGCATTAAATTTAATGAGTCAAATCCTTATGTTACAGAAGCTGATCAAGCGCAGACCATGATAAGGAAGTATAATTTTCAAACTAATCCCTTCTCATCCAGAATCTCCATTTGTCACTACTCCTTCACATATTTATCTTTACGTGATCATAATTAGAATTCTTGTCATCAGTTATAAGCATGACCGAGTAAATTTGATTCATAGAAAGACATTTCATTTTGGAAGAGGGTGGGAGTGGGGGGATTGGGGGGTTGGAGGCTGTAATTGAATGCTTACTTGAATCAGGATATCCAAGCCATATTTACCCCAAAGTTAATACCTCCCTACTTCCTTGCTAGGCAGGCATAGTGAAGTGTATTAAGGTGCTATATTTATTTTGAGGCACACAAATGACTGATTTCATAGAACAAGCGGTATATCTGGAAAACCAACAGACCCATGTCCCAGTTTGCAGGACACTCAAATATCACAAATAACACAGCTGTAAAATACTAGCTCATACCGAACTCTTCTCAATACAAACAGAAAAAAAATCACAGTGACTCCACCCCCACAGTGGCAGGAAGTGAGGCACACTTCAAAGGCAGAGGCATGTTTTCGATTCTTTATAGATGGCTAATTGCCTCTGGCTGAATTCATTAATGTCAGCTCAGGGCCTGCCTCCCTCCCGGAAAATTCCCAAGTGACATCACTGCATTACTTGTCGGAGTGCTTCCACTCTAAGGGTTCAAGGAAAATAAGTATTCTGTTGACACGAAAACCCCATTTCATTCTGTCTCCCTGACATCACCAGGATACTTCACCTGATATCTCACCCATGGTAGCCAGCATGTGGAGGATATTTTTTATCCATATGGCTGTAGTTTTGCTGAGGTTTAAACATGTTGCTTTCATCATGTGACACCTGCACAATGGGCTGCCCAAATGTCATGGCTTGCACTATTTGCTGGCTTGCAAGGTTCAAGAATCAAATTAATATTCAGCCATAGACTTTGATTAAAAAAACCTAAATCAACCAGCTGAAAACATAATGTGTACTGTGCAATCTAAAGGATATTTCACTGATTATTTACATTTTGTCTTTAAACAAGTGGAGTTTCTGCTTTTGGTTGTGCTATTTTAAAGCTATCCTTTCAGGAAATAACTTTAGAATGGCAAGAAATCACCACAAATCACATTAAACTATAATCAGAACCAAAGGCCATTAGGCTAAATGGTCAGGGGTACAGCCAGGAGACAAGTGAGTTCACACAGGGCTGTAAGTCTATAAATACACTGGGGATCTCAGGAAAACTACTTTGCAGGGAAGAAAAAATTAAGGAAATGACCAGGGACAAGAAAGGCATTAAGCCATTACTAGAGTAAACACCAAAACACTGATTCATTCCTAAATAGCTTTGCCTCAAGCTAAAACGTATTTCAAAAATACAAAAATACAGACAAGCCAGTACTCTTTGAATTTATTGTACTGCACAATAACAGAGTTATCGTACTCTAGGAAACTACACAGGGGAATAAAACACATCTCCAAATCGACCGGCAAAAAAGAAAAATATCAATTCAAGATCAATACAGGTCATACATCATTCCACAGCCTGTTTATCCCCACCTTGCTGACAGATTTTAATGCAGTATTTCTTGAGGGTTTGTGCCGTAAATACAGGACAATCTTTGCCTTTGTCTTCCTTGTCTAGTTTCAATTATAATGAGCACAATAAGCATCTTATTTCATTAATTTTTGGAGAGGAATGCCAGTTTCAGTTTCAGCAGTGTATGAATCATTAAAAATATATTCTGTGATCACCGTTTCTTTGACCTCATTTGACTGAACTGCCTAATGTTGGTAGATTGTGGTATCTGTGGTTTATAAAGTTTGACTAATTTCCTCATTTTCAGAAGTCTGAAACCATGACTGAAAAATATTGGAGGGAAAGAATTTCCAATAACAACTGCACCACTTCAAGAATAAGAACTGTATGTTACTAGTGTCCTCTACTGATCCTGGCTTCTTTTTTATTACCATCAACAAAAACACAGCAACTGAAAACATGAGTTTGTCACACAACTCATGTGCATGTTTGCACTGAGGAAATGGAAGTGCATACATATAAAGTGAGAAATGTGTACTATACTCTATACTTGATTGGCTATTTTTACTCCAAGCTCATAGCTTATAACCTTGAACACATATGAGTAAACGGCAAAAACCTTGAGATAAAAGAGAAAACCAGGAGTGTCAACACGTTTCCCCTTTGTA
Organism: Megalops atlanticus; assembly: GCA_019176425.1. Taxonomy (NCBI): domain Eukaryota; kingdom Metazoa; phylum Chordata; class Actinopteri; order Elopiformes; family Megalopidae; genus Megalops; species Megalops atlanticus. Next base: position 7,311,895 of record CM032892.1, on the reverse strand, counting down.
CGGCTGCATCCGTTTAAACTGGGAAGAGCAGATAGAAGAGACTGAAACGAAACGCAAAGGTCACGTTTAACACCATTTATCACCGTGCAAGGCCTTACAGATAAGAGAAGGGAGAGCAGGCGATAAAGCCTGCTAGTACTTTATGAAGGGGAGGAAAAGGCAGCAGATCACAGAACATTGAGTCAAAGTCAAAACAACACAAAGTTCTGCGGTGATTGAAATAAGAGTGGAACCAACACATCCGCTATCAACCGCAACGACTACAAATCAGCCTCCCGCTGAGAGGAAAAACTGCAGAAAAGTGTCCCACATCCACAACAGAACATTTTGTGATTTAGCGGATTCGGGGAGTTTCTTTAAACCGTTAACATTCCAATAAGGCTGCCTTTGTTCACAACTGTTTCAGTTTGCATTTTTAACATAGCTTGACAAAAACATTAAACAAATAAGAACAAAGCAGTATTATTTTCTAAACACCTGTTTAAAACCCACTCGGAGTGATTTTTTTTTTTGTGTGAATGCCCTTGTTGAGGTATGGAAGAGGGAACAGGGACATCTGACCCCCTGTGATCATTACTGCTGCATCACTGCTTACTGTAGCACTCTGAATATGGAAGAGCATATGCCCCATAAAACTGTGCTGCATTAATTATGAAATGACATTGGAACCACCTGCCATATGTCACAGTCCCCAGTAAAGGCTATTGAAAAGGGCCTTACTGACCAATAACACAGAACGCACCAAACAGAGCTTCTCCTATGGACTGAATTCTGACTTAATTCATTAATTGCCTTAGTAGAAATACATGTTTTTTATTTGCTTTACCGGGCTGTAACACTCTCACAATACACAAAATAATCCTCATCCTTTAATCTACACCAGACCCTGTGTCTTTAGCCATAATCAGCTCTCCCCCTGCACGGAAAAACAGAACCTCAGCCAAACTTCAATGCTCAACATGCAAACCTGTATCTACTTCATCCAGCCAGCTGATCTCATTTGCGCCAGAACCATCTGACAGCTGTACAGATGTCCAGTGGGAATCCACTCTAATCCATTCCCATGTTTCATGTTCTCTTAGCGTTTGGTGGACTCCATTACATCCCACAGCTATGGGTCTCAATTTTCTGGGCCACTGACCTCATGGCCTTTTATTTGTATTGGCATAAGGCACATATATTTGCATTTATAAACGCATCAGCACAATAAATGGTTATCAGGGCAGACAGGGGACAGGGATCTACAAATTGCTGCAGTTTCAAGGTGGTATATTAACTCCAGTAGTGTGTGGTCTGGTGTGTGTGTGTGTGTGTGTGTGTGTGTGTTTGGGCAGAGCTGTATTAAGATTAAAGGTGTGAAACTGCAGTGCTCGAAGCTAACCAAACCCACCTTTGCTAAATGTACTAGGCCTTTAAACACAGATTGCCCAAATTTGTGACTGAGTTGGAATGATGAAATGAATTCTGTCATATTTGTCATCCACGGCCTTTTTTACAAAATCAAGCTTAGTTTTTTCCTGCCACGAATGAGTGTGGTCTATTTCTGAACCAGCTGGTGTCAGCAGCAGAGGTACCAGCTTATATTGTCACAGAGCCGCTCCCCCGGACCCCCGGGAGAGTGCCGGGATGAAGACACGGGAGCTGGAACAGATCGGCGGACGGGGGCGGCCATCGTCCCGGCGACGGAGCGGAACAGACACACGGCGCAACGGGGAAAACAAGGGGAACGGCTTCAAAGGGAGAGAGCGAGGCGAGGCGAGGCAAAGCAAGGGGAGCGAGGCTTCACATCGCAGCAACGTGCGGATCACATTTCACAGACATCTGCCGAGGACTTCAAACACGGAGGAGGGAAGCGGAGTCAAAGCCCATCCCAAACCCCCAGCTCCCTCCAGCCCAGTGCGCTGGGCTTCTCACGTCTCCACTGAATAATTTGCTCCTTGCAGAGCTGCTACCCTGGGTCTCTGCTGTTAGCACTTTAAAAGCTTTGCATCGCACGTTTACGCACTGAGCATGCGTGCGCGTGTGTGTGTGTGTGTGTGTGCACACATGGGGGAAAACACACTCCAGCCTCTTAATTAAACCACAGGAAGATCCAATGAGCCTAGAAGAAACAGTGAACTCCGGGATGGTTCCACTGAGACGCACACAAGCAGCGCAGAGTGGAGATTCAAGGAGTTCAGTTATTCTTCTGGGATGTTTGCTGGATCATCACATATACAAACTGACAGTGGGGTGTCAGAATAAAGAGTAGGTTCCAGGAAAATGGTCAACAACTGAATAAATTGTGATCTAAACGATTCTGTTTCACTCATGTCATTCAGTCACAGTCTCCCACCATAACAGTTGAGACTAAATGTGCCGCAAGGAAAATCCTTTGTGCTTGAACCAGTGATTTAATGATCCTTTGTACAATTAATCTTTCATCAAATTGAAGTTACTGCTTTTTTTTGGGAAAATACCCTCAGTCAGCAAAATGAATCTGCTGTTGAGATCAGGAGGTCAGTTTTAACATACACTGGATGAATGTACCTCAAACACAATTCAATTCTGCAAAAGAAAAAAGAAAATCGATAGATTTGAAATTCAGTTTGGTACTGAACCTGGTGTGGAATAGCATGTAATCTGTTCTCTATGTAAGGGGGCTTGTCTCTTAAAGAATCAATATTTGCAACACAGTTTGACACATTTCAAGTAAAAACATTTAAACACTTACAGAATGCTACAGCCCTGTTTTTCACAATATTGAAAAAGTGAAAGAAAAGGTATCTGCAACCAAAAGGCATGCAAGTACTATTGTGTCATATTATGCTGACATCACTATATCCATCTGGTGGTTATGATACGAAATAACAAATTCAATATGACAGATAATAAAGGAATAGTGAAGGTTTTTATTTCATTGTTGTTTTTGCCTTTACTGAAGAAGCATTATGTATTCAGTGCCAAATCCATTTAACCATAACCACATTATGGTACATCCAGCGTTAGGTGGCTCACTGCCGAGTCTGAGAAATGACAATGGAATGGCCACAAGGGAAATAGCCAGTACACCAGCCTATTTACACAACAATACAATGCAATCACATGCTGGCTGTGTTATATATATATGGTCACGTATCCACCAATCACCCAGGAAAGCAAAAGAAAGTGACCCATTTCACATGTGCAGAGAGCTTACATAAAATGCAGGTACAGAGAGCTCCTTACAAGCTTGATATTCCTCCAAGTCATTAAACATAAAGGGTGGCTTCTTCACCTCCCCTCTTTATACCCAGAATGGAATCTTGTCTTAAATGTTTCTGTTGCCCCCAAACCACTGGTCCGGGATAATTTCCCACTGTTGGGGGTTATAATTTGGTCTTGCCAAACTGATCCCGGATCAGTTGCCAGCACGCTGCTGTGCGTTTGATTTCTGTTTCTCATTGCAGCGGCTGTTGTGTCTGAGTGTGGGATTAGATAAGCGCCCAACTGCCACTGTTCTATTATTCATAACCAGGAGGAGGAGAGTAGGCAGGATTCTGACACATTGCCAGGGAGAGGGGTGGGTTACCAAAATTGGGAAGCCTTGGACAGGTATGAAACACACAGACACAAATTAAAGATATTTCCCCCAGGGGAGGGAGGGGTTAGGGAGGCGTTTGGCTTACTGGTGCTCTCACTGGGGGTGGACTGCATTCCCGAAAAATGTCAACCCAACTCTCGCTCAGAAAGGACCATCAACCGGGACCATCAGTCAGAGAAAAATCAAGGAGGAGACAAAGAGGAAGCAGGCGGTGACCAGGAAGGGCACTGTTCCTGACTACTCCCACACAGTCATTTTCCGCTCTGCACTGGCAGGAGCAAACACCAGTGCAAAGAGCAAATTCACACTGTGAAAAGAATGAAGTAAGACATTGAATATGCACCAAGAAGGCAAATAGCTTAAGGTTACAGACAAAATCCACTGGGGGAAGTGAAATAATATATAATGGCCTCTATTCAACATAACCATAATGTGCTTTAGCAGTTTTCATTACATCAGCAAAGAATTCAAAATTCACAAAGGACATTAAGCTTAGTTTGAACAGACATCGTAAGGATAAAAGGTATTTCTAAAGGGTTTAAACTGATTAGAGACCAAAATTGAGATAAAACGCATCGCACTTCAACTGAACAAAAACAATGTTAAGGATAAAATGCATTATGCTTTGACTGCATAGAGACTAAAGCTGAATGCATTATATGCATTAACTGCATGTAAAACTGATCAAACTTCTTTCAAAAATGTTCAATTCTAATTTCAACACCTATAATTCAAATTTACAAACATGCTTTACACTAAACTTTGCATTTAGATGCAATCGTAAAATATGACATCTGGAGCGAGCACTTCCTTTAGTAGTGAAAACAATAGAATGCCATTCTTAGAACAGGTGCATTGTGGGTATCAGGGAAAGCAGACATGCCACACAGGCTTTATACCAGTCTGTGAATGACTACTCTTTCATTTAGAGCAGGAAAGGTATATTTTTCATGGTAATGCTGACATCAGAGTTATTGAGAATATCTACAATATTGCATTTTAACAGTGTTTCTTTTTGACCATCTTGTTTATACAGGGTAACCATTTTGTGCAGCTGTGTACATCTTGGATAAGCCCATGTATGCCAGTGGATGGAGCAGCTGAGAGAATCTTGTAGTTCTGAAGCTGGGCTCCTCCCATGATTCCTCAGTGAGTAATCTCACAGCTCACCCGTAGTCATTTTCCTCTCACATTTACTGACAACAGAGCCTTCTGAGTCCATGAGATGTTCACAAGGTGAACCTCTATCCACTTACCAGGCACCCTCAGTACGATGCTTTAGTTACAGAATATAGTAGGGACACAGTCAAGAAGACTTCACAACCATTAACATTTGAGATTCAACTTAAGAGCACACCCACCAACCCAAGAGATCACTTATTATACTCAGGCTGCAAAGGGGTAGATCAAAATTGCTTTAACCCGGATTTTCTGAATCAAGAGACATGACTAAATGGGGATTATGAAAAATTAAACTATTGGGTCTCTCCTAGTAAAAAAATGCTGTCAGAATGACTCAATCACAACCACCACTTTATTGCCAGAGAACTTGCAAAACGTCTTGATTTTGTTAAAAACACAGACATGCTGATACCATTCAAATAATTAAACGATTACAACATGGCTCAGAAGAAATTAGGAACTGTAGGGTAAATGCCTGTTGGAACAGTAACACTGCCTACTGAACACAGGAGCCCAAAATCCTCAGAAACATCATCTGATACACAAATAACGGAACAAACCTTAAGGTCACAACAGGGCCAAAGAAAACCGCAACCTAAAGGACTTACCCCAATCACCACCACCCCAAAAACCGAATGAGAAGAACAGAACAGACTAACAAATTCACAGCTTTGTCACAATTTGTACAGCATGACATAACCATATTTAATTAAAACAGTCAAACAAAAAGCCGTACAACAGCCGGGTGAGTTGCAAAGCATCATGGTATGCAAACAGCTCACAAAGGCCACAATAGCTTTTAATGCTACATGTTCAGCTTCTGTTTATCTCATCCCTCAGCAGTGTAGAATGCAAGACAGCAAACTGACAAAATATCTGCCATGTCCAAATGCCAACAGCATTCAAACATTCATCAGATTGTTAATGAATGTCATATTCTTGTTACACAATCACTATGCTTTGCTTCTTTCTCTCTTCCTCAGAGTGTTGTTTTTTATCCAGAAGGGGAGTGGGTTGAGATAATTACACCTTTGAGGTGCAAGTGCTGACAGCAGATGTCACTCAGCAGAGAACGTGTCAGATCTGTGACAGCAGGGCTGATATCCACAATTCCAGCCCAGATCTAAGCCACTGCTGTGTCTGGGATTTCTGCAAGTCTTTCACTACAGGTGCCTTGCTTGTGTAGCGAGAACCAGCCACCAAATTTATTACACTTTGCACAGTGGGGAATATATAAACAAAAAAAAAACTCTTCAGAATTTAAAACATCCTTTGAAAATTGAGCAATGCATCATACAGAGTTTGAAGAACTGCTGCTGTCATCTAGTTATCTTGGCCAAGTAAACGTAGGGAAGCCAGAGAGCGCTGAACTTTCACCTCAGTGCTACGGAATCTGCCCAAAGCAATCTGATGGATTGTCTATCATCTGTAATTACAATCCATTGCTTAGTGGTACAGCCTCAGACAAGAGCTGTTTAGCCAGATTTGCACTTCAACTCAATGTGATTAAGCTGCCTTATCATCAATTTACATTAAGAACCTTAATGCAATACAAGAGCACCTAAGGACCGCATCTTTAAATACCTCTGTAAAACATTAAGTAGTTTTTAATTGAGTCAGGGCTTTTAAAATGCTTTAAAGGATAGTGCCTTGGCAATCTTGGCAAAAAAGGAAAAGAAAATCACTAGATCAACTCCGCTTTTATTAGCATACAGGGTACGATGTGACTTTTATATTGTTTTCTGTGTCTCCTATAACACTTGGGAAAATTAGATAAAATGGGATAAAACCTTTGTCAGCAACTGTACAACTAATCTAGTTACAGACCTCAAATGCAATTAGGATTAAAACAGACCAAAAAAAAGCACTAATTTACAAAGCATATAAAGCATACAAAGCATTCATAATTCTGCCTTTTATGTGTAAATTACATGGGATGTGCTTGGTACCTACACATTCAATCAAACTCCATTGGGTTCATTTTCAAATACTAATTGACTTTTTCTTTAAGACTTCATAATAATTTCAAAGTGCATACAGACACATTAAAAGACACACAGAAACTAAAAACTTCAGTTAATTTAATATATCCCTATGTGTTCTTTAAAACAGCCACAATAAAGGCCTCATTAAAAGTATCGAAAGTCTTTCCTGTTTCTCCAGTTGAAGACATCGCATTTGGTAAAATTCATTTGGTAGCTCCTTTTCACTAAAACTCTTTTTCATAAAATAAGTGAATATAATTCTGACGAGGGGTAGGAAATCACCAGTCTACAAGCTGTGGAGTGGCATGGCTCATGGCTGATGTGACCTTTGTACAGTTGGTACCGTTTCAATAATATGTTTTGAAGGGAAGACTTCCTCTTCAGGCATACTGCAGGGTTTATGTGCACATTTATGACCTCAACAGATGAACACCAACAGGAAGTGTTGGACTTTGGCCACAATTTCATACTTGGCTGTGCTGCAAAAGAGGAAATGCAGTTTTTTTTTTCTTTCTTCTACATTCTCTCAAAAGAACATACAAAGCCACCGATTTAAATCAAAATTACCATATTGATTCTTGCTTTGTATTGCATCTGTATCTATTGTAAGTGATGGCAATACAACTTGCAATACACAAGCTGGCATCATGGGGAAAAAGGTATGTGTCAATGGCTGTAATATAGCCATTGTTATATTTACCCATGTAATATATATTATATATATATATATGTATGTGTGTGTATATATATATATACACACACACATATATGTATATATATATACAAATGAATTCAAATGTATCCACCAACTCCTGAATAAAACAATAAAAATATTCACAAGGTTATGCTTCATTTTTATGTGTATAATGAAATACCAGGTTCTAAATCTTGCTCTCGGCCAGAAAAGCAGTCATGGTATGTCAGTAACAGGCTGCTGTGACTGGATTTTCTGCTTTTGATATGACAGACTAGTTTTTTCTCTGCATGGTAGCAGATCCTGGTTTAGAATCACCATAATAGGATGTTTCGTATCAGGAGGATTTGACCCTAATCAGTGGAATTTCAATCCTGTAGCATTTACAATACTATCAAGTTCAGAACCCTGCATAATCCTAATCATTGACCGTATTTATAACACGAGAATCAAATACACACTCAAATAAAAAATATGAACAATAAAATCATATCAAAGATTAAAAAATCAGAGATGAAAACTCAGTACAGATATATAGGGGCATGCACTTGTCTTTAAATTCCATTAAAATGATTTATCATAAGCTATCAACAATATAAGGATGGACATTCTTTAATATATGATCATGGCTTGGCTTACTTTTTGGATATATCAGTTTCGGATATATCAGGTCAAAAGTATCAGACACTTGATTTAGCTGTATGATTTTCAGCATAAATCATTTAATAGCATTTAATATAACAATATTGTAGTGTTTCTTCTCCTACATTGGATAATATTACATAAATGTTAGTGACAGTAATTGATTTATATCTTTTGATAAAGGAAATGAACTTTGAAAGACATATTCCTCATATTCTTTATTTCATATTTTGTGAGAAACTTAGAAGAAGACAGATATGAGAAAATCAATGTTTATATTTCTTGTGATCCTGCCCTGAATGCCCACAGCAGAATTTAACACCCCTATTCTCCACGCATGGGGGCTAACAACTACTTTCAAAAATGAAATCCACATTTCTACATCTACAACCATTTGTACAGGAATTTGTAGAATGTCTTCAAATGAGCCTAAGCATTCAGAGAAATTCCTAAATAGCCTGTATCCCATCTGAGGAACAGTAATTACCACATTATGAAAAACTCTGGTTTTGAGCTGTTCTACACTACATTCAACCGCACCTCAGTGTGTCTCAGTTTTTATAGCTAGCATGTATGGACAGAGTCAGGACTGACATTGCTGGGGTAGGTCTTGAGGTCTGGTTGCAGAAACTCATTGAGCCAACCATTTTGAACATCCCGGAGTCAACACAGTGAAAGCCAGCCAGGCTTGGCTGTGACCATTGTGAATGGGGCATGTGATATTTCAATAGACCTCGGTGGAGTTAAAACGCCAGAGAACACATTGTGATATCCTGGCAGGAAATCTGTGTCCTCAGTCCAAACTGCTGTGAAAGAGCCTTGGGGCAAAATCTGTCACTTATCTCGTATCCCAGTTCTGCTGCTTTTCACACATCAATCTTTCCAGGCATTATCTTTTCAGATCAGCTGATATGCAGAAAACCAAGGATGCTCTGGCAGTACATCACGGACTGTAACTTACCTTCTGATTAAAGAAAGAAACCGAGAGTGTACTCCACAAGAATAAGGTACTTTAAAAAACATCTCACATCAAGTAGAGCACGGCCCTGAAATACACCCAACACAACTTTACAGCATTGATTTAAATTTACATTTGAACGTGTAACCTTTAAAGGCAATCAATGGTTGGAAAGGCTTTTGTAGGGTGTGAATATTCCATTGGAGGTGTGTTGCTCCATCTTCACAGGTTCAATACAGTAGCTGTGGACTAAGAGGAAGCAAAGAGACAGGACAATGGAGGCTGTACAAACAGGGGAAAGAAGGAACTAGGGACAAAACCAAAATATCATCTGGAGCCTAGATTTATCCTAACAGGCTGGCTTAGGAGCACTATAACTAGGTCTGATAACTGTAAGATTCAGAGGTCAAATTTCTCTGATCACATTGCTAATGTTACTGAGGATATTGATGTATTTATTATTTTAAATAATTTGTAATAATCTTCTTAAATTATGAACTTTGGTAGGTCTTCAGTGTACACTGATTTTGTTGCACCAATGGATCTCATAAGTAGCTTCATTGCTATTTTTATGCAGTATCTCCAGAGAGAGAGGTACAAGACATCGAAGCAATTCTCAAAACTGTCCAATCAAAAAGGCCCCTTCGTGGCACACTTTAGTGTATGTAAACGCCTCAGGCTAACACTTCAGTTTAATAATTCATTTAGTTAATTTCACTGAAAATCTGAAACATGTGTACATAATTCATAAGATGTGAAATTATTCATTTTAATGGGCAGAGTCATTGCAAACAAAGGCAGGAATTTATCCTCCTGCATCTCCATTTGTCCCTAACTTTGACAGAAGAATTAATGCAAGCCTTCCATTACATACACAACATCATGACTTCAGCAGCCATTTGAAGAAATAAATAAAGATTTTGTGTGATTAACAAAATAATTAACTCTTCCTTAAATTTATCAGTCAATCTTTGTCAGGGCAAAACAAAAGTGCCATACTGAATTCCGCTACTGTGTTTTTTTTTCAGAAGCCAAACAAATTGCTGTGTTTGAGAAAGTGCAACATTGGAACAGTCTTCCTCCGAATGCAACCGCAAAGCAGGTTATGTTCACACCACAGTGACAGTTTCCAGAGCTGCAGACCAATGGGTGTGATACATTCATTTCCTTTTGTTTGCCTTTAACAGCAGGCATTCCCATGCAAACACATAGAGTTCAGACAAACCTCACATCAGAACACCATTAGAACATTCAAAATCTAAACTCAGAGGAATAAGGGAGAGCAAGAAGCCATAAAAGGTAATTTCACTAATTTACTCTAGCGAAGTGAGAGCAGAATTGTCACCATAAATGGAACACACACTAACAACCACACTAGAGACACAGTAAAGGTAAACGAGAATGGTATTGTGAGTACTGTGTTGAACATTCACCCAGTTAATGCTTAAGTACACACGTGCAGTACAGAAGGAGATGTTGCATGGAAAACTAAAATACTAACATAATTTGCAATAGGAAATGAAGCAAGTTCATAATGTTGACATTATTAGTTTGATCAATGACATAATTGTGACATACACTTCAGAAAGCTCTCCATTTGTAACTGCCCATGCCATTCACTGTAAATGTAATCTAAAATTAATGTGAAGTACCTAAACGTGGTAACTATTATTTAGAAATACAGCAAAACAGGAACAAATTTACTAGATTCGAACCAGACTTGTGGTACCCACAACACATATTGTTAATTGCCTTCTCTCCTTCAAGAGTTTAGAATGTTATTTCAACGTTTAGTGGGGCAATTGTCTTGACGCGAACCAGTTAAAGGATTAGCTTTAGGACCCAGAAACAAGAAAGGTTGGAGACAACCGGGCGGAAAAAAGCAATATACTATTGTAAATGAATAAAATGCACGCATTAGCTTTCAAAGCATGAAAAAAACGAATACTTATAACAATAAATACTAAAACTCACGAGTTTATGTATTCGTGTCTAGAAGACAGAGCGACCACTCAGTCTGGCTATTTCGTATAACATCTAAGAGAGGGAAGGGAAGTAAGTAGTCTATTGTCGCTGCTTTCAGGTTCAGTGGTAAGAGTGAAATAACACATGTACAATATTTATGAATGGATAAACATATTAAGAAGATAAAACGCTCACTCTCGTGCTTGGATGTTCCCCATGTGTGTCGCGGAACTCCCGGACTCTTGATAATTGCTCTCCCGGCTGATTTCAGAGCATCCATGCTGAGGTGTCAGGTAGGATAGCTACCGTCCCTGCAATATCTAAGAAACAACGAGTGTGAAAGATGCGCCGAGACGCGCTGGACTGACTGCGCTTCTCGCACGGTTTTAGTGATGTGCAGCGCCGTAGATGTTAACGCTTTCCTGTCCGAACGGCAACGCTTCACTTACAGAGTGATGGAAGCGGTCAGGAGGAAAGGTGTGTTTACACTAAAAGGTGACATGCAACGTGTACAATATTGATTTCTCAGACATCTCCTTTAAGAAGTAACAAAGCAGGTTGATTTAGCTGGTGTATTTCATACATTCCATTGCTTTCTTGTTTTCTGGAACAAAGTAGATGTAGAATTTGGAGACCCTCTAGTAAAGCACAGTAATTTATCTTTAAAGTTTGCATTTCTGTTCTGATCGAAATTTACTTATTCAAATGTGAAACTCAATCGTTATATGATTCCGTTTGGAAGGCAATGATTAGTAATTATACATGGATGCAACATTAGATGCTTTTGAACAAAACTAGTTGTTACTGATGAATCACTGGTGCGTTAAAATTAAGGGAGACCTAGATACGCTGTTCTTTTGTATCTGGGCAAATATTTTGCAACAGGGCATGTACATTATCCGAGTATGTCTTGTCGTAGGGTCCTTCCCCATGTAAGGATTTGTATAAGTATAGATGTCCACCCTAAGTAAAGGAAACTGCATATTACTCAATCAAATGATGCCATAATTATGTTTAACATGTTATGGTTCACGTGATTTTTAAGGCAAGAATCCCAATTAAGAAACTACCAGGAGAGCACATTAAGGTGGTAAGTGTATAATACGAGTACAGATAATAATGGTTAAACTGTGCGTAATCGATTGTTTAAATTTTTTATGGGACTGGAAAACATTGTGCATATAGTTTTCCATCACAAGAGAAGCAAACTGTTCCTTACTAATCCTCTTTGTGAGGTGTCCTGGCTATTGGATGTTATAAGTGGGTTTATTGCGTTGTTAGTGTTTGTGTGTAAGTGCTTACTCTATATGTGATGGGGGTACGTAAAGTGAATCGATCCTCCACCAACCTAAGCACAGTAAACCTCAGAGTAGTTTTGATATTTTTACTCTAGATGGCGCTGTTAAGGCGGGATGTTGTACGTCTCGCGCTGCTGGTTCTGCTGCTCCGTCTGTTTCCGATGAGCCGGGCCCAGATGGCTCAGACGCAGCCCTCGTGTTCAGCGGTGCCGGGGATTCCTGGGCACAATGGTCAGCCAGGGCGAGATGGGCGTGATGGGAGAGATGGGAAGGATGGAACCGCAGGACAGAAAGGAGATAAAGGAGATGCAGGTAGGTACACACTGCCTTTCTGGAAGAAGTTACTTTTTTAAAATCGTACTTTCTTGCAGATAGCTTCAGTTTAACAGTGCACATTCTGTCACCAGCTTCCAGCTGGATTCTTACTGGAGTTACATGAAGTGAGGCACCTGCTCACTCAGGGGTTCGGCAAACAGCTTCCTACCAAATGTTTGAACTCACATCCACCTGGAGCCCAGCACTCAAACAATTACATCAAGCTCTCCCTTTTGTGGATCTAAACCCACAATGTCTTCATTGACCAGGTGTGCCTGGAGCACAGGGTCCTCCTGGGAAAGCCGGCCCACCTGGGGAAAACGGGGAGAGGGGTGCACCTGGACCCTCAGGTACCCCGTGCCATATGCTGTCTGCATGCAATATATATATACAGTATACAGCATGCATGCATTTTCAACATGACACGTTACAGGAACCAGTGGCCAAAAGCTCAATATGAATATGCAGGGCAGCACTGCTAATAACAGCATACATGTTTGGCCTATTTTATGAGGAGTTGCCCATTTAAACACATTTTATATTTTAAAACAACAAAATTTCTGCATCGCAGTTGTAAATTAATATTTAAGAGTCGCACTGTGCCCAGTCATAATCTGCATCAACAAACAGCTGAATGGGAAAGCTTAACATTCCCGTCATTACCATTTCTTTCCAAATTCTTGTTGTCATTCAATCCAGTAAAATGGAGATAACAATATTATGTTACACATTATTTATGAATTTATAAATATACCTTGATATATTAGCAATATCGTGTAGTGATATTGTGTAAAATATTACATTTATATTGGTGTCACTGGAATTCTCCCTGATGTTATGTGTTATTGAAACAAATGTGTTTTTTCTTTTCTGTTTTAGGTCCATTGGGTGACGCTAGCTTAGTTAAGGCATTACAGTCCGAGGTCAAGACCCTGAAAGACAGTTTATCTAAACTTGAAAAAGGTAATATCCATTGACACCAGGAAATATTTCATGTTGATGTCAATGCCATTGTAAAGTATTCATAACTCACACAACTCGCAAAAAAACATAATTCAGAGCAAGAGATCAGCAACACCAGAAATCTGCTTTATCGATTGATGACACATGCAGTGAAGATTTGAGATTGGGCAGAGAAAAGAGACTAAGTCTGATCTGGCAGTTTTCGAGAACTGCAGACTGCAGACATCAACACTATAATTTTCACGCCAGAGTAATTGTCTTCTCTCTGTTTCAAGCCACAAGCTTTCAGTTCTTCAGAAAGGCCGGCAGCAAGTACTACGCCTCCAACAACAGAGAGGCCCCCTTCTCCGAGGGGAAGGAAATGTGTGCTGCGGGCGGGGGCACGGTGGCACTGCCGCGAAACGAAGCGGAGAACCAGGCCTTCACCCAGTTCTTCACCTCACTTCCCTCCATCTCCACTCAGTACGCGTACATGGCGGCCACCGACGAGAAGACGGAGGGGCGCTGGGTCGACCTGGACGACAAGCCCCTCGGCTTCACCAAGTGGGCCAGCGGCGAGCCCCAAAACTACGGGGGTGCGGAGCACTGCGTCGTCATAAGGAAATCTGGGCACTGGGCTGACGTGTCGTGCAGTCATAAATTCATAGTAATCTGTGAAATATAAACGTCCATTGGGGTGTGTGCCTGTGAGTGCCGCCTGCTGACGCACACTGCATACCTCAGTCAGTGATGGTCGTGTTTGTATCCTGCCTTTTACACTTCAAAATGGAAACTGTTTGAACCAATTAGTTTTTGCTCTACTGATGAGGAATGATGAGCGTCTTTTAATTTGATAACTGTTTTCCATAACTAATTAGTCTATATGCTCTCTCTGCTCCAATTAAAATTGAAAAGCCTAAGTGTGTTTGAGTGTTTTGTGGAATCTTTTGGCGCTGGCAGGCGTTCCTCAAAGAGAGTTAACAATTTGGAGGAAGAGAATAGTAATGGCTGCATTGGCTTGGCAGTGTAGCATAGTGGTAAGGAGTAGGGCGTGTGACCAAAAGGTTGATGGTTTGATTCCCCAATGGGGCATACTGCTGTACCCTTGGGCAAGGTACTTAACCCAGAATTGCCTCAGTAAATATCTAGGTGTACAAAATGGATAACATGTAAAAATTGTAACCTATGTAAGTTGCTCTGGATAAATGACATCTGCTAAATGACAGCAATGTAATGTAACGTTCTCACCGGCCACATTTAGGTGTGGGTGGAGTCTACTGTTTTTCAGATCAGATGTTGAGCCGATGTCCAGATCAATAAACATCCTGTGTCATTTATCACAAAGAACAGGGGGTCTCCCCCAATGTCTTGGCCACACTCCCAATCTGGATTTCTTAGCCTGGCCATCTAATGATCCAGCAGTTTAATTGGCTAAACAATCCCTCTCACTCCATCTCAGCAGGAAGTGTGGTGGGTGTTCTTGGAAGATAGTGTTTGACAGACACAGTATGACATATAAAACAGTTTAAAGCTGGTCTGGCCCTCTTCTGGAATTCTCAAGTGGTGACTGTAAGATTGCCTGAACAGTCTTGGCTACGAGCCCTGCTAAGTCTCTCTGAATAAACTGATGTCCTTTACAGTGAGTATATTTCAGGATCCTCAGTAATGGTTGAACAAACTATGGTAAAATACTTTCTCCTGCAGAATTTTTATAAATGTAAAAATGCATGGAAACTTTTGTGTAATAGCTGCATTTTGGTTACTTGAATACTGGACACAAGATGAAAATCCTTTAAAGAATTTACTGGAGTGAATTATATGCTGCACGTTAAGTAATAATGCCAGTCTTATCAATGTCAACATTATATGACCTTTTAACATCCTTTATGCATCACAGACCCCTTCCCTAAGACAGGCAAGAGGAGTGACAAAGCAGAAGATGAGGTTCTGTTCAGTCTGAAAGATTATTAATTACTATGTATAATTTATAATTATGCTCTGGACCTGAGAATGAGAATGAAATGGACCACATAATTTAGATCAGTACAAAGTTAATGAGTTCAGGTCAAGCAATAAGATCCAAGAATAGCCTTGTCCCTTGTGTGGGTAACCATCATGTTCAGTATGGCTGGAGGTGCGGCAAGCATGGAAGAGATAAACACTGAGAGGAAACCGCCTTCGAATGGGGATAAGGACTCCAATTGTTCACACGTTAGCTCATCAGACTGACTTGAGAATTTGGGCTACTGTTACTTTTCACAGTCTTCTAAATGTTATGAGTTTGGTGAATGCAGTCTTGAGTGAAAAATGGTACCACCTAAAAAGAATTTCTTTCATTTGTTAGTTAAGGTTCATGACAAATGATAAATGTCTGCTCAGTGCTACAGAACATCTCTATCCTGGTGATGGCAGACACATGTTACATTGCAAGATATAATGCTTTGTCATTGCCCTGAATGGCATATTGTCTTGATTCATTTAAATTTTTGCTACTTTGAACAGGAATACAATTATAAGAATCTTGTTTTTCCAGATTTACTCAGATACAGTGCATCTGATGGCAAAGCAGACCTTGATGAATCAGTGGGACTGTCTTTAGATGGTTTCCCACACTGGATTTGTCTGCTCAGTCTTCTCCCAGGTCATGTGACCACTTAGCATGTGACCTTTGACCTCTTTACATGACTTATACATAGCCAGCACTGAGCGTGCTCAATACGGATGGATAACAGGTCACTTCTGGGCTGGTATGATAATAAAGTCATGTGGGAACTGGCAAAATGTTGATTTAGCCTTGGGCTGGAATTAAACCGACAGTTCCCCACTCATGAATATTGACAAACTGCATGAAAATGTGAACTGCAGGTTAGTTTTTTGCTGTTTTTCATTAGTGGAAATTTTACTTCCCTGTAATTTTAGTTTCCTAAAATAAGTTTTTCACACACGTTCTGAAAAACCTGAATAGCAGCACATCTTGGTACGTAATTGCTGTTCTAATAGAATGCAAACATGACATATGCAATTAAAAAAATCTGATATTAACATATGGAGCTGATATGTTTGCCTGCGTTTATATTTATTAATACAGCTTTTACCTGTATTATATGAGACAGAGATTGCAGTGCTGATGGTGTAATTCAACAGGATTTACTGTGTTGTAGCGACCTCTGTAGGTAACATGCAGCAATAACACCCTGGCTGCAGCACTAAAATTATAATGCATGTATTTGTTGCAAAGCTTTTTTCTCACCATAGAATACCAAGAGTTCCTATGGAATCTATAAAGACTATCCTTTTTTCTTCAGTAATGGTGTGAATGTGTTCTTGTAGTCCTACTTACTGCTCACCGCAAGTCACTGCAATGAATGACATCATCAATTAATTTTAAAAACGACCAGGCAAATACATATACCAATAAATAAGAATGCACTGTTTAAATCCTTCATGGTGAAATTTTTATTTTCTTTTCAGATTGACACTGCAAACTCTTTCAGGTCCCATAGTTCAAAGGTAGACAACCCTGGTCACTGGAGTGATGTAGATGCCTAAAGTTTCTGTTCCACCCAAAACCTTTGTAAGGTAACCAGATCAGTTACATCCACATTAATACAGTATCCACAAGCTGAGGGTTCTCAACATCAACCAT
Source organism: Megalops atlanticus (assembly GCA_019176425.1). Lineage (NCBI taxonomy): Eukaryota > Metazoa > Chordata > Actinopteri > Elopiformes > Megalopidae > Megalops > Megalops atlanticus. Next base: position 7,294,706 of record CM032892.1, on the reverse strand, counting down.
TCAGAGTAACCTTGAAACTAATATTGTGGCCCTCCAGTAACAGGCTTGCCTACCCCCGCCACAGTGAACCAATATCTTTTAGCCCATTTCACACTCCGGATTACAGTAAACCTCAAACTGTGTGTTTTTTTAACATATTGTTCTTTGCAGGAAGAAAGCCTGACAGACATGCTTTGGGTTTACTTTGGTGCTCAGTGTTTGAATGCAATGGACAGACCCGCCAGTAGCAACAAAATGGGCTCACAGCCATATCAGCCAACACTTACTGTGAACTCAAAATACAGACAATCATGCAGCATCTTCTATCAGGAATGTTCCTGTTTGAGACTAATGCTACTGTCAGCTGTGACTCATCGATAACATACATACAAGTTTCAGTGGAGAGGATCTGAGGACCGAGGTAGGCAATTTTACCCCTCGGATGAAAGATTTTCACACTGTATGTCCTGATGCAGAGCCTTCTGGGATAGCCCTAACGACCTAACAGAAACAACATGTACCTCACTCTAAGATCTTTTCCGTAGGTACCACACATGAGATCAGTGTTTTCAGGGAAAACAGGAGACTGTAAACCTATTCCTCTCAGGCTTTTATAAAGACGTTGTGTGAACGGTGGGTGAAAGACGTCCTCATAGGCGTGGCAACCAGAAATGTGAACAGTCTGAGTACGACCCCAAAACGACCGTGGCTGTCGGAATATGAGCGGAACATGAGGAGGGTGGCTGCTGATGACTGCTGTCACCCAGTGCTGCACTGTGGTTTATCTTCTTGCATTGCTGCCGTTGGCAATGGGTTTATCTTCTAAATATATATATAGAAAAAGAACTTGCATAATTCTACACACTGCGGCTCGGAACACCAAAGTAACCCTGGTCACAGACTCCAGTGCGAGGAGAAGTCAGTAAGTAGCTCGTGTATACAGGGAGCCCCGCTATCTGGTAAACAGCACTTTAAACACACTTCAGTGGTACACGTTTCCAGCCTCGGGAGAATTCGTTTTCACACTAGTGACAGGTTACAAGTGTGTGGAATTTGGCTGCACATCTTCGCAGAACAAATCATGCTTTTAACTGCCTGTTTTTTTTTTTAATTTGGGTGTATAAATAAATAAAATTAAATGGTAAAAGGTTATCAAATACAAGGATGTAGTCCTTCAAAAAAGTACCACAGAATAAAACAGAATAGGAGTAGCAATCATTAAAAAAAAGAAACGGTAAAAAAAAAACAAGGCTAATGCCCACCAGACTATTGAACAATCATACGCTTTCAAACCTTTCTGTTAATATGCACGGTCAGCCAAGATGGAGAAATGTCTGAAAGCTCCATATAGCATTTTGGCAAGTTCTCTTCTCACGTTTCTCCAACCAGGGTGGACATGGAGCTAACGGCTCTCGCTCTCTCCTTCCCTCCTCTTCTTCTTCCTCTCCATCCAATCACAGGGGTTTACAGAGGGACAGAGCATGCAGTCCTGACCTTTTCACCTTTGGTCCCTCACAGAAGCTGACACAATTGGCCTCAGGAGGCCTAAGGACAGCTCTGGACCTCCCAGAATGCCTTTGTTACGTCAAGAAGACCAGTAGATTTTCACAGGAATGCCTGAACCAACAATCAGAGATGGGCTATTGTATACTGGAAACAGTGAGATGCTTCCAGAAGTTAACACCATGCTCTCTCTTTCTGTAAACCTCCTTGGCCTAACCCTCTAAATATTTCTCTCCCTCCTCTCTCTCTTCATCTCACTCTCCCCAAGCACTCTTTCTCTCTTCGCTCTGCCCTCTTCTATCTGTCCCTACATCCTTGCCTGTCTCTTTCCTTCCTCCTCCCTCCCTCCCTTCTCTACTTCTCTCTCCACAGCCCTGTCTCTCTCCTTCCCTCCATCCTCTAACTCTCTCTCTCATCACCCTCTTTCTCCCTCCTTCCTTCTCCCTCCCTCCATCACTTTCCCTCCCCCTTGCTCCCTCTCTCCTCAACTTCTTTCTCTCGATAACCTTGTCCCTCTCCCTCCTCTACCTCTCATTCAATCACCCTCTGTCTCTCTCCTTCCCTCCCCCTCGCTCTCTCTCTCCTCTTCTTTTCTTCTCTCCATAACCCTGGCTCCCTCCCTCCCATTCCCTCTCTCCCTGCCTCCATCTTCCACTTTCCTTCCCCTGTCTCTTTCTCTCGCCCCTCAGTCCCTCTCTCCTCTACTTCTCTCTTTCCATAAGCCGGACTCCTCTCCCTCTCTCTCATCCTCCCCCTCTCTCCCTACCCTGTCCCTCCCTCCTCCTCCTCCTCTCCCTCTCTCTCGTCCTCCCCCTCTCTCCCTCCCTTCCCCCCCTCCCCTCTGAAAGCAGCCCGCAGTGGAGGGCGGAGCCAGGCGGCGGCCGGCGGGAGGCGGCGGTGGCGGAAGCGGGGCGGGGCGGGGCTCAGACGGCGTCGGCCTCCGGGAGGGGCGTGTCGGCGGCGCAGAGCTGCTCCCGGGAGCGGCGCAGGGACTCGGCGGACAGGCTGCGGCTGGACAGCACGCTGGTGAGGCTCAGCTGCCAGCCGTCGCGCGGGTGCGCCTCGATCTCCACCTGCACCTCGATGTTCATCCCCTCCCTGCGGCGCGCGGCGCGAAAAGAGCAGAGCGGTCAGAACCGCGCCCTCATCCTCCCTCAGAACACATACTCCCCAATCAGGAAGCCAATTTCAAATGCTATCAGATCTACATTTTACATTTGGGTTAAAATGTAATGCAAAATCATCAGGTGATACCACTAGCATATTAGTGTTATATTTCATTGTGCTGATTTATTAAGGGAGAGAAAGAGGTGGCCTATCACATAGACAGCTGGAGGATGATACTGTGCTACAACATTCTTGCTAAATGACAATAAAACTTAGAAACAAGCACATGAAATATGGTGGATGTATTGCTACAGCTGGTGCGGATACTGCTAGTTTACCAGTTCCTCTTTTCCAGTAATTAATTCAATTAAACTATTTTCATGAAAACCGGAGGCCAATATTATTTCAAATTTGCGTTTTCCTGTAAACTTCTGACTTCGTTGCACAGCATTTTTGTTGACTTCAGAGAGCATAAAAGATCAAAGAATCCTGTAAGAAACTACAAAAAAACACTTTCTCAAACTTAATGCTCCGTGCTAAGGAGAAATTGCATTGCAGATATTTTGAGTAAATGCCAATATTTTTACAGCATAAGGGAGTGAAACAATAAATTACTCTATTTGTATAGCAGATTCTCTTACAAAGAGCAATTTACGATTTATTTATTTTAAGTTTACATATCCAGCTGGAAATTTAATCAGGCAATTCATTTATCTCACACAGCAGTACAATAGCTGTGTCCCCCTGGGAATTGAACTGGCAACCTCCGGCTTCGGAGCCCTGCTCCTTACTACTATGACACACTGCTGCCCTATAACAATGCTACTACAACCAAAAGCCACCCTGAAATGATTTTGCTATTCATAATAATCACCATTATGTTCCACGGTCAGCACAGGAAGCAGGAAAACTCTACATGGGAAAGTCCAGAAAGGAAGCGTCAAACCACAGAGGAAGAGGAAAGACACACCGCAAAGAGGGGTCCACCACGGCGTCGCCCCGCTCAGCGGAGCTCTTGCGGCCAGGGTGGCTGGTGCTGGTGCTAGGAAACACGCTGACTTCCTGCACGCTGACTTCCTGCGCGTTGACTTCCTGCACACTGACTTCCTGCATGCTGGCTTCGCTGACCGCCAGGTTGGACTGACCCGTCCAGTGGTCACTGACTACATGAGAAAATTGAAGATCTTCAAGAGAAGTTGAAATCAAATGAGTTCACATAGTAGGTCTGCCTGTTCACATGACAGTCATCACATCTGCAGCCATCGGCTACTATTGCACTGCTTTGGCAAGTATTTTTTGGTTTTCATGACACCCGTGGTAAGAAGTTACAATCAGGCAAAAACCTGCAAGTTGAGCACAGTGCAGGAGGGAAGTCAAATCACTGGAGTCCCAACTCAACGGTTCCAAATAATTAGATACTTGAATGGAGAGTCTAATCACATCTTAATCAGGGTCTGCATAAATTGTTAACTGGGCAGTATCGAAAGACCTGTGAGCACATGTACCTGGCACAAGAACAGGAACCTGATCTCAGGACAGCTCAGGGTTTTACAGCCATTTGGGGGTTACAGTTTAAAGCGGCACACAGAGCTGTAGGTGTAGCAGGAATTCAGCAGACTCACAGTTGGTGAGGTCTTCCAGCCGGATCTTTCTGGGTTCTGGTTGGTCCTTCTGGGTTCTGCACCAGCCATTTCGGCAGAGAGACATGGGCACCACCCCGTACACGTAAGTCATCATGAGGGGCACACCCACTCCTGCAAGAGAAACACCCCAAAGGGTCATCTCCCGGGAACAGAATGCCTATTAAAATGGTGGAGGTAGGCAGCCACATTACCTCTAGACACTGAGCCATGAATATACTGAAATTTTAAATGGTCCTGTGTATGTCTCATTCACAAATCTCAAATAAATAGCTATGAGAAAAGTGAAAATACTGTCTGCCCTGCTCAGGAAGCTATTTTCATTCAATATAATGCATTATAGATTTTCAGGCCTTTAAATAAACATGTCACTTTATGAACTACAGCAGAGGTTTCACTACAGTGCTGCAGTTGCACCGGATATGGTACGCTCTATCACAGAGCACCTATGCTCTAGGCTGCAGAAAATGTATCAGCAGTGCACATTTCATTGATTTTTCATGTATATTTCACTATAGTGTGGCATTAATCTCAATGTGCCTGGAAATGAACCTGAGGGAAGGTACTATATTGGACATGCTACGTGTTCTCCAAGTCTCTCGGACCTATTGGCGCCAAGATGCATTTCATGTGCATTTCCTATGCATTTTTTATTTTGTAAATCGTATTGTGTATTTATATTAGTACATGCAATTCAGCAGTAAAACTCCAGGGACACAATTCACCAAACACAGAAGTAAAGCCAAAAAAGCTCCTAAACCACACCCGTGCGCACACGCACACACACACACACACACGCGCACACAGCCAAAATGCCATATTCCATTTGTCACCACTGAGATGGAGATTGCAGTGACACACGAGTTGGGGTGGGGTGGTGACCTCTGGACTGAGGCTACACTGACTGTAGGCCTCTGAGCGACAGGGAACAGTGTGTACAAATCGCTGCCCGCTGCACGAATGGAGGGCCATTGGGGGGCAGCTATGGGAGTGTGTGAGGCTCTAAGCCCGCATCCTCTTCAGGATGAACATAACTCCCACAGCCAACTCATCTGAACAGCCACAGCTTTAACGGGCCTCACAGAAACGACTCAGGGGCCGCTCTGTCATAGACAGCAGCTGATAAGTATTTAATTTTCTGAAGCAGACAGACGGTATTAAATTGGAAATTACAATACTGAAACATCAAAGTCATGTTTCTTACTGATCACAATATTTAGTTGCTTTGTTAATATGTAATCATGAATCACAACCTGAAAGAGGCTCCATTAATTTCAAAATGTACAAGTCGTCTGAATCTAAAGTGCGAAGACGAGAAGTCGTGCGCTTACCTACAGTGACAGCTGCTATAACTGGAGAAACAAACACTGACATCATGACCCCACTGGCCACAGTCAGATAGTGTTTACTTCCTGAGATATTGTTTTTCTTACATCGACTGTGCACCTGGGAAAAGAGAGAAACAACAACCCTGTGTTTCTGACAAGCTCTTAAAAAAACACACACCTGAAAGAGGCCTCCTGAATTTCAGCTTCTGCACTTTCATCTTCCAACTTACCACTGCATGACAAGTGAGACAGTGTGCAAGCCTGACATGTTTAGCATTCCAGGACGCTCCACTTTTTTATACCTTTTTTACACCTTACCTTAATTAACACACATTAACCCCCCGTCAATGCCCTTGCTATAATCCCTTAATTAGATATTTAGGCATTACATTACTTTACACTGCATTCATTTAGCAGACGCTCTTGTCCAGAGCAACGTGCAGCACAAAAGAACACAAGTGTATCCATTCAAGTTGAACGAGCAACAGTGTCAGCACAGGCCATTAACACTCCCAGAGCAGTGAGTGTGAGCTCACTATTCAAACCCTTCCACAAGTTAACTTGTGCGACCCGACTAGACAGCCTAGAAACTACCCTGGGACACACCCTACCATACACCACAGTCACTAGATCACAGAATCCAAAACGTATCGCAATACCAGGCATTTATACGCAGAATTTAGGCGTAACTGTTTCCAAAGCAGCAAGAGGTTGCTCCCCTCGCGAATCACGGCATGTGCGAGCGGGCGTGGCTGTTGCCTGCGTCCCGCGGCGTGGACGCGGGCGGGGCCGTGGGCGTGGCCATGGGCGTGGCCGTACCTTGCGTCCCATGTAGATCGGAATCCCCACTATGATGACGGGGATGGCGATGCCAGCGATGAGGGAGATGACCACCGGCGCCCCCAGCAGCATGCCCACCTGCCACAGCACTTTCCTGGACTGCGACCAGGGCTTCTTCCCCCAGAAAGTGCAGCCTGAGGGACTGCCAGGCACACACACACACAGAGCCACAGAGACGCTCATTAGCGCTAACGCTAACACATTAACACATGCCCATAACTCATTAACATATGCTACTGAGCATTACTCATAGACCTGCTGGTCTCAGGATCTAATGCAGCACAGGGGTGGGACCCTGGATGAAGAACACTAATGTACAATTCCTCCCAGACTCAGTGGGAGGCATCGTATATATTTAAAGAATTACACATTTACATCCATTTCCTTCCACATTAAGGTTAAGTATGTCTTTGTCATTGGATACATGATACACAACAAAGTTTTCTACCAACGGTAGTCCTGTTGGTGTTTCAAGAGACGCAATGGCTTAAAAAAACACCTGAGCAAAACTTGAAACCTTGAACTCTACTCTTGTATTGTATTGTATGAAAATGACTTGGCAGCCACCTTAAGCTTGTTTACAGCTCTTTGAGATGAGTCATTGTGTTTCTCTCTCTTTGGTTTTCCTCTTGTGTTTAATCTCAAAAAAATCCAGTGCCCTCAATCTACAGCTTGTGACTTAGCTGTGATAGAAGCAGATGCTAAATTTGCAACCACACACGCGAATATTTAATCCCTGATCCAGAAAGATAAGGAAGAGATAAAGCCCTCTGAGGTTTTTTATTTAAATGCACCAACTTCAATTAACTTCAATAAACTCTCTGAATGTGTGAATTTCCCTTTGAGAGCATATAAATGCATTTCCCACGAGTCAGAATGGAAGAACTGAGCTGAACAGAATACTGTTTCCTTCCTTGTATTGGCTTTTTGTGTTCCTCTGTGCTCACAGCAACACACACAGGAAGTAAGCCACAAACACTGAGCACTCTCCATCTGGATCCCTGCCACAGAACAGGGTGTCCCTTAAATTCTGCCAATCAGGAGCGGAAAAATCATTGAGAGGCTGATTGCCAGGCCTAAAGGATGGAGACTGTTGTGGCTAATTAATTGATCCTGATTCAGCTTTTGCCTTCACGCAAGAAGGGGCCCAGCACAAAATCTCCAAACCTGACTGTATGGCCTGAGAATGTGTATGACAAAGTATTCAGTTATTACAAACCAACAATGTGCACAGTTACCCAGCAGTATGTCTTAAAGTGTATTTGATAACAACAAATGTTTGAAACAGGAATGTTTATCCCTTCATCTACCAATAGTAATTTGAAAGAATTCCATAAAAAAATGCGTATATACACTTTTAAATTCAGTTCTTTGTATTCATGATTAACTATTCCTTACATAAACAGTTTTAAAATTAATTGTGCAAAAATGGGTTATGGAGAAGTTATTGCTACTCTTACTGTTAACCAGAAAAATTCCTATTCTTACACAGTGCTTGGTGATCTCCTGCATGAGTGTACCTGAGGCGGCGTATGTTAGTGACCTCTATAGGTGTACCTGAGGTAGTGCACGTCAGTGATCTCCTGCATGCAGAGCCAGCAGAACTGGCAGCCGCAGACACTGCAGTTCATTCGGTTACAGCTGCCGTCATTGGTCTTCATGATGTAGGCACTGCACCGCGGGCATGCTTTGATCTCCTCCACCTCTGTAAAGACAGCCGGCAGGGAGGGGTCAGCGGAGCACAGCTGGGCACACAGCTGGACACAGGGCCGCACACATCTGGACACAACTGTGGAACAGACTGTGGAGCAGATTGTGAAATCTGTTCTGCAAGGGGAGGTTGGACCACAGAGGGCTGTGCAACTGTACACACCTGCACATCTGGAAACAGGGCCATACTACAATACACACTGGGAATCAAGGCCATACTACTGTAACATTGTGGGACAGGAACATACCACTGTGCACACCTGGAAATAGGGCCATACTACTATACACACTGGGAAACAGGGCCATACTACTTTTTCAGGCCTGGAAACAGGGCCATAGTAGTGTGCATACCTGGAAAGAAGGCTATCCTACTGTACACACCTGCAAACAGGACCATATTACTGTGCACACCCACAAACAGGACCATAGTATTGTACACACCTGCAAACAGGGCCATATTACTGTGCACACCCACAAACAGGACCATAGTATTGTACATAACTGAAAACAGGGCCATACTACTGTACACACCTGGAAATAGGGCCATACTACTGTACACACCTGGAAATAGGGCCATACTACTGTACACATTGACAAAGAGAGCCATACAACTGCACACAGGTGAAAACAACAGCAGAACAGACTGTGGAACAGCGAGTGAACTCTATTCCTGAAGGAGACATTGGGCAGTCATGTGAGATCACACACGTAACATAAGAACCAGGAGCAAACGCAGTACCGCTGCCGGACTCCTCGTTGAAGACGAAGAGCGTGGAGGCGTCGTTGTTGGCGGAGGCGTGGCGGGAGCGCTGGCGCCGGGCCTGGTCGCAGGTCTGGTCCGGGTGCCACAGCTGCCGACAGTGGTAGCAGAACTCCGTGTCACAGCCCTCTCGGCCACAGCTCAGCTTCGGACACTCAGCGCAGCCATAGGCAATCACAGCATAGCTGAGGGGGACACAGAGATTCAACTACCAAACACAGCAGAGCTAACAGGGGTACAGAGATATAACTACCAATCACAGCATAGCTAAGGGGGGACACAGAGATTCAACTACCAATCACAGCATAGCTGGGGGAGGACACAGAGATTCAACTACCAATCACAGCAGAGCCGAGGGGGGACACAGAGACTCAGCTACCAATCACAGCATAGCTAAGGAGGGGTACAGAGATTTAACTACCAATCATACCACAGCTTAGGGGGGGACAGAAGAGATTCAACTACTAATCACAGCAGAGCTAAGGAGGGGTACAGAGATTCAACTACCAATCACAGCATAGCTAAGGAGGGGGGGTACAGAGATATAACTACCAATCACAGCAGAGCTGGGGGGGACACAGAGATTCAACTACCAATCACAGTATAGCTGGGGGACACAGAGACTCAGCTACCAATCACAGCATAGCTGGGGGGGACACATAGAGATTAAACTACCAACCACAGCAGAGCTAAGGAGGGAACACAGAGATTCAACTGGCAGTCACAGCAGAGCTAAGGGGGGGGGATACAGAGATATAACTACCAATCACAACATAGCTAAGGTGGGGGGATTAAACAGACTCTCACAGCAAGAAATTCAGCTGAGCCGCTGACTGTACTGTACAGTCGTACCAAACTAAACTTGTAAACTGTACAACACCTGTGACTTTGCTCTCACTCGTCGTGCTGATACAGAGGAGTAGCCCAGCTTTTTGCTGGCTGGGCATCAGACTGTACTGGAAACTGAGATGATTTATGGACCTACGCCGAGCAATCAAAAGCAGCAGGTGTTTCACCTGCTCAATGGACACACAATTTGTGTTTCCTATTAAGTAACAGATACACAAGCAATCCACTCCTCCCTGCAATCTATGCACACTTATCTCACTTCTGCACGTGGTTGTCTGCAGACATAAAATAACAGTCAAAAGTTCAAAACTGCATTATATTTTAGATTCTTCAAAGTAGCCAGAAAATATTTTTTAAATATAATTTTGTTTCGGAAAATAATTCATAAATGGGCATCAACTTCACTATTTAGATTTGTTTAAGAAAGAGATTTCAAGCATTTAAGCATAAGTCTTTAGATCAAAATGTCTTTGAATGCATGTTTCCCATTATCTTATCTCACATGGCTAGTAAATGAGGCTAACAAAGCAGCTGAGAGAGCCAATGAAATCCTTCACATCTACAGAAGAGTCTGTGGCCAGTTCGCGAGTTTGTATTGTTATTGTTTAAACATAGCATCTTATGTCTCTTTTGCTACTGTAACCTTGGACTGATTTCTACAATTGAATAGATATTATGCACTCTTCTCCTACAGCATACAATAAGCACTTCAGTACTGAAGTAGTCTATCCCAACTATAAAACAGCAATTACAGTTATAAGATAATACTTGTTGGTCTACTGCCATTTTATTTTTGGGCTGGTCATTTTGTTTTTGAAGTGTAGAAAAGCTACAGGAATGTCTGTGTCCATGACAACTGTAGGGACATTACCTGAGGGAACACTCAGCTGTCTGATATAGAATCCATCAAGGTTATAAAAACATTTCCAGAATATTACCACTCTTCCATTCTGACCAGCAGCACCATGCTATTCATTTCTGAATATTTTTGACGGCTGTGTTCCATTAATTTTATTACGCACCACACTCACGCTTGCTCTGAGAGCCAAACACCCTTTTTCGTGCCTTCAGATTAAACTGTTGATGCATTTCATATTTTCATTCCCGAACAAATAGTTGTGTCCTCAGAACAGTATGACACTATTTTGCTGTGTCACTATACAGCTTCATTTAAAATAGTCTCGTTTTTGAAACTTTTATTTTCTTTGTGTTTAATGCTCTTACTGTTTCTGTTAAGCAGATTTTTAATAAGCAGCAGCAACATCATGAGGGATGAACTCATCTGTTCAGCTTATTTTCTCCAGAAAATTCTCCTCAAAAGTCATCAAAAAAGATCCTGAGGAGCCGATGACTGACCTTTAATGGGTGATGTATCACATTTTAAATTCCAAATAGTACCTAATTAACACCTTCAAGGTGCATACATCCTGACACAGTCCATCAGCTCAGACCACTGCACTGCTTTGTTGAACGAAGTATGGATCGTGAACGCTTATGTAAGGTCAAAGAAGGCAGGCCCGGCAGAGACGGAGGGATGGGCGTGTCCTTCTGAAAGGGGAGTGTCCCGGACAGATACACAACCCTGTTTGTGTGAGCGGAGGATGGAGCTCTCCCCTCCTTCAGGAACAGTATCAGCAACAGCGCTATCTGATACACACACGGTAACCCAATACAGAGCGCCAATGCCATGCATAATACACCACTGTGTTCCCTGTACAATGCAGGCATACGCATCCAGCATGCTAATGAGCTCGGTGAACCACCTGGTCATAATGTGCCTGCCTGTCAGAGTTTATAAAGCAACCTGAATCATTTCCTGTATTGATGTCTGGACCTGTGTCGTGTGAACTTCATTTAGTATAATTCTGAATATGTTTATTCAGATGTTTGTGTGTGTATGTATGCATGTGTGTATGTAAATGTGTGTTTGTTTCAGTGAACGATCTTTGTGACTCCATGTATGTACTTCCATAGGGGATCTGGGAGCCTTTGTGTGTGTGTGCATGTGTGTGTGTGTGTACTTGTGCGTGTGTGTCTGTTTGTGTGCGTGCATGTGTGTGTGTGCGTGTGTGTGTGTGTGTGTACGTGTGTGTGTGTGTACATGTGTGTGTTTGTGTGTGTGCCTGTGTGAGTGTATGTATCTGTGTGTGTGTGCCTGCGTGTATGTGTGTGTGTGTGTGTGTGCATGTGTGCGCATGTGTGTGTGCGTGTTAGCATATGCGTGTCTGCAGGTCTGACCTGCAGTCGGGCGCGGGGCACCAGCGGGTGTCGGGGTCTGCCGCCAGGAAGCGGCGCAGCTGGTACTCCTCGAAGCGCTCCAGCAGCGCCCGGTCGTCCAGGATGGCGTGGATGTCGGGTGGGGCCAGCACCTCGGGGCACTGCGGGCAGGCGATGCCCACGCGGCTCTCCGAGATCTGGATGCGCAGGTACTGGCGCAGGCAGTCGGTGCAGGAGCGGTGGGGGCAGGAGGACAGGCGGGGGAAGCTGCCGCTGGGTTGGATCAGAAGGCACAGGGGGCACTCCAGCTGGTCCAGCAGCTGATCCCGGCTGCAGGAGGACAGAGACAGCGCCCCCGCCCAGCCCCCGTCTCCCTCAGCACCGCTGCTGCAGTCCGCCCCTTCATCCTCCCCGCCCCCGACTGCTCCTCCTCTTCCTCCTCCACCTCCTCCTCCTCCTCCCACAATGCTCTGGTCCTGAGGGACAGATCACAGCTCACTGCGGCCACCGTGCCTTTCGCTGCTGCTGGTGCTTAAAGTCATGGCTCAGGTTGGCAGCCGCACATCCCTGAGACATTAGGGATCAATGCTCAGTTCTTCATGACTTTAGACAGATTAATGTATAATGAACTGCTCATTACGCAGGAACATTAAATACATTCGGATCAAGTGTGACGGTGTCCTTACTTGCAAAGTAAAAATCCCCTGTAACATCTAAAGGAACCCACGCACCCAGACTGTCGGCTGAACAGCTGGGGAGTTCCACCTTGAATTCACCTTTAATGCTCATAATCTACATCTCTCATCCAGGAGGGTCCAGTTTGCCTCACAGGTCACTCTAAACTACCCGTGAAGGACACAAACACGCTAACACAAAGTCACAAATTCAACACTGTGACTGAGTCATGGCTGGTGATCAATGTAATGAGCTGTACACTTGGATTTACAACAGGTAATATGAGTACTCATATTTTACAGCAGCTCTGCTGGGTACAAGAGCCATAACAAGCCTGCAGTTTCGTTCAGAGCACTTTCCTGCTGTCTCACTGTTTGTTATAGCTGCAGATCACTCACTGTTTCACTGCTGGGGAAAACTGCTGACCCACTGTGACTTGGCAACGGGAATGAACAGATACTTTTAAAATGACTGAACACATTAAAAATACCAATTTACTGAAGGGGGCAACAGTATGTGTTAACAATAAGTTTCAATAGGAAACTTCTGCTTGGAAGAAAAAACATAAGTTTACCAGTAGGCCCGGTTTATCATCAAACTTTTTTTTCCACCTGCCCTGCTGTGAACTTTAAACAGCCCTGAAGCTGTGTAAGCCAGTGTATTCCACTTTCCCATGTTCAGTATACAACGGCACTGTAAAGGCTCTCCCAGTGCAGTCAGGCTCCTTTGTATGATAAGGCCCGTGCAGCAGGCGGGAGGGGCCCGGGGCTCGGGGCCCGGGGCCTGGGGCTTGGGGCTTGGGGCTTGGGGCCCGGTTACGGTACCTGCTCCGATTGCTCGCTGGGCGTCAGCGTGATGGACACGTCCTCCCGCGCCCGGGCTGTGCCGGCCCGGTCCGGCTTGGCCTCCGATTTGGGCTTGCGCGTGAAGAAGCTGAGAAAGCTCAGGTGCTGGTGCTGTTTGGGCCTCTTCATGGCCTAGCCGAACTGGCATGAGCCCGTCGGCACGGCAATGGTGGGGGGGAGCGAGGGGGCGAGGGGCGCCGCAGAGTGGCTTCGATCGGGGTGTCTCTGAAAACAGGCGGCCGACGCGGCTGCCTCTCACGGTCCCAGCCCCAGGGCCAGGACGACGGACATCTTCAGCCAAGAAGGGACGAGGCACAGCGCCCTCTGCTGGAGGACATCCTTGATATTTACCCCCCTCGGCGTCTCTGCTTCGCGCCCTCTTGCTTCGCACCCCTGTTCGCAGTTAGCCGACGCTTGAGGTCACCTTCATTATCAGAACGTCCTTCGCTGCCTGTTGCTGCCCACGACCCTGCAAATAAAACCATTTTGAGAAATTAGATGCAAACAGATGAAGATGCCCATTTTCAAAAGCCTTCTTTTAAATTGTAGTCTCCTTTCCAAATGTTAAACAACAACCTGACTCAATCATCAGATCTGATGGATGTAGAAGGTTACAGGTCTCTATTGTTATGTACTACATACATAAAGCATTTTATGGTGCAATTAAAGCACTTTAAGAAAGCTGGCACCTCCACAGAAAAAAGGCTGCTCTGCTAACTGCCCTTTCCCCATTTCCTTCTAGGTTGTCTGTCTTCACAGATTGTATCTGACCCAACCCGTGTTCAAGGGTACCAATTCATGGCCTCACATGAGCATATCAGACTCCCTGACCGTAGACATGACAAGCTCCAAAACTACTCCATCACAACCTGAATTAAGCTATTCAACCAGCAAATGAGCTCACATTAGATGCCATTTAAAATTGTATGTATTTGTTTATATTTTACGTATTGCAATGTACAATTATGTATTTATTTACATTTCACAATTCTCTAGACTTGTACAATTTCCTACTATGAATTAGGGGCAAATCTAGTAACAGTGATGGTTAAATTGTGTGTGGTATACTAGGCTTTGCATTGTATATGGTGTATTTCTAACTACTGCGGAGGTGACACTTAAATATGCAATGTATTGTGTATTGTCCACTTTTAACTATTAGTATGTAACATATTGAATCATGTATTGTTCATTTTTACTACTGTGTTGCACGGTTTTGAGCCACAAAATAAATTTCTGTGTAAACAGACAATGAAGTATTACGTTATTACAAACATGTGAACTAGTCATATTGCAAAAGCCATTTATTCTGATTTGTTGTCCAATATTACTCTGGCCATAACAGAGACGATGGTTACAATCATCTTCACCATCATCAAAAGGTCAAATGAGTTTCACATCACGTTCAGGTTTGTGTAAATTCTGCACATATCAACACCAGGCAGCCAAGAGGCCTTGCCATTCTTATGCTGCAATGAAGTAAAACTGGACTTCGCTCATAGAGTACAGCTATCAGAAATTACACATAACAACCCTACTAATGATTTACGCTTGTCAGTGCTGGATGTGTTCTACACTTGACGCTGCTCTACAGCAGAGAGGTTCTCCAGTGCTTTCTTCATGGCACAGAGCGGAGAGCCGTATCAGTTTCCACACAGATGGAGAAAGAGGTGCCATGGGAATAAATTACTCTGCCAACGGCCTTAAGTGTTTCCCCTACAGAAGTGCGTGTCAATAGCACAAGTGGCCAAGAGAAACCACTCAACAACCCCTGCTTGATCCCTCAGATCCGCTGTCTGCTGTCTCTTCTCAATACCCTGCCCCAAACTCGACACACTCTGTCCCCCTCCTCTGACATTCTCCCTCTGATATCCACAGGTCATCAGCCTGTAAAAACCACTATATATCAGACCTTTCCATGGAGAAAGCAAAACTGAAACTGTGTTTCAGTTGGATTCATTATTTCTTGATTTTAACACACAAACACCCATGTACACGCACATATATACACACATAAACACTACATGACAAAATACAGTATTTCTGAAAATATAATACCATACTAGGATTTACTGAGGGAATCAGTAAGGTAACACATAACTGCTTCAAAAAACTAAAACATTAGATTAAAAAGCACAAAAAATTGATAAATATATAAATGCAGACTCACCATAGTTTTAACTGTCCAGTCCACAATTCTTTTGTGATGAATGAACTTGATTTTAGTACTTTCTGATTTTTACAGTGGTATAGACCCAACAACAGGATGGGACCATTCTAGTACCACAGGGTCAAATGGAGTTTTCCAGTACTGTGGAGCTGTTGGACTATTCCAGTACTGAGGGGTCCATTATTTGGACTGGAGGTTATCTCACCTGGTGTTCTAGGTGTAGATCAGGTGTTAATTCAAAGGTCACTCCTGAATTTACAGGACTCTATCCCTCTGGACTGGATTTGCCTGTACATGGCCTGCATAGGCTGCCAATATCCATTCATTAGGCCTGCGTTAATCTCAGTTAGACACAGAACCAACACAGAAAATAGTTGATTACAGTGACTCTCTGGTGAGATGAATATCGAGCACAGAAATATTCCTGCTGGGAAACCTAGTACAGAAATATAACAGGAAACAAAAATGGCTTCCTCCTTGAGGATTAACGGTTCAGAAAACTGGCTCTCTTTCTGGTGCTGGAAATAGACTGACATAAAGATAGCACAAATTCAATGCCACTCTGAACACCTAAAAAAAAGTCAGAAAGAAACGCAAAGACAGCACTCCACCCAGTTATACAGCCTGGTCTCAAAAGTATAAACTTGCTTAAATCTCTTATAAACTCCCTCACACAACTGTTCTGTGAGTGTGGCCTGAGGCCTTCTGTTTGCCAGTGGAAGCCTCCTAAGCACCAATCACTTCACTCTATGCTACACCTCCGTCCAAATGCACCACACAGACTCCCTCTCTCTGCCTCTGTACATCCACTGCAGTCTTCTGTCATCCTCAGAGTAATATTCTGTGCCAAGAGGGAATCCCAGCCCGGCACAATCCTTACATTTACGTGTCATTTATTTATAGAATTCCGTACACACAAACACATTCAGACACACTCACACAAAGAAAGCACAAGAGAACAGCATGGTAAATGTGCTTAATTGCAGTGCTTTGGCTTCCAGAACTCTGTGATCTAGCAGACAGTAAGCCAGCTAATTAGACAATGTTATTTCCTGCTTAGTGATTCAAGAGAGGGGTATGGCAGAGTGGAACCACAGAAAAAAGAATTTAACTTTTGTGTATTCTATTGTTTCAAACCTCGCCTCCAAATGTATTGTTTACTTGAGCTTTTACTGAAGGAGCCATCTGTTTTGTTGTCAAAAACCTCACTTTAAATTTGTGTCCCACAAAACCAAGCATTTCAACTGAAATTGCCTTGTCATAAGTCGGCTTTAATACAAAGTAATGGATGTCCTGATTATTGACATATATCCATTACGGTCTCACAGAAAACGGATGGTCCCCTCTGTCCTCCTCTATTTTCTCCGACTGGCTGCACGGTCCAATGGAAAATACCCAGAAGTGAGATTCAGGCCAGAAGAACAGTCTACATACACTGCCTTTTAAATGCATGGATGAACTCGGTCACATCATCTTCTGCATATGAGCATAAGGAAAAAAAATGGAATTACTGACTGTTGCTATACAACCGAGAACAAGAAGATGAAAAGCTGCTCCGGGATGTGCTCTTTGCATGTCGACTTCTATTTTAAAGTCAAGATGCATAAATAACTGCATGTGCAGCTGAAGACCTTTCCTCCTGGATTTCTTAAGTTATGGTAATTTGCGAAAAATAATATAATCAAAAATATATCGTTCTCTGAATCCAATGAAGTACAGAGGTTAAATACTGTGACTATCAGCTTTAGACTTTTATATATTCTAAATATTACATTACATTCATTACATTAAATATGCATTACATTACATTACATTAAATATAATTTCTTATATCCCTTAAATTCACTTGTATTAATAAAAAAATCATACAAAACATTTGATTATTGTATTTGCTTTTGAAAGGAAATACCATTGGGGTGGACACAAACCATGATTTGAGACAAAAGAACACAATAATTATTAATAACAAAGAACACCGGACAATTATCTGACACCAATATCAAAACATAAAGCCTGATTATTGCTTTTATGAAGTCTGTTATGCCAACAAATGCACACGCAGACCTAAGATCATACTCTTTATCCGATCTGAACACTCCTTATCCAATCCAACAATCCTTATCTAAGGCAACCTACATGGGTTATGTTATCCATTTATACAACTGGATACAAGCAATTCAGGTTAATAACTGAATGAGGGGGTAAACTGCAAAACAATAGGAATGTGCATTTACAGTACAGTCCACTTCCTCCTTCTACAGTACCATTTTTACCATTCTGCCATTCTGTATATGAATGTTGCCCAGGAGACCTCCTTTAATGAGCTGTCTGTAAAAATCAGGGCACATTGTCAGAGGCCTCTTCCCAGCCTGCTCCTTGTCCGCCGGCTGCTCCACCCCTGTCCTTTCCTTCTCTTAGGTCTGTCAGTCTGTCAATAAACCAAAGGCTTTAATGTGCTCCTCCGCTGTCAGAAAAGACCCCAGCTAGAGAGAACATGTGCCTGCAGATTACAGAGCGGACCCTGACCAGATACAGTGTGTGCCCGTACATTACAGGAACAGACCTCAGCCAGAGACAAGGTGTGTCTGTACTTTAGGGAATGGACCTTAGCCAGACGCAACATGTGTCTGTACATCACAGAGCAGACATCAGCCAGAGACAGCATGTGTCTGTACATTACAGATTGAGCTATAGCCAGATATAACGTGTGTCTGTACATTACAGAATGAGCTATAGCCAGACACAAAGCGTGTCTGTACATTACAGAAAAATTAAATTAGCTACAGAGGCAATGCAGGTCTTCTGAATTGTCAATAAGGTCACAGAGAGGTTACAAGGTGCTTGAAGATGATGGATATCGCTTCAGAAGCACCAGAAGCAACTTGCAGCAACAGAGAAAGGATACGGCACAAGTGACCATTGTCGCACGTGGTCCAACATGGACCTTACATACAGTGAGCTAATGTCCACCCACCAGCTTAACCAAGCTGCAGCGGCACACAAACGTTTCCTCTCATCTGAATGTGAAATAGTGGCAGAAATCTCTCCCCTCTGAAAAAAAGACACAGCTGGAGGCCATGTCCGCCTGTCCGGTTTATTCCTCTAATGGAACTGCGGATGAGAAGGCAGAGGAAAGCTGGGTGGGGGGAGGGGACGGTTGCATTTCCTTTTGTTAATATCCTTCACCGGAGGGCCCCAGAGGGGAGAGCAGGAATCGGGATGGACGCAGATGCTAAATGAATGTGCAGCTTTGGTCTGCAGCCTAATGTTCTGCCGTTACTGAGGAGGTATACATTAACACCCCCTAGCATAACACATTTTCATCTTAAACATTTTATCCTTATGTAACAGGGAGATATTTCCAGCTTTGCTTATGTTTTTTTTTTTTTCCAAGTCAATTTGGTAAGTGCGGGCTCTTCTGCTCTTAAGAACAACTAATTACACAAAATGGAATAGATTAGCTTATTTTTACAAGCTGAGGGAAAGATTACAGCCATTGTCAGAAAGAATCCTTGAGAAGCACAACAAACCATGTATCTGATCACTCAGATGACTGTTCCCAAATCCCAGCAGAAACCAAGAACCAGTACTGTGAGAGGCCAATGCAACACACAGCCAGACTAACATTAGTCAGCTTTAGAGAGCAACAGCGTCAACAACAACAGAGATCCTCTCACACACAGTCTAATACCCCAAATAGTCTCCCCAGCTGTCTTATATCACAAATACACATATCTGATCTCCCATACTGGTTTTTACAACAAATATATTTGTTCACCGTCTCCTGTGCTGTCATATACCACAAATACATTCATACACAATCTCCCAAACGGTACACTCGTATATGGTTTCCCAGGCTGCCTTAAATCACAAATGCCTTTGTGTACTATTTCCCCAAACTATTTTCTACCACAAATTCACATGTATACAACTTCCCAAACTGTATTGTGCAACAAATAGACTCTTCCAGACTCTGATGATTACTAGCACTGTTTGATAGTGCACTTTGGGTAAAACTAGCATTGACTTGATTGTTCAGCAAGAGGAATACACTCCAAATAACCTGCAACAGTCCAAAATCTATATGGCTGGGCTGATAATTTGATACCTCTGATCTAGAATAATAACATTCTAGTTACTATCTGGCTATTTGTGGATGTACAAATTAACATTAGAGTATTACAGGTAATGGTCTGGCTGTACCTGCGATTCTTTCGCTGTAATGGATCATTTTAATCTGTATCAAACATGTATTTTGTACACTGCACTTGTGTTTACTCATGACCATGTGCTGTTTTAGCATATCATGAAAATGTGTTTTTGTATTTTTACAAATTAAATGCGATCTGCAGCGCTTGGTAAATTGTCATTTGAGATTTGTGCTTTGCACTGCACACAACAATTGTGCCTATTACCACACTGTAAGTCTCCCTGAAAAAGGACTAGTGCCAAATAAATAAATAAATATATAAACAGTAATAAATGAGGAGTCACCTCGGGTCTGTAGAGGAGGCCGGCTGCACTGCAGAGAAGGCAAAGAGGCATGGAACAGAAGCCAGTGTGCTGCAGATAGGAACCCCATGCGCAGAAAACGGGACAGTTGGTCACTACAAGTCAATATGTTGGGTCTAACAGCCTCGAAAGAAACACTCTAAATGCCAGACACAACCAGCCTGTCTCTGTGTGAAATTCTACGCGTGAGAAAGCACGAGGCTGCCAGTGCGGTATATGGCGTTTACACTAACCTACTGCAAAGAACACCGTGTTCTCCGGGATTTCTACACGTATGAAGTCTGCTAAAAATACTCCGCTTGATCTCAGGTTTTGAAGCAAGGGGCTTTAATGTGCAACTTAAAAAAATAACATTCTCTCGCACTGGAATTTTCGTAATTGCAATAATTAATGGCGCATTCATGCCTTGTTTAAACAAACTTCCTTCAACATATCGTTTTGATGTGGAATTGCAAAAGTGCCCATAAACCAGCCACGGGAAATCTTTTATGGCCTCAATAAAGGAGACTCATACCCACACACACACCAGTAAGAGGCCTGTCTCACCATGCTACATGCTGCATGCACTCTGACACAGATACAGTATTTCCTCACTAGAATCCTCAGTCACTTACAGTTAGAGAACTGGCCTTCATTACACGACCCTGCTTCATCGGCTGTGTTTCTGCTCTGACCCACTGTGTGCTTACTTTTGACTCATCTCCACATCACTCTGCACCCTCCCAGCCAAAAAACTAATACAATTCAGGACAAGGAAACACTGAAGCGTGGTAAACACAGTAGAATTACTGACAGTCACAAGCATGTGTACTGTAAGTATGGTTGACATACTATATGAGTGTACTGAAAAATTGCCTGATACAATTTTATAGTATAGTGCAAGTATCCCTGATAAGTAAATGAGTGTAGTGTGAATGAACCAGACACACTCACATGCTAATGCCATACCAAGCACAATAAATATTTTCTCTAACTTTGCAAAGTGTTATACTCAAAATGTTTGCATAAAGGGCTTTTCTTTGTGAAGGACATTGCAATGAATTTTGGTTCCATGTGTGTGATTTAACTTCACTTTAAGTAGTAAAGCATGTTTGATTACGTACAATAAAGACATATAACCACAGAAATTTTGCACTTGCAAAATCCCTTGGAAAGAAACAAACAATGTCATTTTGTATCTGTATATACATAGCCAATATTGTAAATGAATTGATCATTTTTAAGCAATAGGTAGGACAGTACAATAATCCTAGATAAATAATTTACTGAATCATATTCCGATCTCTCTATATTACAGCTGGCCTGCTCAATACAGCATCAGTGTATAAAAACGGTATGACCCCACACACCTCACTTGCTTGAAACATAATGTGTAGTTCCTCTCCCGGTGAGTAACTCTCTTTGCTTTCTGATAGGAACAGCTTCTGGAGCCTGCCCCTGGATCGATGCTACACAGATTCACTGATCTTTAATCAGCAGGATAGCTTATCCCATTCACCAAGCCCACTACGTCAGCCAATCCATACGCTATAAAGAACAGCAATGCAGCACAGTGTGTGCGTAGCTTTGATGCAAAAAAAAAGCCCATTGAATGGTCTATTGAATGGTCATTTTGTCACTGGTTTTTGGCAGCCCTTTTCTCCAGCTGAGCTTGTGAGACCCAATCTTAAACATGATTCTGGAAAAAATCTCTGGCATGCTGGAAAATGACTTGGAGCTTGCAGCCACTCAAAAGAGCAATTATCGTTGCTCTTAAGGACTTGATGTACAGTCCATGATGTTAAGCCATGCCAATTTTCCAAAAGAATTCCAAAAACTCATAACAGCAATGAGAAGCCCAAAATCATAATGTGTATACTTGACTTGAGTGGTCCTTATCTTTTCACAACAATAAAATCATATTCTCATAATATTACTATCATGTAGCAGACAGTCTTATCCAGAACGACTTACAATTTTCACCCATTTATACAGCTGGAGATTTACTGAGGCAATTCTGGGTTAAGTGCCTTGCCAAAGGGTACCACAGCTCTGTTCTTGCAGGGACTTGAACCAATGACCTTTTGGTCACAAGCCCTGCTACTTACACCATTACGCTACACTGCTACACGCACTGCTACACGCAACACACTCCATTACTAACATGCTATATTATATATTTCTTTAAAAAACTTACCAGCCATATTTACTAAGCACATACAAGGACAATCAGCCATTGATACATCTGAATTTGATTTAAATAATAGATAGGGAACAGCTTTGAGCAACTTGTTTCTTGTCATCGAAAAATTGCTCTAATCTCAGAATATTGGTATTGGTAAAAATTCATTACAAAGCCAGGATGATTTAAAAATACACACCTTGATGTTTAACCACCAATGGTCACCTCAAAAACAAACTCAAACCATAGCCTACCAGTACCAGCCCATCAGTTTGAAACAGAGGAGGCATAAACCTTCCATTTAAACCAGTCTGTAGCTGACATAAGTGTTCTCCCTGTACTTCTATTTATTTTTTACATGTCAGAGTTCCTACATATTTGTTTTTTTCCAGACATGAACGTAGGGACACACTACATTGTTCTATGACAAAATGAAAACAAGGCAAGTATTTGTTTGGATATAGCATACATTTATAAATCATCAGGTATATGAGATGTTCACTATGTCTGTCCAATCAAATATGAGTTTATTGTCTAATACTTCAGTTTTTTTAATGGCTACATGTTAATCTCTGATTAGGTATACATACTACATTCTAATTATAATCTTAACTCTTGATATTTCTTTTCAAGTGAGTGTCCCTGCAGATCTTTCATATCAGTAAACCTCTTAAGAAAATGTATATAGCAAGACTTCTAGAAAAATTTAACCTGATCACGGCCATACAAAGGACACAGTTACTGTGAGTGAGCCAAATAAGAAGGCACTGGATCAAATACAGGTGTGTTGTACAACTGCATTACTCTCATGCAGAAAATATGGATTTAGGTGATTAAACAAAAGTATTGCTTATAGCTCATTCACACCTGGGATGTTCTGTTAGCTGTCCCAGCACCCCCTTACTTCATAAGTGAAAGGGGGAGGGAGCACTTTTTAGAAGCTCTAAGGAGTTTTAGAAGCTTTTGGCAGAGACTGTTCATCATTACAGAGATTAGACACTGCATTCCTAGGTAATTCTCAGGGTTGCTCCAATAGGGATAAGTCAGAGTGACGTATTCAGTCATTGATACCAAACAGGAGCTCCATGTAAACAAATGGAGTTGCTCTAATCTGTCTTGTTTTAACCCTTTTTAATAACCTAATAATCCTGCTTTAGTTACTGCTGTCCACCTTCCAACAATTTGTGAATTCTAGAGAAAGAACATCTAGTTCAGAAATAAAGGGACAGAACTTTCAAGGTGAAGTATGGAGCATCTGTAAACTTGGATATTACATAGAGACTATTCATTTTTAACACAGTGTGTATGTCTTGGAGAAAGGCACACACATTTTCAGACATTCATAAATTGAAGATAAACCGACTCAAATTTAATATTATTCATGGGCCTTGTCAAGACATCAGACATGAATGAAGAACTTCCCTGGTACCTAGGTTTGATTTCAGTTTGAGTAAATGGCATGGACTGAAACAGTAGGCATGGGCTGAAAAAAACAACTTATAATTTCAAGAAAAGTTTTTGTTGTTGTTGTTTATTTCTCTTTAAATCATGAAAGAGTATTCCAAGTCAATAGCCGATTGTGACCTCAACAGCAGCAGAAACAATAGCTACAGTGATCCCCCGTTGTTTATTCATACAGTTTTCTTTGTTATTGTTGCAGTTGTTATTTGTGCTTGACTGTAAGAACACAACGGCCCTTACAGTGAGCAGAGAGATGTTTGCCTGACATTGTAACATGTTCACAACATCACGAGTGTTGGGAAACAACAAGGGGTGGTTAATTAGTGCAAATGCAGATTGTGGCAAAATCACTTATTCACTTGCGTGCACGCAAACCAGTCTTTTGTTTTTAAAGGAGAAATAAATAATTTCACATCTTACAACTAGATAATTAGGAACAATACATTGTATTTGGTGGTGTACATTTTCCAAAATCTAACAAAATGACATCATTTTGTCTTCATGTCTTCATTTTATCTAATTAGATGTTGTGTTTAGGTCATCACAGAATCCTGACAACACAGTGTTTAGCCTGAGTTGAGTAGGGGACAAAACTACTCTTAAATACTGTGAAAATTTTAGGGAACAATGGTCAGTAAAAAATAACCATTTCACTTCATACTACTCTGTAATGGTTTCCAAATTACTTTTTTACATTTTAATTCATTTTTTAGTCTTCTAGTCCTGGTAGAATTAAGTATACCTGCAAAAATGTCCGTTTTTTGTCCTTTCTTGACCCATGTCATCTAAATGACATGCAATGTTACACAACACGATCAGCTGCTATTATTATCATTTTAATCACCGATTGCCTCTTTTTTATGATGATATTACAAATGCCTATTAAATAAATAGTGAACACAAATCAAATGCATCCTTAATCTGAGGGGAGGGGCACTGTCATCGGAAGAACAAGGTGTGGCAATCTTGCGATATGTAAAAATTAGAAGAACAATTTAGGTACAAAAGCCATTTTGTCCGTGAAAATATATCGGCATCTGTTTTAATTCAGGTTAAATGTATTCCGCTGCTGTTGGGGTTTGGAAGAACTACAGTGTTGCTCGTGTAAGGGCACGTACTGCCACTGTGCTAGTTTGCCGAACTACTTCAAAGCTGTTGCTATGCAATCAACAAATTGCACAGGGCGGTTTTCGGCGCTACGTCGGCTCCATCCTTGGTTTAGACCTCACAGGGATGCCCTATTAAATGTTTCCATTACGGACACTACCACGGCAATGCGGGCGTTTCTTAAGCATTTAAGACCTCACAAGTTGGACATAAAGCCCTGGTAGACAAATCGCGGTGTATGTATTAGCTTGGATGCAGTTGCGACTACACCGCGAGATGGGGGAGCGTTCGGCTTTCAGATTCTGATAATGGAAGCGACAGTTCGGATCCAAACTCCATTGTATTAAACCTCCATAAATTGTAGACTGAGCATTATGTACATAAATTGTCTACCGGGGGTCCAGTTCTGCTGCTAGCCTAGCGCGCACGCTACCGAATTTATGATATTTAATATCACGTCAAAGGGTAAACAGGCACGGCGGCGTTCAGCGTTGTTCAACCATGGATTCGAAACGTTAAAACTGTCTTGTTAATATTTAATAAGGGAGCTTGACCAGGGCATCTCGACAGAGCACTGCAGGGAGTGGCAAGGTTATAACGAATTCGTGTTAACTTCTCTTTAAATCGGTTATTTAGGACAATAAAACGCGCCCGACGTTTTCCAAAGTTTCTCAGAAAATAATCTAGGGTGATCTACCACAGATTTCGCCAATGCATATTTTTCAGAACAGAGGAGAAACGATGCCTTACCTCTCCACCGCAATCCGCGCGATCTTATTGCAGCTCCGAATCCGTCGTCGGCTCCGCCCATTGAACAGCTGAGGACCCAAAACAAACCCTCCCCCTGCTGCACAAGAAACCCTCCCACTGCTGTAAAACACCTCCGCATCCATCCGAGAGCGTGGAAGCGTTTCATACAATCTGATTCCCCCAGAACTGCTGCATGACGTTTGAAGGGAGATCCTCTTTAACCTCGCGATTCTCCATATCCCGGCGCGTGTTTGTGAGGATGCTGCGGCCTGCAGGAGGCAAAATGCAGTAAACTACACCAACAGGATGACGCAGAATTTAAGCCGACTGCTGATGTATATGCATCCATTTTTTATTATAAAATCGCAATCCAAATCCTACGCAAACCCAAGCTAGGTATAAAATTGATATATAGGCGAAAACATACAATCACTTGTTACATTTCTGTTTTATCTAATTGACTAAAGGGAGCGAATAGGGTCATCTGATGTGACACCACAAAATGCACTCCTGAAAAATCTATGAGATCATGTTCACTGTAATATATTGTGTACAGTACCTTGGTGCCTTTAGTGTAAACGAGCAAATCACATTTGGGTATGATAATAACTTATCCTCGTGCTGCTTCACGGTCTTGAATGTTCTGTAACTCAAATAGCTGCATGTTTGCTTCAACAGCTGATAAAAGGAGAATGTTGCACCTCAAACCACTTTTTTTTTGCTTTGTTTGAATTGCTTTACTCTCACCAGGTCCTTTGCTTCTGACAGGAACCCCGCACTGAACACAATATGTATGTTTATTAATGCAAAAGATTTGGCTTGGCTGCGGGACTGAAAATATTTCATAGTTAAAAAATTTTGGAAATAAAGTTTAGATGTTGTTGGGGAAGACGCTTTTTATTGTTTTCTTTTTGTTGCTATATAGGCTACATAAGCAAATTACTCCAGTGTTAATCTTCAGTAAGACTTTAAAAAGGTTGTGTTGTCTAGTTATTTTACACATCTCATTGGTTTCACAGTTTTGATCAGAAAAACTATGCGCCCTTTTTCAGAAACATCGAATATTATTAAAATGCTTTATTAATAAGTTCCAATTTCACACAGAATACTGTCTTGCTACATAATAATAATAAAGAGACAATCTAAGCAAAAGACTACAAGTACCAAGAGGCAAACGCCAGAAGTGACGGACAGGAAACGTTCGAAGGAAGCGGAAATTCATTAGCTAAACAGCGGAAGAGTATGTATACAATGGAAATCAATTAAATTATGAAAAAGCTCATTAATGGCCTGTCTCTTTGTTGTACAGAAACCGCGATTGAAGATCGCGTGATACTCGCGGTTGTCCGTGTGAGACTGGACATAAGGAGGATAAAGGAAAACTATTTCAATATACTTTATCTGAAAATACCCAGCTTCCTGGCCAGCTAGCCAGCCATAACAAGCTTGCTAGCTGGTTAGTTAGGCAGCTAGCTAATGTTAAATATTAGCTCGTGAGTTGCGTCTTGGCTGTCTTGCTAGCTATGTTAATGGTAAATAGCTACCATGGCAGGCAAATCTGATATGGCAGCAAAGACCCTGGCAGTATAAGTTGCTAGATAACTAATGACTGGGGTGGATTTTCGCTTTAATGTTATCTAGCTGGCCAGCTATTCTGGATACCAGTTTAAAGCAATGAGATGATAGTTTTGGCTGGCTAATAGTCCTCCAGAAGAGACTGCAAACCCGCAAAGCTGGCTGGAAAATGCCCAGAAGAAAACAGTTGAATCCGCAACCTGTGAAATGTAAGTAGCTACCGTCAATCTCGTGCATTTTTAAACACAACAAGCTGAATATGAATACGTTTAGCTTCTTAGCTAGCAAAATAAATGCAGGTAGTAACAGGGCCCTATGCTTTTTAGCCAGCTAATTAACGTAGAGTAAATAGACTATTGATTATATTTGGTTAGATACGTCACGACTCAGCCAACAGCAACAATACACCACAACACAAAGCAACACAGGACATGAATTTCATTGATAGCCCAGCAGACTTATGGTCTTCTGGCACATGGGTTGTTGTGACACATGCAATGGTTTTAATGGCATGCATTGCTGTGATATCAGCTTGAGTAAAAGAAAGTAAACTAAAACATTCAAGCTTGAGTTAATGGTGGCAGTGTATGCTTGCAATGTGAATTGTTTGAAGTTAAAAGGGCATTAACAAGGGTGGATCTCTTGGGTCATTTTTGTATGAAGTCTGCTGAAGTGGTGGCCATCGGAATTTGATCTTACCACCCTTCTTCACCCCCTCCCTTCTCTAAATGTCATCTGTGGTTCTTGTCCCTTCTCATTTTCTCTGAAAACTCTTATCCTGTTATCTCCTGGCCAGTCTGCTAATGGTCTTTAGTTCATCAGGGCTAGACTACCCTTTCCTGGACTAGCACAATTCTGCAGATTTCTTGCTTTCACAAGGGTGTCTTTATCACCTTTTAGCACTTGTAAGTTGCTTTAGATAAAACTGTCTGCCAAATGAATAAATGTAAATGTAGATGTAAATCTTTTTTCACAAATGAAGCCTAATATTTGATCATTTGACATAACAGAATGAAACTGGAGTCACAGGACGCGGCTGAGCTGCTGGACTACAATGTCATAATTCTTTAAGTACCACACTCATTCCAAGAGTTCAGGTCTGCTCTGAATTTAAACTGAAAACTGACTTTGTTGGGGGAAAAGGTGTGAGGGGTGGGAGTATTTTTATTCCACTATTACTCCCTTTAGCGCCACCTGCTGGACTGTTGTGAAATTGATCTTACACTCACTGACTTTTATTGAACTGGAATAGATTTCCTTGAATCTATTGCTGCTGTCATATACGATCCGAATCCATATTTTAAAAGCCTGCCCATTGCCTGTGATTGTTTTACAGGGTCCTACATTTTGATATAACCCTCATTACATTAAATTACATTACTGGCATTTAGCAGACGCTCTTATCCAAAGCGACGTACAATGTTATCCATTTATACAGCTAGATATTTACTGAGGCAATTGTGGGTTAAGTACCTAGCCCAAGGGTACAGCAGCAGTGCCCCAGTGGGGAATTGAACCGGCAACCTTTCGGTTACGAGTCCTGCTCCTTAACCACTATACTACACTGCTGCCCGCCCTCATTTCTCTCATGCACTCACACACATACTCTACAAAGACAATTATTCACAAAATATTTGATGCATAATATTTGGCTGAAGCAATGATATGTTTACACACAAAAAAAATCTAGTTGTTCATACAAATGTACTGTAAAGAATCTGTAAATTTTGAGTGCATCCAAACTGTTGTTACAGTTTAGCACAAGGCACAAGGGACAACAGCTGGTACTGTCAGCAAAAGTATCCATATGTATATGGCTAAAAAGTAAAATGCTAGTGTCAACAATGTTTGAAATGTAGCAGTTCATTGTCTGTATTGTCATAACTAAAGATTTCTATTTGTTTATTTGTCAGATTTACATATTCATAGCTACAACTGGTAAGAGAATTTCAGCAGAACAAAATGGAAAGGAGAAAGGACCTAGACCATTTGTCTGTATGATTTGATCACATTTGTAAAATATGGGACTTATTTTTTAGATATTTACATTTATATTTATTCATTTGGCAGATGCTTTTATCCAAAGCAACTTACAAGTGACGCTTTATCCTTAATGAATCTCACCCAAAGCATGATATTTTCCCCTCAATTCACAGAGATTACAGCATCTGAAGTAACTGACAATTGAGTACAGTACAGACCTGACCTAATATTGTACCATAAATAACTCAAATCTTCTGACTCAAACTCTTCTGCAGTACTGATAGGCAACCCTCATTAGTCTGCGTTGACAGACAGATATGCACAGGTGGTGCAGTACTGAATATAAAATTGAAAAGAAAGCATTCATGCATCTTCTTGAGTTTCTTGCAAGTATGTTGAGGAAACTTTTATTTGATCAAAAGAACCTCCCCACCCAGCGTATTGTGAAATAATATCTCTTGTTTCTTATATGATTGACGCTAACAACATATTGGTCTGTCTACATTTCTCAGACTGTTGTGTTCTCTGTGGAAGTTTTCTTGTTATTGAGAGAATCCAGGCTCATGAGGGAATTTTCCTTTTTTTCTCCTCAAGTTGTAAGCAGGTGTATTTTATTCACTGTATGCAATCTGTAATCATAACATGAGTAGAAGTGTGTCATGGTGGTAAAGTGCAGGGCTGTAACCGGAAGGTTGCTGGTTCGATTCCCTAATGGGGCACTGCTGTTGTACTCTTGGGCAAGGCACTCAAACCACAGTTACCTCAGTAAATATCCAGCTGTATAAATGGATACAATTGTAAGTCGCACTGGATAAGAGCGTCTGCTAAATGATGGTAATGTAATGTAAGTAATGTAACATTGACATTCATTATATCTTGATGAAACTACGTCTTGATGACTGCTGTCTGTTTTTACGGTTGCAGTGGATTCTGAAGATGGTGTAGCTATTGCAGATCCGGCGTGCCTGGTCCTGGAGAGTGACTTCCTCTTGGGGCGAGACCTGCAGTTCGGAGAGCATGACGCCGAGCACAACATCCTAGGGCTGGAGAAAGAGACTGAGGGTGAGTGACCGGAGGAGAGCGGCAGGCGAAGGCAGTTACCCTCCAGCCCTGGTCCCGGGGAGCTCCTGCTAGGGGCCTTTTCCCGGTCCCTCTAATACAGCTCCTCAGTGACAGCTTTGATTGATGTGATGTATTTTTTCATATTAGAATTGCATTGCGCTTGCAATTTGGAGCCGTTTCTCTTGGTTGATCTGGGAGGTCGGTAATGGATTCCCTCCCTGGTTGGGTGTAAATCGTCAAGCAACACAAGAGAAATCCCATCAGACTGGCTGGGAGAAAGTCAGGCGGCAACAGCAGGGGTGGGGTAGACACCCCTTTGACTACCGAATGTGGCTGTATTCTCTTGACAGCCAGAAAATCATCACTGCCAAGTGATGTGGATTATCTGTGTGTCTGTCAGCCTCTTCTGATTATACTGAGCAGATCAAACCCATCCACTAATATGACATCACAAGATCATATGCGCTGTTCAGCGTAGCTGGCTGTTCTTCATCCAGTAAATGCACAGGGCACAGGGAAGTGAGAAATGACACAGTCCTCATGGGCAGGATTACGGTATGGCGTATAAGGCTTAATTACGTGTTTTCCTCATTTATTTTCAAGGTAATAGATGTCGTTATACATTTCTCATTAGCACAGTGAAATTGAACTCGCACTGATTAAGAATAATGATCTGAGTCCTGCATTGTAATGTTAATCAGAGTAGAATGCACTTGTCTTTCTGCAAGGAATAATGAAGCCAGGATGCGTTTTCAAGAAACGCCCTGACAGACACTGATGGCTGTGAACATAATGGAAGTGGGTTTGTCATACAGTACCAGCAAAAGTCTGGACACACATGATTAAGATAACGGGAAAACATGCATTCAAACACATTAAATGCTTGAAATTTGTTTCTTAGACGAATACAAATCGTGGAGTTCATGCCTATGTATGAATTTCTTTCCAAAAATTTTTTTTACTCTTAAAAAAATATTTTTTGGCCGTTTTGAAGAATCTAAAATACGAGCTAGTTTTGATTTGTGTATAACACTTTCTTGGTCACTGCATAATTCTATTAGTGTTATTTCATGGTTAGGATGTCTTTACTATTATTCTAAAATGTGGAAAGCAGTAAAAATAAAGAAAAGTGTGTCCAAACTTTTGACTGGTACTGTATGTCCTTGTGCATGTGCTTGTATGCGGATAACACAAGCAGTGTTTGGCTGGCAGCGGCCTGTGTTACCACAGAAACATTCAGCAGGTACCCTGTGGTGTCTGTGCAAAAAATGTTCAGCGTCTTTATGCACATTAAGACCTGGCTCTACCTATTCATTAAAAAACACATACTGTACATAGTCAAAGGACATATATGATTTACAGTTTTATCACAAAACCCAGACTTATAATTTGCTCATTTTTACTGTGCTCATATATTCTCACTGTACCAGGTGTAAAAATAGCTCACCTGATTGTTTCAGCAGTCTCCTGGAGTTCAGCAGAGCGCACTCTCAGAAAATGCATGTCTCAGAGCATATCTGTGGAATTGAGAACAAGCCTGAAATGATACAATGTGTTTTGGTTTGATTTTTTTCTTCTGTTACATTTTTAAGTTCAGGGTTCACTGATTTTTAAATCCATACTTAACAAAGGGGAAAGACATATTAGCATAGTAAGACAGTATGATTTTTTTTTTTTTTTTTTACAGAACTGCCTTTCACAGTCCCTAATGAAACTTAAAGTTAAATGTACCAGTGAGGATTATCTGGTGTAAAAGTAAAAAGATTATGTTACATGCTGTCTGATCACTACAGTGGTTGAACAGTGAAGGGTACCCCCAGAATAAGGGGAGAATGTCCCCTGTTCCTCTGTCTGGGCTGTGGGGGAACAGCAGGTAGTTTTACAGGGTTTCTCTGATGCCATTGCACTGCAACATGATCTGTTATACACCATTCTGTATACCCCAATTATACTCACAAACTCTTTTCTCATTATACACTGTTCCGTGTACCCAGGTTATACCTACAAACTCATCTCTCATTATACACTATTCTTTATTTTCCTATTACACTTACAAACTCATTTCTCATTATACGCTATTCTGTTTACCCCAGTTATACTTACAAACCCATTTGTCATTGTACACTGTTCTGCCTACCCCAGTTATACTTGTAGACACATTTATTATACAGTATTCTGTCTACCCCAGTTATACTTACAGACTCATTTCTCACCGACTGCGTTCCTGTTCTCCGCCTAACAGCAAGCCATCCTGGTGCTGACGCACACTGGTATGAATAGTAATCACCAACTCAGTGAGGTGAGGAGTGCAGAAACTGAAAACAACTCTTTATTTAACAAGGTGGCACAACCATTTTTCTTGTCAGTAGGTGCACAGGAACACTGAAACACATGGTGAACGTTGTTACCAAGAGCCCTTAGGGAAGAGTAGCTCATTCCAGCTCTACTGGCTTGCTCCAGGCTAATGTCCAGCAGCCTCCCTGGATGCTGTTAATGAGGTGGCGCCTAGCAGGGGTCGGGATCTGGCCTGTCCCACGCTCACCCTGCAGGGGTCAGGGAAGCGTCCGTTGGAACAGGTGGGTATCACCATGCTGAGAGCCACCATAGGTGGCCTGTCTGTCCTGTTGAATGCCATAGTGTGCCTCCTGGGCGTGAGGAAGATTTGGGACGCCACCTCAGACAGACACTACAAAATGACACAGGGGCCCTCCCAGTGGTTCTTGGAGGTTGGGACACAGCCCCCCTCTGTGGCTGTAAACCCAAACCAGCTCACCCAGCTGGAATGGACCACCCCCTGCAGTGTGTGTTACAGGCCCCTGCCTGTCTGCAACCCCCCCCCAACCCCTCTCTGGCCTGCTGGTGCACCTTCACCAGGAGCCTCCGGTGGAGGGAGACTGTCAAATACCAAGCCCACATCCATGGGCGTGCCCGTCTCTCACGAATAAAGCAGAGCAGAAGGAGTGCATCCGGTGGGTTTGTGCACAGAGGCAAGGTGCGGATTGCAATCCCAAGCACTTTCAGGACAGGATGGCAAATTGTGGGGCAACAGTTTGGTTAATCCAATCCGCTAATCCATCACTTCAGAATAAAGAAGAGGTCTGGGTTCCCCCAGTTCTGTGAACACGTCACCAAACCTGGAAATCCCTGGTTGCTCCATGGCTCCTATAGTGGCAGTGGTATCAGGAACCACATATGCCTCTTACTGCTTAAAGCAGTCTATGAGAAGCTAGCAGTGCATGTGACCTGTCCATGGGCCCTTAGGATGTAGCAGTGCATGCAACTGGGCCATGGACTGTTTCTTTGAGAACGTAGCAGTTCGTGCGGCTGGGCCATGGGCTCTCTCTTTGAGAATACAGCTTGTGCGTGCGACCAGGCCGTGGGCTCTCTCTTTGAGAACATCGCGTAGCCTGTGACTGGTCCGTGGGCTCTTTCTTTGTGGTACAAAGGAGTAGTACTGTCACTTCACACTGCCGGCAGCAGGGCCAGTATAACTGCCTTTGTGACTTTAAAATGACCTTAAAGTGATCTTTTAAATAAAACCCAACAAATCTACACCAGCAATTAGCATCAACAAATGCTCCACATTAATATTGTGCTGTAGCCCGCCAGTGAGAGAAGCACATTGTACATCCGCTGTTAACTTACATGGTAGAAGAAATGCCCCAGTTGACCGTAATGTTCGCCGTCATCATAATGTTCATCTTTATTTTAATATTCATCTTCACTTTGGAGCGTCTCATCCTCTTAATGTTCATCTTCATCTTTGTCTTAATTTTGGTGCAGCTGAACCTCCACCGTAAGAGACTCAGTAACATGACAGGCTGACCTTATCCATGGATATGGAATCATTTGAATTTAGTGTTTGAATGGAAACAGCAATGTGCATTTTGATCTTGATCACAGAGTGGTTAAGTGAACATAGCATTGAAAAAAAGCATTAGCATAGACAGTTAACTGCACAGACTGATCTCAGCCACAGAGCACTTAAGTGAACAGGGCACGGAATAAAATGGTAGCGTGCGGGTTTCTTCGCTGCGAGCTGCGCTTGCTCAAGCTCCACTCCATTGCACATTGTGAGTTAATGCTCATCTTTATCTTAATGTTCATCTTAATTCTGGCGCTTTTCACCCTCTATACAAATGGAGTGAGTCACAGGGCTGACTCCGTTTGTCACAGTTGATCTTGGTTGAGATTTTATCACAGGAAATAGCCCTTTAGCTAGACTATATAGTATAAATGTAGCTCGGGGGGAAAAAAATCTGTAATTCATGCATGTGTCAATACATTGCAATGATGCTTTCAGCTTCCTACATTACACACAGAGAAAGGATGGGCCTACAACTTTAAATTATTACAACTTTAATTAATTCAAAAAAACATATGTGTTAAATCGGGTATCATGCAAGAGATAAGCAACCAACACCATGTTCATGTTTGTGTCTTATTTCAAGAGAATGGACATATTGGAAAAAAAAACGTGTTGAAAGTTGAATGTAGCATTCTGTCTTTCAGTCATTACTCACATTATGGAATCCAGATGATTACCACATGTAATAGTGCAGATAAAATATGTATTTTATATTTTGTCATGCAATTACATTAGTTAATGAGGAGCATCTGTGGGCAGTGCATTAAGAAACAGAGCCATCCTGATCTTATTATTTTCTGTTTATTGTTCCATTAAAGGAATAGGCATACGTATCAGAAATACTAAAATATAAAAAGGTTATCTGTACTGGTCAAAGCAAGGTTGGTATATAACTAATCCATGAAGTAGTGTTCATGAACACAGCCAGTAAATATGAGCAGAGAGGATACGCATGGAACTGTTTCCAGGATACATGTTGTTGCCAAGGCTACCTTTAATCCTGCCCATGTTTACTGTCTCTGTCTGTAGCCACAGGAAAAAAGGAAAGGGGATAGGTCTCCATGCAGTGTGTGTTTAATTGCATTTTAACAAGACTGCACAAGTAAGAATATTGCCTATATGCATATATGAATGCTCAACTGCTTTGTAATTCTGTATTTGGAATTAATAATAATATTGAGTCAATATATTATATTGGTTTCTTGTAGAAGCTTGTTTTCTCGTGACCTTAAGTGCAGCATTCTAAAACCAAAAAGTGCACTTCTCGTTCATATTTATTTAAGGAATAACGATATAGTTTGTTGTGGACTGATAAGTCCAAAAATGCCATTGAAGCAGAGGAAATTGAGAATCGGGCTTATTTGAACATTTTTGACCTGAGAATTTTTTTAATGGTAGTCCTCATTGTGTGTGTAATCATCAAGATAATTTGAATTAAAGTATATTTTAGTACTTTATATAAGTTTTATATCTTTTATATTGAGCCAGTATGTAGGTTATGATGTTTCTGTGCTTCAGTGAAATGTGTGAAATGAGTATGCCTACTGTTAAAGCACATCTGTCCTATATTGACATTTTGGTAAAAAGAATGATGTTTTAAAAAAAAAAAGCAAAATGCGGTCATGCCACCATGATTATAAAAAGGTCATCAAGACACCAGTATCATCAAGGACACCATTATGGCAAAAACGTTCATCATCATCATCATCATCTACATCATCATCATCATCATCATCATCTACCTCATCATCATTATCATTATCATCATCATCATCATCATCATCATCATCATCATCATCTTGTGAGCCAGGGCAGTCATCATCATTATCATTAGGCCTGGTAATCATCCAGGCGGGGGTTTCAGAAGCACAATAAAAGGCCGGCCCCAGCACCGGCCTTCCTCACATTCTCTCCTCGCCAGCTGGGAGCAGTTTGCCGCTCCGCTCAGCTCCTTCTCCTGCGAGGAGCCCGTCTTTTCACGCAGCCGGCCGAGGGCCTTTATCTGCCCTCTCTCCTCTCTCTGTGTCCGGCACCGGCAAGCCTGCTTTATTCCATTCTGCAGTCAGTTTTTTTTTTTCCTTTTGTTTTTACCACATACGGTGTAACAGCAGTAGATCTGATCTTGCGTATGCCTGTGTGGTAAGTATAACTGCAAACCAGTGATAATTCTGGTAGGAATTTGGCATTGTTTCACTACAAAAAAGAGATTAAAATTGCATGTCAGATTTTTTTTGTGGGCACAGAATGAACGTCGAGAGGAATGTGTGTATGCTTGTAATTTAATTTACAACTGCATGTTTGTGGAAAAATAAAGTAGGCTATGTGCACTTGGGTGTGTGTGTTTTGGCTTAAGTTTGATGTGTTTATCATCCATTTCTGACTGAAATGCTGGAGTGACCCATATGGTGCTGAATTGTTCCATGTAATGTTTGATTTTAACTACTGAACAGTGTTGTGGCTAGGAGCATTATTTTATCATTTTTACTCGTTTGGATTTAATTTCTTACAAATGTCTCAGGAAATGAGATTTCTTTTTTCTTTTTTAACTTTTTTACTTTGATTTTTCCCATCCATAAAATGGAAGAATTTTAGTCATATTTCTGCATATATCATGCCACACTTTGACATGAAAAATGGTATTACCCTGTATTTTAAGAGATTTTAGGAAGACAAATTTATGTCTTGTATGTATATGTAAAGCATGCCTGCTGGGCTGTTATTTCTTTGACTGTTTCTTTTCACTTGCTAAGTGTCTCTGTAGGGGAAAAAGGGATTGAATGGAAGAGGTAGTGCTCTCTACTCGTATGAAAATTTGATCGCCCCTCTCTCTCCCCCCCTGCACTTGGTGACTTTTGATTGGTTCCTTCCTTGTCGTTCAGACGCAGCTGACATCGGGATCGGAGTGTTCCCCCTGTGTGATGAAGACTGCCCTTCCTACACCCCCCTCAGCATGGAGAGCCACGCGGACGACCCCCGGGACACGGAGAGCGAGCGGGAGGAGGGGGGAGTGGACCCCGCCCTCCCGCCCTTCCTCTCCTGCCAGCGCTGCGGCCAGCTCCTGACCGACGCCCTGGGGGAGGGGCTGCACCAGGCCGGGCCCTGCTGCGCGAGCTGCAGGGCAGGGGGCGGGGACGAAGGCATGGAGGCGGAGTCGGCCTCGCAGGCGAATGAGAGCGAGGACGCGGGAGGGGCCTACGAGGACGGGGACGGCCCCGCCAAGCTGCACTCCTGCAAGCTGTGCAGCTTCTCCTCCCGCTACTCCAACCACGTTAAGCGGCACATGAAGACGCACAACGGCGAGAAGCCCTACCGCTGCCCGCTGTGCGCCTATGCCTCCGCCCAGCTGGTCAACCTGCAGCGCCACCTGCGCATCCACACCGGTGAGAAGCCCTACAAGTGCCAGCACTGCGCCTTCGCCTGCAGCTCGCTCGGCAACCTGAAGAGGCACCAGCGCATGCACGCGCCCCACAGGTGCGCTCAGAGCGAGTACCGCCCCGGCAGCAGCAGCCTCGGCCTGGAGAGGCACCTGATTGGACGCCGGGCTTCGGGGGAGGAGCCTTGCGCGTCTGCTGGAGGTGCGTGCTCTCTCCCTAGTGCTTAACTGAAGCCATCCCATGCGGCAGCCATTACATTCACACTGTCTAGATGTGGCTATAGAGAGAGAGAGAGACACACACACAGAAATTGAGAGAGAGAAAGCAATGGGGAGAGAGAGAGGTAGAAGTCAGAGATGAAGTAGGGCTTAAGTAGAGCTAAGTTTTTTTAGTATTTTGTTTTGCTGTAATATTGTACAGCTGCGATAATCATGTAATAACGGAGTGTTATTTGGGAACATTAAGCCTGCAGGAATGTTCCTTTCGACACTGGATTATGAAAGATATGACATTATGTTTTATAATGGAAAACATTCTATGTTTATGATTACAGTAATGCCTTATCTGATGAACATTTTGTCACAGGGAGACGTTTTAATCAAACGTGTGCCGAGAGTAATCCTGGCTTGTGTTTGGTGACAGATGCGGTGTCCTCGGACCCTGCGCTGCATGCTAACGACGACGGCGACTTCCTCCAGAGCTACAGCGGCCTGAAGGCGGAGCGCGGGCCCCCGGGGCTCCTGGACGCGGGCGTGGGCGGGGCCAACGCGGCGGCCGACGCCCTCCCGGAGCTGCTCTTCCCCTTCGCCTGCCGGCTGTGCGGCCTGGCTCTGGACGAGGAGGACGAGGACGATGCGGCGGCGGCGCGGGTCTGCGGCCGCTGCGCCCTGGAGGTGCTGTCGAAGGAGCCGCCCGACAGCCCCGGCGAGAAGGGCGAGCGGGCGTACGCCTGCGCCCTCTGCGCCTTCGCCACGCACTACCCCAACCACCTCGCCCGGCACATGAAGACGCACAGCGGCGAGAAGCCCTACAAGTGCCCGCAGTGCGACTACGCCTCCGCCCACTTCGACAACCTGAAGCGGCACCACCGCGTGCACACGGGCGAGAAGCCCTACAAGTGCCACCTGTGCGACTACGCCTGCGGCAACCTGGCCAACCTCAAGCGGCACCAGCGCATCCACTCGGGCGCCAAGCCCTTCAAGTGCGCCGTCTGCCACTACAGCTGCAACCAGAGCATGAACCTCAAGCGCCACATGCTGCGGCACACGGGCGAGAAGCCCTTCAAGTGCCAGGAGTGCCCCTACACCACGGGCCACTGGGACAACTACAAGCGGCACCAGAAGAAGCACGGCCACTCCACCGACGGCTGGGTGAAGGTGCAGCTGCCCGACAACGAGGAGGAAGAGGAGGAGGAGGAGGAGGAAGAGGAGGAGGACGAGTAGGTGCCAGGCATGACGGGGGAGTGTGTGTGTATGGGTGGGTGGGGAGGGAGAGGCAAGCACAATTAGGGGGAGATGTTTTACTGCAGTGGTAGCGAAGTGGGAAAAAAAAAAAACGCATACATTGACGCCACCAGCGTACTCTTGATGTTCTGTGTCCTTGAATTTTTTTTTTTTAATGTGGAAAACCTCTGGTGGCTGGTCTGTAAAATATGCACACATTTCAGAGATTAATTCTCAGCTCGGTCTGTTGCCTTTTGAGAGGAGACTGGAGAGAGGCTGCAAAATAGCATGGTGATCAGAGACTGTCTCTGTTGCTGCATTCATAGTCTCCTCTACTGCACTGATAAACGGCTCTCCTCTCCTCCAATCCTGCAGAGGGCGCCAGAACAGCCATCTGGATTGGATCATATGTGACTGGAAAATCATGTTGCTTTTGATTGCTGTGCATTATGAAATGTGAAATAGCTCATTGTTTTGTTGTTTTCTTTCAAAGAAACAAAAATGACACATAGCAAGCATGAATGTGTCAGAATGAATAAAGCATTTATTTTTTTAAACGTAATTTCTTCATTAGAAATACATATTTTTAATATATAGACTTTTTGTTTTTGAAGATTGTGTGATATGTATGTGCTGTCAGTCCATTTTCTCACAAGGGGAAAAAGCAAAAGGGACCATGATTAAATTGATTCGGTGAGGCCTGTCACTTTATGCAGTTTAACAATTTCAGGTTGTGAAGAAAAGATGAAACATTGATATGAAAATATCTGGGCTCAAGATTTAAGTGTCCTCTTGTCATGTATGCAGTCATTGCATAATTGCCTTAACTATTCAGAAATAAACGGTTGAACTTAATGTCGACTTAATGTGACACTTGACGTCAGCATGGTCGTCTGTCTTCACTGTGTTTGTGTGTCTTTCTCTCTTTCACTAACACGACCAACAATGCAGGCTGCACAACCTACACTAGCGATGTAGTATAAATCTTATTTATTGTTGTAAGTTCATCTTAAAAACATTCATATATATGAGACTTTCCCATGACTTTCTCACATTTTAATCCATTTTAATCTACTTTTACACAACTTCCGTATTTTTCTCCAACAAAATGTTTTTTTTTAAGCAGAATGTTCTCAAGAAAAAACACAAAGAAAATCCTGTTTGTCAAAAGCAGCGCAGGTATGAGAAAATATTAGATACATTTTGTGACAAAAGGTTTCTCATCACTAGATCGTAATTTGTTTTGCCTCAGTACATTTGCTCTGCACAGTCCTTTGGTTCATGTTACAGTTTAAGCCAAAGACATAGTTCATCTGTAGATGAGAGTACAGAATGAGAAGATGTAGTTAGTGATTGGTGATTATCTGGCCTCAGTGCTGACTTCCATGTGATACTGCCCTAGGTGATTTGGGAAAATGTAAATGAAACATGAAATACCTCATGACTACCTCACCAACAGACCACAGTATGTGAGACTCCGTGACTGTGTGTCTGATGTGGTGACCTGTAGCACAGGGGCCCCTCAGGGTACGGTGCTCTCTCCCTTCCTCTTCACACTCTACACTTCAGACTTCTGCCACAACACTGGCAACTGCTACATCCAGAAGTTCTCGGATGATACAGCCATCGTTGGATGTGTGTCTGAGGGGAATGAACTGGAATACAGGGAGGTCATCAAGGACTTCGTCAGTTGGTGTGAGCTCAACCAGCTCTACATCAACACCAGCAAGACAAAAGAGATGATCGTGGATTTTAGGAAGAGGACACCACACATCACGCCTGTGAACATCCAGGGTATGGACATTGCGGTAGTGGAGAACTACAAATACCTGGGTGTTCACCTTAATAACAAACTGGACTGGAGAGACAACACTCATGCCCTGTACAGGAAGGGGTCAAAGCCGCCTCCACCTGCTGAGGAGGCTGAGGTCCTTCGGAGTGTGCAGGGCTCTCCTCAGGACCTTCTACGACTCGGTGGTGGCCTCAGCCATCTTTTACGCCGTGGTCTGCTGGGGAGGGGCTGTACGGACAGGGACAGGAAGAGACTGGACAAGCTGATCAGGAGAGCAAGCTCTGTCCTGGACTCTCCACTGGACTCTGTGGAGGAGGTGGGTGAGAGGAGGATGCTAGCCAAACTGGCGTCCATCATGGACAACACCTCCCACCCCCTGCATGAGTCTGTGGTGGCCCTGAGCAGCTCCTTCAGTGAGAGACTGCTTCACCCACAGTGTAAGAAGGAGCGCTACCGCAGGTCATTCATCCCAACTGTGGTCAGACTGTTTAATAATAAATAAAACCCCACCACTCTGTAAATACACTTGGTTTTGCACATCTCTAGTTTTTGCACATCTGTGGTTTTTCTTATTTTTCTGTTTGTTTTTTTAATTCTTAATGTACACTTATTTACTATTTTATTGGTTCTGTTTATATATATATATATATATGTATATATTTTTGTTTGTTTTCTTCCTCTGTATTCCTTTGTGTTTTTGTATTTTTTACTTTATTGCACTTTTTGCACTTTGCCACTCTTTCTACCTGTCTAAATGCTGCTGTGACATGTGAATTTCCCCGCTGTGGGATCAATAAAGTTCTAAATAATAATAAATAAATGGACTGTAGAACTTACTGTCATGTATATAAATCTTTCATTTGTTGGCTCAAAATGTCTGAAGAAAAAACAGCTGACCACTTCTTATGTCTTAGCTGAGATAAATTGAGTTATCTTGGTTTTGTGGGGCATCCTGAAAGAGGAACAGA
This sequence comes from Megalops atlanticus, assembly GCA_019176425.1. Classification (NCBI taxonomy): domain Eukaryota; kingdom Metazoa; phylum Chordata; class Actinopteri; order Elopiformes; family Megalopidae; genus Megalops; species Megalops atlanticus. The sequence goes on along the minus strand of CM032892.1, from coordinate 7,253,028 downwards.
GCAGTTTTGCACAAGTTTGTTTTGTTGCTTTTGTCCTGGTGCACAATCTTTGATATAGACACCATATGTGATGGTTGTGTCAATCGCAAAAGGGTATGTATTGTGTGCAAAGAGAGTGATCACATGAGAAGTATTTGCGTTTAAATTCCATTGATGGTGATCATCAGGCAGTGAGTTCTGGGGATGTAAACTCTCTAAATGTGATGCATTTGCACGATTGTGTGACATCGTCTCAGCACAGAGCATAGTTGAATTTGTTCATCTCCAGGGCAGGCTTCTGATTGGCTCAGCCCTCCCGCCCTCACTGGGTTTGCATTCTGTATGTTTCACCTGAGGCCATGACTCTGTGCCAGTACATAAAGAACCTTCCCCACCCGGACCACAGTCCCCAGGCACTGCATGCATGTTGTGATTTTTAATTACATGAAGGATCATTCCCTTCCTTTAATTGGAGGCAAACCCACATTTTCTTGAGGCAGTTCATTTAATCCTCCTTATAAATCTGGCAAGCCTTTTCTTGACTTGGAACCCTCAAGTACAAATGATAGGACTAAAATTCATAACTGAATTCGGTCTAATCCTACATAAGCTTTACTGGATCCTGAATCCTATGTGTTTCAGCACTGAATGGTACAACATTTAATGGTATGGCATTGTATGTGTATAAGAGTGCTTAAGACTACGTTAAGTATCTTAAATGTTTGCGAACAGAACAGGCATATGTGTGGGTTTGTGCATGTGTTCATATGTGCATTTTAAAAAGCAGAAACTACATTACACTGACCTACAGGGCTCCAGCAATCTTCTATTCCAGACCCTGGACAGCTAAAAGGAGCATTATACTGAAGATCTGTCTAAAGTGCTTCAAGGGAATTTGTAACGAATAAGAATTATGTCTGGGTTGGTCATTTTGCCAACCAGATTCACAGCACTGAAAGACGATTTAAGATGTTGTTTCTCAAGGGAAAAAAAAAATCTAGCTGCCCAACACTAGAGGGCGCCTGTGTAAGCAGTGTACATGCTAAGACACAAAGGCTTGAACAGTCCATTTAAAGTCTGTTTCATCCCCCTTCGGTTTAAGAAGGCAGAGTGGGTTACAGGTTTGGGTACAAAACATTAAAATTAGGAGCGATAAATTGTAAATACACATGCACCTCTGTCTCTGACCTCTAAAAAGACACCCAGTCAGTTACCCGATGTAACTCATTTCTCAAAGCTTTATCGGCATGTGGAAATAAGTTCTCTGAGCGTTATGCTGGTAAGCTGTGCCCTCAAGAATGTGATTAAAATGCTTGGGCAGTAAAACCCTAATCCATTCTCCCTCGCTGGGATACCGTGGGGACAAGTATGGTGTAACTCACTGACACTCGCAGTCCGATCCTGAAAACTCACCCAAGAGATGTTAAAATGTGAAACAGTAACCATGCTATTCTGTCCTAGCATAAGGAAAAACACAAGCACTCCTGCAGTCTTCTATTCCAGACCAAGGAAAACTGGTAAGCATCCTCCTCGAATCAGTACCAGTATCAAAATCTGTCCAGTTAACTAACTAGGTAGCTAGGAATGTACCCCCACCTGCAAAATCAAATACTTCTTCTATACTTCAATACTTCTTCTATCTAAGCCTTGTGCTATTCCCATCCAAAGGCATATATCTTAGGATCACTGTGGACATGCCTAATTATCTTACTGACAGTCTGCCACAAAACAAGACATTATCAATTAACTGAATGCCAGTCATAAACCTTCGAAGCTGATAATTTTCATACTTGACATTGTGGTTGGTAGTTTATGCCTCCTATGTCTAATGTCAGTATGCCCTTAGTCCTTCTCAGATTTTGCAGCAGGCTTCTATGTTCTCCTCCTGCTTGGGAAGGATCTAGTGTGACATCAGGGGCTGCAGTTCCTTTTCAGAAAGGGTCCAATGGCCCAAAGTGATAAAGCAGATACTTTCAGTTCCTTTAAAAAAACCCTCTCATTCAGGCCCACACCCTTCTTTTTTCTTCCTCAGTCAGAGGAGAAGCTAGTCCACTATTATTAGCATATCAAGGAATAAAATAGAGAGGTATGCGTGTTCAGTGTGTTTTCCCATATAAGGGTCAAACCAAGGTGTGCTGTGGACTGAATTTGGCCCCTAGACCATATCAGGGATACTCTTGGCTCATGGAGAGGTGTTGTTGCCTGGTGTAGATTAAAATGTAGCTCTGGCTCACCATTTTTAACAGCATTTCATACACCCTGACATTCTGCACTCTTTCACTTGGTGTCAACAAAATCCCCTGTAATGAAAACAGATTTGTCCTGTCTGATCTGGGGTCAGCACTGTGCCTTTGAAAAATGAGGGTGTATATTGTGTCAGACTCCGGTCCAATCTGGGATCTGCGCTGTAGCTTCTGAACGATGACGCTGTATGTTGTCTCCGAGTCGTGTGTCAGCTGGCTCCCAACTGAAAACCACAAAATGACCAAATCCCCTAATGCTTCAGTCCAGACGTTTCCAAAATAACCCCCGCAAGGGCCACCTCACTCATGCAATCCCTCTCCAAACAAAAGCAATGCCAATGTAAATGGAAAACAAAGAGAGATCCAGTTTCTCAAACATGAAACAGCTGTTTTGGTCGACCAGGGCAATGACAGATTAAAAAAAAAAGAATCACATTTTAAAGTATTTTATTTGGCACCCAAATTTATTGAAATTTAGGACTCTGCAACTCCCATTTATTGTTCTTACAGTTATTACGGTACTGAAAATCATAATGATAATGACACAATACTTTTGTTTATAAATTTTTTGATCCAGAGTACACAAAACCCTCTTCTTTCCAGACGCGTTTGTGAACACATTCAAGTCGACGTGATCAGAGACTCAATACTCAATACAAGTCAACCAGCTCGTCACACCACAGGCTAACAGCAAAAAAGAAAATACATGGATGTGCCTGTGTTCTTTTTCTAGGAATCTGAGAATGAAGTACTACTCAATGGAAAAAGACAGATTCCCAGGAGTTTTTTTTTTTTTCCTTTTGTTCTGTCCAACCCCATCGGTTTCTTTACAGACGCGATGGAAATCAAAAAGCAATAAAACAAATTCCACCCCCCTGGAAAGATGTTGGTGAGAGAAAAGAGGAAATGATCCTTTTCCACGATGAAAAAATCCAGAAAACCTGCAACAGTCGGGAGGTTCGAACGGAAACCAGATTTGGTCATTTCATCACAATCCTCGCAGATGCTACATTTCTACAGATCGAATACAAAATGGAATAAAGAGATGGAATCATTTATATCCGTTTTTAAAAATAAAATTGTATGACTAGTAAAACAAGCAGTTTAAACTCAGATCAGTAATTTGTAAACATTTTGTCTTTAACTACAATTCTCTAAAATTCTGTAAACAATGATAGATATTAGTTTCTATTTTTTATACACCTTAGATTACATTTGATCTATTTGATTACAATACACTTAAAGATACGGATATTAGTAACATTGTTCAGAATACGTTTTATTTAAATGTACATATATAAAAGTGACATTACCATGATTTTAATGTTCCTTTTGTGCAAAATGCTTTAGTAAACTATCATTTTGGCTTTTATGAGAAACCTTTTAAAAACATTTGTTTGAAAAAAAAAATTAAAATGCTGATGACAGACCTTCAGAACCCCCTTCCAATGTTCTGTGTAGATTTTTTTTTGGAATTCTTTATTTTCCTTTTTTTTTTGTAATGGTTGATTTCTATAAATATTTTGACCCATTTACATCCTTCTTAATACTGTGCAAAATGGTTGGTTCAGCAAGTGCAAGCAGTTCAGTAGAACTAACCAATCAGACTCTGCCAAATTCTGCAAGATTCAAGCCACTGGGCTCTCACAGGCTGAGACCGGATGCTGCGAGAGGACAAACACAGCCATGGACCGACACCAGATTTGTGTATCTGACAAAGCAGCTAGTGGCTAAAGGCTCAGTAAGGCGTCAGATAATAAGGCAGCAAGACAAAACACTTCCACTATTAGACAAACACGAGGCCAAACGTTTACAAGCGCTTCAGAACCACTCATAGGAAAACTATTCGCCACGCTCCCAACACATCTTCATACCCACTACTGGTTAACCAAGTAACAAAACTGGGTTAATTCCCACAAGAGCACAGGAGTAGAGTCCCAGAGACAGGATGAAGACTCCTGTATCACTCTGGTGAAATTTGGCACACTGCACATGGTGAACATAAAAGGTCCCCCTGAATACTTGAATACTTACATTCCACACATCACTGTACAGAAGCCCCCAGCTGTGGCACTGCGTGCTGAAGTTTTAATCTCATTACCGTGACTATTTTTAAACGGGTCTTTTTTAAAACACTATTTACATTCCACAGGCTACGAGTAGTTCTTTGAAGAGCAACTTACAGTGTTTTCATTTATTTATTTATTTATTTTAACTTCACTAGTGTTAAATCCTATTCGCCGTGGGCCTCTTTGTCAGAAATGGCACAGCTGTGAGTCTCTTTAGGTACTGCGGGCTTTGAAGTTGTTCTGTCCCAGTGGCAATGGGAGGATGTCGGCATCAGCTAAGTTCTTATTAATGTTTTTTCCAATACCCAAATTATATCCCCATTGTCAGCCCAGTCCAAAAACAGACTGCACACAGGTTTGCATCTTTGAGTTTTAAATGGAGTAACTGCTACTGAATGATATGCGGAAAATTTGTCCTGCCTTTGACTTATTTTTTATACAAGCAAAGGAAGTCTTCCTTCCCTTCTGTGCATGAAACTCAACACATATACTCTGGGTTTCCCCATAATATAGAAATCGTTCAGGTTGCTAGCGATTCTAGGATTCGCTGGTGCAAGGCAGGACTAATTAAAGGCCATCAGATTAACGATCATTTTGGTTTTGGAGGGAAACCCCAGCCACACTGAACAGGCAGTTTAAAACGTCTCCACCCTACTCAAAAACATTCAGAATACAGAGATAGGTAATACTTGTAATTCTGATGAATATTTTCGATATAGTAGACAAGCGAATACTGGTTAAATTGTGGGAATTCACCACAATCAATAAGACAAAAATAGAGATTGATTCTTTACACTGAATCTAAAACCCTGACTTTTCAGTGCAAGCCATGAGCTGGCTCAATTCTGTCTCCCTGTTCAAAGCAGGAGAAGCAAACCGGTTGGGCTCAGGTGGGCTACAATCTTGCAGAATTTGTTCAGAGATCTGTCTCGGCCAGCTCAGTGCCTCTCTGGCCATCTGTAAGAAGGGTGGGTTTACAGGTCGTCGTCTCCGATTCCCTCGAAGGCGTAGTTGCCATGGAAATCGTTGCCGCTGATGTCACTGGTGGAGTTGGAGGTGCTGATCCCTCGCAGGGTGACGGAGGTTAGCTTGGTCTGGAGGTCAAAACGGACAAGTCAGGAGCCTCACACAGGAGTAAAACTACAGGGGCTGACAGGGTGACCTTTCTAAGGCCACCTTATTCAAATATCTCATTCACGGACAGCTGCAATAGCACAGCTGTACAATTAATAATTGTAATTGTCATTGTAATTGTGCACTATGACACACCAATTAAAATATGTGACCGCCCAACCACTTATAATCACATCCTGAGACCTTGTGGCTTTCCACGCTTGTGGTTCTGAATGGACTTGTAAAACTGATTGGATAATGTCAGTCTGGCTTAAACATTCCAAGATTCAGCTGAAATATTCAGAAGAATCTCACTTAAACATGCGCCAGGCATTCAACACAAAGCACACACACTGAACACTGAAACACACAAACGTACTGCTTTGCATCAGACATGCAAAAAGCACCACTCACCGACAGCTTGACAACCTGCTCTCGGTTTGGATCTGGGGAGTCCTGAACGAAACGAGAAGTGTTAAGATTAGCCCAGACGTCCCTTTCCGGATGCAACATCAACTCTAATGATAAAAAGGTGTGAGCTCACCAGCAAGGGAGGGGACTTCACAGCTTGCTGACTGTCTGATCGATGAATAGAACCATTGTGACGTTTCTTCAGCATCTTGAACACAGGAACAAACACAGAAGGCATTTTTCGGCGAGGGTCTCTAAAAACCACACCCACTGCCTCCGAGACACATGCTCAACGTCTCTGAAACGTATGTTCACTGCCTCTAAAGCTGTTAACCCTGCTGTCTCCAAAACACGTAACGCACATTCCAGCTGTCTCTTGTGCTCACCAGCACACCTCTAGAGTCATGGGTATAGATTCAATCACACAGACACGCTTCTCACAGAAGCACAGACTTCATTCTGCCTGCATGGAGCCACACAGGAGGCAAGGTGTGAAATGTGCCTTCCCTCTCCCACATTGCGTTAAGCTGAAATGAGAGGTGTCTGCCTTCTGCTCATGTTCTTTGCCCTCTGAATGAAGAGGAACTGAATAATGGCGCAGTGAGTAATACCACACTGAATATAAGTGCACCGAGCAACAGCACACTGAACAGCACAAGATTAAAAAAACAGCATCTGGTCGAACATCTGACTGTAATACCGGCACACTGCAACACAGCAGACTGATTAAGAGCACACGCAAACTGAATGGCATCAGATTCTATACCAGCACACTAAACGAGAGCAGACTGTATAACATCACAGTGATTAATGGTGCACTGAACAGCACTCTGAATGCACAGAGACAAATACTTCAAGTATATATGAAGATACCTGTCTGTCAAACACACCACTGTCACACACACACGCCATTCCCTCATATAAACTCTGCTCACACACACACACACACACGCTGCTATCTCTCACTGACCTTCTTAATGCTGCCTCCTGATTTCTTCACCATCAGCTCGTCCACCATGGACTGCAGGCAGATGCTCATCATTATAGCCTTGAAATGCACACACAGAGCGTTACAAAGCCTGACCTGGAGAAATACCTGCCATCTTCCTTTTAAATAACAGAACACTGCCAGGGAACACGTTCCAGCTCTAATGATACCTGTACGTTTAAGGTGTAGATAAATAACATCTTATAAATGGAGCAGGTGCTTGTGTTTTAAGCCCCAGGTAGACAGAATAACTTATCTTAAATGGGACTGCAGTGGAATTGGTAATGATATTGTTGTCTTTACTGGACTGTTTGAGTGTTTCATTGTTTTCTGTCTTGATGTGGATTTCTCTACCCTAGTGCTGGCTCATTTTCAGCAGATGCTAATGCAGGCAGGGACTGAGCTGTGGCTCAAGGACTGTGCTGAAGTGTATGGGGACAGCAGTGTGGTGTTGTGGTAAAGAGCAGGGCTTGTAACCAAACAGTTGCTGGTTCAATTCCACACTGGGGAACTGCTGCTGAACCCTTAGGCAATGCACTTAACCCACAACTGCCTCAGTAAAATATCTGCACAAATGGATAAAACTGTATCTTATTGAAGTCGCTCTGGATAACAGTGCCTGATAAACGAGAATAAGATAATGTGATGTAATGCAATGTGACAGTGCTGTTTGGGTGGGGACTGTGCAGGGTCTCGGCCTGTAGATGGCGCTATGCTGAGTTGAAGATGAGTGTCCGTGCTCACCTGCGGACTGGTGATGGTGACCCACTGCAGGCGGTCTTTGCTCATCAGGTACTCGAAGGCCAGCTCCAGCTTCACCTCGCACTTCCCCGCTCCGCAGGGGGAGGGTGTGCCGTTGGCCACCGGGACCTGCTGCAGAGGAGAGAAAACGAGGTGAGCGTCCCCAAAGGAGAGCTACTTCTGTCAAAAACACACCGCTAACAACACCGCTAACCCCAGCGCGGCTGTGGAAATGCTGCTTAAAGGCGTACAGGACCAACACACATTAATATTCAGCTCTTTATTAATAACATGGTAATGTCTCTGTAAACAAAGTTGGAGGAAAAATCATTACTCTGAGCATACATCTACAGAAACATGCTCTGAGAACAGGGTTTAAAGATTGTGTTTGAGACTGCAGTCCAGCCTGATCTGCACATAAATGCAGACCTTCATCTTCTCCTGTTTCCCTGAACAGCATCACGCTTGACTGGCAGCCATAGCCTTCCTGCATCCCCGTGATATCCTGCTGTAACAGGGAGCAGGTTGTCCACTGAGCCATGAACTGCTCCTCTACACTGGTGCATATTAATTTCTTTCCCATTAAAAATGCATGAGGCTGGCATTAGCATGAGCTTGAGCCACATTCAGCCGGGTATCCCTCGCCATGTCAAGACTGGCCTGCGTCAAGAGACGGGGGGGGGGCGGAGCCGTGATGTCACAGCCTGCTGTGCCTGGAGTTCACAGACTCTGGCGTCCCCTAAAGCAAAGGTGCAACATGGCAGATTGTGCTTAATGTGCCTGTTCTCTACTCATAGGTCCGAAAGGTACATGTTCCCTCACTCTGGATATTACATAAACACCTGTGCTGATTTTATGCGAGATGATCCAGAACTTAAACACGGAAAGGTCTAAGCTCACAAGTGAGGAAGAAAAGCACATTTCCTGACCCTCTTTCCTGCCTCCCCGGTCCATCTTTGTGCGTGTGATGTTCAGTAGTTTATTAAAACAAAACAATGTGGTTTTGGCTGATTCACACGAGTGAGTCTCCCGCTGGTGCGCAGTGTTGGTCACCAGCTGCGCAGTGAGTGATTTCAGTGCCCGTCTGACCCCGTGCCTCTGCTTCATGTGGCATTGCACTCACTGTAAATAATGGGAGAGTCTTGTGTGTGAGTCTACAATGGCAAACGCAGTCAACGTTCCCTCTTCAGATCCTTCCTCGTGTTCTGGATTCAATCTGATTATCAAAGCGCCGTTACAGTAATACAGTGCTTTTAATTTCGCACTGCGATTTGGAAACTGTCACCGTTTTTTATTAAAAGGCCTGCTGTTAAAGCAGATATAAAAAAGATTAAATTTATCGGACGGATCATATTGTACATACACTGTACATGTGTGGATACACGTTGGTGAGGAAAAGTAAATATACAGCATGTGCCACTTCCTCCTGAAAACGTTCAACGCCACTCACTGTTCTGCCAGGAGCTTCTGCAGCCTGGATCTTCCCTGTTAATTAGATGCATGTTTCCAGCTGGTGAGGGAGTCACAACAGTGAAGTGCAAAAAGAGAGGCAGTGGGCCTCACACAGCAACACTGCACAGCAACACAGGCAACACAGGAAGCCTCACGCAATGATGACACACAAACACACAGGCAACAGAGTGGGCCTCACACAACGACACACAAACAGACAGGCAACACAGGCGACTTCACACAACAATAACACACAAAAACACAGGCAACACAGGCGGCTTCACACAACAATGACACAAAAACAGGCAACACAGGAAGCCTCACGCAATGACAGCACACAAACACACAGGCAACACAGTGGGCCTCACACAACGACACACAAACAGACAGGCAACACAGGCGGCTTCACACAACAATAACACACAAAAACACAGGCAACACAGGCGGCTTCACACAACAATGACACAAAAACAGGCAACACAGGAAGCCTCACGCAAACTACAGCACACAAACACACAGGCAACACAGTGGGCCTCACACAACAGTGACACACAAACAGACAGGCAACACAGGCGGCTTCACACAACGTCACACAAAAACACAGGCAATACAGGTGGCTTCACACAACAATGACACACAAACACACAGGCAACACACAGAGCCTCACACAATGATGACACACAAGCAACACTGAGGGGCTCCGGGTACACCCAGGCCAACATCTTGTGGGGAGATATTATCACATTAGAGCCGGAGCTCTAGCGAGAGCCGTGTGATCCATCTGAAGATAAGCCGGGGCGCGTCTCTGAATAATTTAACGCACAAAGACGTATGGTGTGAAATTCAGCACATTTCAGTCGCCGTTCTGCAGAGGACAGAAGCCCTGCTGTCCCACAGACGCGTTGATCGAGTGGAAGGGATTGAAAAGCCTTGCATCTGATTATATTAACAAGGGCTTCACGGACACCGCCCGAAAATGCCAGAACAGCTTGTTGTCGAAGTCACTGCGCTGGTAACACGTTCTTAACACATCCCTCACTGGTCTGATGGAAAGTGATGGATATTTCGGACGTCTGGCTCTGAGCGCCTAACGCTATTAAGAGTTTACAGCAAAAGCTGAGCTGAGTTCACAACAACGCCATCCCTTCTGTCGAAATGGCTTTTTTTAGCAGATGACTGGGTTGGCATGCTTCAGTTTCATTTTGTCAAAGTCAACTTAACATATTTCGACATGACAAATTGCAGTCCACAGTAATAGGCCAGTTCAGACGAGAGAGAGAGAGAGAGAGAGAGAGAGAGAGAGAGAGAGAGAGAGAGAGAGAGAGAGAGAGAGAGAGAGCTGAAAAATATGTGGCCACTGAGAGAGCAGAATGACTTTAAAGGGTTAAACCCTGATGTTCTGATTTCCTGTGACACAGCTGGTCCTAGAATGTTATCTTAGTTATCATTTAAAAATTTTAAAGTACAGACTTTCCCTGACTAGCTTCATTGTATGTCAGAAAGCCTCTTCAGCTGTGTATCGCGAATACGGTATGTGGCGTTGGTGGCCTTCTACAAGCACGTACCCCAAATTACTCACTTGTGCAGATCTTGGATTCTGTATGTGCCAGTATATGCACATTTGCAAAGGCAGCGCATCTGCTAAAATTGCTGATATCAAATGAAACCACCTTACAACAAGCTATTTTGCTTACATTACCCACACTCAAAAGAAGGCATCACGCCAAACAGATATTACCCCGTGCTTCCTCTGTCACACCACTGTTAAGCACCAAGGCCATGCAGTTTATCAGTTCAGAAAGTGAGCACTGTGCACATTCACAAGTGATCTGTGTGCTGAACCCAGCAGCCACTACATTCTAGAACTTATACACCTATACAAGCTCGTAAGTGGCTTTGGAATGAACACAAGAATGTTCAGAACGCCTAAAGTGTGACGATGAACAATGAACAGCAGCGGCTCAGCTGGCAAGGAGTTCATCTTGACTGCAGGCTGCCAAGGAGCCAAACGGCCACGTCTGATACAGACAACGAACTGGAACCCACAGCGGCAGAACAAATTGCCTTTATTTCCCCCTGGGGACAGAGCAGGCAGGTTAGCCAGGCTTTGTCTCGCCGTTCTCAGGTACCCTGTGATTCATCAGGCGCCCCGGAGCTGCTCGGGTGTTGTCGGTGGAGTAGCGCCTATCCTCGAATTGGCACCTGCTTCACTGTGGTGCACCGCGGGACGACAAATAGCCGTTGGCTGCGTGCGAGTGAGTCAGGAGGATTGCGTTCATCTCGCCTTAGAGCCCGCATGGGTGCAGACACGAGCCTGGCCTACCGCTGGCAATTCCAAACAGGTTTGCGTGAGGGGGATGAACACAAAACACCAGTCTGAGGACAATGATATGTAGACATTTTTATCGGTCGTTTCTCTAATTTCTATTCAACTGCTACAATTGCTGACTTGCATCTTACACACCTCTATCATGCACCATGGAGCAAACATTAAAACAAAGACATCAATGTCATAAAAGTAAGTGTGGCAGCAGTATGGTGTGGTGGTAAGGAGTGAGGCTAGTACCTGAAAGGTTGCTGGGTCAATTCACCGCTGGGGCACTGCTGTTGTACCCTTGGGAAGGGTACTTAACCCACCTGCCTCAGTAACTATCCAACTATCCAGAGTGTATGCTGAATGACTATAATGCAATAAAAGCAACAATGCCTGGCAAACAGGAGAAGCAAATGATTCATATTGCCTGTATACCTAATGCTGGCTATTACTGTTCCTTACTATTACTATTAGCATCACTTTGGTATCAATACTTTCGAGTGGCAGTGTTTTTTTTACTGCAATTGTGCATGTAATGGCATATGGAGAACATACAGCTTGTACATGTGGTAACTTTGTGAACACCAACAGCATCTTTCTAAATAGTTCTACAATGATGCGCATGGTTTTCTCCTCATATTGTTTGCTTTGATAAGGCAGGCAGTGATCTATGCTCCAGCAGTCTCCCTAATGCGTGTCTGACAAGATTCAATAGATTGTTTGAAGAAACGAGTTTAAAAATCCAGCCCACAAGCAAATCTGACACCCAGCAGAAACGAGATGAACAGAGACAGAAGAAAAGCAGTGTCTATTAAAAAAAAACCCTTTTAATGTTGACATAAAAAGGCATTTAAAAAGAAGCATTGCTCAATACACTGAGAAGCGCCTGAATCACAGCCCACCACTGGCCTCGGGGTTGTCTCCGGGACGTTTGAAATGTACATAATTCAGCTGCTCCGCGAACTTCAATCACTTCTGCATATAAATTAGGTCCAAATTGCTTATCAGCAGCATCCCGAATACAGAGCAGCTAAATTCCTGCATGGCATTACACGGAGGAGAAGACAGATGTGCGGCGGTCAGGGCCAGCACCCTGGAGATGCCGCGTCTGGTGTATCGGTTAACAGTGCTCGCTGCCAACGAGCCGGAGACAGTCTGGGGAGCGCAGGCAGACGGCTGTCTGACCCTGGATCAGACCGTGTGGTCAGGACTTGTCCCTCTATCTGTACACAGAGAACTTCACCTTTGGACGGAATATCGGTCTATCACAGGGCCGTTACCCACAATCCACCTCTTCCAATGCAAGTGCCAAGAAGGGCCTTGAAGTATTTGCCATGAATCATTTGGGGGATAAAGCAACCTTTCTCGCTCAGCCCAGACACTAACTAAAATAGTACTGAAACAGTGCATACAGTGTGCAGCAGAAATTAAGGTGTGGAGTGGTAGTTACAGGTTACGAGCAGCTGGCTCCTTGCCCGAGTTGCCATATGTCCCTGGACCAGGGACAAAGCGTTTTTGGGAAAGCAAACTGACCCAGAAATGACTTCTGAAATCCGGGTGGAAAACGTTACTGTCCCTTTCTCTGAAGTATACCATGCCACAGCAACAAGTTATACTTCCCTCCTCATTAACACACTGACAGTGTCGTGTTAAAACACTCCCCACCCCCTAAATACACTGTGACACACCTCTCTATTAGCTCTTTATTATTCATACACTTTGGCACACTTCTGCATTTAACTGAAGAAGATCAACATGTGCTCTGCGTCAGCATGAGCTTTAAACCTGTGCAATCAGCCTTATATGGGGGGTTCGCACAGAGCAAACAAATGATAGAATAAGCAAGACGTGGCGTTAAGAGTTAGGCAAAACTTACTGAGGAGGTGACGCGCCAGCACCTCATGCGCGTGACCTTGAAGCTGCCCTCCTTGATCTGGTCGTTCGGCAGCTTGACGTGGAAGTTGAGCTCGTTGTTGCCGGCGCTGACGATCACGTGACAGCCCTTCTCAGGGAAGTCTGTGATGCAGGGGTCAAACTTGATGTAGCCATAATACTTCAGCGTCTGAGCCAGGCGGATGAACTAAACATGAGGAGACAAGGTACATAAGTATTATAATAATAACAAATAAAATATACTTCAACATGTGCAAAACACTGTGGAGTCCGTTACAGGGCCAATGTTAAAGAGATTACGAAGATGCAAAAATTAAAACCCAGTTTTAGGTTCACAGAAATATTCTGCATGTACACATGAGTAAGTAAATGCAGGATGGGAAATCCAAGTTTGCAGTAGAGCTCCAGATTTAGACCTAGAGTGCTTTTTTATTAAAGAGAAGATTAGAGTGACCTCTTTCTTGGAGCCTTTCTCCTGCAGAGACTTGAGCTGTCGATGTTGGTCTTTATTCACCAGGATCCATCCTCGCTCAATATCCGACACCGTCTGGAGAAGAAATGCACGATTTAACCCTCTCTCTCAAACATCCCATACTTCATTCATCAGTCCAAGGTCAGTAACATTTCAGTAAAATCACAGCTTCTTTTGATACACGTCTAAAGCCTATTTGAAATATGAAAAAACACAACCTGATTAAATATAACTTCAGTCTGCTTTCTTCCCAACTCTGAGTCATGACTTCATGAAAGTTTCCTGTTTTTGTATGCCGTACAGAATAAAAAAAATTACACACTTGATCAAATTCAGTACAGTCATTGATGCAGTTCAAACCTAACCCTTTATCACGAAATGTAAAAGTAATCTCTTTATTTTCACACATTTTCTTCCCAGCAGCGATATGAACCACCTGTAGCAGTATTCACTGTCATTATTTTGGAAATTATATTTAGAATAATTTTCTCTATTGGTTCTCCCTGTGCAGGCACATCATTAACTACACACCCGAAAAAGGTGTAGACAAACACAAACACGGACACACCCAGACACACCCAAACACAAACACACAAATGCACGCACACACACCCCAACACACCCAAACACACACACCCAGACACACCCACACACAAACACAGATGCGCACACACGCACACACACACACACACACACACACACACACACACACACACACACACACACACACACACACACACACACCCACACAACACCAGCTGTAAATAAAGTGCCGGAACCTTCCCCCATCAGTCAGAGCGCCAGTGCTCAGCCCGGCTCTGATCGGAGCGTCTGCAGCACGTTTAGGGAGACATTATCCGAGCTGTTGATCTGGGACGTTCTATAAAAAGAATCAGAGCTAGGCAATCGTCTGGGGAGCGAGCGAACACCAGTCCCGGGGCTTGCATCAGACGGAGCAAGACGTGCGAGTGGAGGAGGCGCGCCTGAGCGCTAAGGCCGTGCCGGCGGCTCCCCTGCGGCCGCGCTCAGCGCGCAGAAACAGACGCACTCAGCAGGATGCTGCATGAAACAGCACCGGCTTCGCAAGAGACGACAAAACATGCAGATAAGTAAAGACTTTCACATCACTGCATCACCACCTGAACCAAGTAACAAGTAGCACTCACACAGAAAGTCAATCACTCAATCAATGTATAGGTATAAGAATTACAACTGACTTAGAGATTTATGTAATCTTGAAAGACCACTGGTATATTTAAAATGATATATCTTTGGCTGTATTAGGCATCAGCCAACAGATTCCTTTGTAATTTGTGAGAAGGGCAACACATGAAATTTTCATCAGGGAATGAAGTAATGCATTTACTGGTCCTTCAATGTTAATTTTGAAGCCCCAACTGCTAATTCAGTGCAGCACTGAGGGACAGAAAAGCTCCATAACTGGGGGAACCGGACACGTGTCTGTGTGCTGGCTGTGTGTGAGACCTGGCAGTGTGACGGCTGTCTTTCTGTGCGCCAGCTGGGCGACAGTGTGCTGTGTGTGTGTGTCTTGTGTCATTCTGAAGACAGAATGGAAGAAAAAACAGTCCTGCTACTCGCTCAGCAACGCTCCTAATGAAGATTAAGCATATCTGGGGAGACATCATGCATGCTACCCACCCCCTCCCTCCCACACCGCCCACACCACCCACTCAACGCACTGACCCACCGGGAGGTGCTGTTCTTCAGCTCTCACTGCTCTGGAATTGCACTGTTCAACTGCAGCACCTACCTGGGCGTACAGTAAGTTCAGGCCCACCCTGTTATCCATGACATCATTGTCATAGGCTGAATCCCAGTAACTGCAAGACCAAAAAAAACACAATATCAGACAGATGTGGAAAAAACAGCACAGAAATACATTCAGTCGAATGATCAGAAAATAAAAACAGGGTAAAACCCACTCCTGGATTAAACACAAAGATGATAAACTGGCTGCTTTAAACAACGGCCTCCTTGCTGCAGCGTTTCAGAGCAGCATCTTGGACCAGCGTGTGCTCCTCGCTGAGCATAAATAAACTTCATTAGCTCAGGGTATCGGCACTCGTTGGCCGGGAGCCCGGACTGTGATAATACGCAGCACTTAATGGACAAGTTTTCTTTTCCCAGTGCGTCAGAGGAGTGTGAGGGAACGCAGTCTGGGAGAAAGCTCAGCACGGGCCTGACTTTGCAACACACTTTGGTTAAGACAGCTCTCATAGTTTAGATTTCATGTTCTCACTACTTTAGATTGTGTTTGACATTTACACAGACTACAACAAAATCAGTCATTAATAATTTTAAAAATGATTCTGATAAGATTACTAGCCATCTCCTTGGGGATCCGTGGGAGTCTTCCTGTAGGTTTGCTCTTTTAGATCACAGGTAAATGAAATGGTCAGACATAAGAGTATGAGGTGGCTAATTGAACTCCAAGGACTCATCATCATGTGAAGTCCCTGTGTCCTCATTTCTCATCTGTAACCAAAGCCATGAGTTTGACCCTAACAGGAGAAACGCCAGGCTGTTTCAGACGCCCATGTTTCTCTCTTCAGGATATTAATGACTCTGTTTTCTTTCACAGGAGCATCTGACAAAATGATCCATCCAGTTCCTTTGGGCTAAAACTCTGAGTTATGATTTACGGGTATGAAGCGAAGGCAGAAAAATAGCGCTGGCTGAAAGTATTAACTGTATGTTGACAAAACAGATACAAATGATGAGGCAATGAGGACAGCGAGAACAGAATATGACTGTAAAATAAACCCTACTAATATAATTATTACTGCCATTTATTATCATCACTGACAGTTTACTATTTGTTTATTCACTGTCTCCCCTGATTAACAGAATTTCACTTTGATTTCACTTTGCTTTTAAATTCCCTAAAGTCATTCCACCACAACAAAGCAGCTCTCTCATTTCCTTAGCACTTACAGAAACACAATGCCAGCATTTTTCTTCCCTTAAGGGGGCAAATAACATGGTCTATTTCTGGTTTCTGCCAGCTCCACCCAGAACATTTAACAAAAACCCCCCTCTGGATTAATCTTTTTCCTGATCTCCTAAACTAGGGGTTAAGATTTTCTGCACCCATGGTTTTCCTGCAATGCTCACGACTCTGAGCGGAAAGTAGGTCAATGGAATGAAGGTTTCCTATGGGAGGGAAGAAACCGAAAAAACCTACATCTCGTTTCCCTCTTTCCTAGGAGGGGTTTAATGAGGAAGCAAATATGAGATAGTGGGGCTGGGAGGGGGCAGACAGACCTGACTGTGGCTGTATTTGTTAGTGTTGAGTCATGGAGAGGAAGCGCCACTATAGGGTTTGGAGTATGTACACTCCAAATCTCACTCCTTACTTGCTCCTTACCCCCAATACTCCAGGCCCTACACTACGGCAGCAGTTTCTTGTCCATTGTACAATATTTGAGTATAGATATAGGGCTATAGGTAGGGACGGCAGGGTAGTATAGTGGTAAGGAGCAAGGCTTGTAACTGAAAGGTTGCTGGTTCGATTCTCCCCCGGCACACTGCTGTTGTACTCTTGGGCAAGGTACCTAACCCATAACTGCCTCAATGAATATCCAGCTGTATAAATGGATAACAATGTAACCTATGTAAGTCGCGCTGGATAAGAGCTTCTGCTAAATGTCAGTAATGTAATGTATGTATGCACAGCAGACCCACGATGACGGCCTTTACATCGGCCTTTTTAGACTCTCGTTTAGTGTTTGCAGCCTAATATGTGACATCACATGCATAACTGTTCCTCTGGATCAGTGATGGAGCGTATCTGCGCGTCGTCACCTTTTACGGAGGACGATGTGGAACTCCGGGTTTCGCAGGCTGGTGACAGACACGTAGGGCAGCTCGAACTCCTGCAGCTTCCGCACAACTGGAGGAAGGGGGGGGGGGGAGCGGGGGAGGACGACAGGAAGCACAACAGGAGATGCCATCAGGACAGGCCCCGGGGGAGGCAGGAAGGAAGTGAAAACACATACATATAAACACACACACACACACACACACACACACACACACACAAACAGATGTGTTTCACTCCTATCATTATGGTGGGCTCGTGCCCAGGGCCCGCTGCACTGCTGTGTGTTGGTATGAATCAGGGATGAGGAGAACATGTGCGCCGAGGATAAGGCACTATTCAGTCCCTTCACATTACGGCAGAGCCCCAAACGAATGAAAGCAAATCTGTATTTTCTCACTATCCATATGTTCCGTTCATTACAGCGAGCATTGCTCTCAATATTGTATGAGTATGAGAAAAAATGACAAAATTGCTTAATTTGGTTCAAGACAATGTAAAATCAAATTGTTAAATATTCAATGAAAAACCCCTTCAGACAGGAGAAATGACTTCTCAGGCCAACAATCCTACAATTGAGCACTACAAGTGCTCATTGTTCCTCATATGTGTAACCTCTGGATGGCTTTCCTCCCTCAGGCTGTTTTAACTGTAATCTTGAAACTCTGCTGGGTTTGTGTGTGTTGGGGGTGTGTGTGTGTGGGAGTATGTGTCTGAGCAAGAGGGAGTGTGTGCGCGAGTGTGTGCACGTGTGACTATGTACGTGCCTGTGTGCATGTATGTGGGGGTGTCCAGGTGTCTGCAAGTGAACATCTGTGTGTTTGCATACGGCTGCATGCATGCATGCATGTTTGGTTCCATATGTTGATGCATACTGTGTGCAGCAGGTTAAAATTCACGTCTGTGCCAGAGCTGAAACTGATACTTCTCCGGGTCGTCTGGGGCTGGACCGCACTCGGTTTATGTCACCGCTGACAGGTCCCGGAAGGACACTCAAAGGGCCTGGCGATGCGCTGAACCCCTCCAGCAGGAGGGACCCCGCTTGGCCCGTTCCCCTGCTCTGTTACGAGCCTGAGCCAAGCTCCGTCCTGAGGGCTTCCAGACTCTCCAAGACCGAGTAAAAGTCAAGGCACTTATTAACCCCTCCTGCACCGTGCGAGCAAACAAGATACCCAGCACTCTACTCCTGACTGATTCCAGTGCTGAACAAACCACTGCATTCTGATTATGTTAAACCATCATTCACCAAGTACCTATATTGCAGTGTTAGTTTGGCAAGTTAAGGTCTTGATTTTCAAATCAATGTACATACCAAGACTTTGAATGAACTGGAAACAAACAGGAGATGTGTAGGAGACGCAGGAGTGGAAAACATTTTGAATTCTTTGAAGATTACCATTCAGTACATTCACAAGCACATACAAGCATTACACAATATTTCAAACATTTGGCTGTTCAGTAATAACAGCCTTGATCAGCTTTAGCCACCAGAACAGGTAATGTCAACTGGCTGTGATGATAGCGAATACGTTGCAAGTACCTATTTTTGATTCTTACGCAACATTGTGAGTGCGACGGTCTCTGATTAAAAAAAAAAGAAACATTATGCATTGTGGAAAATGCAATATGAAATCGGTAACTAAGATACAGACAAAGCACATTGCAGTTCAGGCAACAGAGGCTTACAGTTCAGATGTCCTTTGTTACTGGCAGACGCTACGCTGCTAGCTGACTCATAAGCTGTGCCAGACCCACCAGCTTTCCTCAGTCTCTCAGATAAGACTCTGCGGTTGCAGCGTGTCCACCGCTGCAGCTGCACTTCTGTCAGGTGCAGAGTGTTCTCAGGACACTGAGTTTTTCTCTCAGGAGTTTCCCTAACAAGGAGGAAAAGACTCCCGGATCTATACCCCCTGCAGTATTACAGCCCAATGTAACTGAACAGAACAAATTTACTGGAAAATTTTTTCTAGTGCAAATTTACTTTGCACTGGAAAAAAAATTACATTTCTATTGCCTCTAAGCACCTTTAATGACATGATATCCAACTCTCTGCTGTATAAGTTGAGGGTGCATGTATCTGTGTGTGAGTGTGTGTGTGAGAGAAGGAAAGAGTGAGATTTCCATATTGTTTTTGTGAAGACACGTTTCCATGCATGATATAGATGTCAAGAGGCAGCACCAGCAGCTGAAGGAGTTCCAAAGCAAAAACTCTTTCTTCATCAAATGTCAACCTTCATGAGAATAGCTGCACGCTTTCTCAGGGGAACAACAGTGTGAAAACTAGGCCTGGCAAACATTCCAACTGCGTTCCATTTGTGTTACAATCACATTCTAGAATATGGACTTGGAATATGTGCTGTGTCACAATACTAAACTGGAAGATGAGAGACTGGCATCCAGCTGCAAACAGCTAAATAAGTTAGTGGTCAGTAAGCAGTCAGTCAGGCCTAAGTCACACAAAGCGTGGGAAGAGCAGTAGGGGCTACTCACAGGTGCAGCCTCCCTCCACCCCCTCCCGAATCAGGAACAGGCTGAAGTATCCCACCAGCTCATCTGGCAGGTCCAACTTGGACGCCACGGCCTGCAGATCGCAATAACACATTCTGTCATTCCTGCTTAATCAGATGAAACTGGTGCATTGTGGGAAGAAGAGAAAGGTTTTAATCAAAGCAAAGCATCAAAGATTATGGAGACTTGTTGGCAAACACTAATTCAGTTCAGCCTGAGTCAGGGGGCACTGAATTCCGCATTTCTTCTTTGAGCTTGGTTCCTCATTCACAAGTCCAGACAAAATCACTGTCTTTGTAGTGACAGACACAGCTATTTACAGGCTTTCAACTGAAAGTCTAGCCAAAATGCCCTGTGTCCAGTCCCCACATTGTGATGTGATTTCTAATCCAACCCAAATAAACTAAACTCTACATTCATTTTACCCCAGTCTTCACATATCTGCAGGGTCTTAACCTCCCAAAACTATTACTAATGGAATCCTATAAACCGGAGGTAGGAATTTCTCTGATGAAGTAAAAGAGGCTTCACAGAGGATCAATACGTGAAAATCACCCACTTTGGACGTAATCGCAATGGGCCCTTTGTCTGGACCTGGTTCTTAGTCTCTCAAGTTATTTGTTATTTGTAATTTATGTATGACGAAATGATTACTATAGCAATTGACACAGGTTCATTTCAGGACTGTATGGACACAGCTGCTACATCGTTCCTGCTGTAAACAGTCAAAGATCCCATAGCCTGTTCCAGTTATCGCCCCCTTGCTCTCATCAATTCAGATCTGAAGTGGGTTTCCAAGGTTCTGTCATGGCGTTACTCCATCTTTTTCAATAATATCATTATCTTTTTTTTAGAGAACATTTTAAAGACAAAATCAGGTTTGAACTGTGAACTGCTAAGGTACTGTTAATTTGCTTCAATATTTGTATGCATACATTGACACAGAAAGTTTACACTAATTTTTAGAACAATATTAGTGTAGCTGTGATATGGACTGAAATGCTGTCCTAGCTGCAGTATGTGTTTTGCTTTGCATCTCTACTTTAGGGGCAAAGCAGAGTACACAGTTTGCTTTTTGATTTAAAGTAAAAGCAGCAGACTGATACACAGGGTTGGAAATCAAAGAAAGCTGAAGCACAATGGATTAATAATTAATCCTCAATCACATCAGAATGCCATTTCTCTTGTGTCAAAGGGAAAGCACAGGCAGTGACCTTGAAGCCCTTGTAACCCCCCCCCCCCCAGCAGACTGATACACAGGGTTGGAAATCAAAGAAAGCTGAAGCACAATGGATTAATAATTAATCCTCAATCACATCAGAATGCCATTTCTCTTGTGTCAAAGGGAAAGCACAGGCAGTGACCTTGAAGCCCTTGTAACCGACCCCCATAAGAAATGTAGCATATGGCTCTGAATCAGTGTTTCCCAACCCTGCTCCTGGCGGCACCCTGTCCTGCATATCTTCTATCTATCCTTGCTGCTTGAATCAGGTGTGCTCGACTAATAAAATGTGCCACTGATGAGTTCAGTCAGGTAGGTAGAGCAAGGATAGATAGAAGATATGCAGGACAGGAGTAGGGTTGAGAAACACTGCTCTAAATTATCAATCAAGACCAAATGGTAGTGACTGACTGGAGGCTAAGTAATATGTAATGATCTGGGCTAGACACTTGGCCACTCATAGCAGACAACCTTACAGTTATACCTTATCCACTGTATCAGCATGAAAATACAGTAATCTGCCCTTCAACGTCTTCTAGGTAGCTACTCAACACAGCCAGTGGAGTGTGGCTGTAAAAAGCATTCATTCTAGCTGCAGTTCTGAGTTTGGAGGATTACACAGCCCTCTGCTTCCTTTCCTGGTCTTTTAAACGCTGGACAAAGAGTTCTTATGATTCGTCCCTTCACGTGAAATAAGGGGTTTATGGAGACCGACCGGTCTAGAATTATCAGGTGCTGAGAGGCTGTTTATGTTCTGACGAGAGCCAGGAACCTTCTAATGCGCCTATATCATACGTGACCATTTTAGGGTCAAATAATATTTTAATGAGGATTTCCATCTGCCTGGGTTCAGCCTGAAATTTCTGGCAGCTGCCCCAAACAGAGCTGCATAGTTTATTCATGAGGATAGACAGGCGGGCGCTTCACTGCGATATATCAAAGGGTCCCGCACCACTGCAATGCTTCAAATCCGACAGCAGGGACCCAAACACACATTAAGCGCAGACACAGTGCGGTACTGCAGGTGGGAGGACACTGTAAATGGCCCACTTCCACTGCCTTCCCCTACCCAAAAGCAATGTCTGTTATCTCAGACGGTTATTATTAGACATACACATCCAAACTGCGTTTGGTATCGACCCCGTAAGAAAGCTCAAACAAATTCGGGGAAAGCAAACATGAAAATCAATCATGCAACGAAGAAGCCGTGAGAGAGAGCGGTCGGACTTTCTCAAGCCCAGTCATTATCCCGAGTTAGACTTCAAACCAGCCCCAAAAGTTAAATCCTTGGGCAGTTTTATTACAAAAATCATTGTAATCAGAGCACATCTGAGTGTTCTAGAAGGATCCTCCTGCATTGTTTTCCCTGTGAGAGTGGATAATCAGTATGCAATATTTAAAGGAGACAAAATGATCAAAAGAGCGCTACGGCATGGCCTCGATCACAGCTTTGCCATTGGCCGACAATGAGCAGGAGCCCAGAGCGGCTTCGGCACGTCGGTAAGGTTTCCCCGTCTCACCACTCTCAGCAAAACCTGCGAGCTGTCAGACCGCTGCGAATTTCTCGTATGAAGTCAGCAGAGTAGCACCTATCCTCCAGCTGGCACTCACTTCATTGTGGTGGTTTGTGAGACGTGTAGTGTGAAAAATGGCCGACGGCCGAGTGCGGGGGTATCAGAGGATCGCGTTCATCTCGTTTCGGCATTCCTGCAGAACTGCGGAGGCTACCACCGTGAGAAAAGCCTTAATGAGCCAATGCCAATTCCAAAAATAGGGTTGCATAAAGGGAAACAAGCATTAAAAAAAGATCAAAGGATTACCGAATTAGAATTAAATGTGAGAAGCAGAAACACAGGCGAGTTTTTAAGTACTGAAAACTAATGTACACCAATAAAACCAAGGTGGTCAAGGGAGAAAACATTCACAGACATGGACACTATTTATCTGTATCTCTAATTCTAACCCATACCTCTAAGACGTCCTCGGTCTGATCTGAGGTCAGAATGTTGATATTGACTTTCTGACCATTGGACAGGTAGATCTCCAGGTGAACCTCCTCAGTTGGGATCTGCTGAGTCTCCTATGGGATCAAGAGTCAAAAATGCAATTTGGTGAGGGATTCAGCAATTCAGTATAGAAGGGTTCTGTGGGGGTGTGAGGATTTAGCGATTCAGAAAAGGGATTCAGTGATTCAGTACAACAGGGAGGTGAGGTAAAAACCTAGCAATACAAAACAGTCAATAACTGAATTCTTAAAATTCCCAGCAGGGTTAAGATTGCAGGACCACCCATCACTTTCATTAATGAATCCCACCCTACTGTCAGTGCAGTCTCAACAACTTTAACCCCCAAATGCAAGAATCAGTGGAAGGTAGGGGTGATAAACAGACCCCATTAATCACAGACGCTGGAACAACGCTGAAAGCTATTTCAGTTTAAAGAATTGCGCCACAATTACCATTCGCCTTTGACCGAGGTATAAACCTGTAAAAAGCCCAAACATGAGAGGGCAGAGCAGGGAAATGATTTAGCCTGACAGTATTACAGCAGAGCTTTTAAGGACTTTTTTCCCATGGTTTCACAACTCCTCTCAGCATGATGAGAGAGGAACTCCTGTACTGTAGGATTCCAGGAGTTTTTCAGCAGCGTGGGACAGGCAGAGGAGGCTGCACAGATGGGCAGGGGTCAGAGGGTAACTGGGCTGGCCTGGGCTGGGTTGGGGGGGGAGGCAGGCATATAGGGTGCAGAGACAAGACAGAAAAAGGGGCAAGGCTTCTTTAGGAAATCAAAGCAATGTCAAAGCCCTGTGATTACTTCCTCGGAGCCCCACAGTGAATGGGGAGTGAATGCGTGTGGGATTGGGGGGGAAGATTCACAGAGAGCAAAGGGAAGGTGGTACAGTCCTGAGGACACAGAGGAGGTACAGTCTGAAGACGAGAGGCAGACAAAAGAGCGGGGTTGGGTGGGGGGTGCAGGTGAAACACGCACACGTGCATGTACATGTACCAGAGTGCTGCCCAGGAAAGATTTTTTAGCTGCTGAGTCACCGAGCTGTTACCACTCTTGTGTTTAGGTTGTACTTGCCTGTAGCTGTGCATTCCGCCACTGGTTGCTTTTACATTCACTTATTTGCCTTATCTGTTTTCTGCACTAATAATGTCTGAATAATAAGGGCGTCTAACAAATCCATGAATAAATAAACACCCCTCCCCCCCCCCGTCTCAGACACACCTCTTCCCAATCTCGCAGCTGGGGAGGCACGTCTTGATGCGTTTTGACATTTCGGTGTTGCTGAAAGCAAGTAAAGGGGCTCAAATTTATGCTCTGCTTTCACAGAACGCAAAACACTCCGCAGCAAGGGAGGGGGTGGGTGACTCACAACACCTCATCTTACGCTTAACCCTCTCACGGAAATGACGGGCCCTGACAGCACCCCCCCACACTTGACCTGAGCCAGATGCTGTGATGTATTACGCTACACTCCGCGGTGACACGTCCTGACCTCTGACCTGCGTCCCTACCCACAATAACACTCACGTGTGTAGGTTTGAACCACCTCATCTGCAGAGGTTCGGTCACTCGGGTGGATTTTTACTTCACAAAGCGTAACAAAAGCACAAGCGCCACCCATCAGTGCGAATTAGAACATGAGTTTGCAGAGTCGCTTAAAATACTGCATTACTGTTAAAAAGGCTTACTTAGGCCTGCATAAGCACGATGCGGTTTCATTTCAGCGGTGTGAATTTCTCCCAATGAAAGTAAAAAAAAAAAAAAACACTAGCGCGCTAAGCCAGACATTTCTCATTTTTTCCTGATCATTAAAATCAGCAGCAAAAACATTTCAAGTGTATTTATAGGTGTGGGACTGCACAGAGGCAAAATCAAAACAAACATTAGCAGAGGCTTTTCAAGGCCGCTTTAGATTCCACACACAGGGGGAGATGTCGCCAGGGCCTTGTTTTCAGAATCTTGAGAGCCTGGAACTCTTTAGTCAGTCATCACTCACACAGGGAGGCTTCGGGGGGGGCAAGAGGACCTTTCACCTCCCAGCAAAGCTGAACCACACCCCACACCCGATGGAGGGTGAGGCCCTTCTTAAAGCAGGAGGATTTGTTCACTTTTATGGCTGCAAACCAAGACAACGTGACAGACGCGCACGTACCTGCTGAGCTTTTCGCAGGAAGCTGTTGAACAACTCGCTGGCTCCGAGGAGGGGATCCTGACGCACTGCGGGGAGTGTGCAGAAAACCATTTACGTTTTAAATAAACAGGAGAACATCAGGGGAACAGGCTACATCAAGCCACGTAATGACTTTTTTAGTCAATCTAAAGCAATGTAATGCACTCTGACATTGTGGAAAAAAATGGACACAAATGTGACATTTTTATTTTCCAGTACAGCTTTATTGGCTGATTTCAGCAATCACTCTGCTAATCTCATAATTCGGTGAGAGAAACAAAGAAATGTAACACTGGCTAATATGTGTCATGCGTAGTTCAAAGGCAAAGGCCACTGCTGTTAGATTATATAGAGATCTAAATTTACAACCTGAAACAGCCTGACCAGGGGAATGAAATGTAATGTGTGGGAATATGCAACAGCCATACTTCTGCAGGAACAATGATAAATGAACACTTTCTTCATACACCAGCAGCAGAAAACAATTACTGTACACTATGATTTATTACG
Source organism: Megalops atlanticus (assembly GCA_019176425.1). NCBI lineage: Eukaryota > Metazoa > Chordata > Actinopteri > Elopiformes > Megalopidae > Megalops > Megalops atlanticus. The sequence continues at coordinate 7,227,092 of CM032892.1, read as the reverse complement.
GTGTTGTATTAACACCACAGATAAGCAGAAAGCAACACTGAAGCTGGCTTGTCTGAGGTAATGTTTGCTAAACTGCATTCAGAGGAAGCTCTGCTGATTGGTCACTCAGCCTCCAGCCTGCTGCTTTTATGTTCCGCTCTCCAGCATAATTTCACCCGTTCAAATCATTCAACGGTAAGCCGCCGGGCTCCAGATCGCACGCTACGAGGAGGGACGAGAGGCGGCGACCGTCGAGATCTTTTCAAAAAGCCACGAGTGCTTTTCAGAAACATCAGGGTGCGCACGCTGCACTCAGGTCAGTGTGCAAAGGGGGCTCTCTGCACAAGAGCTTTGTGCAGGATAGCATGTGATGCGAAAAATACAGTACGCCCAGAAACACTGACCGCAGTAAACAGCAGGGCTAACACAGCAGCTGGACAGCCACCACACCTGGCAAGCTATCATATGAAACGCATACATACAGCATTACCATTTTTGATCAACCAGAAACAGCATCAACATGACCATAAATTAGCTGACAAGTTAGGGGGGAAAAAAGCTGACAAAATTGCTAAAAACAGTTTTCCAACAGCCAGCTTGTTAAGAAATGTCGCTAACTTGTTGCATTTGCCAGATAAAAAGCTGACGGGCTATTTTTATTAGCTGACAGGAGTGATCTCTGAAAATATTTGTCTTTAGGGGTTTATAATTAACTGCCTTGTTAGATAGCCATGCATCAATCATTCTGTAAATTCCTTGGTACCAGACACACTGCCTCCTGTATTTTAGTTAGAAACTGAGTCAAACACGAAAAATAATCTCCACAAACAAGACGTTCCAACACAAACAACTCACGACATGTTCCAGCATGCTAATCCAAAATGTTAAGTGCAATGATACTTTTCTCTGATAAGGTCAAAGGTCATTACTGATTGTGAAGTACTTTTTAATAGCCACTCTGCTGCTAGAGTTTACAAAAAATGGTGCAAATTCAGAGTGAGCCAGATGAGATTAAGGGAGAAGGTCCATGTTTACATTGGTACTCATCGTAGCACATAAAGACCCGACACTTGGTCCTCTGCACTGAAAACTCTCCAAGGCCCAGTTACACAATCACATAACTGACTCATTCAACAGGCGATGCATTTGTAGCAGTTAATTTTCCACATCCGTATTAAATCATGACGTAACCCCGCAAGACTCCATGCCAAGTGCAGACTGGGTCCTCCCAGACCAGGAGCAAACATACCCAACAACGCCGGGCCTGTTCTGCTCAAAGTGCCAGAGCTCCGGCAGATTTCACAAACCGAGCTGGCTGCTGGCCGTCCCACTCATTTCCTATGCGCAGTAACAATAAGCCAAGACCTGAAGAAAATGTCTCACAACTGCAAGTGTCAGCAAAGACCTCTGAACTGAATACATTTCTGTAGTTCTGGAAGGAGAGACAGAAGCAGACAATCACACAAGTTTGACAGACCTGCCACAGACACAGCAAAATTATACCGCCCAGGTCAACCGGGAGGCTCTTTCTTGATCTCATCCTGCATTTTTAAGGACAGATTCTTGGAGGTACAGTACTTGGAAGACTGAGTGGTGATTTATCATGCATTAATGTATCAAGATGGTGATGTGATGTGGTCTGGACCTGAATTCCATTCCATTATGTTACATTATTGGCATTAGCAGACGCTCTTATCCAGAGCGACTTACATCAGCTACAGTGTTTTAACAACGTTATCCATTTATACAGCTGGATATTTACTGAGGCAATTGTGGGTTAAGTACCTTGCCCAAGGATACAGCAGCAATGCCCCAGCAGGGAATCGAACCGGCAACCGTTTGGTTACAAGTCCGGCTCCTTAACCACTAAGCTACGTTGCCGCCCCAGTAGGACTAGTCCTCAAAACCACACCACATCAAGTCACGGGACCAAGCCAAACTGGGTGAGACATGCCTGCCGCAGAGAGGTTCCGACTACCCTGCAAAAAGCCCCAGGTCCGGCCCAGAACATTCCGCGCTCAAAGATGCAACACGAGGACGAGGCTCCCACTCACCTGCCTGCATGTACTTCTCCAGCTGCTCTCTCCTCTGCTCCACCTCCGCAGGGGTCAGGGTGAAGATCTTCTTTGGAGGAAAGGCAGGCACCACATGGCTTCCGTACTCTTTCTTTATCTGAGGAGGCGAATGGGTACGGGCTCTTAGGCTCAGGTAGCATACTTCTACAGACGCGTGTACATATACGTGTGCAGGCCTGTGTGTGTGTGTGTGTGTGTGTGTGTGTGTGTGTACCTGTCATTTCAAAGTCTTACTCAGCAGCCAGAAAGTAATACACAAAAACACACTGCAGAGACTGTTCCTTAGTAGCTAGAATGTATCACCTTTACCATTTCACGTCCATCACTCTGACACAAAGTAAAGCTGAAATAACACAATAAATTGCTTAAGGAACTCGTCTGTTAATGGCTGCAACTACTCAGATTTTGAAAATGCTTGATACACCGTGTGCCATCATGCCATCATCAGGGAATCTCTTACTCTGTGATATCACCAGTAAAATGACAACATGAATCCACAGTGGGGGGGCAGACACATTCAAACATGTTGCTATGGGCCGACAAGGTCGTTCTGCCAATCTAATCAAGCCTCAGACTGCACTAGCGGGTTCTCCCAGCATGGAAGCAGAGCAGTAAGGTTCATATTTGCACAGCAATCAGGCTCTACAGGCTACCGAGAGTCGGTCAGGCTTATGGGTGAATGTTGCACTGCATAATTACCTATCAGCACACAACAACTGTGACTGTCACAGAAAACATACTGAACACAGTCTCACAGGATATCCATTCAACCTGCAGAGGCTTATTGTGCAAGAGAAGAATGCTCTGTAAAAAAAAAAAAAAAAGGCATTTATGCAAATACATGGTCTACTGCCCTTATGAGGACGCGATTAATATTCCAAATTTGCCAGCTGTAATTGGACGGGGGGCAATTATCACAGGTTGGCTGTGTCTACGCACCATGGCAACCCCTTCCATGGGGGAGCCTGATCGCACTTGGTCTGGCAGAACCTTGACCAGATAAACCCCCCATGTGGCCTGTTACCTAGCAACAGCAGTTTTTCAAGCTGGAAAGCACAGCTTTGAAGACAGAGACACTGGAGTTTGGCCTTTCTCTTCACTCGACCTGCACCCAGGTCACCTCACATCACCCTGTGTGTTTGCACATAATTTTTCCAGTTTGGAGTCTGTACAGAGGGTAATTCAGGGACACTAGAGGAAACTGTTAATAATGTCACAGTGACAGCATGTTTTTTTAATGTTTAATTTTAGCACACATCCTCAAAACCTAGTGGTTTTGTTTAAAAGTGGCAGATGGCCTCTCACATTTAAAAGACTCCAGGAGCTGTCGTATTGAAATATAAATCAGAGAGAATGTTTTGGCTGAACGTGCCATACAGTTATAAACTTGCCTTGAGAAGGCTGCCTGACACTGATGCCCACTGCATCCAGCACCCAGACGCTACCGAGACCTTGAGTCTGTTGTGACTCACGATGAAACATCGGCCCTGACAGTGCTACCGGGTTTGACCATAAAACCCCACGGACAGGAGAGGAGAGTACACTCAGCTAGTGCCACTGAAATTACTGCACTTCATACTGAAGAGGCGTGAGAGGACTGCGCACAACTTTACAGCTGCACGGTGCATTCGTGCGAATAACACGTCACTTCGTTTCACACGTTCTAAACAGAATGGAATGGAAAACGTCCTTCCCCAACCCCCCAACCCCCCGGCCTGGTGCAGTTGTTTACTTCACCCAATATGAATGCAAGACCATTTTCCTGTTTACAGGAGTGAAGATTGAGCAAATGGGAGTGCAGGCTCTGTAAGCCACAAGTTAATGAGAATCAAGGGGGAATCACTGGTGTTGCAATATTTATGTATTTGCTGTACAGCTGAAAAACCTGCCTTGTTGCTTTTAAGCAGTGCAGCTGTATGTGAAAGGGATTGGCAGACATATTAGGCCCCATCACACCCCTTGCTCACTGTCACCATGGTTTGCACAGTCAGTAACAACAGGTGTCTGAAAAAAGGTTTAGCATTTGAGAGGGATTGAGAGCCTATGTTCGAAATAAACGCCAGGGGAACACTTAATTAAATTCCTTGCTTTCCTTTAACATCAAAGCGACTGAAAGATCAGGGAAAACTGACGTGTATGATCCAGAGCCGTGGCCTTTCATACTGAGAAGAACAAACATGTAATCCCTCTTCTGAGCATAACGCCATCAAAACTCTAAACTCAGACAAAAATCCTGTCAACACTGTCAGGATGACATGAGAAATCAGAGGAAAGTGCTAAATGTGTAAAAAGCCCCTGTAGGAGGGAGTCTTTAACATCACTGAGCGTTGCTGCTGATCTGTTAGGGATAATTGGGTAAAAGAGAGCACATATTACATTATATTGTATTATATTATATTATATTATATAGAACACATCAGCATCAATAGATGAGTATTACTGATCTATTAGGGATAAGGAAATAACAGAAAGCAATGTGGGGGTCTGATACAGAGTGAGGAATAATCGGCGATTACCTGCTCGTGCAGGCCGAGGAGCTGGCTGTAGCGGACTCGACAGTGCAGAACTCCGTTGACGTGGATGTTGTAGGCCTGGAGGAGGAGACAAAAGGGAGACGGGGGTGAAAACAGGGTCTCTCAGCCCCGTGGAGCAGCAGCGGAGCCGCCGAGCTCCGGCTGGGCTGATCGATTGCCTCTGAAGCCTGGATCAGCGGGGTGGGGGAGGCCCGTGGGAGACCGCAGCGTCACATCCACACCATCAAAGGCTCTGAGGAAAGCAGGCAGGAGATGGACTGCGAGCAGGCTCTTCTACATCGATTTCTACGATACTGAAGGGGAGTGCTTTGTATTTTCAGCGCAGCCATTTCAAAACGTACAATAGAACTAAAATAAGCTAAGATAAGCTAAACTAAGCTACGATGATCAAATAACAACAAATCCAAATCACCCTGGGAGATGCAAGAAAATGATTATGTGGCTCTCGAGTGGCTCAGGCAGTTAATGCACTTGATCTTAGTGCAGGCTTAGCCCTACAGCCCAGATTCAAGCCCACCCGGGTCATCAGCTGACAGTGACCAGAAGCCCACAGCAGAGATACAAACTGCTGTCGTTCCTCCAGGACAGGGGTGTATGCATCAGCAGGGCCCCCTCACTTCCCTGCTCTCAGGTGCCTACGAGCAGCTCAGATGGTGCTGGGGAGAAGCGTCGATCCTCCCTGCTGCATTTCCTCTGCTACGCTGCAGGACTTGCAGCGTGAAATACAGTCACTGTTAGCGTGCAAGTACTTCAGAGGATCGCATTCGCGGCGCCCCAAGCACTCTCAGACGAGTGCACACACTGCTGCGCCAGACAGGCCCCAAAGGCAATTCCAGAGGGGGGCGTAAGAGGGAGGAAAAAACTAAAAAAACTATTAAAAACTATTCTGAACACTGATCGCAACGTTGCTGGTTACGAGTTACTGAAAGATGGTGCTATCCTGTAGCATGTGCACAGGCTGACAGGCATCTTCAGAGATGCTGAGAGACATGGAGGAGGGGGAATATCACCCCAGAGCGGCGTGTTTCACTTGCACAGAGAGACTGCTCAATTCTGAAGAGCGGCAAGCAGCAGTGACCTTGAATGACAAACTGCTTCACAGAACAATGTGGGCAGATGCAAGGAACCTTGGAGAGTGAAAGCACAAGAGAGTTGGCTCAGGAGACAGACATCCAGAATGGGTTTACTGACATTCCCTGTAAGTAATGTAGCTATTGCAGTTAGGGAGTTTAGTGAGTCAAACTTTCTGTAGAGGGTAGCTACCATCATGGAACACTATCAGGAATCATTAAAATGACATTACATTAAATTACATTATTGTCATTTAGCAGACGCTCTCATCCGCAGTGACTTACATAGGTTACAGTTCTTACATGTTCTCCAGTTATACAGCTGGATATTCACTGAGGCAATTGTGGGTTAAGTACCTTACCCAAAAGGCACAACACCAGTGCCTCGGAGGGGAACTGAACCGGCAACTTTTCAGCTGTAAGCCCTGTTCCTTTCCACCACATTCAATGGCCCATTGTAACTAACTGGTGATGTAAAAGTTACTGTTCCCCCTTTCATCACTCAGAATAATGGAGAGCTGCACAGCTGACTGCCCTGCTTGTTCTGCTTCTGTTACGATGTCTGACTCCATTTGGAAACTCAGACTGTACCCACATCCCATCCTCCCGCTCTTTGACTGTAGTCCATTCTACAGAGCATCTAGATGCAGGGGGAGCTGTCTCCAGATTAAGGTTCAACGTGACCCTAAACCTGACGGAAACACAGTCTGGTGGAGAAATGGTCAAGGAGCAATCATCAGTCAAGCAAGTAAAACAATCAGAGCACTGAAAAATCTGCATGCAATGTTATTTTGCTGTATCATTTTAAATGACCAAAAAACATTGGTTTGCATTTGGGAGGTGGCTGGGGTTAAGGTCACTCTTATTCCCATATCTGACCTGACCTTTGTGCCTATAAACTCCCAGTTTATAGAGTAAGATGGCCAAAAGGTAGAGGTACACATTAACTAGCATTAACTAATTATCCTGCAGAGTACACATTAACTGTAAGGCAATTAACTAAAGCATGCGAGTAACTGCCTCACATAATTTCCACTTACACACGCTCAACACAGTGAAAACAGAGCAAGGCCATAAATACTGGCCCCAGATCACCCTCGTGACTCCTCAGTTTATGGTTATGAATGAGGATGAAGGAGCAATCTGCGCATAGGGGCTCTCCCTCTGGTTTACAGTGCACCCTTTGGGGTTACAAAATTTAGACACTTGCTAAAACAAATTAAAGTTATGATTGGAGGAACAGGACCTGGGTGTTATCTCTGATAAATTTCCAAGTAGAAAAAAAAGAAAAGGAGGACCACCTGGTGTTTACAGACTCAACAATCACTGAATGAAGGACAGAGGTCTTTTTTTTTTTAAATTTCAGCAGTGGCACCGTGCCTGGATATTTCCAGCACTTTAGCAAAGTGTAATATAAGACTGTCTCGCTTACATTTCTGAGTTTAATTTGACATTGTTTGCAAAACTCTTTGATCAGACGTCTACTGTTTGCTTTGCGGGGTGTTGGAGCGTGTGATAATCGTGCCCCAGAGCACTTCTCCTTCTGCACTCCATTTGTTTGTTTTCACAAGAATTGTGCTGACTCTCTTCCCCCTTGTGCAAAGTTTATACTCAACACTGTGGTCATGTGACTGAACTAAATTTACCATCCCCATTTTTGAAAGACAAGCTGTTTCTAAAGTGCTGGCAGTTCAGCATTCTGTTTTTTCCAAGTCCAAACTTTAAACAGGACCATAAACTTCTTTAAAGCTTCCAAATGTGGAAAGCAGTGCTATTTTTAAGAACAAAGTGTGTAACTTTTATGATTCCTTATCCATTTCAAAGGTAGATTACAAGATATTAAACTTCAAGCACAACTATGCTGTGAGCAACAAAGCTACCAAATCTAACAGTATCAGTCACAGTAAAAGGCATATTAAAATAGTTTAATAGCAATAGAGCAATAAATAGCAACAGAGAGGCTGTGTGGAGTCAAGCCCTGGTCCCAATGAAATTAAATAGAAAATCAGGTGGGAATGGTCTCAAAAACATGGAATTTGTTATCATGGAACATATTATCAACAATGAATCAGAAGAATCTTTGCTTGGCCATAAAACTACCAATGACTGGATGATCACTACTTGACCCACAATGCACCTCTGCATACTTCTAATGCCAGCACATGCACCAACCTCAACTGCAGGAGAAAGTGGGTGATGTAAGCAAACAGCTATTACCATGTGGCAGGGTTCTCCCCATCTTTCTCCATGGCTGGTAGCCCATCCATCCCTGATGAGATATGAAATCATATTCCTGACTCTCTTATCATTGAAGATCCTATGACACTCATCAGCTGCCCACTGTTATGGCTAAATTCTCGGTTCACTGTTACAGCGAAACTGGGTTCTCACTGCTTATATCTAATCACGATCCGGTTTAACTGACTAAATAAATCCCCCTCTCTCTCTTCACTTCAGCTGTGTCGTGAACATTCTGGCACAAAATGGCCGCCGTGCATCCCCCAGGTGGGTGCTACACACTGGTGGAGGGTGAGGCGAGTCACCCCTGCCTCTCACTTCTACACCCTTTGAGATCCATGAAAGATGAATGCAATCCATTGCTGTCGCAAGGCACTCTTTCTGACTGCCTGCTGGATACATGTCTCCACTATTTGGAAATTACTTAAGGCTGACAAACTTTTACTGTACAACAGATTGTGACCAGCAGGGATGGTGTATGAACCTATCTGGATGTGTGAGACACAATAAGCTTGAGCGTAACTTGGACTGACAGGCAAGCTTTCCCTTACAGGCAGCTTTTGAAAACACAGTCCCTGTTTATGTAAGCCAATCGGGGGAAAGGGATGGGACCACGCAGGCCACAGACTGAAAGACTACCACAATTACAGAGGCTTAGACCAAGTGCTGTTTCATGTTGTGACCATAAACATCCTTAAATAAATTCATATTTGGAAGGAAGACAGTCAAGTATAACAGCGATTTTCAGGCTTTTTCAGATTTTTTCACCTGAATGTAGTTAAACAGACAAGCAAACATTACGGCATGAACAGATATTTTTTACACAATCCAGCTTGCAAATGCAAATGATACTTTAACAGATGGTTGAATGTGAGATTATTGAATGTGAAAAATAACTTTTTTTTTAAGTTAAAATATATTTGAATATGCTCTTAATGAGAAAAGATAAAGAAATGGATTCACAGCAAAAATCATGTGACAGTAAGCTAGCAACTCATAGCTATATCCCCACTAAAGATGGGATCTACCTAATATGTTTATGTTGTTCATTTGTGTGGTGGCACAAAATGAATTTATTGTACTAATGACATTATTTCCTACTTGATATGATCATCCCTTAATGTCTTTACTTACTTACAGCACTAATAAGTATGTATTAACCACATTCAGGATAAGTCATGCAAATGCTTTTTCAGCATTTTCCAAAAGTGCCAATCACACTTATGTACATAAACCAATAAATGTACAACTTTCACAGGTAGCTTGAAGGGTGCAATTCTTATTGAATTGTCTAAATAAAGTATTGCAATTAAGTAGACTTCACACACATATAAGGACAGTGTACACATTTAATGCAAGGGTGATTTTATTTGATTTGCAATTGATTTTATTTCTTGACTAAAATGGATGCAAGGATGCTACCCCTCATAAGTGTTAGCTTTTTGTGTGTCACAAATCGGTGCCTTGGTTTGAAGTACCAAGAGTTGCCTCCATTCATGTTGACCAAGGTGTCTATTGTGGGCAGGACTGAGAGAGGGCCTAAGACTATATTCAATGCTTCATTTTGTGATCACATGCACTGGGGAACTGTTCATAGCTATTTTTGTTTGCTTTTGTTTTCCAGCTGTAATAAACCTGGTAATTATGGTAAAGCTCATCTTCTTCATTGCTACTGTAAATTCCTTCACCAGCTGTCCTTGTCCTTGTCCAGAATGGTTCAGAATGGTCCAGAATGGTGTCGCTAATACTTACTGTATGCACTTTTGTACGTCGCTTTGGATAAAAGCGTCTGCTAAATAAATAAATGTAAATGTTCATCTCCCAATACTAAGTCTTTTCCAGAAAACCAGAAAACCTTTCCAGAAAACAAATTTATTTAAAATTGCAACAGCATATAAGCTGTAATATAAAATTACAGCAGCGTATAATAAAAAATTAAAAGAGTAACTGTAAGATAATATTTCTCTCATCCACCCTGGGTAACCTTTAAACAGCACAATCCATTTCTTACACTACTTTATTGTGCAGATTCAATTGCACAGCAATGCACAGCAATGAGCAGCTCTTAATGCGATATTATCACCCAACAGCAGACAAACAGCTCTCTGTTTGACACTAGGACAGCGGTGGACGCTACAGACAAATTCCCAGACGCGGTCTGTTAGCCACAGAAAACGAATCGTTTCCATTTCAAATTCACCGTAAAAAGCAAAACCAAACCTTCCCTAAAGACATCACCCCCCCACCAACAAACCACACAAAAAAAAATCACACACAAAAATGGCATTGTTCAGAAGCCCAGTCCATGAAACCAGGTTCAGCTCAGGCCAGAGATGAAAGAGGAATGACTGTATGAGCTGGCTTGGACTGGCTTGCTGCACAGGCCTTTATGATGTGCCTCGGCCAGCACATTTGTTTAACATGTATTTGACTGTACTGCATAAATAAATACGCTTGCTGTCAGCAAGGGGTACATCTACTGTCAACACAAACTCGCTTTCGACACCCACAGCTTCATAAGGTTTGCTGAGCTCCCTCGAACCACTCATGACTGGCCTAACCAGCTGGAACTGGAGTGAGGAAGGTCTTCAGAAGTAAGGGTGGGCTGGCCTGACAAAAATACGCAAGCTAAGAGACAAAGCTATGTGTAAATCACTGCTTTCCACTCAGACCGGAGGAAACAGATCTGATTCATCAAGAGGGATTTGCAGTTTGCTGCATTCTCCCCTTTATGCAGCTAGTGGGATATATTAGGCTTGTCTGGACGCGAAAACAACTGCGCTTATGACGGAGTGCTGAGGCACAGGGAATGCAATCCGATGACGCACTCGCATGCAAACTGCAGCTACTCCTCGTGCTACAAGTCGCCCGGAGCCACTGACATCACCTGAGCAACCTGCGGGTGACGACGAGTTGCAGGGTGCCTGAAAGCAGCGAGACGAGTAACCCCTGCTGACAGCTGCCACTATCCGCAGCGTAACTACAGCAAGTTATTACCAACAAGTTACCAGCAAGTTATATACCACCTGCGGGCTCCCGGGCATCACCAGCTGATGACACTGCAAGTACTTTAACTTCCGAGCTACTCAGGAGCTCTCTTACTGTACTCTTAAAATGAACTCATATTCCTTTTTTTTCCAACCAGACCAATTAATATCGGACCATGAAGGTCTCAACTTATTATTTCTATAATCACTAATGTTTGCATCTTTGTAAGGAAGCACCGACACATTTCATGTGCACGAGTCCAACCTCATTCAAATGAGAAGATGAGCATTGAGCAAGGTCGTGTTAAAATGAATCAATGCAGGAAAGCCCCACCAATTCCCCTCCACTGGCACAATGGAAATGGCATTACTTCAAAGCCATACACTCCTGCATATAGCTATACAAAGGTATACATTCCTACACATTCCTGATAAGCCATGTTTGAACAACAACATACTGGAATGAGGGAGAAAGCTTGTGGCATAAATATTTATACCTCTGAACAACTGCACCCATAAATCAGTGATAGCCGTCTCTTGGATGCATTCCATGACAGCCCACTGCTGCAATGTAAACATAAACTATACTATCATTCTGCACATTCCCTTAACTGTAAAAATAGCCAGTTCCATGCATCAGTTAACACCCAGTCCTGTTTCTACCAGCACTACATTATTCAGGATTGCTATTGAAAGACACTAGAAACCCTACCTGTGGCGGAGCTGCTGCGGTTGTCCTGTCACACTACCCATGAGCAAAATGGTGCTATTATTAGTCAACCAACTCATTTCAGCTTCATAGCATCTTCACAGTTTTCAAGCATGTCAAACTGATTCTGAAAAGAATATTAGGAAAGCTTTTGGAAGTTTTCAATTGACAAAATCCTAGTATAAAAAGAGATTAACAATAAAATCCCTCAGCACCAGCCTTACTTCCTTTTACATATACAGCAAGTATAAAGGAAGCGAGAATGTGCCATCAGGCCTGCAGGAAGTATGCGCAGCCATAAAGAAAGATTTTGCTCACGCAGGAATTCCGCTATTGAAATGCAAACCTCGTTCCCACTCTAGCCCACTGCGAGCTCTGCACATTCTGAAGGCTGGCTGCGTCAGTGCGGGCAATCCTTCAGAATTAGGACTGTCTCCGTGCTCGGCATTTCGAAACAACGAGGTCGCAGCCCCCTTTCAACCTGGAGGGGTTCTGTAGTCATAAACCGAAACGTATCCAAAGAAAGACCCAAAACAGGACATGAAAATTAACGCAGTGGAAAAAACTATGGAAATCGTTTTCTGTCCACGTACTGTATCTACTGTAAGCATACAATGTTGTAGGCTAGTAAAGACATCTGATATTATTTCCCACAGTGCTCTGGCTTCAGCCACTTTATTCTTCAGGCCAATTAGCAGCTGTTTTGTAAGAGCTGAACAACATCAGACTGTGTAAAGTACCACACTCACTCACTCACTCAAATGATCTTGTGCCCTTTAACTTTCACTGCCACAATTCCATTTCTCTTAAAAGTAAGGTCTCAAAAGACACTGTCGGTTTTTCTTCTGCACGGCCTTTGAAAGATGTTAAATGTGTCACAAAGTGTACTATATCAGATGACAGGCACTGCTCCACCGATGCCATGCAAACAGCTCACAGGCACCTGACTAATCAGCGGGTGTCTGAGGGCAGTGAGACAAGGAAACCCTGGCCAACTTATCCAGCCCTATGTCTGGCAGTAGGAAGCCAACTTCTTCTGCTGCTGTGGAATCCTAGTCATTGTCAGCAAATGACACAGCCAAATTCAACCCTGGGCCACAGGGATCAGCCTGCACTCAAAGAGGACGTCCTGCGAACTGAGCCACTTGGGACACACATTAAATCTGTGACCATGCCAGTTGGCCATCATGACAGCAGCTAACTTGCTAATATTATAGAACCCCCGAAAATAGCTGTGATAATCCTTAGCAAGACAAATACGTTTCACAGGCTTTCTGATTCTCCACGCACATAACTGAAATCTAGTTGCCTAGTTACGTCACAAGGTACTAAAAAAAAATCTTTGGTTTAGTATTTCTGTCGAGGCATCCACATACAGCAGAAAAACATCTGAGTGGAGAAAAAGCCTTTCATCAGGGCCCACTGTAGTAGGTATCCATTTTGAGAGACTAAATTCAATTGATTTAATAACTAAACCACAAGCTAATTTGAAATTGTTTCCTGCTTTTGGAAACCACTTCAGAATGCACTTGTCTACTCATACTTCTCTCTGTAGATTGCAGAAAACGACATGTGCAAATCACACTACTAACAGATCTCAAGGACGACTGCGAAGTGCCAAATGGGTGAAAATTAGCATTTCGGGGTTTGGGGAGGGAGGGTGCTCTTGACATAACAATCTGAAACTTCTAAATCAAGCAGTCATCTCTTTCAATCTGTTAAAATAAACTCGTGAACTTAGTCTGTTTATACAACAGGTCACAAAAATGACACTTTCACATGGAGAGTAACATTCCTTAGGTGAGATCAAGAGCGTGAGATTAGGAGGTCTGAGAGTGATAGTACACAAGATGGCCCCAATGCACATGTCTCACACTGTGACAGTTCAGATGCCTGTTATTCACCCCATTGATCATTTACAGATAAACGGACTCCAAACACTTAGCTAAGCATCAGACACGGTCTGCCTTTTGTGCACTAAACTGACTGGTGTCTAACTGTGCGGAATCTGAATTGATATCCGTTTCATGCTGCACAAGCCTTCTACAAAGAGGGATAAGGGTGGGAGGGATAATGTGATGACCTTCACAAGGTCACCTGGGAACTGCATCAAAGTGCAATGGAAAATGTACAGTTTTGACTACAGTTTTAAGCAACATTTAAATAAAAAGCGAGCGGCTTCAACTTTTCAGGACCAACACCCTTCCATGCTCTAAAAGCTCATACCAAGAACAGAAAAAAACATACTTTTGCAGGAACGTATTAATTAAGTGGCCCTCACACATGAATTACACAGGCAGAATGGCATTCACTCATGCAAGGGTGTGAAAATGTGTGGAACAAAACGGAGATTTGCCACTGTGAAACTGATTCCTTGCTTTCCGATATGCATACATTGCAACTCTACTGTAAGGAACAACAAATTACAATATTATTAACCTATCTATCCCTTGATATTTGGTAAAACTTCATTACTTAGGCTAACCCATACGTTGGAAGTAAGTAAGATTTGACAATCAAGGCAGTGTTTCTCAAAAGGACTGTCTTTGGCTTTCTGTATCTCATGAGTGGGTGGTCATCTCCAGCCCATAATTATTTTCTCTATAATCTTTTTCACCCCCAGGCAAACACTAACAGACCTAATAAAGAATGACCCCCCTCAAAATATTATATAGTCAGCACAACTCATGGCCATGAAAACAAGATATGCCTGAAAGAAGACTTTTCCTCTGCATCTGCGAGGAAGACAACAGGATATGAGGGAGTGAAAGAAATGAGGCAATAAGCCGAATGAAATGTGGAAGACCTTATGGCCCTGAGCCCTCAGCAGGTTCATACCTATTTAAAACCTCAAGGCAACACCACGCTCATCAGGTAACCAATAAGATGTAAGTTCGGTTAAAGCCAATGGATTACCTTCTAGAACACAGGAATGCCATAAGAATCAAAAGGTGATGTGATTTAGCAGCTGATAGACCAGACCAAAAGCTAACGCAAGGCACAGTAACCAGGTGCGAGGCTCAGATGCAGGATTCCAGCCAATCTAAATTCAAAGCAGCTTGTTCTTAACTGTGGATAACCAATTCAAGCAAATGTTGTTCTTTTTCCCTAACTATAAAGTAAATTATGAGGTTGACAGCCATTAAATTTAACAAAAGACACCAAGAAATGCAAAAAAAAAAAAACACTGCTGCAAAGAGCTATAAAACATTAGGTTAGCAACCAAGTTCATTTTGGTGCCAGCTAAATAGAAGCTACAACCATAGATCCACATTCATCATCACCAAGTCAAATAGGTCTCCATTTCTGGCCTCTAACTGTGTGTGTGTGTGTGTGTGTGTGTGTGTGTGTGTGTGTGTGTGTGTGTGTGTGTGTGTGTGTGTGTGTGTGTGTGTGTGTGTGTGTGTGTGTGTGTGTGTGTGTAAGCATAAATCAACAGCAAGAAGGGTAGCAATCAATCACACAACAATCCTCTATTATCAAACCCGACTGCACTGTCCCTGCTGCTCTCCTATTTGGTGTCAGGACAGCTGTTTTTCCAGGTATACACCATAAGAAAACGCTACATGAAAAATACCAATGACACCTATTTCACCTTTCAAGGGACCTGCAGGTGTCTCAGACTCTAGCCTTCTTGCTCACCATCATAATGACAAAAGTTCTGTCAAAGGAATCTGAGGCCATGCCCAGTTACCAAGAGAGCCTGTCCTTTTTCGTCAGGACCTTAACAAATCCACAATGGAAATCTGACAACCATGCCCACAAAAGAAGGAATCAAACCTTTGTAAGAGAAGTAAACCCAGTTTTGCACAGTTCTGTAACAAAGAGCCATTCTGTCTGCTCCGGTTGGAAATGGCCCTGTGACATTACTTTCAGCGGTACACAAGATACCATTTGCGCAAAACTATAATGACCATGTCTCATTGCTCACTGCGGTCTTTAAATGTCCTCTTCAATCCATCTTTATTTCAGGCACAGATTCAACAGCAATCCAAAATATTTTAGTATCTCAGTGTACCATTTCAGCAACACGTATACAACAATGTATTTCTCCACCTCTAATGTTGTTAAGCTGGAAGTTTTTCTTTTGTTTTATACTGTTCTATTGTTAAAGTATTTACTGTGCTTAGGTTACGGTTTCACTACATCCAAAGGAGAATGGCTGTCATCGTTACAAACAAGACAATCTGGGTTTAATCTGAGTGTGTGCAAATAATGCAAAGAATATAAATACCTGAGGGAAAACACGTTGCATACAACGTCACAGCACAATACTATCTGAAAGACAATTTCAGCAGCCGTCTAACACACATAATTCAAAAATTGTGAACATTTACCTACGCCTCGCAACATCTACATCACGAATTCACTTAAAGATTACAGCGCATAAGATTTTTTCCAAAGCCAACTGCCCTGTTCAGATAGATATTGATCACTTATTGATAAGGGTATTTACATGTGAAATTATTTGATTGCAATGATTGTTTAACCAAATGCCCACTTGAGGCACTGCATTCTTACCGAGAGAAATGTCACTTTTCGGTTTTAGTCTACCCTTTCTGAAATATCATTAACTTCAAAATTGTTCTGGCTCACTGCACTTGGATCAACATACCAGCACAGAATTACTCAAGATGCGGCAAAATAAATGCCTAAGTCCCCCAGTTCTGTATGCGATGTAATGGCGCATACGACCATTGCTACAGACTGAATATTAATCGCGATGGTGAGGTTAGAGGGACCACTGCGCCAAAGAGATAAAGCAATGAGTCAGTATCAGTAAATGTGTGATACTAGACGATCTCCAATATATGCAGTTTGTTACGGAGTAGACTCTTGGAAACCCATTTAACGTTAATGGGTACCAAAGGCAACTGCAGACGAATGACAAATCGTCTCATGCACCATACCCATTCAACATTCAAAATGCTCGGCTGGTCTCAGACCATTAAATTTGCAGTCAAAATACGAGCGCGCCACATTAAAACTTTTGGTACGCGACACGTTGATCCCGTAAACGTCGAGGTTTTCGAACTGACAGATTTGCTGATTGTGTTTGTCAAAGAAGAACACTGTTTGCGGCTACCTGTACTTAAAACTGCACTTTAAATCTTTTCACAACGTGCAAGCCTAAAACGGTATCTCCCGGCAATGGAAAAATGTCTAGCCAATAGCCCATATTGATAACATTAATGCACTCATGCACAGGCTTTGCTAATTCTACCAATTGCCTCCAAAAACATATAGTTACACATATAAAATGGAAAAAGGTTTAGCTTGCAAAATGACATCTCAGTTGTTCGATTTTCAGGCGTGTTAATCACGTGTATAACAAGTTGAAACAATAAAAAACGCAAAGATGAAAACGACAGCACACAGGACGTGCGTAAAACCTTTAACTCACCACATATGTTGATCCATTTTCACCGGAGCGAACTTCCGTCTCAGGAATGGAAAAATGCATTTTATTATTCAAATGTCGCAAAGTCCTTCCAAACAATGCTCTGTGGGGAAAGGCACCAAAAACCTACTGTAACAGCCCAAGGGGTATCTATGCACAGCCGGATGGCTATTTAGGAAGCGAGTGGTCTCCTTTGGAAGGTCAGCTTACTGAGGTCTCTTGCCCACTGAAAGCTAATGAGAGACGGGTCTTCTTTCTCCAACAGTTCCTTAATAAATTTTAACAAAACTTATTTGAAGTCAAGAGCTAAACTTTCCCTAATATCCCCGCAGCAGCCATGTTGCGACTGAAAGTAATTCTGCCTTCGCTGTCGCCGTTTATTCGCCGTATTTAGCAGAATTTGTCACTCAAACGCTAAATAAATGCTAACGCATCTTTTGCAGAAGCAGAAAACAACGACACAGGTTGGTAATTCCATTCAATCGCGTAGCGTGTCAACTTCTGGGGAACTCCTTTAGAAAATGGGTACTTTGTTTTTGCAAAAAACCCCCGTCTGAGGTCTTAATGGTACATACGAATGAGAAAGAAAAAACATTCAAGGTGCCGGAGAAGCTAGCTCTCGTTTCTCCTGAAAAGGATTTCTTCTGAGCACGGCTGACAGAAAGCAGACATGAAAAAATGTGATTTATCAAATCCTCCTTCGCTACATATTAATGATGATGTAGGTATTTACGTTCAATAGCTTTCCACTTGTACCGTTCGCTCACGGGCCATTGCAACAGACTCATGGATTAAACTACTGCAATGAAAAGGGGGGAACATTATCATTTTAATAACAAAAAGCAAAAAAACACTACATTTACAAAAGTAGAGAAACATAAATTAAAAGTATTTATTTATAGGGCAAATGCGTTTTTATGAACTGTAACTTTCATGATCAGTGTGTCACACACGAATAAAATGCCCTGGCACCCCTTGTACTTTGATGGTACCTTCTAAAGTGTCAGCACGGTCAAATGACCTCACGATCGTAGATCGTTGCACTGACAAATGTTTAATGAATCGGTACCTATTTGTATTGACATATTTGTGTGCTGTCAAAGAGGACCTCATTACAGCCCAAATGTGGGACTCGATAGTTTTGTGAGGAACCTGGGCGTTGTGCCAATGATTCTACTTGTTTGAAAGGTGTGAAATATTGTCCATGAACGAAGTTGAGAAAACGTGAAACTTGATGTCTTGGGTGCGAGACACAAGGCTGTCGATTGTTGTTGAATATTATTGTTTAACATATTAGGATATATAAGGTGCGGCATTATTTCTGCTCCAACTAATATAGCCTAAGATGTTGTGTCTTTTTAAAGGTGGACAATTGTTGTAAATAATTAAACCATATCAACCACTGCCTACCAGGTCTATAGAAAAGCCGGGAGAATAGACATGCAATTATCTCAGCGCGATTTGTAATTCAGTCAAAATAGATTAAAGAGCTTGTTTTATTATTTCTGTGCATGGCAAATGATAAGTAAATATTATCTGAAGATACGTTATCATGGGCTTGGGTTTCTTTGCACTACGCACCGAGGTATTGATAGCCAAATCTTACGCTTGTCTTTCCGCAGTCACTTGCGAGCAGGTGACGTATTAAAGGGCAACACTGCATCATTGCGCACGGACGTGCTCAGTCACGTGATGTTTCTACAGGTCACATGATTCAGGCTGTGTCAAAACTGAAAATGACAGCAGGACCTGAACGGACGTTTACTGCTGTTGTGTTATTGGTCATCCTTGTCTGTTTTGATGCGGGTTTCCTACAGACTGCATTCCAGGTAGGAAAATTAATATGAATTTAGCTACTTGATGAACGTTCCACTGAAACACTGTTATCTTATTTTGTTTCAGTTAACATACGCCAGGCTTCTTCGCCAGCTTGCAAGGTAGCTGGCCACCGTGTACGATACTGCACTTGTGGCTAAACCTTGAGACGTCAAACCCCGTCATCAGATGTTTCACCCCGATATCTCGGTTCCGCAGCTGCCCGGCTGGGCTAGTTGACGCGTTAGAGACCAGTCCAACCAAGTGAACTGTTTCCAAGTTACTCAGCTCCACGTGTTACTTGCTTCACAGGTGTGTCGTGTGTGTAACGGCACGTTGCAGAACGGAACAGCGGTGGGGGATTTCTGCGCAGCGAGGTCCGGGCAGATCGACGGCCGCTGTTGCCTCGGGATGCAGGCGCAGGTCGCCGAGTCCATCATAGGGTAGGAAGTGGCGTAGCCGCGACCGGTCGCGGCAGTGACTTGCATCCATGCGGGAGAACTGTGCCAACACCTTTTTTTTCCTTTCACCTACTTTCTACTAAGTATAAGAGGTTTAACTAAACTAAATAAACTTTAACTAAAGAACGGATATCCATCCTCCATACCAGTTGTGTGTCTGTTATTTATTGTATCCCACTAAATAATCTCTTTCAGATTAGACCTGTCAAATTGTTCCCTAAAACAAGTTGATGACCTACATGAAGCAACAACAGCCCAAATGATGTAGGTGGAAAAAGTCTGTATATTCAAATAGT
Source organism: Megalops atlanticus (assembly GCA_019176425.1). Lineage (NCBI taxonomy): Eukaryota > Metazoa > Chordata > Actinopteri > Elopiformes > Megalopidae > Megalops > Megalops atlanticus. Next base: position 7,207,527 of record CM032892.1, on the reverse strand, counting down.
TAGTAATTAAGAAGTAATTACATTACAATTCTATATTCTCGCCTGTATTTGCATATAAAAAGGTTAAAATTGATCTCTCTATTTCTCATTCACTGCTCAATAGAGATCTTTCAGCCAACCCCATTTTCAACCTGAATGACACACTCTTTCAAGGCTTTACACAGCTGCAATACTTGTAAGTAACCTAAATTTGCCTGAATATTTTTGGTTTGACACTAATGGTAGATATTTTTATATTGGTATATATTACGATAACTTGTATGTTTTTTCAGCAATAACAATAACCCCAACAGTCATAATGACCTTCCACTAATATCACTTTAATTGTACTCACTCTAATTGTATAAGCACTGACCAGTGCCATTTGTGATTTTAGGTTGTTGCCAGTAAAGCTGGATTGCCCAGGGGGAAATGCATCCTGGGAAAAGGTGGAGACTAGAGGGAATGTTTGCCTGTGTGAAGATCAGAGGAATTCTTGCTATCAAATGGGGAATATATGTACGTCACAGTGAACTTGTCCAACTTGTCCAACTTGTCCACATCACCTGCCTTCATAAGCCCGTTTCATTGCTGTAACTTAACAAACCTGAAGTTGTTTCTTAGGCCTAACATATATGTAGTGTATATCAAATTTGACTTCTTCATTGTGATCTATTTTCTAGTGCTGTGAATGAGGGAAATGATATAATTCTAAACGGAATTTCAATGGCTGTCAAGTCAAACTGAAAGTGTTTTTAGAAACAAATAGGAACTCATCATCACACTGATAGGATAACTCTTTTTTTTTTTTTTTTTTACATTTTTTACATGTTCTCTTCTCAGCCTGGGACTGTCCTGAGAACTCCCTATGCACTCCAAATGGACCAAGCTTTTTCCAGTGTAGCTGTGCAGATAATCACCATGGATACAAGTGTCTCAGGGAGGTCAGTGAAGTGAACAAGATCCCAGATTGTTTCTAGATTACTTCCACAAGAAAAATAAAAGTCCTGCTTTTTCAATATCTGTCAACAAGTCAGTCCATTGATTTTGTCATCCGTGAAGTGGTTACTGATCGCAGGTCCTAGGTGGTCTTTCATTCCCTGCAGGCACTTAACCAAAACATTCATCTGATCATTGTCTTGACTGAATTGATTTTTAGCCTCTTTCCCCAGTTGTGAGACCTTCAGTAGATTTTTAGGAGACCTGCTGGAATACAGCCCTCCAACACCTGTCATGTCTCCTCTCCTTGAGTATTAGAGAGTTGTGGAAATAGCGTGGGGGAAAAAAAAAAGTCACCACACAAAAGAGGGAAAGTGTCTCCCTCCAGAGAACGCTATGAAGAAGAAAATAAACTGAAAACAAAACACAAAAAAACCTCTGTCTGTGTCTGTCACAGGGCGAGTTTCCAATGATTGAAGTGTTGGGGATCTTGGGAGCAGCCACGGTCCTGGTGTCCGCCTTGCTTTGGGTTACGCAGCGACGCAAGGCCAAGTCCATCTGAGTCCCCTGCTCAGGGAGTCAGAGCATCAGGACAGCCTGCACACAGCTCCATCATAACCCTGACCCCCCCAGCTCTGAGTGCACTCACCAAGCCATTCATCAAACTGCTGACGACAGAAGGTGGGAGAGGGTGGGGTGTCTGTGCACATTTTAGAGGGGTTTTTTTTATTATTCATTTTAACTTTATTTTAAATTTGAGCCAGCTGGTACTTTTAAAAAAGTGATTTATGTGTAAACAGAATGTGCCAAAATGTTTTAGATTTGTTTTTATAGACAACCATATTGTAAGGACTTTAAGATCCATTTTTCATTTTATTCAAATGCAAGTTTACAGCCAGTTTTAGTTACAACTGTAGGGGGTAAGAAAACCAAATTCGGCATTATATGGCATTTTAGACTTCCATTCTAGACTTATCTTCACGTCTGCCTACTGTACAGTACATAAGATACACAAAGATAGTTTTACAGTTATATTTTATTGATTTAAAAATATGCTGGCACTGTTCTGCATTTTATCATAGTGGACAATACCTTGATGTATTGACATCATTACTGAAGTCCCTGGTTGTCTATTACCACTACACTTTGGATGTGTTTCATTCCAGCATTCATACAATGTCACAAGTGAATTGGTAATAACTTACCTTCATCAAAAACCACACCTGGTTTGTAGGCTGTGGTATGTATAATAATGGTTTGTATAACCATTTCAGCCAGTCCAGCATCCCAGAAGTGTCATTACAATTGATACATATTTATTTGTTGTCCAGACGTTGAATTTCTTTTTCAGATATAACTGTAACTTCAGGTAACAGTAATTGTCTAAGTTTGTAAATTTAAACATTAGGAAAGACACTGGAACTTATCTGAAATGATAATGAGTACGAGACTGTCAGGTGACTTCTGCCAGAGGAAAAGTGGCACTAACCACTCCAATGTAATACCTCTTCTTTTTTTTTTTTTTTTTTTTTTGCAAAAAGCAATGTATGGATCTACAAGTTAATTTGCTGCAACCAATGTTGTAATTTGCAAAAAAATAAATGCACTGCCTTTCAGCTTTAGTGTCATTCTTCATGTACATATTGGCATGCAAGTAAGAACATCTACTGATTTTATACTGTAAGATGAATGTACTGTACTGTAAGATGAACTTTGTTCATTGAATATCTCATCTTTATTAATTATTACACACATGTGGTATAGAGTAATCTTTACCTGACACATTTATGTGGTTTTCAAATGAGTGGTCTCCCTTCTTCACAATGACAAGATGGTATATAGATTCATTGCTCTAAACTGCCAAATTGCTGAAAGTGACAGTCTGTTCAGAGCCAGCTAGCCTGATTTTGGCTGCACTGTTTGCTGGGTGATGTCCTTATTGAAATACAAGTTGACAATCCATGCGTTACAGATTACTTTGGGCAAAGTAGCAACACCTCACTTGTAAAGCAGCATTCAAGAGCGCAATGCAGTACTACCTGCAACTGCCTGAACAAGGAAATAAAAGACGACAGGGCCTGGTTACAAACAATGTTCCATTTTAAATATGTTTATTGCATGCCAAGGAAAGCATGGTATGCACGGACACACACGGCATTCTGGGAACGCAGCGGGGCGGAGCCTCACTGGTCCACGTTCTTCACCCGCAGTACGACTGGCACTGAGGTGCAGGGGATCATCCCCAGGTCTGTGATCACCAGGTCCACAAAGTCCGGCGGCGTCACGTCATACACCAGGTTCAGCAGCCCCAGCGAGCTCACTTCCTGCCAGCGCTCCAGCTGCGTCTTTCCCTTCCGGGTCACTATGAGGTCGTCCGGGTCATCTGGACAAGGGAGTGAGAGACCACGTCAACACGGCAATCATTCAGCAAAGCTCATTTTTTACTTTTCATTCATTACACAGCCTTAATTTGGCTCAACTAAAAAAAAGGGAGGAGGAACATGAGTTTGGGAAATGAGGATGTCTGGGGTATCCAATGTTCATGAGCTTTCAGGGTAAAATTCAAGCTGTTGACACTGTATGACAATGTACATTTGGATGACAAATTCTTAATGTGTAAACCTTCTGCAAACAAAGGATGCGGATACGTGGAGACGTAGGATGTGAACACCCCCCCCCGTACCTAGCTCGTTGGACACGAAGGAGTCGGTCTGCACTCTTTCACAGAACTTGTACGTCTCGCAGCACACCAGCACGGGCACGTTGTAGGCCTTGGCAACCAGGGCGATCTGCGACGTCCCCACGCGTGACATCACATAGCCATTCGCCAGCAGAGCGTGGGCTCCAAGAAACACTTTTGACACCTGAAACAGAGACAGAGAGAGAACATTTCAGTCAGCGCCTGTAGCCACACCAGGAGGTGAACCACCATGACATCAAAACACGTTTACTGTAGTCTCCAGGTCACAGTTCTCACAGAGAAAGCCCACAAAACCAACCAGTAAAAATAGAGCTCTTCCTCTTCCCCTGAACACAAGCGTAATTAATGTTCTGCTGTGAAAAAGGCCGCAGTCTACTGCACACAGATATACAAAGAGAACATGACATTATTGTCATTTAGCAAACGCTTTTATTCAGAGTGACTTACATAGGTTACAGTTTTTTTCATGATATCCATTTATACAGTTGGATATTTACTGAGGCCATTCAGGGTTTAAGTACCTTGCCCAAGGGTACAAGAGCAGCCCCCTAGTGGGGAATCGAACCAGCAACCTTTTTGTTACGAGCTCTGCTCCTTACTACTATGCTACACTACCATTCTCCTGCACGTAGCTATACAAAGGAAACATCTCTGTATGATCAAAACAGCTTCATAAGTGGAATTACTTGAAATGATCTAATTCTACCCATAAGTGGCTTCTGCAGTCAACACTAATAAAAGACCCATTACGTTAAAGCGATGCAGCGATGAACATAATGAGTGTTATGGTGTGAGTAGGGTGGAGGCTCACCTCCGGCATGATGTAAGACAGGGTGGAGATCAGGACGTAGGTGCAGTGGATCCCTTTCTTCACCAGCCGCCTCAGCGCTTCCCTCCCCTCCAGCCTCGGCCGGCTGTCCACCACGATGACGCGGAACTTCCTCTCCTTCTCGAAGGCCTCGAACAGGATGTGGTTAACCAGGGAAGAGCTGGGGGGTATAGAAGGGGCCAGGCCGGGTCAGAACAGGGTCAGAAGAGTGTAAGGCAGGGTCAGGAGAGTGTTGAGAAAACAGCTGGGCAGGTTCAGGAGAGGGTCAAGTGTTGTAGACAGGAGTGGGGGAGGCAGGCATTTCATGGTCCGTTTACTTGCTATCACCTCTGCGTGCTTTTATTAAAATCAAGTGTACGCAACTACTCATAGAGTGTAGGATCCTCAGTGGGTACTATTGTCCAGAAAGTGAAAAATCGTTAATGTGCACTACTGCCCATAAGGTGTAGTGTCCTTAGTGTACACTACTGCCCAAAGAGTGTAGAATCTTTAGTGCACACTACTGCCCACATAATGGTATGGTATCTCCACTGTGTATAACACCTCTAAAAACATGTGGTTAATCATGACTGGTCTGCTTTTACAAGCTGAAATGGAGAGGCAATATGAACCAACAATACTCCCCTCTGACACATATCATATTGGTGCATTTGCCTCAGGCTATCAAAATCTAGTTTTCTGTAGTCACGGGTTGTTACTGTCACTGTGCCTCCTTCATCCTGACCTTAGGGTCAGTGGGAAATGAAAGAAAGGGAAGTTCAACGCCCTTACCATCCGTACACCAGAATGACATCACCATCGCTGATTTTCTCAATGGCGTATTTCGCAATGGCTTTAGCAGCCAGCTGAATCTTCTCTACGATGTAACTGTCAATGCACTTGAGCAGTCTGTCCTTAGCCTGAAAGGGTGAGTCAGTGAGTCAGTGCACTGTTTCACACGCAATCTCCGATGAGCTCTGCTGCTCAGTACAGCCAAAATCCTCTTTGTGCTCAAATCTGATGAATGGAGCTCAGAAAGTGCCAACTTTCTCACTCAACACTTTCCATGTTGTGTAAGAAAATGTTTTCAATGTATTATTCACAGTTACAGAGTATACACTGCAGTTAGATTTAATCTGAATAGGTCTGGAAAAATGGACAAATACAGGTAAATATGATCCACTGGTAAAATGTTAAATCCAAACCCACTTACAGAGCTACTGTTGATTGTCTTCGGTTTGCCAATTAAGGCTTTAACAATCAAGAGAAATTTCAACAGGTGAAACCAGCTCCGTCTACACAGAAGAGTTACCAACTTACCTCTTCCTCTTTACACTGACTAGGGATGTTGGAGATTTCCTTTTTGATGTACTTGATTGCATTTCCCATACTAGCTGACAGAGGGCGACATTGATTCAGAAAACTGAAATAAATAATAAAAAAAGATTATGTTTTTATTGCTTATCCAGAAATAAGGGGAATACAACAATTCATTTGTTTTTCACTGTTCATATTGTTCATATTTCACTGTATCATATACCAATGAGCTGGGCCTTATAGCTCAAACGAGAGGAAAGACAAACCAGAAATTATTATGTTTGGTTTATGGTTGCATTTAAGTTTATGGCTGATGCAACATTGAAACCTACACTGTGAAGTTCAGAATGCGTCATATTTTTATTTTATAACAGGAGATTAAAGCACATAAAGTCACATACCTGATGTAGGGTTTGAGTTTGTTAACAAGGTCTCTGGACAGCTCCTCGTTTGGAGGGGTGTTATAGTCCCGAATAACCTTCAGGAAGACAATCATGTCAGATTTGGCGGCTGAATTATCACAGTATCTATTACTCAGATGGAACGATGGATCCTAAAGTTCTGGTGCTCTCCACACCTCTCCCTACAGACTTCATCTACCATCAGCTCCACTCTTAGAGTCTGGTCAGTATTCCGCCTGCTGAACCCAAACGACTTTGAAGAACAGCATTGATTCCACACTCATCAAGACTAACTATCTCAGCAGAAGTGAGCTTAAGGGAAGTGACTCTTCAATGTGAGGCTGGAGCGGAGCGCCGTACCTGCTTGAAGGCGTGCAGCAGGGCGATGGAGCGGGAGTTGGAGCCAGCCACGATGCCCTGCGAGTACTGCAGACCCAGCCGCACGATGGAGGGGTGGATCACAGTGGAGGGGATGCTTCAACACAGAGGAGCAATCAGTGCCAGACACACGCATAGGGACTCCCATTACAATGCAGCTTTATCCTATCCAGTTTATATGAAATTCCTCAAGTAACGAATCATGTTAAAAATGCATTATGGGTGTAACCATGGGCGTCACTGTAGCGTAGTGGTAACTGGTAACCAAAAGGTTGCTGGGTCGATTCCCTGCTGGGGCACTGCTGCTGTACTTAACCCAGAATTGCCTCAGTAAATATCCAGCTTTATAAACGGGTAACATGTTAAAATTGTAACCTATATGAGTCACTCTGGATTAGAGTGTCTGACAATTGAAAATAATGTAATGTAAACAGGTGTCTCAGCTAGAGATGTCAGAATGTGTATCATTACTGTACAATGATATACAGCATCTGATTACCAGGAACAATAAGTAATCAGTGACATGTGTACCTGTGGTCTTGCCAAATAAGTACTGACAGGAAATGTGGCAGTGGGGAGTACCTGATGTGCTGGGTGAGGGGGGCTTTCCGGCTGTACTGGTGTAGATGGGAAAAGAGGCTGACTTTGTAGCCGTAGTCTGACCTCAGTGGGATCTGAAACACATAACACACATCTGTGGGTAAACAGCCACTCCCGCTCTCAGGGTTTCAAGCTCCGACACACACACACACATATAAATACATCTCACATAAAAAACACAGAACAAATCCTTACACCACAACAGGCAAAAGCCTGCACAGCACACAATTCCTACTCTGTAGCCTGGGGCATGGGGATATCTACTATACACAACCCACCTTCAGAGTCAATCAGACACATAAACAGACAAAATATGGGGAAGATTAAGACCGTATTCATGGATTTCCCTATCTGAGATGTCTAAGAGATTCAGGGCCAGTGGTCACATCAAAAGAAGAGGAAAAGAGCAGCACACAAGCAGAGGCAGACCTTAACTGCACAGACCTTTTTACTGTCACCTCTCTGCACTGGGGTCTGAAAGAGATGGGGGAGCAAAGCAATGCATGCAGTGAAACAGGACCTGAGCTTGGGACTCCCTGATCTTAGCAGCAGGAGGCAGAAACCTGACCCTGGACCTATAGGAGCTCTCAGAATCATCACTCCATTCTGCTGTCTGAAGAGGCCGCTTTCATTTTAACCATAGTGTGGTCACAGAATCTGCCCAGTCTGACTGGACCTTTATTCGTGGCATTACCTAGGACACCAAAACTCTGAACTGCAAGCTGTTATTTCTCTTTGTAAAATTCAAAAAGAAACTTGCCTGAAAAAACTTCAATCAATCAGTTGCATTTTCCTGCTCTTTACTATGTAATGTTTAGTACTGTAGTCTTTCTGCATTCATATAGCAAAACATGATTTTAAACTACAGCAATATTGAACAAACAATAAACAAAGTCTGGAGGCAAGATTTATTATGCAGTCAACTGAAAATGTCAAATGAAAAGTCAATTTTTCATTATATACATAACAAATCCAACCTGCTGCCTTTCTAATTTCTTGGCCAGTTTCTTCACGACGGCAGGGTCGTCAGCTTGAACGTGTTCTGGAAGTCTTTTCACCACTGCGGAAAAAGAGACAGGATGCCCTTGAAAGACAGAACTATGTACTGGTGCTCAAGGCAGTGGGTTAAATCATGATTCATGACCAAATGGCATGGAATCAAACCCATGTAAGTATATTTTCTTGACAAAAAAACAGGTGAATTTATGAGCTCAGGAACAAGCGCAGTAAGCACAGTAAGTGCTTAAAGCTCTAGATGACTTAGGTTCCCTTTAAATTCAATTCCCATTACAACACTTCTTCTAAAATAATTTCAAATGATCAGTAATGAATTCCAACTGTTAGATAATATCTACAAAAACATACACAATAACAAAAGATACACAAATGGTCATTTGTTGACCAGTGCAGTTTTACAGGTGATTGACAGCCTGTGACCAGCCAGTCAGATCTCATTAAATGTCAATGTCCCCCACGTAGTCTTAGATAAATGAGGCTCTGCATAAGGGTGTCAGCTACAGAACAAACTGTAAATGTAAATAATAATAACATAATTAATTAAGAGAGTTATTTCTCCATACTGTCAGTGAACTTGCAGGGCAGCAGAACAGGGGCGACAGCGTCACAGTGGTAAGGAGCAGGGCTTGTAACCAAAAGGTTGCTGGCTCGATTTCCCACTGGAGCATTGCTGCTGTACCCTTGGGCAAGGTAGTTAACCCAGAATTGTCTCAGTAAATATCGAGCTGTCTAAATAGATAATGTGTAAAAACTGTAACCTATGTAACTCGCTCTGGATAAGAGAGTCTGCTAAATGCCAGTAATGTAATGCGATGTAACAGCAGAGAGCAGCTGCACCTGGCTGCAGGTCGCTGGGCGGAGCCTTGGGCTTGCTGGCAGTGGGCGGCTGGCTGGGATCCCCTTTCTTGCCCTGTTTGGAGGCCCGGTCTGCCTCCTGCCGGGCACGCCTCTCGGCCCGCAGCTCCGCTTTGGTCTTGGCGGGCTTGTCTGCAGGTGCAGATGTGGGTGCGGGCGCAGGCGCCTCTGCTGCAGCTGCAGGCACCACCGCAGGGGCTGCGGAGCAAAGCAGAGCTCAGATGCACGCAGACCAGCCCAGCCAGCCCAGTGATCAACATGGACAGCCCCAAGACCTTCCCCCAGCTTTCCTGTGAGTAAGCATTCTCAACCAGGAATATGCATAAATTGCAGCCTCCAGTAAAAAAACTGAATTCACTACCACCTCCAGTTTAATTTCAGACCAGTGAAAAGATAGTATTAATACACAAATTAATGTTGTTTTTTCTTCAAATAAAGAAATAAGGCAACAGCTTTGAAACTAAAGATGCAAGGTTTTTTTTTTTGGTTCAGTTTATGTTTTTTCTGGAACAGCAAATGTTCAAAAGACTGAACAGTTGTTGCAACTACTGGACCATTTTCTGTAAAATATTCTCAAATTTTCTCAAATGCATCCTTAGCAATAGGTCTGTACCTTTCACCACTGGTATGGTCTGCTGTGCTGCAGCTGGGGCCACTGGCTTCTTCTCTGTCTCAGTCTCCGGTGTGTTCTTGTCATCCTTCTTGTTTTTCTTCTGCTGTTTCTTCTCTTTCCTCAAACGTTGCTTCTCCTCTTTGGTCAGCTCTTTCCCTTCAGTCTTCAGGAAGAGGAAAACACGGCAATACAGAGTCACCTAATAATCCCCCGTCATGGTATATTATGGCTTTATATTTAATCTGAAAGCTTTAAAGGAAAAGCCACAAGGAGACCTCTGAACTACTGGCCTGTTAAAATGCAGTTTTACGGATATGAATTTTCACTCAGGTTCATACAGTTTTGTTACATGTTCTTTGGAACTATAATTCCCTTACACATCAGTGAGATGATTTGAGCATTTGGGAAAACGGATCTTTGACCTCATGATTTTAAAAAAATCTCAAGATGTTAGGATAGTAAGACAGAAAATACATACTTTAGCACGTGCGATCGCATGATTCTTCGTGTCTGTTCCATCTGCAATGAAAATACACTGGAATTACAATGTTTCACCTCACCACAGGGCTGACATTAACCAAGCTTCAGCTTCTTACTAACCAAACAGCAGGCAACGAAATCAATTAAAAATAATAATTGCTGGGTTGAGGTAGCTCGTTTGCTGGCCAGATTGGCTAACCATCGTCACAACATAGAGGTCTAGCTATACCAAGCTCATCAACCAAGATAATCACTTACCAGCTAGACAGCTAGCCCTGCTAGTTACTGCCACCATTACACATATTAATGATAATTTAAAAAACAATGCTTGCTATCTCATGGCATTTTTGCAATACGAGGCCATATAGCTAAAGTTATAAGTTAATGCACACTCATTACTAGCGAGTTAGCTAACTAGCTAGCTATCGTGCTCGACTGGCCTTACAGAAGCAACAAACATCACGCACAGAGTACCTCCCGATAGGAGACGTGGGTGAACTCAGTTTTGCCTGTTACAGGAAATGCATTTGGTTATACTATTAACGCTTCTTACCTTGAGTGTGTGGAATGCTGTCATTCTGTTTTCGCTCGCCTCCTCCATCAGCGTCCGCCATGTTTACCTGTCGCACACGACCTGTCAGCACGCTGCAGTGGAGAGCAGCCAAGAGAACACTCTAAACCGGCACTGGTAGCAAGGAATATGCATAGCGCCACCTAGAGCCACTAATAAGAACGTTTCTTTTACAATGGTCTATTCCTGATACGACTACTAATGATAATTATAAGAAATACTTTATATTATTCATTCATTTGCTTGTTTAGTTACTTATTGGTAACATTTATAGCCTTGATAGCTTTGTTACTGGTGACTTTTGGTTTATTTGATTGCTGACAGAAGGACAGGAAACCTTTCATTTTCACTTTTCATTTTGAATTTTTGTTATTTTTCCAGATAACTGACAGCTGTACATGGCCATAGAACAGGGCTTTCAATAGAAGAGTGCACTGTACTGTCCTTATTGACAGCACAGTGGCTACTACCTTAACTCCAATGGGAGGAGCAACACTTTCTGACATTCCTGATGAACATATGCTTTTTCCTGATATCATTGTATGCCCAGGGAGACAGTAAATCTCCTCTATTCTGGTTTCAGAGGTGAAAATTTCAGTTCATTTTTTTCTGTAGGGCGTCAGGCAATGGCAGAGAGCAGGGTCTTGTTTTTAAAGTACATACCATTGCATGATGCATGTAAGTAACCAAAATGAAACCACATTCATTTGCGTCATATTAGTATAACCTTGTTTGTTCTGACACTATCCCATCAAACATGTTCAAAGGCACGAAGAAATGTTACTTATATATCTGAGATCAGATTAGGTAAAATATTACACCCTATACCACCTTAAAACACCTGAAATGTAACTGATTGTCATACATTTTTATTCAAAGATTTAATATGATAATTTATCTGATAGTTTTACCAGAATATTTTAGCAAGTGTTTTTAGAAAGTACTTCTGAAACCTAACAAAGCATGCATAGCTAACTTTATTTTACATAAATGCTGTTCATCACATTGATTAATAAAGGAGAATGTAACTACTTGTTCCTTGTTAGTCATGACTATAGGCTACAAACTCTGTAAACTACAGAGATACTGATACCCTTCCTACAGTCATTGGTCACTTTGTTTCATGAAAAATGATATATTATTTACAGAATTTTTCCAACCTCCCCTTGTTTTAGAAATATGTATTTGCATCAGTGCAGGAAGACTGCCAGAATATAGGTCAAAAAAGAGATAATTCTTCAATCATGCTGGGATAAACTGTTTTCTGTTAAATGGGGCTTACAACCCTTTTATCAGAAATAAAGTGATGCCATCGACTTCTGTCAGAAAAAAATACAAATGAGTCTAATGCAGAAAAGCAAAAACAGGGTCTGGAAACAGTGGGGGGCAGGCCTATTTCTGTTTTTCAGAAAAGGCTTATCACAGCTAGGACCTTGAGATGCACTTCAAACTGACCTCAGGATATCAACTTAAGGAAACATTTCATTTTGTGGTACTTTTGAAGAAGACAAGATTGAGAATGTTTGTTTATTTTGGAATATTTATTAGAAAAAAGGAGAAACAAGACAAGCACAGTGTGTTACTATTTTTTATTCCCATAGCCTTATATAAAACAATAAAATGCAGGTTAATCCTTAAATATCTGTACCTTTCCCTTGAAGATAAAGCACTGTTTAAAAGCAGCTAGTCATAGTGCTTAGAAATCCTTATAAAACAAAAGAAGAGATGTAGATGCACATGATTATCATGCAAAAAAATTTATGGAATCATTATTTTCTGAAAAATAGCTGATTTTTATCCATTTTTGGTTTGATGAACCTTTCGGGGCCAAAAACTGTAACATAATTAATTATGTCCTGAAACATTACATTACATTTTGCAAAGATTCCATGGCCTTCTTGACTACCCATCAGAGGTTAGTCTAAGCGTGATTGAAACATTACCAAGGAGACACACTGCCAACCTCTGCAGCCGCCCTTCTCCAAAGACACTCTGTACAAACCCTTAGCCCTCCACCCTCTTCCCCCTCTTCAGCACACCAGACATATTACCGCGTTTAATTCTTCTACAGGGTCATTTGATCTGGTTTTCTCGCAGGTCTTTGCTGACTGAATTCACGGCGCAGTAGCTGGTTGAAGGGGACCAAACCTCACTGAAACACCTGACTTGGTTCCGTTTGACCAGCCACAGCAAGACGCGCTGTATCGCTCCCACAGTTAGGAAGAGGCGGAGTCTGTCTGGTGCCTCTGTGACTCAGTATTGAACACTCACCCTACCCATACCTGTGGAGAAGGAAGAGAGAAAGAGGATTGTGGCTTAGGGTACACCTGGAAGATTTTAAAGAAGTGCAAGAAATAAACTCTCATCTCAGAAAAAAACCATAACTAGCTATGTGATGCTGAATCAACACAAACATACACACAGAAAGAGAATTCAGCAGGGAAAAACATGAAAATCATCATTACTGTCTGATACGTTTCTGTTCTTGAGGCTTGACTGCTGAACTCGTAAAATTATCTGCACATAGACTGTGTTACATTTACATTTATTCATTTGGCAGACAATTTCATCCAAAGCGAGGCAAAGTACAACACAAGTGTTGAGGTAAATTGTTTGTTTAGAAATGAGCTGGTGGGCTAATGAGTTTTGAGGGGTCTGTTTGAAGTTGACAAAATGGAGAGTTTGACTGAGGGACTAAGGGACCCATGTGCTGCTGCTACAGTCATGAATGCAGGGAGCCAGATTCTGAAAGCTGAGACTCAGGCAGACGGGTGGGGAGGGGGATGGTGGGGGGTAGTGGGTGCACATCCCTCGCTGATTAGTGTCTTGTTTCCAGCAATGGACCCCCTCCCTCACACCCGTCCCTCTGATTTGCAGGCTAAGCCTTCCCTGTGCTATAATGGGCAGCACCTGTGTTCTGTCAGTCCACCCTGACTGCTGGCTGGCCAAGTCTGGCGGGATTTCGCAGGGGGTCCAAGCCGAGATCGCGGGGTCTATAATTGAGCACGTGTGCCAAGAGCACAGGAAACACGCACGACCACTGAGCCCCCATTTTCTTTGTCATGTGATATGCTGTATGTGAGTGGCATATTGTTTCTCAGGCACACACATGTAGAGTCAGAATATGACCTGACACAATGCCTGCCAGCAAAGGCTGTAATTGTGATACAAATTACCAGTCATCTTAAAGCATGTTCAACCCCCTTCTACTTTTGTATGATGGAATTATTAAGATGAATTTATGGTGTATTCATGCATTCAGTCTCCCTTTTTTCTCTTTTCTGCTGTCTGCAGCATGTCCTTGCAGGTCAGGCATTGGCAGCAGTCACAATGCACAAGAGGTCTCCCAGTGGTGCTCAAGTCCTCCTGACACCACACACTTCCTTACATTCCATAACTGTCATATTCATATGGGGATATAAGGAAGCATGTACTCTCAGAGAGGGAACAACTGTGTGCCCTGCCCGCGTGCACAATGTGGCCTTTCATATCTGCCCATACTCTGGAGAGATGTGATCTCGGAGCCTGACTGAGCCTTGCCTTGCTAACAGCTAGTGGAAAAAAGAGCCCGCAGTATGAGGATACGTAGCAATCTCAATAAATAAAATATTATCTTTCTGTAGCTATCTTTCAAATATTCATTTCAAAGCACTATGGCAAAAAGTAGTAATCCTCTTCCAATTTAAGCCAGTGCTGCATTTTCTCCATTACTTGTAGTTTTTCAGTTTGATGTAATAAAACATGATGAACTATTATTGCCTTAAATTTGTGATTGATTTGACCTTTTTTGTGAGATTGGGTTTTGGAACTTCAGTAGACACCTTTAACTGTTCTAATAGTCTTCTTGCTCCTGCAGGGTAATAATGTTCACAAGGGTGGAAACTGGAGTATATGATCTCTGAAAGTTTCCAAAGACTATCACTGTAGTGTGATCAGATGACAGACTTATGTCTCACACGGTAATTCAATATGTATCTAAATGGGTCTGAAGGTTGAGGGAGAAACTGACAAGGCAAGATTGATCAACTCAGAAAGGTCACCCTTTGCGTGCTCTTGTGCCTGAGTGTACTGTATTAACATTCTCACTGGATATCACAGCGTGCCATGCCAAAAGGGAGTCAACACTCGTAATCTCACAGCACACTTACCCAAATCAACTCTCTATCTAGACCGTTGATGACACTGATGGTAAAAATATGCCTGGGGGGAGAGTGTCGGAGCTTAAAGACTCCATCAGACCGTACCTGAATGTGGACGTCTCTGGAGTCGTCCTCTCATCCTGTTCCTTGAATCCTCAAGGCCTCCTGGATCCCCCGAATCCTCACAGCCACGGGTCTAGGTGCAAGTGCAAGTGCATCACCCAGGCAGAGCTGGAGAAGAGGGAAGTTAGACAGGAAGTGTGTCTTTCTATAACAGATCCCCCTCCCAACACAAGGATTTGCTGTTTCTTTTGGAGAATTCCAGAGAATTAATAATATGATCTCAGGGCAGGACCCATCCTTCTGTGAATCTGGAGTATTGACAAAAGTGAGGCTAAACCTGATACTTGTACTTCAATGTTGTGCCTATGTGGGGTTCCTTTTCATGGTAACCCTACCCATGTTCAGTGCTGAGCCTCTATAAGGCTGACCGGCCTGTGAAAGTACATCACACTTGAGGAGGTGTGCTGTTGATCAAGAGCAGATCAAAGACAGGTTGTGACACTTCAAGTGTTTGAGTGAGGTGTCTTTGCACACCTCTCCCTCTTTCTATCCCTCTCTGTCTCTTTGTGTCACGCTGTTCTGTCACCTCTTCATACCCTGTCCCACGGGAATTCCTGGATTTCCTTAGTCCTAAAAAAGGTGTCACCTCCTAAATGCCTGACATCTCAGTGTTATGAAAACAGTGATCAAGTCAGTGTCACATCTGCTTCTTACTCAAATGTTTTTTTAATCAAAATAAAAACTATAAAAGCTGATCAATTAAAAGATTTCCATATAATGGTTGTAGTAAAACTGCAAATGTCTGCCTGGAAAATATTATCTGAGCAATGTAAAATAATTAATTTATTTTACAAATCCTTATTCCAATATTCAGTTTGCTAAGTCAGTTACCAAGCCATATCCCAGATTAAATTAAGCAAGCAATGAATAACTAATTAATATAACACAACTGCATTTTAAAACTCTGTCAAATTTATCTGGAAATCTGTGAAACAACTACATTTCAACAAATTTTACCGCACAGTTTACCTCCGAAACCAAGATGGGTTCAAAAGCTCTACTGCCATTTGAAATGACAGAAATTGCCTTCAAAGCATTACCTGTCTCCTCGTGGGGTCTGGGCCCTGCTCTGGGTATTAAAAATCCTCTGAATGCCCATGAGTCTGTGTGTCCGTCTCCCCTCTCCTTCCCTGCCGTCCTCTCGCAGTCTCATCTGTGCCACTGTCCCGGGGCAGGCCTCACCGCCCAGCCTTTTCTATGCCTTTATGCCCCTCCTCAGAGGCCTCCCACCTGTTGGTGTCCATTTGAAGCCTGGGCCTCTCCTGGGCCTGCTGTCCAGCCCAATCAGCTCGGTGACAGGGAGGGTGAGCCTGTGAAATCACACCTCTCAGCTGTTCACACTCTGCCCTGGGACACCCTATACCTGCCACTCCCTGCTACTCCCAATGGCAATGGGCTCCTTTTTTAAAAAAAGAGCGAGAGAGAGAGAGAGAGAGAGAGCGGGAGAGAGAGGGGGCTGAGGAAACAACTGCGGAAAGCTTTTTATTAGTGCAGTCCCGCGGAAAATGGTCTGGGTGGCACAGCTGAAAGGACAGATCCTATGCCTCTGCTCTTTCAAGTCAAGAAGTCGAGTAAATACAAAAAAAATACAAAATAAACGTAACATTCATATTTTACAAATAATTTTATAGTTAAATCTGAAATCTCAAATCCAGTGGTTTACAGTCACAATAATCATACAGTTTTGTTAGAGTCTATTAGAAAATAAAGTGTGACCTGCCATCATGACCTTGAAAAATATGAACCGAAACACTGCTTGAAGTTTCATCATTATTTTGGTCTTTATTTTAATGTACTAAGCAGGCACATAGTCCTAGAGGTTGATTTTGCAATCCTCTATACTTCAAATATTGTGAGCAAGAGAACTCCAACTAATAATATGGTAAGAAACTAATACGCTTTGATAAATTTTCACATTTATACACACAATTTCAACATGTTTGACTATTCTGCTTTGAAAGATCAGATGATCTGGTTTTCATTCTACGACACTTCTACATTCTTCCATGTAATTTGGCATTGTATTCATCATCAAAAAATAATCAGAAAAGAAAGAGCGAGAAAGGGGGACAAGTAAACTCTTGCTTATTTTTGTTGAGCCCTATTCTGCTACCAGCAAGTAGAATATACTGTATATATGAACCTGATGTCTTGTGCAAGTATTAAAAAAGCAACACTTACTCAAATTCATTTCTAACTGGTATCTGTCCCCTGGGTTTGTTTGCGTAGTTTCCTGTGGTTGTGTTTTATGCTACTGGTTGCACTTCAGTTTAATTATTTGCTTTCTGTGTTCCATACTTGAGTGTTCTAATAGCTCTGTAAGGAGCATTCTCTTACATCAAAGCAAAAAGTACCAACTATGGGGTCCTTTGGATCTGACCAGTCGGTTTACTGGGGTGGTTGACATTGAGAGACAGGAGACAATGGAATCCCACTTGCCAAGTTTCTACATGTGGAATCCCAAATGCTCGTCAGGCATCCCTGAGACAATTGGAGATGCGAGGGACACATGGGCGACCACTCATGTGTCTATTAGGGGTGGGGGGTTACCATCTGAACTTCCACAGGAAGTAAACAGATTCCAAAGACACAACTGTGCTGTAGTATGGTCCTCGGTGACTGTTTATTTGCTAAAAAGGGAATCATTGGCAGAAGTAAAAGAAGGGAAATTACCCCATGTTTTACAACCTAATGCAAAAATGTTACCCCAACAAAGTCACAAAGCCCAGTGCTAGGTGAGAGATTGAAGAATCTCTTTGAGTTAGTTTTGGTCACGTTTATCTTTATCTGCTATAAAATGAAAGGCTTTTAAAAATGTTCTGTTGTATTCATTTTGCTCTTCACAGTCAGACTTAGTGGGAGGACCTGTCTTAACTGTGCAGCTCTTGAATGACACTAAAATGCTCATTTACCCTGACAAACAGGCAATCTGTTGACTTTCCTCAAGTCAGCTTGATGTTTTACGGCCCTAAGCTGGAGAAGGACATAAGATAAATCAACGCATACATACAGAAATACATACATACCTATATACATACATAAATAGCATCTGAGTTCTGAAAAAAATAAACAGCTGGTGTGCATCACCACGCTCTTGTAGCTCCAGTTAAAGATTATGTCAAACTAATTTTCTGTGAGTCTCTCAGGGGGAGCTGGACCTCATCACACCCTTCCTTCGCACGCTTCTGATAAACCCTCAGGGCACGTGCCCGTTCCGCCAGACAGTTTCCATGGTGACCGTGGATATGCTCAGTGCCACAGCCACGAACGGCAGCACCTGTGTTCTAAAATCAGCCTGGAATACGAAGCAGGGCCCATTCACAGAGAGCTATGGCCCTGAGATATGTTTATGCTGAAACCCAATGCTGACACTATTTCTGAGGTATACCATGTCCATAAATAGCACGGCAGCACATTTTTATAGCTGGGCTTCCAAAGGGTAGCACTGTGTTAGTTATATCAGTGGCTGGAAACATGATGGTTGTCCAAGGGCTTGATTATACACACTGTGCATTTATTGTCGTCTTTTGATGTTTTTTTTTCCTGAATGTAAGTATACATGGGGATATAGGAGGACTTCAATGAAATTGATGGAACTTAATAAAAAACTAAAGCTGTCAAAATATATGGCAGGTTTTCACAACAAATTAATTCTGTTTTCTTTTCTATACTCTTTGAAAACCATAAGCTCTGTGATACTTAAGAAACACTTGTGTGGCAAGTAACAAGGGCAGTAACAAAAATCCAGTTGCATAAAAGGACCTATGTAAAGTGTAATCTGTGAATGTATGTTACTAAGGATCGGAGTGTCTGCCAAGCAACTAAATAACGATAGTTGGTATTACTCAATGGTCTCACATACTATAGGTATAACATGCTGCTCCCTTTCTGTCACAGAAAAACCACATGAGCTTGAAAATCAATTTTGGGTTGATCCAACTTTATTACACAAATTGATTCTTGGCAAATGCATGTGATTATTCCTTAGTGCTGCTGTAAACTTTGTTAAGCGAATGCAATATTCAGCACATTACATTTGACCCGTAACACAGTTGCACATATGCATGTTAGGAACTTGGCTCATGTTGCAACGCAATTGTTTCCTAAGCCCAGCTTCATATGATGCCAGTCAGGTTATTTTTAACGCCATAAACAAGCCTGGCTCAATCTGTTAATAACTTTGTTCTCCCTTGTCGCACTAATCTGTTCCTCTGCCCACGCTCCTACGAGCTCCCTGATGACCGTGTTTCGGGAAGTACCCAATGACTCTCTCAGGATGGCGTGGTCACCAGTTTTTGCTCCTATAACGGCAGTCTGTGGATTTAAGACTGGCACACAGTCTCACTTGCAAAAGACCCTGCATACATGGAACATTGTCCCATGACCTGCCCTGTGATATCCCAGATACCACTAATCACCCTCCTTTGAAATGTAGTGCTAGAAGTGGCTTTGGCCCACATTTGAAGAAAATGCCTATACAAAACAAACTTTTTGTAACTTGTAAAACAGTAAGTGAATGCAGTTAGATATAACAAACTCACTCTTTCAGGGTGAAAAATGATCTCACAATGAGTCCAACTGTGTAAGTTGAAAACACTATATGTGAAAACTATATATAATATATATAAACTATATTATTCACCCTAGATATGTACATGGCAAACACGTAACATGCTTTTTCCCTAGAAACAATACTTAGCACTCTTTCAGAGTAAAGTGAATCAGTTTCCAATTTAGGTTAAAGTAGAATAGCTCTATCAATATAGGAAGCCATCAGCTTCTCTTGAGGTCCCCATTAGTCTCCGAGAGCCGCAGGGGGGCCCTGGGGAAACGCTGTGCTGACACACTAATTGCTGTGACATTAAAGGACTGTCCTTCCCCATGAGCAGCAGTTGCTCGCCCCGAGGTTGACACAGCTGTCCCAGGAGCGCGAGGACAGAGCCCTTGAAAGGCACTGAATTGCAAGAGATAAAAACAGAAGGGTCGATGGTAATCAACATTCAGTTTGAAAAACAGAGGACACGTGGGAACTTTATCGAGGCCAAACAGAGAAAATGTTTAGAGGCAAAACAGAGGAAACTGTGGAAAATGGCAGATGAACAGGATATTATATTAAATCCCCCAAAAAGGAGACTTTAAATAAAAGTAAGAGTGGACAAAGGCCAATCATTTCCCAAGATTTTTCAAACGAAAAGTTTAATATAAAATGGTATACATATCAATGAAATATCCATTATGCATCCATATAACAAAATATTACATGTGACTAAATGCATGGGTATACAATATTTTACATATGAATCGTTATATCATGCTTAATTTCTCAGAAGACTATACATATATAGTCTCTCAGAAAGTGGTGTTCATGTAAAAAACACATGGTCCTGCAGGAAGGGAACTTCTAACCTATGACACCATTTTGATGCACTATATCAGAGTGGTGCAGTGACACTACAGGATGTGTGTTAGTTTCATTGCTGTCAGAGCCCTCTGACTCCGGGTCAGCGACCCCCAGGTCAGCGGGTGACAGGTGGGCAGGGTGGTAAACAGGGCTCCAGGTCTCCCAGGCCAAGGTGCTCCAAGCTGACACATCTTATCTGTTCAAACCTGGACATGTGGAATCCTGTGGAATCAGAAGAACTGTTGTCCATCTCCCTAAAGTTAAATCCCTAAAATACTATTGCCTGGACAAATGAGGGCTCAGGTCATCTTCGTCATATCACTAGAAGCATATGCAATGTATGAGTGATGACGTTTTTGAAGACGTTTTCTTTTTCTGGGCTCAAATATGTCTCACCATCTGATAAGTAACACTTCAGATAAGGCAGCGTTTTCCATAAAGCTGACAATGTAATTGCCACCCTCGCCGCCGCAATTGGAGCTGGAAAGTTGTCAGTGTCATAGCCTGTTTCCCAACTGCGAAAAATTCGGATCATTATGATCAGGCATAATTCTAAAATTTTGCAGATAAACATACTGTAATCATGTGTGTATGTATGTGTGCAGTAATAACCGAATTAGATGTTAACGTTAAATAAATTACATAGTCAATAAAAAGAAACCGTGTAAACTTCAATTATGCGGAACGTAAAGTGAAAGTGTGTAATTTAGGGGACATCATTTACAGACGGACAGAAGGTGAAGTATGTATGAATTGGAGTTTCATGCTCCCTGGACTTAATCTCAAGATTAATTTTCAGATCTTTCTCAAAAATACATTCGTGTAATAACGTTACTATCTACGTCATTTAACATGGCATGCTAAGTAAATAATAACAAGGTGGGCTCAATACAGGTAGCTGCCTTCTTGAACATGATCGGGATACCATAGCTAGCTATTTACCGAGTCTAACGTTAGATAGCTAGACTAACTAAACTATTGACACTAACTTAACGACAATCTTAAGACATCTGGCTGGCTCTCTTGTCTGCTGGCAAGTTAGCAGCTAGATCTGATTTTTATAAAATGGCTAACTAGCCCTATTAATGTTAGCAAGCAGTAGCTATCTAGCCAGTCAAAACAACTCATTCATTGACTTTATGACATTACTACCAGCGACGCATTCTTAGTTGTTAGGTTGCAGGGATAACTAGCTTGACATGTTGAAAGATGGCAATATCTTTAAAGCTGTTGTTCGCTTAGGATGGTGCTGACAACATTGCGCTGTGCAAAAGCGCTGCAGCTCACCCTCGCAGTCATCAAACCAGATGCTGTCGCTCATCCCTTGATACTGGAGGTAAGGTGAACTGATTATGTAACGTCAACCTTAACTAGTTGGCTAGCTGTCTATTTACGGTGCTGTGGCAGAGAAGTTCGCATAGGTCATGCTAGCCGCGTACATTTGCAAAACAATTTCCAGTTGTGCACTACACATTATATTACTGTATAAATAACCATAAAAAATTGGACATTTGTTTACTGCATAGCCAAATATGTATTACTGGCAAGCCACAATTTCAGTTTTAAGGCTTTATAATTGGGAACACGGATTCTCAGTTTAAACTCAATATTTTATACCATTAGCTAATTACTTAAATCCAAAGGACCAAAATTATATCTGACCATGCCCTGACAGTCTACCAATCGGGTGCTATATTAAAAGCTACTTTTTAACCTCTGTGAGACTGGATTCATTTTATGTTATTGTAGTATTTAAAAATCCATCGTGCTGATTTATCGTGGTCATCTGAAGATATCAGTTTTAGATCATTCGTATGGTACAGCTTCATAAACTAAGTTTACATGTTTATTAATGGTAGTGTTAATTGCCATTAATTGGCAGTGGCACTCTGGGAATTTGCGCAATAAAAGCTATGCCGGTAATGGCAAAAGCAAAGTTGTGCGTAAATGGGCCTATAGAGGCGCATAAGCAGTTGCGAATAATAATTTGCATTTATTCGTAGAAATATATTTTCAGGTTCTCTGAATTGGTGCTTTTTTATACATTTATTAAAATTGGAACATTACTAGTGTTGGTCATGAAAAAAGAGCGCCCTTGGAGCAAGTAAGACGACGATTGTCGAACTCCCTGTATCAGTCACTGGGAGGCAGTATAGGGACGCGATCGCCGTACACGCGGGCTGTGATCTGAAGAACTTGGTGGGATGGTTCAAATCTCCCCATCACTTGCGTGCTTCTTCCACAGCAGATAATTAGTTGATCACAGAGCAGACCATGAACATGTAGTCTGCACAGATATCTTAAGAATAGGCTCACATCTGTTGACTCCAAACAGATTCGCGAACACATTTCTGAACAGGGGCGGCAGTGTACATAGTGGGGCACTGCTGCTGTACCCTTGGGTAAGGTACTTAACCCACAATTGCCTCAGTAAATATCCAGCTGTATAAATGGATAACATTGTAAAAAAGTGTAACCTATGTAAGTCGCTCTGGATAAGAGCGTCTGCTAAATGCCAATAATGTAATGTAACAGTTTCCTAGTTTTCATTAGTACAGCAACGCTCACGGCAAGTATCTCCGGCGCACGCCCAGTGGCATCATGAGGTTTTATTACCTTTTCCATCATTTTGCATAATTTGTTGAAAGATGTGAGCGGCGTTGGGAATTTTCGACTCGGCATCTGTAAATTGCAGCACACTGCCAACAAGTCTGGCTTCGCACATTAAGTCACTGTCTACGAGTATTTCACTCTGATTTAAATGGCTAATTGCTCAGAATATCCCTGTCATATTACCCCACACAACGGCCTGCCATTGTTAAGAAGATTTCTCAGAACGATATTACCTTTTTTGCGAAAGTGCAAAGAAAATAACGATAGGGAGCGTTTTCTCGGATCATGGGCTTTTACAGGATACAGTGATTATCATGCATGCGGGAATATATGAATTAGTTATGTTTAATGGTGCCTGTGCGGTATATGAC
Source organism: Megalops atlanticus (assembly GCA_019176425.1). Lineage (NCBI taxonomy): Eukaryota > Metazoa > Chordata > Actinopteri > Elopiformes > Megalopidae > Megalops > Megalops atlanticus. The sequence goes on along the minus strand of CM032892.1, from coordinate 7,184,221 downwards.
CGTGAATAGGGTAAGGACCATTATCCGGAATACTGTGTGCATGTAAACTCAGTCAGTGTTTTATAGTTGTTCCAGTATCATTCGGGAACGTTTTCCTGTAGCATAACATGGACAGTGGCATAAAAGCATCCATTACCCGTCCATGTCGGCAACCCCCAGACTCCGTTTCTTTGGTCACCCGAATAAAAGACAAAGAGATGAAAGCGTCTCTTTTAACACATTTTTTATTTACTGTATAGAGCCTTGGTACTGATGCTGTTATCTGGATCTGCAGTGGGAAAGTGTACCGTTGTGTTTTATAAAAACAACCCAAACATCGAAATTACACTCCCAATACATAGCGGTTGAGCCATTTCGTGTTTTGCTAGGAGCAGCTCGATGTGCTGCATGGAAGCCACCAACAGACGACCTCTTCTCGGTATGCGAACCTGAAACAGCTCAAACTGCTATGCATTGGGACTGCTGTTTCTGGCGCTGAATGACAAATGACTGACACGATTCACGTGAACACTAACCTGTGTTTATTTTTTCTTTCCTTAGGCTCTCCATCAAAAAATCTTGAAGAACAAATTCATTATTGTCAGGTCAAAAGATCTAATATGGCGAAGACAGGACTCTGAGCGATTTTATGCTGAACATAAAGGTAAAATGATGTCAGAGTGGAGAATTTAAATCACTATTAAATGTTTAATCACAGGAAATAAGGAAGCCCTTTGCTTTTGAGGATGCAGCATTATTAGACTTTTGTTGAAAATGACCACATTAGACCCTGAGTTGCTGAACTCTTAGTTGTGCAGGTGTTTCAGGAGTAGTGTGCCTAATGTATTTGTATCTGCTTAATGGTTGGTGGTGTGTGATGTTGAATATGGCCCCTGCTGGAGCTTTGAGCATCAGGACAGAGTCTAAGGCCTCAATGAAATGTCACCAGCAAGCAGAGGCAAGAATGAGAGAGTGATATAGCAGCTCTCTGGTGTGAATCATGTCTTCCCCTGTTGTCAGAGGAAATGTGGGACAGATAGGCAGATATTTGCCAGTCAGAGTTTGAATGAGATCTGGACTCCTTGCTGGGTCCCTACTGGATCCATGCAGCCAGCAGTATGAGTGGGCAAAGGCTGGAACATGTTCACATTCTTTTACAGTTTCTCTGTCATCCTCTCAGTCTTCAGGGTTTTTTAAATTCATTTATTTAGTCAGGAGGCTGCCCTTATCTTAGGTAACTTGCATGATTTACATTTTCTTATGTCCTACCCTTTTGTATAACTTTACATTTACAGTAACAGCAAGCAAAGATTAGTTTTGCACATAGGAGAAACATCAGTTACCCACATGGCATTTAAATCTGCAGCACTTGGCTCAAGGCAATCCGGTGTGATGGTATACAGGGTGAATGTTCTAATCTTTATACCACAAACTGGTTTTTGCTGTTCAGGTAGCAGGTGCACTAAAGTCTCGCCCTTTAACTGTAAAGCTAGTGGAAAATCTTTAGGATGTAGGTCAGCCTCATTTTGTTGGGCTGTACATAATGAATTTGATTCCTCTGAGTCAGTAATGTAGTAGCTCTTCTGTGTATCTAGTTTTCCATTATAGGGTGTAAAAATGATTTTGACAGATCTTGGGTGGTCATAGAGTAGATTTCTATTCTGATATTTTCCAAATCCTTTCCTCATGGGTGTTATTAGCATTCTGTCACAACAAGTCATTCAACTGAAATGCCAGTCCATGTGTTCAGTGCCTAAATTTAGATGAACGCTGTCTGTCATTTATTTTTGCTGCTGCTTAATAATTCATATTCTTTCCTGATGTCTGCTTCTCTTTTATGAGGAATAAATAGATTCCAGCAAATGGCAGAACACTTAAGCTGACATATTTCTAATTGTATGATTGTATGCTTTCACTCCTCATGAAGGCAGGAATTGGCATCTTTCATATAGCATAGTGAAGGTAGAGCAAGGCGTCAAACACTGACCCCAGAGCAGCTTTGCTGTTCTGTAGCTCATCGTTACATAGCCTCTAGTCACATGCATACATAACAGTAAAATATGGCTTGTATAGCTTGTATATCTTGTATAGCCATAATTTATTATGGAATTAAAAATACATTTAGATTATACAACTGTGCTTGCACCATCAGAATAGAGCACAGAGTTTAAACTCTATAATGTCCTCCCCCGTCAAAATTGCACAGTATATTAGAAGCCAACATAATAGACTTTCTGTCAGGATGAAAACCATTTCCAGAGAAAGGTGATGATGGTGTCACTGGTTTTTTGCCAGAGAGAGCCTCAGTGAAACACAGGCCCACTTGACTGACAGCTCTTGTCATTTCTTTGATCATACCAAGATGACAACCTTCATATTGAATTGCTTCTTTGACATAGCAAGACTAAGTGAAACTGGCACTTTTGATTTGTTGGGTAAGAATATATTAGATTACCGGCCCTTGGCACTTAAAAATACACAAATGCCCCAAGGGGGTTTGAAGTAGATGTTTGGATTATTTTCTAGGATAAATTTGGTAGGATCTTCCAGTGCAGTTTCCTCCGGCTGTTTTATTAGTTAGTCTTATTGTTGCATTTATTGCTGCTGTTTTTGCTATGAATGCAGAAGAAGCACCTTCATAGAGAGAAGGGCCGACTTTCCTTGAACAGAGTGCTCAGTATCCACCTTCCATCCACCCTCCTTATCTAACCAGGTTTCTGCTTGGCCAATCCTTCTTGAGGGTCTTCGCAGTGTCGCACTAGGGAGATGAATCCATTTTTGTCTATATCACAAGTCCAGAACCATCTACAACTGTACCCAACCTACTGCAAAGCTATTGTATCCAGCCCCACTGAATAACTTCAATTGCTCTGAGTACTCTGTCAAAAAGACATCTTCGGGCTGCATGATGTCGATGACCTTTCTCCTTTGCCAGTGTGTTTTTTTTTTTCCCACTGAGTTGCTTATGTGAAGTTCTTGACCTGAATGAGTTATAGTTGAATCCAAGACAGAGCATCTTCCAAAAGACCGCTTTTCTCCGTTGCTCGTGATATCCGTTAGATCTTCAAAGGCAGGCCTCGGGAGGCAGAGCAGAGGAAGACGTGCACCGCTCAAGCGTGCAGACTCGTTCCCACGGGCCTGTTGTGAAAATTGAATTCAGGGATAAAGACATGATGGCACAACTGCACGGCGCACCGCTTTGTGTCAAGCGCCATTGTTCGGATCTCCGCGGGGAAGCTCCTGTCTTTCACAGCTCAGCAGGTTGTCCTTCACAGCCTTCGCCAAGAGAGAGGCGTGGCAGGATGAACGCGGTACCGCGAGTGACAGCGCAAACGGCTCAATCTGTGTGCTCGGTCTCTTGAATTTCCAGTATGTTGCAGGATCCCAATTGCTGTTAGGAAATACATGTCTCTCATTTTGCTGTAGCTGGAGTGAAACTGTGTTCAGAAGTTACACATTCTGTAACTACTGAGATGAGCTAAATGTGGTCACTGTGTAAGAATGATTTACTTCTTGTCAGTAGTTTTCTATTACAGTTTATGCATACATAAATGTATGAACTTTAGACAAACTGTGTATTGAACAAAGACTTTTTTTCTTTCAGGACGATTTTTCTACCAAAGGCTGGTTGAGTTTATGTCAAGGTAAGCATGAAAGCATTCAGCCCACCTCATCAGACAGCTTGAAAAGCAGGCTTTATGTGTGGGATTGCTCATGTTATCCAACCCTGAAGGCCATGTGCCCAGTTTCCATTTCAGCATTATTTGTGTCACACTACAATTCTGCCTGTCCTGTCCCTGTCTTTGTCACCTTCCACAGTACAATTTTTAGTTTTTTTCTCAACAGGCATGGTCTGCTTTCTGCTGGTTTGACTCATGTTATGGTTATCTACTATGTATATGAAACGATTGCATGCCCAGCTGCCAGCTGTTTGCTGCCTGGGTAGGGTGAAGTTTTACAGTCAGACAAGCTGTGAACTTCTGCTGTGTGGGAGAGTGAGCTAACTCCTAGCCATCCAGCAAGCTCCGAATCATTTACTTCTATTCTTTTTGTCACGAAGTGCTAGGTAGAGAATGTTATCCAGGGGAATTATGGAAAATGAGAAAAAAACACCAGTTAGGGGGAAAACTGAAGTAAGTGAATGAAAAGACATCTGTGAGACATTTCTTGAAAATAGTGGAATAGAAGACAGACAGCAAAGAGAAAACATCAAAGCTGTGAATAACATTGTCCATCAGTAGCTCTAGCAGTCCTGGTGCACAAGCCCTTCTCCTTACCACTTCATGAAACTTGGTATACATGGCTTAAAACTGTGGGAAAAATTAGAGTTTAATTTTTGTGCATGAAACCAACCAGATAGTGTAATAGTCTCGCAATATTTCAGTAGCCTTGCACTGTTACAGGCAACTTTTCTTCAAAAATTCCAGTGACAGTTGCACATGTTGCATCGGTCCTCTTCCTTTACTCTTTTTTCAGACAAGATTATTCGAACCCCCCGACACAGTTAGTAACAGATTGCCTTTACCAGTATATTTAAAGACAAAAGATTCCCCCTTAGGTCCACAGCAGAGCCCACATTACATTGAATGCTGGTAGTTATGGAGGAGGCACACATGTCCCCTCTTTTTTTGCTTCATGGAGATGAGGCTTGTTTTGAAGAGGTGTTTGCTAACGTCATCCACACTGTAATAATGGTTAGGACTGGTTTCCAAGGCAACTGGACTTGAGGGCTTGTTTTCTCAAGCAAACAAAGATCAAATGTGTGGTGAAGGGCTTTAAGAGGCTTCACAGTGTTATTTTTTTAAATTTTTTTCTTAATCAGTAGATTGTGAATTGAAATGAATGAAATAAGAATTAAGGTTTCCTGTGCATGGTAATGTAATGTTTGTGGTATTTAACTAATCACGACCAGGCCTGCACACAGAGGGGAATGTAATTAGTCGTAAACAGACACTAGAATAAGGACGCAGACAGGCTGAGGCATCGATGAGTCGTCTATTAAAAACTGGTGCCAGCTGTGTCTCCTCTTATGAATCACGGCAATGGATTAAGAGAGCGTCTGTGTCAGGGATTAATATCATCCAGAGTGGACATACTTGCATGTACAGTTGCTGCCCTATCACTTGTACTGGGATAAGTGCTGACCTTAGGACCCACAGGGGTTTTTTCCCATGACACATGCACACAAGCAAAGACAGGCTCTCTCACACACACACACACACACACACACACACACACACACAGACACAGAAATAAACATGTACACAAGTGCACATACATTCAACCATATGTTTAACCGATGCAGCAAGATGCAAGTTTTGATTTTAAGAATCTTGCTTCGTTGTGGTCTTGAGCAATAGCTGCACATGAAGAAAGCGCACATTTCCACAAGTTTCTTGAATTATTTTATTGCTGACAAGTGGTAGTATTAAATATGAGTTGGCCAGTACTGTTTTCTTGTAGCTTTATCACTGTTGGTTGACAGAAATATTTGCATGTTGTTTCCCACAGTGGCCCAATGCGGGCCTATATCCTGGCCCGGGAAAATGCCATCTCGCAGTGGAGGGAACTGATGGGCCCCACCAAAGTGTTCAGGGCCCGTTACATCGCCCCCGGCACGATCCGGGCCCTCTACGGGCTGACCGACACCAGGAACACCACCCATGGATCAGGTGACACACAACAGCGTTAACACAACAGCGCTAACACACTGCTTAAGTAACATGCTAGTGTAATGTTAATGGTATGACTTAACAGAACACTGAGATCTATTGTACTATTTTGTTACAGTTACACTAAATTAAATAATAAATGTGTTTCCCTTAATATTGGAGTAACTTACGCACAGATTGTTTGGAGTTGATGTTAAAAGTTTTCCTATAGAACTTGTCACAAAGTCGCTGTGTGCGTGCATGTTTTCAACATATTTAGCTACAGACCTGTCCAACAGAAATACAGGAATGGTTAGACTGGCAGAGGCAACTTAGCAGCCAATGGATTTGAAAAGTCTTTTTCCATTTCGCAGTCTGTTTTAGTCTGTTACTGTAGCCTACAAAGAGATGGCTGTTAATAGACCAGTGGCTTTTCAAAAACATTTTACATCCACCCTAACATGACCTCTGAATGTTGAATTCACTTTGTAATGTTCCTGATGTACTCTTACGCAAACAAAAGCAACAGTGGGGCTCAGGCTGGGTGTGAATAGCTTGTTGCTTATTGGTTCTTGCATGGGAACATTGCTCTGGTCTTCCAGCGTTGATGCATTCTCAGGTCACTGGGACTGACATTAGCAGCAGGTAGGATTAGCAGAGAAAACACCTCTCTTTAACCAAGCTGAAAGCACATGTAGTGTTTTCAGTAAACAGCGCAGTGCATGACTTGTCATGCAGCGCAAGAGCTGACTAGTCCATGTCACCCCCCGAAACCATCCGAATCTCTGAGGCTGTGCATAGCCTTAACAAAATAAGATGAAACAAAAGTGTTTTGGATTAGGCATATTACTATTGTTTATTTTAAATAAATGCTTCATTTTTTATTTAATTTGGTAAGTTTAATAATTGTACCATATTTTACAATTGTACTTTATCTCAAATTTTCCCTTATCTTAAATACAGAAGTATGTGCATGTTTGATGATTGTTTTCAGTTTCTTGCATGTTGAAATGAAATGAAATAATGAAAATGTTGAAATAAAAATAATAAATATACTCATATATACCACAGGCAATAGTGTCTGCACAGCATCAGAAAGAGAGAGGTTATCAGCTCACAGTGCCATGTATACATGTGTGTGTATATATATCTCAGTCAGCCTGGGTGTAAAATATCCCTGGCAAAGACCTCTATGGTCAATAATTTTTTTTTCCCCTCCGACTACAAAAAAACAGTGATGCAAGCACAAAGCAGTATGCAGGTATTCCATCTTCTTTTTGATGTTCTGGGAAAACATGGAGCTGAAGTCCTGTATCAGGCCAGAACCTGCATGTTCTTTAATGTGGCACATGGAGACCTAAATATCACCCACAGTGAAAAACAGGATTTTTGAAGAGACACGTGTACTGTCATTTAAAAGCCTGCTGTCATTTAAACTCAGCCAAGGTGAGCTTAAACACCTCACACTCTCTTGCCTGTGTTCACAGACTCAGTGGAGTCCGCCCAGAGGGAGATCGCCTTCTTCTTCCCAGAGTTCTCTGTGGAGGAGTGGATGGAGCAGACTGAGCCTTCCTTCAGGAAAGGGCATGTGGAGTATGACCAACAGAGACAAATACACACCCTGCCAGGACAGCACTAACCAAAGTGCAGGCCCTCTGGAACCTGATCTACTGCACTGTCCATAGAGGAGTCCCACCAGAGACAGATCCACAGAACCGAACATAGAGGAATCCCACCAGAGACAGATCCACAGCACTGACCATAGAGGAATCCCACCAGAGACAGATCCACAGAGCTAACATAGAGAAGTTTGACGAGAGTCAAATTAGATTAAACCAACAAAATCAGTGTGAATCTGGTGTTTGTGCCCAGATGACTCCTTGCACAGTCAAGGCAATCCCCAAATGAAAACCCTTTACCATTTAGTTTATTTAACAGGTCAATGTGAGGCCAATTCCACAACAAAAAGGTATATGAAGAGAAAATAGGAATTGCTGTTTTATTTCTAAACTGCAAGCAATCTTGCCGAGAAGTGCCAGCTTCATAAATGGCAGTTGATGATCAGAGGTATGATAAAACAGCCTATACTGTGAAAAGAGTTGTAAATATACACACAGCAAGCTGTCAAAGCTGTGGTCCTCTGTAGTCTTCCTCAGGTGACATTGTCCATTCCCTCTTTGTACTTTTCAGATCAGAGACTGAGTTTCATATTTTTCAGGAGAGGAGGCCTTTAATGAATGCCTTTGGCAACCTAGTGACAAAGTGAACAAATGCTGATGTGGGCATACCAGCTCTAAAAAGGGTCAGACTTAAAAAGTCACGTTTAAAAGCAAAACTTTAATAATGCTTAGATGTGAGTGAACACTGCTGTGAAATGGAGGCACTTGTCTCTTCCTCTTTTTGTATTGCCAATTTAAAACACCTTAAAATAGTTTTCTTTAGGGTTACTGAAATATTTTCGATGTATGCAGTTCTTGATTTTGGATCAGTCACATTAAATGCTGCTGACGTAGTTACCTAATAAGGCTATTTATTACACACAGAAGTAAGTATAAATAAGTATGTGATAGAAAGCTTTCAGGTTATGTTTACAGGAGAACATTGTTTATGCTAATGGATTTCGATCTGTTTATCCACAGTACGCTGTCCTTGAAATCTCATGAAACTGCCAACAAAAATGTGTATCTTATTAAAAATAAATATATTTATATATGTGTAATGACCAAGAAATGGAGGAGCTAAATTGATATTTCTAGATATCTCTAAAATGTGTGTGTGTGTGTATATGTGTGTGTGTGTATGTATATATATATATATATATATATATATACATACACACACATCTGCAATGAATTCTGTCTAAGTATTAATCAGATACTTATTATACCTATTCACAGTGGATAAACTCAAGATTTATTGGTGGTTTCATGAACCAAAAACAGAAAGCTTACTTTTCTTTTTGCGCTTGATATGCTTGAAACATTGGAATGTTTTACCTGTACAGTGCAGACACACATGGCACAGTCCAGCACATGAACCATTCCCAGGCAGAATTTCAGATTCCTTTAGTCACTTTAATATCACTGCTTTCACAGAATTAAAATATGCATCCCAGCAAAAACCAGTTCTTTTGTATCAGTCTGAACTTAAATACCATGAAACAGCTGCTGCTGCCAAAATCTTGGAGATGCAGGAGATGTCATATTCACCTGTTCTGAAGTCACTCATTATTTTACTATGCAAGAATAAGCATCTGTTGCTACGAATGTTAGATTGTTGTCATGCCTGTAAACATAGCTCTAGAGTGCTATGTAAAATATATAATACCATGGTTATGATATTCATGGTTCTGATTTCTTCTATAAACGTAAAGCTCTTTTGTCATGTAAAAACACTGGACATAAGCTGTTTTCACTTTTTATCATTGACATTTCACTGGCAGTTTTGAACTGCAGATGCTTGCAAAACCAAAAGATAAAGAGGAAAGTTTTTATTCACAGAAAATGCACATTTTTGACTATGACTTGTTGCATTTGCAAATTTGTGTTATGGATACAAACAGCAAATACACTTCTGTTCCTTTTTTATTATAATCATAGCACACTGTAGTTAACCTGTCACATTAAAAAGTACCTAAAAAGAACCTAGAACTGCCGTACAACACTGACTCATTCGAAAGGCAGTGCTTATAGACTGACCCACTAAATAAGTCCCTCAATCATGAGAGTTTAATATTAGAAATGGCTTGGTGCACAACGGTAGAACTAGTGAGGAGTGGGGGATGGGAGGAAAAACAGACATCAAAGAAAAGAGAAACTGAATGGTTTTACAGTCTATTGTTCAACCATAATAAATGGTGAAATTTAGCAGCATGAAAACAATGGATTGCATAGCAATGGTGAAGGGAGAGCTTTTGTTTTAAATTCAGTTGAATGCCGTGCATAAAAGTTTCATTGCTGTTGGACCAGTATTATTTCTTTACTTTCCCCAATTTTAAAGACTTGCTGCGTTTGCATTCAAACCTGACAAGTCCCGTGGTAACAGTTTTCCCTAGTTCTGCGGCCTGAAACAAGCAAAAACCCACTTCTTCTGCGTATGGGGAATATTTACCATCTTGACACTATTGAGTAATTTGACATTATTGTCTTTCATATGAAGTACTAATTGCAGTTATAGTCTTCGATATAAAGAGCTTAATTACATCTCTGCTGAGCGACACAATAATAAAATGTAGATGGAATACATGAGGGGCAAGCAGGTTTTCCCTTTTCCATGAAGTTATTAAATGATCTTTATTTGCTCTACCAGATTGTGTATATATGTCACACATATATGTCACATATATGTAATATATGTATTACAAGGGATGTAAAACTGTTTTGGTAATTAAAAGACAAGGTATCTACAAATTGATGTATGGTATAGTAGCTAAATCAGAACAGCAAAATTATTTATAATTATAAATTATAAACGACGCACTTTGTATCAAAATGAATGTCCCTTATTTTGTTTTCTTACAACATATTAATAACATATGAGATATTTTTTAACTATATATATTATTAAATATCCTGTAGGACATCTGACCTCCTGCTTGTCCTACAGTAGGACAGGATTAAACAAAAACTCTGATGAAAGGTAAAATACCACTATAATTCCACAGTAATACTACTGCACAACTGTACACCGGTCTCTTAGACGTGCAAAATGAAACCCTTTCAGCATGGGTGGATGACTAGAAGGTTTGACATTTTAGAAGCTCATACATTTCTGCGAGATCTTTGTCTCTTTGTCCCACCACAAAGTCTCCAGCTCACTCACGGCAAAAAATGTACAAGACAGAATAGTCAAGGATGTGCAGCTTGTTTGAGGTAGAGAAAGGCCAGTATACACTCAGCAGTTTACCGACTTTTCTATAGATCAGACAAGTGGAGTTAACGCAGGGATTTCAGCCTGTGCTCTCAGGACTGTTACTTAGATACTGTACATCCTGGTAGGGCCTCGTTCTCCTGCTGTCTTTGTCTCTGTTCCTGTCTTTGGGACCATTCAGCCTTGAGTGGTCATCCTCCTGCAGACGCATCCTCCTGCAGACGCATCCTCCCGCAGATGCAGCCTCCAGCAGACGTAGCCTCACGCAGATGCAGTGTCCCTCACACAACATCACTCACTTCAGGACCTCTTCGCTCACCACCTCCTTCAGCCCCTCGTTTGGCCTCACGAGCTCGAAGGTGGCTCCGGACTTCTCTTTCGTCCGGCCACACTTGTCCACCTGCCGGATGCTCTGCGTCACAGTGATTGTCACCTGCTTGGTGGACATGCGGTTGTCCTGCCATTTGGTCTGTAATTGCAAAGAAGGCCTGGATTCAGTTCCTGACAAAGCAAGCCTGAAAAAGCTGGTTTTAAGAGCACCTAGTGCTGTTTTCTTGGAAAGGATCTGTGGTTTACGTCACAATGGTCAGCAAGTTCTTGGAAATGTACCTCAGGTAATTTACTGGGTAGGACGTGCCAAGCAATCGTGCTAGGAAGTGGACCTTACAAAGCGGATTTACAAATGCTTGGTATGTCTACCTTGGTATGTTAAGATACAGATCCAGCATTACTGGAAGGGATAACTCGTTTGAGCTAATTGCTACAATCTTACTCTGTACTATGATTTGGAAAGGGGTACGTACTATTTCCTCTGTATGCATGACACTCCTCCTCTGTATTGTAGTGCCAGGCGAAGGCAGCACCTCCTGCTGTTCGGAGGCTGGTACTGCGGTGTTGCTGTCCGCCTTTACTTCACTCAGGCCCGTCTCAGACATGGCGGAGCACACCTTCAGATAGGCCTGCGCTGGGCCCGGGAAGCCATCGTCGAAAAAGTCTGCAACTACAGACAAGTAGAAAACAAGATGACTTTCGTATCGTCTGTATCTGTTTTCCAAAAACAAACCTCAACTCAACTCACTGTATATCTTTCACAAGTTGCATATAGGACATGCTTTCATTTGATAAACACAGTGCACTGTCATCTCAGAAATGACCACTAATTCATCTCAGGTCATCTCAGAATCAAAAATTGAGCACAGCCTTTAATGAAGTGAATGGGATATTTTACATTTTTGTCTTACTAACTGCCCAGCCATTAAAGAGAGGTTATAGATTATCTCAGTGGTTTTTTTCATTGCTTTAAGCAAAAATATGGACATAAACCTAAATATATTATATTCTGGTTATATGTTGGTGTCTTGGCTCCGGCACAGCATTAACCATAGCCAAATTTCACAGCCAAGGTATTTTTTTACATTTGTCTATATTTGATTTTCTAGCTACTGATTCATCATGAACACGATTCTGCATTTCAGTTTCCATTTGCAATATATCTTCTATTTATAGGAGCAAATTATTTTAAAAAAATTCTAAAACAAAATTACCAAAAAATTAAAGAACTGGTAAAACCAGCATCAGGAGGCTGGTCTCTGTTTTTATTTAGCCCCTTCCACAGAACACCATTATGCGTGTGTTTTTACACATTAAAATGTTTTTTAATTTTATCGTGGATTATTGTTACATGCCTAAACCAAAAACATGTTGCCGCTGTCGCAGATGTAGATATTGATTTCAGAATTTCTGTTTCATGAGCTTAGTACCACGTTTGTTCCATTTTGCAGTAACCGACCTGCTATAGCTGTGTCCATGGCAACAAGAAGCTCTCAGGAATCATTTCAGTTCAGTGATTGCAGCATTTTTTATCTCTCTCATGCCTGAATTGCACCCCACATTACTGTCTCTCCAAGAGCCCAGCCCGTTTGAGTCCCTCAGAGGCTGGTACTGAAGATGACTAATCCACTAACAACTGAAATGACAAATCCCAATAACCCAATTATGAAAAGTCTAAAACCTTTTTTTCTGGAACATGCAGAAAATCAAAACCAATGCTAAAAGCAAGCAATGTTGTTTTTATTGCTTTGCTGACAGAGGTAAGGTGCAATGCAAAGGACCACATATATCCTTAGTGGCCACAGCCCAGTCAATAAAAGAGGTCAACAAAAAAATTAATAGCTGCTCACACCTGTTGGAGAGACTGAGAAAAATATGCACTTCCTCTTGTGATGTAAACAAAACAGATTAAGATGTGGATACTAGATTAAATTATGGATACTTATTTTTAAAATTTTGAAACACCAGAACAGATGGATTGGAATGAAACCAGCAGCCAGTCAGCCTACCATAGTCTAAGGGTACAGTAGGAGACCTGTGCCAGCATGCCTGGAGAGGGGTGTTTTTATTGTCCGAAATTAATCTGTGTAGCTTTTTGTCTCCTGGATTAAAAGGAAAAGGCTGTTGGGTGGGGATGGGATCATTGAATTCTGCATTGTTCTAGTACTGGATGTGATTACTCTATGTGTTTCACGATTTTTGTTTTGCATTATCCTGAAAAGCTTTGGCAACAATTTTGTTTATGTAAAGTGAACATACTGTATGTACATCTCACATTGCTGAGGTGCTGAGTGCAGACCCACACACTCTTAGCTCCTGTGAACATAGTTATTCATGAAGCAGATGACACTTCAATCCATTTTTATTTATTATCATCCAAATAGAGATCATCTGGACTGAAATGAAATAATACCAGTCTAATTACAGGTTGTATTCACACTGTGCTCTGCCTGTTAAAAAGAAGAAAAAAAATTCCAGTATAGCTCTACATTAATAATTTTCCCCCTAGAGTAATAACGGCTGTATAATCCACAGATGTAGTCAGTCAGACTATATTGATTATTGCAGGATAGGTTATGTATTCAAACACTAGTGCCAATAGTTCTGTGGTTAAACAGAAAAACTGCTAAGCTAAACAAAATGAAAGAATGAAAATGAGATCAGATCAATATTTGTGTCTAGGGATTAAGCTCCTACCTGAATAGTTACAGACTATTTAAATAATTAATTATCTATTTAAGTAATTTATTATCTGATTACAGTGGTAAGATCATTGAGACTTGAGGTGGTTAAAACAAAAGACATTATTTTTTTCATGCTTATGAAAAAAACCTTACTAACTCTCATTTCATATTTAGGTTCTCTGTCTCTTTCTAAGTCCTGATTAAACTACAGTTTTAAGTTGTGAGTGTACATTTCCCAATGGCTAAGCTTACTGCCCTCTGAAGATTTCCCCATCCATGGAAAAAGATTAAACATTACTTTATACTGTTACAAGGTTTACTGTGAGTTTGCACTGTGACTTAGCTCCATGTGAGTTTTACTGTGACACAGTTTCCTGTGCAGCTGTACTGTAACATAACCACTGTGTTTGTGTTTGTACTATGACACAGGTCCCTGCAAGGTCATTCTGTGACAGGGCAACATAGCACACAGGCTTCTAATTATAACCTTTTAGAACCATTAACTTGTCTACATACTGTATGTTCCAATATAAAAAATCCAGGAGGAACAGCCACAGAAGCTCTTATTTCACTCACAGAAGCTCTAATTTATTTATTGCAACTGAATATTAGTATCACACTGCAAATATCACCGCAGGTGTACAAAACTGACTTATCAGCAATGATAGTTATGAATAATGCAGTGAATATGTTTAGGTTTATAAACCTTCTGACAAATCCTGGTTCTGAACAATTGTTTGTATAAAAAATGTTATAATTTAACATGATTGATGCTGATAAGTGCCGTGCAAAACAGGCCATATGAAATTTGTATTTAATGTTACCTGGAAACTTGCAGAGGTGGCAATAGAATAAATGACAGAAAATAAGCTTGTGGAGTATTTTGATAACTGTAAAATATTTATTCTAAAATAACTATTACAAACAACAGGTATTACAAACATTCAGAGAATAGCTATGAATATACCATTCAGAATTTTAAAAAATGTACCATGTATGTAAAAAATGTATTCATGCATGTCTTTAGGAAAGTGAATGTTGGATATTAAGTAAATGGTTTTGCCATCAATTTGCTAAATTGTTCATTCATGACACCATGATGTAGAACTTATTACTGCCTTCTGCATGTACACTACATCACCTCACCAGTTAGAGGAGAGGTCAATGGGTGCAGATGATGAGGTGATTCAATCTGTTGAGTACAAAGCCAGCTGGGTGAAAATCAAGACAGGAAAATGGTAGGGCAAATGCCTGACCAATGATGGGAGTAATAAATGCCTTTATGCTATCAGTGTAGAGGTTCGACTGGCAGGACACTACCTTTTGCTCACTCTCATTAAATAAAATGCAAGACTTGCGTCATGAAAAGCGTTTGACAGGACTGAATGAATAATTACTTGCATAGTTTCACATAGCATGTGAAACTTTGTTATTTTCTCTTTTCAGGGGTCCCCAGTTTTCCATCACACACCAGTTTGATAGAATGATGTAAACCAGTGAAGCCAGCTTGGAATTTTCAGCACTGTCTCTCTCCCTACACAAATGTAGAACCATGACTTAATGATATGAATGCAGTGCATCTGTAGTTAATACAGACTGAACTGTAATTGGACTGTGAACTTTAATCCTGACAACTTTGTCAGCAAATGTGTCACATTCAGTGAATCTCCCTTTTTCTCCTATGAGCTCAATGGTGCCTCTGTGGTGAACCACCTCAACAAAACTCAGCATTGCCTGTTTCTGCAATTTTGTCAAATTCCCAAAATAAATGAAAGACGGATGTATGACCAAATAACAGATTAAGCAACAGGCTGTGTGAGACATCTCTTTATGAACTTAGCTTGCTCGCTAGGATTGTGTTTAAATGTCATGGCAGTGGAACACAGCTGCGCTGCTGCTCATTGGAGACCAATGCTTTACTGCGATGCCAGACAGGCAATACTAACGAAGAGAAGCAGAGTGGGGCAACAGCATAGTGGTTAAGGAGCAGGGCTTGTAACTGAAAGGCTGCTGGTTTGATTCCCCACAGGGGCACTGCTGCTGTACCCATGGACAAGGTAGTTAACCCACAGTAGCCTCAGTAAATATCCAGCAGTATAAATGGATAACATTGTAAAAACCTGTAATTGATGTAAACGCCAACAATGTAATGTAATGGGCTCACCAGAGCTGACGTTTTTCTCTGAGGCAAAGCCCAGCTCGGAGGAGTTCTCTGAGGGGATGTTCTGTATAGAGGACAGGGGCATGTCTGTGTCCGTGCTGGTCAGCCAGGTGGACTCCGTCTCCTTAGTCCAGCTCTCCAAGTGCCTGGGCTCCAGGGCATCTGTCCTGCTGCCGCCACACCCCATCGCTCTTCCAGAAAGGGGGCAAGAGGAGGGTCCACCAGACCCCCGTGGCGTGATCAGTAAATGGAGAATGGAGAGGAGGGCCACCTCGTTGTGCCTTCCTGCGGTCACTTAAGTAGAGGACAGAGCCTCCAGTCCTGTACATCCATGACGACCCCTCATGGTGCCGAAGTCTGGCCTCTTCTAATACAGGTTCGTTTGTGCACATACGCGTAACGCTGGCATCTCAGTTCAGGTGACAACCTTTGCGTCTCAGATTGGTGCAGAAGGGGCCTGTCAGTGTGACACCCAGTCCAATCGGACTGATTCCTCACACTCCATTGGTCACATGGCAAGGGACTCCAGGGGTTTCCACTGAAAAGGATCCCTCTGGTGGGAAGAAGATAAACAATGCAACAATGAAACAATTCATCCAATTTATGCAATTTTCTCCCGTTATTTCCAGTGGTTGCTTGATTGTTTCAGGACTATGAAAGTGGTTGCAATGCAGTATGCATATTGCATATTGATCTTAATCCCACATAAAGTAAGATAAGAAATCAGATATAAGCAACAAAATGTACTAAAATGTATGAGTTAACTTTACAGTGATTTTTAAAAAAATAAAATCGCATTTTAAACAATTTATATTTTTATAAAATCTCATCGAATAATTTGTTAGAAAACTGATGCTGTTGTATTAAATAAACACCGACTTGTAAATCCTTTTTAATAAAATGATGCATGTATACGTCATCGCAGTCGCATGATGTGTGTAAAGATTTGGATAGTCGCCCGAAGTCTTTGCGTCATATTGGGACCGGCATTGATGGGACGCGTTTAGAGAGAGTCGGCAGCACAACAGCACTGAATATTTGTGTACACGATCCAGCCAAGCATGACAAACAAATTAGGAGTAAATATATGCAGGAAAGGATGACAGGACAGTGCCATGAGGGTGTTGTTAGCGCTCTATCCAGCCAGGCAATATGCGCAAGTGCAAGACGCACATTCTCATCCTCTAACCAGTGACCCATTTTCATAGCCTCATCCTTACATTATCCAAAACAAAACCGCACACCTGCTTTTGTCTGGGGAAGAGAATTTAATTATTTGAACTCCGATTATGAGCATTAATAATTGTTGATCACTCATATAATGAGCAAAATACGTAATTTTAAACATTTTCAGGGAGGTTTAATGTGTTCTATGTCTCCTCATGTTGCTGAATTCTGTCAGTCAACTCTTCGTCACTGGGTGAAAAAAGAAACGTGCTTCTGATTAAATTTCAAGACATACTATGGAATTAACGTTATTCAGTTCCAACAAGGAGCGTCTCTTGTTTTTCGGTAAACACCAAATCAATGATTGAAACTGGGTCAGAAATACATAATATACACATGTTTTCATACTAGTGAGGAAAATTCCATCACCATTTTTACATTAGTTGAGCCACCATTTATTTATACGAATGATGGACATTTTCCCCAAAGAACCTTTTCAAGAACGCACGTTCTGTGGTATGGTAAAATAAAATGCTAACCGCAATAAATAAATAAAACAAAAAGAACACACATATACCCTTAAAACACATAATATCGCATACTGAAATTAATAGTGAATGACAAGCTCTCAGTCATATATCCAAATCTTTCTGCAAGTTGCATGCGACATTTCTGCATCACCCAGTTCTTAAACAATATATCTAACGCATAAGACTAAAATATGCACACGAAGTATCTCGTTATAGCTTACCCCCAATGATCCGACAGGCACCCGAAAGCTTTTTACAAAACACGCGCTGGTTTCAAAATTTCACTAAATTGCCTTCTGTGCATTAGCCTACTATACTCACGTTCGCTACCGAGATCCACTGGGTTTCCTTTCCACACAGTTCCGTCCATTCATTAATCGCTCTTCGACGTCTGCGAGTGCACGGCGAGAGGGTCTGGTGCTTAAACGCCTGGTTGGGATGACGCCCCCCTCTTCAAGATGTTTGTAAAATTATGATTTGCTGTGCGGTTCCGAAGCTAAAGTGAAGATGCGGTTAGGGAAGGGTCGCTGTGTTGGACCGAAGTCTTCCCTTGGGCTAATCAGTCAGGTGAGAACTGATAAAAATCCGTACATCGAAAAATTCAAATTCATTTCAACGTTACATTACATGGTTGTGAAATTCATTTGATAGTCGATATTTGAACATTCCGTTCTAAACGTCACTCGCTCTTTCGCCAAAGATATCTCTGGAATGTTAAAACATTGTATCGTTATCTTTTTATTTCTTCGCCAAACAAGCAAGGTATGGGGCTTCAGATGTGGGGCAAGGGGTGATTGGTTTGCCTTTTCTAGATCCACATAATTGGCTTCTCAGTTTCTGTCAAAATATAATTTTGTATTATTCTGATTCGAATTCTGATTTTCTAATATTCCATTTAGATTCTGTTTGTTTTCTGTATATGTAATGTATTCAGGGGCAGGAGAAGAACAGTTCCCAGCCTTTGGGTTCTCTTAATATCCTTTCTTTTATTTTGGGCAATATTTGCTTTTAAATTCATATTTCAGTAGTATTTAAATAACTTGAACCAAGGAGGTTTATAGGTAAACTGGACTGTATCTATACACTTCCTTGCCAAAACATCTCAAATAATCTGCTTTAAGTTCAAGTGTGTGAATTGGCTGGGGAACTTTAATTTCTGTATAAATAATTTCAGAAACAGATTAGTTTTGCATTTTATTGAGCTGCTTTCAAGCTTCAACTGCCATTTAGGCAAAAGACTTGATCCAGCTGTCAGGTGTTCAGGGGCACAGATGGCTCATGTAACAAGCTTTGGTTTTTCCACATACAGCCATTTGTGAGAAGTGAAAAGGTACAGCACTAATTAGGCGTGTGTGATGTGTTCTCTGGCACATGGTGTAATGGGTGCCAGGGGCATGCAATATAAACGGTTGCTTACCTGCAATTTATCTGCGATTTATCATGCATAACTCCCAGTAAATGGTTTAGGGTACCCTGATGTTTCACTCTTTGTACCTTCTGGTGTTCACATCACACCATGTCTTTCTCCAGGAACAGAGAAGCTGCTCCTGCACCAAGGCCTGAATGAACTCTTACACCTGTATCTGGATCAAAACCATGCTGAGAGTGTTGAGTTCGAGCTCTTCTGATGTGTGTTCCCAGTGCTCTTATTCTTGGTGCAGTCTGTGGGAATCTGATTTCCATGTAATTTCTGTATGTAATTTACATGGGGGATGCTGAGAGGGGCCATTCAGGTAGGCTATACCTGCATTTCTCAACCCTGGTCCTGACACAATTGCCTTCTGTGTGTATATTTAACGTGCAAAAATCCAAGGCATAAAGTGCAATCCACAGAGGATCAGATTTTATGTATGGCACTTGCACTTAGAAGTGTTTGGCACCAACATTTTAACCCCCTGCTGGTGCAGATGGCCCCAGTGCTTTCACCTTCTACACATTCATCCATCCATCTTCTACACATTCAACACATATTTCAGGCCTTAAGTTCTGTAGACTGTCTACTGCTCTCACTGATGCCAGGCTGCATACCATCAACAGTGCAGTGAAATTTAACTTCCTGTTAGTGGATAACATCTTCAAGAGGAAGCATGCATAACAAGAAGAGTAACTACTATAAGACCACACCTTGTGGGATGCCATGGTTAGATAGGTGGGTTTTAAACATTTTTCTCCTCACATAATCTTGTTCTGAATGAAAGCTATGCAAAATGCCACAATGAAAAGCTGGGTGAAAAAGCAATGAAAAGCAATGTCCAATAAACAATTGTTTCTAAAACTTTTCTAAAATTTTGATATAGATAAGCCACACTTTAAAACAATGCAAAAGTAATGTCCAGCTGCAATTTCTACTCGACCTTTTTGCTTTTTCATATGAGCACAAATCACTTTGACTGCATGGGTCATGCGACAATCGGCTTGATATTGTTTTCATCTGATTACCTTCCTGTACAACATAAAACTTCAAAAAAACCTTTGACTTAAAACTTGCACAAAAAATGCACAACTGCCTCTGCAATGTCACTGTTCTTCTTTGTGACAGTTATGTTTGAAGTGAGAAAAAACAAGGTACACAGCATGTCAGTTTGCTTATGATTTTTTACTTGAACAATTTACAGATACCAGGGCATTTACTCATAAGAGAAGTAAATGAGGACAGAGAGAAGAACTGAGCTTCTTCATTGGAGCTGAGCTCCTCCGCATATTCAGGGCTGCTGGAGTCATCGCCCATATCCTGAGGAGGAGACCCAGTGTGCTCTCTGTCACTGGGGGATGGAGAGGCTCCAGGTTCGAGTGAAACAGCAGATCTGCTGGGACATTCACTCACTGGGGGATCAGGAAGAGGGATCTCTTCAAAAGCTTTAAAGAAAGAACACTTTTTTAAAAAAATCTATTGCTCTACAGCAATGATCTCTGAACATCTGAAAAACTGAAACACATACAAAAAACAACTGTTGTGTCTCCTCCCAAACATCCATACGGCCTCCCAAACATAGAAAATTACTGTTAGTGGAGTTTAGATTTAAATACACAGATTTACTACACCACTGTATATTTGTGTGTGTCACAGTGCAACAATGCGAGAGGCTCTTACTATCAGATGAATGTACAGTTATACAGACACGGGTGGGACTGTGGAAGCCCACGGCAGTAATGGCAGGGTGATGTCTATCACGGAGGTTGTGTCCTGAGCATCCAGGTGTGGTCATGGTGGGAATTCGGTTCAGGATTTTTGCCGTGCCTATAAAAACAAAGGTAACCAAGTATAGTTGTTCCGATGTATGTAGTGAGTTTTTGATCACTGTGAAATGGCTACCTATGTATAACAATCTAGCAAGCCAGCACCACTTCTACAAATTGAGCAAGTGAATGTAAAAAAATTCTTGTAAAGAAGTGCAAAATAATGAATGCATATTAAAATTTAAAGATAACCTCCATAAAATTAAGAAATGACTGCGCTACTTTTAGCTAGTTGGGTGGTTAGCTAACTAGCTATTGAGACGATTCATTTTCACCAGTCTTTATCTGATGAAATAATTCTAGAAAAAGAACTTAACAATCAGACACTTTGATTTGTTGAGTGTATTGACTGAGCATATTTTATTTGCTATTATAGCAGTAGATGAAGAGCGGGATTGGAAACTACACCTTATGTATTTCTACTATTAAAGTAGCAAAAATACTGAATGCATCTCATAAAATTATTAATGTTTAGCAAGCTAAAAATAGCTAGGAAATAAATTCTCCATTCCTAAGCATCTAGTATGTTGAAAGTTATTGATACCTTCCTAATCTGAGTGCTAGCTAAACAGCTGAGCACAGTGCATTAATTTCATTGAAGTCTGTTCCATTTCCTGATAGGGTACCTCTGCTCATGGGAGGGATTATACGAATCTCTTGTTTAAATAATTTGAAGCATCCACAGAAACACTGCCAATCATGTCAGCAAGACAAAGACTATAATCGAGGAAAGATGACTGAATTATGGTTATCATGGCGGAAAGGTCACGGTGGAAACGTTTAAAGCTGCAATATGTGGTGGACTAACCTCTCCAAAGTGGGGGAGTCTGCTGGTTGGAGCAGCCAGGCATGGGCTCGAACAACCGTTTCCGGAATTCATCCTGTTTAGCACAGACCTTTACCAGACTGCCAACAGATAAAAACACACCACTTAGAGAAGAAACCTTTCCTCTACTTAAACATTAACTATTTGCTTCAGCAAGGAATCCAAGTCTACTTAATACAGTGTCACCATCAACTGATGGTAACAAGCTTTATACTGACAGCTATTTAACATTTAATTTTCAGTCATCTTGGACCATTACCCTTCCCAGTACTCATCAATAACTAATTCAGTGACTTTTCATGGCAAAGTAGCTCACTGCTTAAGGCTGGCAATCTCTCTTCTCTCTGGTTCCAGGCTTTGCTCTGACATATGGGTTTTTAACTGCAAGCAAATGGACAAAACTTAATACTGTTCCTTGGTCAAAGAGACAGATTCACAAAACAAATAGTAGGTAATACTGATAATGCATACATTAAACTCTGCTAATAAGAATGACAGGTCCCTGTCATTCCTATGTGCACTGTTGCTGCCTTACTGTGAGCACTCTTGTGCCTGTAATTTAAAAGTGACTGTGGGTAAAAGCATCCGCCAGGAGACTAACAGTAAATGTGAAGGTACTAAAAAGAACCAATTACATATCACAAAATAAATGTGAAATAAACCAAAACAAACCCTCTAGTAAATACCCATTTTACAGGAATAGACAGCTATGCGACTCCCATAACAATGGATGATTTTGATTCTTTACTTGTGCATTACGGGTTTTGGGTGGCCTTGCTCACCTCGTTCTTGTAAGAGCACCCAGCATTCAGAGGCTCCTTCTTTGTCTCCTTCTTTACCTGGATTTTGAGTGCAGCCTTTAATTTCGACTTCCTCTTGCCCTGTCCCGACCCTTCCTGAGCTGGCACCCTGTAACACAGAGGGCATGGGATCTTCAGCTTTCCTTTGCACAACTCATTACTTCCAGCTCCTAATTCCTGTAGTTCTTAACCCTTTGTTATGCCTTGTAGTTACATAACATCCCTTGACGAAGGGATTTGAACAATTTAAGCACAATTAAAAGTTACAAAGACGAATGTTGTCTGTGGCATCCTGCCTTACAAATGCAAAGTTCAGTTTGTGGTTTGTATTTTTTTCAGTCAAGGTCGTCTTCATTGGAATATTTGTTTTCCTTTGTACATTTAGATATGATACCTTATATTTGTCATTTGTACAGCAAAGCTCCGATACTTGCTGGAGTATACTTTATACTTACTGTTGAGAGGCACTGTCCTTTTCATGAAATGATTTGGTCTTGATTTGGTGTTGAGATTTCTGTGGAATGGACCCCATCTGCTTTTCCAGCTGCCATTTCTCTTTATTCAGAGCAGCTTGACCATGCTCAAACATCCTGACTTGTTCTGAGGCACAAAAGGTCACAAATCAGATACAGGGAGCTGAATAACAGGGTGATGAGAAATATACTCTGGGCAACGTACCTTCCAGCTGCTGACACCTTTTCTCCTCAGCCAACAGTCTGTCCTTATACAATTTTTTTTCCTCTTCCAGAGTTGCAAGAGTGCTCTTTACCTGTGTCAGAAAACGTATCTCTAAATTTCAAATGTTCATTTATTTGCCCATATAGCTGTGTCTGCAGCTGAGAATGGGCCATTTTTTAACATATATGTGGAGTTAGACTAGGCCATCAGTTGACATGCTCAGGTATACCAAAAGTCAGTTAAAACCATGAAAGGTGCAAACAACCAAGGTAATTTACTAGGTTTGACTGAACATTGAAATATTTTTGTAATTTGTGATATTTTTTCCAGACTGACATCCCTAAATGCTTTTAGTCATTTCGCAGGTCCCTAACTCACCGATTCATAAAGAGTGCTGCCAGAGGATGTCTTTGGGGCACTGCTATCTAGAAGAGACAGACCACACACCGATCAGACAGGCTCAGGCTCACATTACACAGTACCTATCAGCCAAAATACCACCATGACACAACACCAGCCTCCACCATGCAGGAAGGCCAACTGAGCACTGTGTGCATTCACACCCAACACATCAAGAGCAAGCAGATCACATGCATGGGAAACAGTGCAGCAATTGAAACACTCGTAAGAAATATTGTTCCAATATTGAGATACAGTAATATAATATGGCACAGCAACAGTTTTGATAATTTTCCCATTGATGTTGTAAATATAGTCCTCCATGGCTGATGCCTGACAGATTGCTATTGGGCATGGGGAATACAATGGCAGGATATCAGTGCAAACCATAACAAAAGCAATGTTGTGAAGGGTGACATGCAGGAGGCAATACGGGTGGTGGACAGGAATGTGATTACCTGCAAATAAACCATGCATACACAATTCAGCCAACAAACCACTGCGGTTGAATTCATTACTGACAAGACAGGGATAATATAAACCAGGAAGAATGGCTGGCTCAGACAGTAAAGAAAGAATGACAAGACCAAAGGAAAAAATGCACTGGCATAAAATAGGTTATAATAGACCCAGTGGCCTAATGGATAAGGCATCAGCCTCCGGAGCTGGGGATTGTGGGTTCAAGTCCCACCTGGGTCGAGCCATTACAGTGCATTGGTATAATATGGTATGTACTGTGAAAAGTGTTTCATGGATATTCTTATTTCTTGTGAGATGTAGTGATAAGAAGCAGGGACCATAGCTGGAAGATTGCTGGTTTGATTCCCTGCTGGGGCACTGCCATTGTACCCTTGGGCAAGGTACTTTACCCACAATTGCCTCAGTAGATATTGAAATGACAATAATGTAATGTAAATGTAGTGTAAAATTGCCTGTACTTGAATGCTGCTACTGTGTAGCAGCAAAAGTTGTTCTTGGGTATTGGACTTAACAAAGGCGTTACTACAATATGGAGGGGACACTGATCATATAAAAGAGTGATGGGATTTCTGTGCTCATGGGCAGGGCCATATGAGAACCCTGCTTAAATTATTCAATTCAGGGAATGAAATGAAATTCAATTAGTTAATTGATAATTAGCCACCAAATCTATTAAGATTTAAACTGAATTTCAGTTCACCACCTGAATTGACACAGAACTGACCCCAACTCCTACCCTTTAGTGACCACATGACTATGGCAGGAAGGGTTAAAGCTTCAATGTGCAGGGGCTCACCTTTCCTAAGAGTGGGAAGCTGTTGGTCAGAGCAGCTAGTGGAGGGTATGGAGAAAATTCCTTGGATTTCAGCCAGCTTAGCAGTGATGTCAGTCAGCCTGCAAAGAAATAAAAAGACACCATTCAGATTCCATGCTGATCTTTGTTAAGTGGGACGTAAAGTTTGAATCCAAGTCCAATGAACATATTTTCACCATCCTCTGCTGATGGTAATCAGTCATTTATTCAGTTGTTCAACCTGCAATAATCAATCCTTGCCCATTACCATTCTTCCTGCTCACCAATAACCCAATTGAGCAGCTATTGGTGGGTGCCAAACTCACTGTTCACGAAGATTGGCGGTCTCTCGGATCTCTACCACAATGGCTTGTTCTGCAGCACAGGTTTTCAGCTGGAGGCCAAGGAAGACAAATTAATATCCTCATTTGGTCAAAGACATTGATTAGCAAAATCATTTCCTTGGTAATGATTACTGTGCAATACTGAGTTTAGCGTACTGTGTGATAGTGTAACTATGAAAACCTTTGGGACAAACCTTAAACCATCAGAACCTTATTAAACACTCAACTGATCTAACTTACATCACATAGGACAAATGTGATTTTTGTAAGGGGAGTCCACTGCAAGAGTTAAGAGTAGATTTGCTCACCTGGTCCAGGAGGAAGCTTTCAGATTTTGTTTTTTTCCCCTTCACATCCTTCATCTTGTGTTTGTAAGTCTTTGTTTCAGCTCTGGTCTCCTTCTCATAGTGCCCCAATGGCTCCTGAACCAGCTTGCTGCAACACAAAGAGTGCAGGGACTTTAGTCTTCCACTGCACAACTCATTATTTTCAACTACCAATATCTTTAGTTTTTAAACCTCAGATATTTTTATTTTGTTAATACCTTTAATTTTTAAACCTCAGATAGTTTTGTTATTTTTGTTATATATCTCTGTCCAACAAAAATGTGAACAATAAATTTCAATAAAGATGCAATTTACAGAATTCTGCTATTTCAAGATAATGTTTATGAATCAAGCTTATGTATCTCTCGTAGTTGACTTTTGAATGCATTTATTAAGTTTATTAAACTACTAATGTTGTAAAGATCATAAATTTCATAACTGCAGCTTTACTTAATTTATGATACTATGTGCACACAAAGCCCATCTTGCTTGGATAGTGCCTTGTTCGATACTTACTGCTGTAGAGCATTCTCTTTTTCTTGGCACTGCCTATTTATGTCCGCAAGCTGCTCTTGCACTTCCTCAATGTGGACTTCACAGCAACTCCTCTCACTTTTCAGAACATTTCGGTCAAGGTCCAGTGCCTTAATGTGTTCTGGAAAACAAGTTGTCAAAATTACAGACACAGAGAACACAATCGGCTAAATTGTTCGTGGTTAATGTTAGGCAGTGCAATGCACCTTCCAGCTTGTGTCTCAGTCTTTCTCCAGCCTGCAGTTTCTCCATGAGCTGATTCCTTTCCTCTTCAATAACTGAGAGGCCAGCGTTCATCTGTCAGAAAAACCATACCTGCGTTTACCTCAAAACTGCAAGCGACATACTTCACACATGCACGCTATAGTAATGAGTGCTGTTACACAGTGAAGATCAAACTTTGGTGAGGTTGCAGCTGTGGTTGAACTGCTGTTTGTCTTACAACTGCTTCAAGATTATGTTCAACTTTAGAATATGACTGAACATCTGTGACAGATATGAGCTTGCTCAGGACCCAGAGGTTTTAGTCCACCCTCCCTCTTGCCACTATCACAGATATGTTAAACCTACTAATGACAACAGTGATAAAAGCTTACTTTGCTAAATATTTTTGAGACCAGTACAAGTAGCAGGATGATTTCAACACCAGTCACGACAGCCAACATCATCCACAGATTTTGATGCCATTTGGGATATGGCTGCCATTCCTCTGGTAAGCTGGAAATGAGCTGAAAGAAAATTCAACAGAAGCCATCCAGGTCAAAACTGCTGCTTCCTGTGGCTGCATTGAGCCAAATGGAACCCATCTCAATCAACAAATAACATCCCCCAATAAATGAATCAGACTAAGTGAACGTCAAGATTTTAGAATTCAACAAAGCTTGTGTTAGGTTTCCATTTTTAAACAGTGAACTAAAAACAGCCACTGTAATAATGAAATGAAAAAACAATTATACACATTCCATGCCGATTATTATTGTTAATTGAAGAAATATGCATATCGATTGAGTTTACCACAAGTCACTTGTTTTCACATGCCAGTAAAATCATTGCACTGTTTGTAATACAGACAAATTGTTAATTGTATTACATATGCAATGAAAATGCAAATTATTTAACCTAAGTGTTTCTTCCATGCATTGGATATATTCAGACTAATTCTAAAGCCCATCGAGAAATCTGGTAAATATTGTAAAAATAATTTTCTTACCATTTTAGCATAAGTGCTTATACACTCCTGAGCCAGACGGAGAAAACTGTTGAGATCCATAGCAATGGATGAGGTGGGATCACCCTCTGCTTCATAGCAATCACAGACACACAGGTATTTTCAGAATTTCAAACATGCGAACACAATAAAATGTGTACCACACCACTAAAGAATGTCAGTTTTTATAGAGAAGAAGGTACCTGTGAAGAGATGCTCCACCTTCAAGTCCAGCGGGTTTTCAGAGATAACTTGTGATTCTTTCCAAATCTCCTAAGAGAGTCAAACAATGATGTCCCTGTGACCAACATGTACAATTTTTTTCTGAAAAGAAAAAAACTACCCTTTATTAAAGAGTATGTAAATATCATTTACTGTGTGGATTTTGTGAATTTTCCAAATTTCACAGTAAGGCATAATGGAGAAAAATGGGTATAAGACTCACCTATAGTATACCAGTGGTATGAGATGAGCGATGAGCAACATTTAATTTAAAATATTTCATGATCACAAAAATTCAAATTATGTTGTATGCTTACATTATGAAACACTGGACTACAGGCAAACTATGCAGTCAAATTCTCTGTCTGTTCTAGGCCCCATGCAGAATGAGTTTCCAGTTGCTTGAACTCTCTCTGCATGACTCCATATTCAAAATGAGTAAAGGCTAAATCACAAAAATATAAATGTAATATGCTAACCTCCAAAAAAGTCTCTAACTCTTCAGAAGAGCATATGTGATTGGGTATTTTCAGGCTTTTAGGTCCAGCTCCAAAATGGCTTCCAACCTTTAAAACAATATATACAAAAATATAGTAAATTGGAAAGCTGGCTCTACAAACACAAACACTGAAGACAAAGTGTAAACACAGATTAGCTTTAGCCAACAACATAAATGCTTCTAAGAGCTGCAATATCTTTGTGTTTAACTAATAATTAAGTAATATCAGCCTGCAAGTATACTTACAATTTCTGTCCATGCGTCTGTCCTTCCTGGGTCTATGTCAAAGGTGAGGAACTGACAGTCAGTTTCAGAGACCGTCTGATCTTTCCCGTTGCACACTGGCACTAGAAAAAATGTACAAACTCGTGGATTAGATAAGGCTAATGAAATAATACTAAAGACAGCCTACCAGCAAGAGTCTCAACAGGTCAATGTGCACCACATACTTGCACTTCCACCTGTATGTCACTGTGTCAGAATCGCAGTCTGTTGAGGCCCGTTATGGATATTTCCTCTGCAACAAGCCTTCCACGAAAGCGTGCAATTTACTGATTATTACTGTGAAATGCTATACGGCAGGATTCTGGTGTGCGTACACAACTCCAGTGATCAATACATTTTAAGTGTGAAACGTCTAGTTTAGGCAAAATCTGACATTCCCTGCACACCAATAGGGAATTTTCGCTGGGTCAAAAAACCATAGTGACAGTCCATCAGTTTAGCAGAACGCGGCAGTTACAAAATAATAACGGGTGAATAACGTTGTGTTCGGAAGCCTTGGCTTACAACTTAATTGCTATAGGCTACAGGACCTTGCCTTTGCCAAGCTAAGATCACTCTATCTAGCTACCGATTGTTTTTTATAGCTTGCAAACCAGCCAGCCAGCCACCTATCAACGAACAGGCATTCAAACTAGCTGGCTAACTAGCTCTCCGTCGATCCTGATGGCGAAAACATCCACAGTGACTATGAAAGTTTGGACAATGGATATAAAGAACAGGTTCGCTATAACATATGCAGTTTCATACTTACTGAAACATGTTTTATATGGCAATTGAGGAACCAGGCCTATAGGTAAAAGCAAACTAAGGAGATACAGCCGCGAAAGGAAACCTGCCATATGGACAGGTTTTTGTGCAGCTACCCACTGTATAAGTGGGGTTACGGCATGATGCCACACCGGTAGATCCACATGACCACAATTTACTACAGGATATCTCCGATGTCTAATGAAACAAACAAATTTGCGATTCAGCTAAATATTTCTGCTGGTATGTCTCATAATGGGTTGGAATCATGAGATGTCACTGATGTTGTGACACCGTTGTAGTTATTCCACTGCTCTGAGAAACAGCGTTCGATTCATTGAGTGACACGTTTCCATTCGTGGAGTGACAGTTTTTCCCAAAATAAGCGATGAAATCGAGTGATCCGTTTAAGAGGACAAAAAGTACTTCCACCTTGTATACTGCATGATGTAAAGTTATTTTAGAGAACGAAGAGGGAATGGAAAAATATTCTTTAATACGCGACATTATGCACACAGCTAGGCAGCTAGAATTACTAGAGGCATCAAGCTGACAAAGTGAAACAAAAATATAACAGTAAAAATTCTAAAACATGGAAGCACAACTGTTAGGCACTATGCTTTATTGTTTTATGGCTGTTGTATGGCAACTGCTGCCTATAGAAACTGTGGAGGCAGGTAAAACTGTGAATGGGTATCAGTCATTTCATGTAGCTACCTACCTACTCCATGTCATGTTGTGTCATACATGTTTTTATGTTTACATATCTTATATGCCCTTTTAACTGAAACAGCATCATATTCCTTGTGTATCCTTGTACACATGGACATGTTTGGATTCAGTAAATCCAGGTATTTTTGTGCCCTTGACAATATCTAAGATCAGGTTGACCACCCTCAGTCCTAACCACATTCAGCATAAAATTTTGATTTTTATCAAGGTTCAGTAACTAAAGGCACAGTGTGCCTACACCAACACAGTCTTGATGTTTTTACTTGCAGTTGACTACAGTGAGCAGATGATGCATGAACATCAGAGGGACCAATGGTGAGAAGCATTAATTAGGGGACACAGGAGGATTTGTGATGATGTAGATGTGGCAAGAAAATCAAGATGGAGAATAAGCAGAACAGAATAAGGAATCAAGTGCAAAATGGTCCAGGCCATATGAAATTGTATTCAGATTCAAAATTCTCTGTTTAATTGGGTTTTGCCTCTATAAAGGTAGAGGTTTCTATCAGACCTCAGGGTCACTGTGGTTATTTCTAAGACTAAATAGGACCTAACTTTCAGTGCTGTATAGATATGGAGTGTGGCCAATCAACTAGTAGCTCATCAGACACCACACCAGCCATCCCAATACACATGAATGAAGATGCAGGATATCAGTCTTACATACAGTAGATTAGACAGTGTTCTTGGAATCTGCTTAGTGTCAAATCTACCAGCAGGGGGTAGAATTGTGCTAGAAAAAACCTTGTCAAAGAAAAAGGACTTGGATGATCTTGAGTCAAAGGTAATGACACCTGATTCTGATGCACATCTTCCGACTTCAATGCATCCATTCATCAGAGCATGTAATTATTAGAGCATGTATTTAAGTTATTAGGGTGTGTATTTATTAAAAATGCATAATGAAAGAATGAATTTGCATGAATGTATTAATGTTGAATTTGCATAAAAGAGGATAGGACATGTAATAAAGCCAAGAACACCCTTTAACTTTTTGTGCAAGCCTAAATTCCATATTTAAAAATGTGAAATACAGGATCCTGACTGACTCAGTCAAAAAGGTGCTTATCTTGAGTTCAGGCTGAGCATTGTAGCCTAGGTTTAATCCCAGCTGTGTCATCAGCTGACAACAGGAGCCAACAGCTGCAGAACAGATTGGCTCAGTCGTATCAGAACAGGGGTGGGTTTTTCAGCAGTGTTTCTTTGTCTGTCGGTCTCAGGCATGCTGTGACTCAAAAAGCACCAATGAGCTGCTCATTTCACATCAGCGGGGCCAGGCCTATCCTCCAGCCTGCGTTTACTTCAGTGCAATGCACTGTGGGACATGTGTGAGAAATAACCGTTGACTGTGTGAATGCATTGGAATATTACATTCGTCTCACTTCGGTGCTTCTGTGAGTTCAGAGGTTGTAACAGTGAGAGGAGCTTCATGTACAGTTGATGATTCCAAAAAAAGAGTTGTATAAATGGGAAAAGGCATTTCAAATGTGAGATACACCAGAGATATTACATGACATGATCCCTCAGACTTATTTGCTGTGTCTTCTTTCAACCATAAGTTCAGTGTAACTATCTGTGCTGTTTATGTAGAAGGAACAGGGTGGTAAGGAACAGGGCCTGTAACTAGGCCTACAAGGTTGCAGGTTTGATTCTCAGCTGGGGCACTGCTGCTGTATACTTGGGCAAGGTACTTAACACAACATTGCCTCAGTAAATACCCAACTCTACAAATGGGTAGCACGTAAAATTGTAACCCATGCAAATCGCTCTGAATAAGAGTGTCTGCTAAATGACAAGAATTTAAATGAGTGTTTTTATGTGCCACCTCTACAAACTTTTCTTACTTAAGTTTAAGTATTTAAGTAGATAGTTTTTATACTTAAATTTACACTCAATATAATTTTTAAAACTCATATTTAGTTTGACCATTTTTGATTGGTTCTATGAAGTTGTATCCCGATTCTGTATTTGAATACAGTTAGACAGCACAGAAGGAAATGTGAGGAATTAGTCGTTGTGCTTATTTGTGTAAAGCACAATTAAAATAAATTAACTATAGGCACATTTGTAAGTGTGAGGTATGCCAAAATCGTAACTTGACTGATGGCATACCTGTTATCCTAATTTGCCTTTGGATGGCAACTTGTTTTTAGCTGTCATTTCTCCCGGGAGCGCACTGTAGAAAAGTCTGCTGCGCGGTGCATGCTGGGATTAGGTTCTACGCCCAAAATGGCGGCAGGATTGAAAAGTTGGTGATGTTTTTACCGCACTTTGAAAACTCCTCTCGTTTGAATATGTTAGTTTTCTGAATGTAGAAAGGGCCAGATTACCGGAGGAAGGGGGCAGTTTGCGGCAGAGCCGGTGACTAATGTTAACGGAAGGCGCAGATCGTTGGTAAACAGCGCACTTGTGTACCCGGAGAGTCCCGTTGTTTTGCTTTGGGAAAGTGCGGCTGGATGGTGGTTGTCTCTGCAGCAGCGCAGGGATGTCATGGACGCTGAGATCTCCAGCAACTCATCCGGCTACTGAACTCATAATGAGGAGGATCTGCGGATAGAAATGGAGGATGATGTGAAAAAAGCAAAAAAGGTAACTTTAACTGCTAGCGAACAGGCTGATTAGCGTACTCGAATACGTACGTAACGGTATAGCTCGCTAACGTTAGCTAAATCCTGGCGAAAATAGTGATGGCCAACTTAGATAGCTAGCTAACGTTAGCCAGCTACGCCTAGGTCCAGCGAATTAATTGTTTGCTAGCTAGCTGGCCAGCCATCTAGTTTTTCTTAGATAGTAAGGTCACATTACTGCTTTGAATACTGTTTACACATGGATCTGGGAGGATGCGATGTGACTCAACTAGTGTCACTATTGTCCCCGTTTTCCTGAATGTATTTAAAGAAAAGTGTTATTCTCAATTCTGAGCAAATGGATCACTTTTCAGCACTTAGCCAGTGGGTTACCTAGTTTTTCATATTATAGCTAGACTAGCTGGCTAATACCTTTCACACGGAAACTATGCTGTAAGTTAAAAAAATTGACAGACACCATCTAACTAGTAATCTTACTGTTACCCCGGTCTTCCTTTTGAAAATCTGCGAGTTAGCCAGTTTAACACGTTGAATCGTTCTCTTTTCAGGGATGCGTTAAACACGGCTAACCTGAGAGAACCAGTAACGTCACTGTAGCTAACTAGCACCACTGAAGCTCAAAAGGGTCCTTTAAATAATTTTGGTGTCTACTTTTTACCCGGCTCTGTATTATCTTGTCTTGTTTTAAAATTGCTTATAAAGAGATACACAGCCTTGATTAGTGTATCTGCCTTATACCAAGGGATTTGTCACAAAATCCAAGATAGCTAGCACGCTATTTAATCTTCATGAAGAATTTCTGTCTGGTATCTGTCGGCGTCCTTTCCCATTTTATTTTAGCATTTACAGTGAATACGGGAAACAGCGTATGTATGCCACCCACCCTTTCCTGTTTTACCTTTAAATTAAGAACACGTGTTTACGTGAGGAGTAGCGCGAACTCGCTAGGATTCAGTGGAGAGGGGTGAGTTTGGTATGTGAAGAAGGCATTTGTCTCACATGACTTTGCAGGACCTCATACGACGAGTATGGGAGTCAACAAGCTGAAAATGATTTCCATGCAAAGGGTTGTGTCCCATCTGTCTCAGATTTTGTTAAAGAGAGTTACCCAGGTGTTTTTGGTGAGTTAAGAATTCGTAGCCAGATAGCTGTTTATTTGTTCTAAA
Organism: Megalops atlanticus; assembly: GCA_019176425.1. Lineage (NCBI taxonomy): Eukaryota > Metazoa > Chordata > Actinopteri > Elopiformes > Megalopidae > Megalops > Megalops atlanticus. The sequence goes on along the minus strand of CM032892.1, from coordinate 7,150,987 downwards.
TGAACAAAAAGGGATTTTAAGACCTTGGCAAGAAAAATCTGACTAGGTATAGTCTTGACTGTAATAATGTTTTGCCTCTCTTTCAGCTGATACTGACATGTGCTTTTCAGAATAATGTTTGGTGTCCCTAACACACATTTCAGTGGTTTACTGACACTGAGTAAACTGACAGTTATATTCCAACTTCAGCCCTACCATTGACCCTGTTGTCCCTGTGGAGGTTGCAGAACATTAAATGTGTGTAGGCTATTGCTAAAAATACTTTACGGACAGATCTTCCAAATGCAACCAAACACAACAACAAACAGAAACAGCAGGGCTCCCTGCTCATCAAGTGAAAAACAAGCTTCTGTCTGCCTTCTGAGGCTAGCATTTAAGGGTGTGGTTCCACTATAGTGATTTTGATTGTTCTGAATGGTTCAAAATTATCTCCTTTGTTTATTCTCATTGTGTGTTGTTTTTTGCAAACAAAAGCAAGGGATAATTTCAGTTTCAAATCTGAAATCATAGCAAATCAATTGAAAGAAGTTCTTCATCTATGTTCTTGACCGCTGAGATCAAAGCTAATGTTGAAATGGACATAAATGTTCTTTTTTACAATGTGGAAGTGTATCTATATAACTGAAGAAAATGGCATTCCAGTGAGAAATATACTGATCTTTAACCTCAGTATGAATGAATACAATTTAAGCTTCAGTCTTTCATGACAAATTCAAAGTTGGTGCATCCCAGGAGTTTTTCTTTGAATCTTTTCAGTATCTGTCCAAGTGTGTGTGTGTGTGTGTGTGTGTGTGAGAGAGACACACACACACACACACACACACACACACACACACACACACATAGAAACAGCTAACCTGTTGTAGAAAGCTCAAGTCATTACGAGTGTTTTTTTTTTAAACCACAATCTGAAATGGATGGGCTACCACCTCATTCACTTGGCATGCAATGAGTTTCTAACCAGACTAACATTACATCATTTACATTACCAGCAGAGTTTTAAGCCATTTGTTACTGGTCTGGTGGTTTGTGTTTTGAAGTCATCATCATTAATCACTGCAATATAGTTAGGTTCATAATAAACAAATAACCTTCGTCTAATACATTGCGTTGACAGTGACAATAAATCCAGAATGCCTCTCTGTGCTTTGTGGAGGCTTCACATCGCAGGGACTCATCAGCACTGTCATGGAACTGGCATTCATGATGTAAGAGTCATTAGACTCCGGCCTCAGGCCCTAAAATGTCATTTAAAATACAAATGGTCAGACCTTCCTTGCATTCTTTTTGGTTCTCTATCAGGTTTTTGTGGGAAATTGTAGTATGCGCACTTTCGGCAGTGCGAGAGTTGAGTTGTAGTTTTACACCATTCTCTGCTGTGCAGGAAACTTGCTCAGAACTGGTGGTGTTTTTGCCTGTGTGTTGCCCTTTAAAGGGTTACTCTTAGCAAAGGTTCAAAAGTTTAAGCAAACAAATGCTACCTAACTGGTATTTGCTGAAATGAGAGTCACTACCTTATAAAAAGGAAATCAAAGTTGGTGTTTTTCGATTTTAACTCTTTTTGAGAAATGTTGGAACAGTTGAAATCCAGGAAATGGTAGAAGGTAGGTTTAATTAATAATTAATTGAATATTTATGCTATACATTTTGTAGATAAACATTTCAGTGTCGTGAGTCGAGCCTGGGTAGGCTGCCACTTTCCCTTTGGCCTGTAATTGCTGGTTTCTATAGTAACAGTAGTTCTATAGTAACATTAGTGACATCAGTATAAATGAACCAATGAGGAGCTGCTGTTGTGGTCCTGGGTGGGTACAGTCCATTGTTGTTAGGTATTTCAGTTGGTCCTGTTTTGTGGGCTAGACTAGGTTTTGCTTCTGCTGAATGATATTTCCATGTTTTAAATTATAGAAAGTGAAATGTCTCATTCCTCGTTTTTAATGTAACATCTCTTCCAGAGCTATCACCTGCTGTGTGAATGGGTGTTTATGTGCCACAGGTACACTGTCTGATGGTTAAAGGGACAGGGCAGTTCAGACAGGTCTGGTCTACCACCTGAATATCACATCCAGCAAGCTAGCATCATCATATAAGACATGTCCAGCATGTCAGACACCTATACATGACTCATTGTCAGACCCTCTGAATAGGCAGCCCTTTGCAGTTATTTACCTTTTTATTATTGCTGGTAGTTTACTAATCACTGCTTCATGTGTTTTGTTCTCCTTCACTGTGTATTTAAGCACACTGATGAAGACATGAATGTAAATACATAGTAATGTACAGTTATCTTTAGTATATAATGCAGTTGATAGAAGAGGCTGTGTATTAATATTTGTGAACCTCATTTGTTAAGCAGTTTTTAAACATGGCACTCAAAGCTCTTTCTGCCAAGAAAATAAAAGGCAATAGATTTAAAAGATAAAATTCAATAAACTGTAAAAAATGACTAGTAGGTGTGCATTGGTGTTAAATGAGTCAGCCTGTTTTTAGCCAGGTGTTGGGGACTCAAAGACCGAAAACGCTGGGATGCTGATTTTATACGCCTGTTTGAGTCACATAACTCAATAACTGATAAATGCACAGGGGCTAGATCTGTATAGTAGTGAAAGTGATCAATAAAATTGTAATCTACTCTGGTAAAAAAAAAAAAGCATCCATTGAAGTGCAATCAGAAAAAGTGATATATGTCCTCCTTTGTGTTTTGGTCAGAAGTCTGGCAGCAGCATTTTGTACCGGTTGTAATCAAGACAGAGCAGGTCAATTTATTCAGGAACAAATGGTGTAATAAGGGCTTCCCTCCGCACAGCTGCTGCATGGTTCTTAGACGTGTTCCGTAAGCCCTGTCTGGACCGGTCATTCCCTGATGGATGAACCTCCTCTCAATTACATCCTTTCCTGTATGAGACAGCACACGGACATTGTTGACCAAGGAGGACCGCTTCCGGTCGAAATGTGCTGTGTGCTCTACGTGCTTTGAGTCCTGGGGAGAAAAGGCCACACCCGTGTTTTTTATTTTCTTTTCTTCTCAGCAGTTTATTTTTTGATTCCAATCATGTGATTATGATAACAAAATGTGAACTCCACTTCTTTTACCCTTCAACGCCACACAGCGTTTTCAGTCATAATTATCACAATTTTAGCTCACTGACCTCGGTTTCCATTTGTTTGATTGCGGGTTTAAATTAAAATGTTGTTTGTTACACCCCTGAAAGATACAATCCAGTTTCCAGCATACAGATGGTCTTATATATAGAATCGGTCTTACATGTATCCAGACCAAAGGTTGCCTGTGGCAGTTGATTTAAGATAGCTGCATGGATAGCAGCCCATGGATACCCAAAATCACTTGCCCTGTCCATGTCAGAATTGGACAGGGCACATGATGTGGAGTATCCATGGGCTGGTTTGCTAGGCCACTGGTGAATTTGCACCTGGGTGGAGTAGGAGTCACCTCATGACGGAAGTCAACCCAAAGCAGGGTGGTCACGCAGCAGGGAGAAAGTCAGTGGGAGTTCTGGAGAAAATGACAATGATTATAATGGAAATAAGACTTCCGCATGATGGTTCTTGATATCATTTACAGAGGTTATGTTCTAGTTTCTGTGCCGGACTCCGTCTGTTCCAACAGTCCTTCTCTGATCCTGAATGTTTCGCACCTCCTCGCCTGGTCCCGGTGCTTTGATGATATGTGAAAGTTTTGGCTATGCTGTGATAAGGAGACTGAAATGGTTTTATGTAAAATTAATAGTATTGACAACATTCGTTTGACCTGCAGGTTCAGTTTACATAACCTACGTTATCTTATGTGTTAATCTTTATCCATATTTATCAAGTATTTTCCTGTTCCTGGAAGACATGACGTGCGTGTAGATGACGATTGTGAGCACTACTGCTCAGAAAGGCCAGATTATCAGAGGGGGTTAGTGGTGGAGGCAGGCCATTTTATGGAACTGTTTTTAATTCTTTCATCAGAAATGGTAGGGCATGAACCTGAGACATTTTTTAAATGTTAGTCCTGTGAACACGTTATTGATGGCAAGGTGTTTGGAGTAGTCTCAGGTAATTTGCTTGTGTGTTTGCATCAAAATGAAAAGAAATATTGAAGAAATATCAAACATTTGACGGTCACACTTTGACTCCAGCAGTTTGACAGTCTCACATTATCTTTTCAATTTGATATGGGAGTTTTCTTCGCTATCCTTTTAACACACGGGTAATGAGAAGTAGATATAAGCCCCTTTAATTTCCCTCCAGTAAAGTTCATTTTTGGGGGAAAGATATTGGCTAAATGCTCCTTTAACACAGGCACTCATGCAGATGAAAGTGGATAAGAAAGAATGTTTGAATCATTAGATCCTTGGCTTTACACTGATTGCTGATGCTGTTGGCAATGCTCCAGTGTCTCAGATAAACATAACCAAAAAAAGCATTGAGGAGGAACTTTAAGCCATACAGTTTATGTAACTGGTAGATTCAGAAATGCATATTTTAACTCCACCCCTTTCTGTGCTATGGAGAAGGGGTAATTTGACACCTTCATAACTGCCACCATCCAGTTAGGAGACAAATAAAACATAAAATATAAAATTAAAAAGTACTTTGTACATTTATCCTTAAAACATTATTGAAAAGTGATGGGAGATAGAAGTGATTACAGTGCAAACTCTGTGTGTTTAGAAAATGCCATACATTCACATGTAAGGTCCTATTGGGTAATGGGGCCATAACCTCCTATATTACCATAAGGACATTTTTAGTGGATTGAGTCAAATAGCCATCAGGTCTGGTGGGTGTTATTCCCCAAGTAAGATATGCATTGGGAGAGAAATGAGTTTTGTCACTTCACCCAGTTACTTTGGGTGATAAATATCAGGTGTCATGATAATTTGCTCATGACGTTGAGTTTAATCTTCTCATGGCACTGGTTCTATTGTCTCATTTTTGCTTGGTAAGTGTGGGCAGGAAGTTCTCCTTTGGAAGGCTCTCATTATAATGTGTGATATTTCGGCCTGCTGTCAAGTTTGACAGAATCTACTGTAGGGGTTTCTTCCTCCTGAACTTCGACCTGTCAAGAAGTACTCCAGTATTCACCCTGTGAAATGATGACCAAAGTGAAAGTGCAGCTCACTACAGAAATGGTAGGATATAGAAGCATCCACTGGGTGGCGCTGTTCGGCCGTTCTGTACATGGCTTAGAGTAGACCATGTGCAGTGCACGTGTGAGGGCTAGAGACCTGGGCTCAGGATTCTGCTTTTCACTGCCCTCAATAAGGACTGCCTCTTGTGCTTTTGCTGCAGGAAACCTACCCTCTGCCTTTCATTGTGCAGCAGGAGCTTGGCTCTGGACTGGTGTGCTGTAACCTGCAGTCTGCACACTGGGCTCTTGTGTGGAGCACTGAGTTTGCACACTTGCACAAACCTGACCTGCCTTAATAAATATACAGTTATGTAAGTGGACAATGTTTAATGTGGGTTCTGTAAGTTGCCCTGGATATGGAGCAGGGCTTGTAACTGAAAAGTTGCTGGTTTGGTTCCCCCCTGGGCTGCTGCTGTTGTACACTTGGGCAAGGTACTTAACCCACAACTGGTAAATATCCAGCTGTATAAGCAGATATTTGTAACCTACCTAAGTTGTTCTGGATGAGAGTGTCTGTCTTCTAAATGACAAAAATATAATGTAATGCATGTACCATGCAGACGCATACATTTTAACAAGCTGATATGGAGAGTGCAATAAATGTGTCCTTAAAATGAGTTTAGTTTGTTCTGCACAGGGCTTACCTGTGCTGTCCTCTGCTCTCACATTACCGGAGGATGTGGTGATGAAATGTTAATGTCTCCCTGACTGGCTGCTGTCGTGTCACACGGTCGTGTAGGATCGGGTGTCGTGGTCACATGACCTATAATAACATGAAGATGGCACATCTTGGAATGGAACACAAAAGAGTCTGAAGTCAAATGAAATTGGCTATGCTCTCCCAGCCTGTCTGTCTGACTGGATCTCAGATCTCGGATCAGAATGTGTCATTGTCTCATGGCATCCTTAGTTCCCTAGCAACCAGGGTGAATGGAATACAGGCAGTATAGACAGCTGTCAGTAATTCATTCAAGCTCAAGACAGTGTTGGAAAAACTCAAGCTGGTGATAGATTTGTTCAGGTAAGCCACAGTGATGTGAAATTACAATAACAAAGTACAAAAACATTTAAAGGGAAAAGAAATTCAGAGTTCAAACAAAGACAAATATCAGGCTCCAAAAAACAGCAAAAGCAAACAGCTTTCGCCCTGGCATAAGTCCTCTGAGGAGTGAATTAGATGAAGCATCAAACTGGAAGTGAACAGACTCCAATAAAACACCATCCTGACCTGAGTTCAGCTGCAGACAGGTGATGCTTCCTAACATGTGTCTGAAACAGGCTGGATCAGAAAAAACAGCTAACCGCTGAAATGGAGGATAACTAGCATTACATTCATATGTTTTTAACATCATCACAAAATTACAGCAACAGAAAACCCAAGACCCATTAAGAAAAGCGTTGATCTCAAATGACATTTGGTTTTACAGTGTGAGGCCAGTCCTCATAAATACTGCTGACCCTGCCAAAGGCATGATGTGCTTAGCTCAAATTCCCAAGTAGGGGCATGATTACAGATTAATTCAGTAAAGTGTATGAAGCAGACCCTCTGTCCTTCATTTAATCAATCATTTGCATTTAGTTAGTGCCCATCACAATGTGTTGCAAGGTACTGTACAAAGTGCTACAGAATTATTCATATTAAATAATAATTTAGTGTAAGTGCAGCCTGCTTGTTACAAAATGTCAAGAAATAAAAGCGCTACTGCCTCTATATAAAAAATATGTGGAGAGGTGTCTAATGTGGACTTTAGTCTTCTCTACACATGAACGGTAGTCTGCATCTGGCTTAGACTGACCTGCTAAAACACCCATGGCTATCACCTGAGTGAAGCATTGTTCTGCCTTGTCCACCCTGCATCAGATCTGTCACTGTTGGTTACGCTGTCTTAACCTGGAAGCCAAGGAAGTGTCTGGCTCAGGTGCTCCACGCCAAATGAATACAAGTGCTCAAGTGTGTCTCAAAGCCTCACAATACTGCCTCAAATTCAAATGCAAGTGCACAAGTTTGTTAAGATTGTTTGTTCAATTGCAGGGATGCATCTTCACTGAGGCCACATCCTCTCCACTTTGCAGCCACATTCTTTAATTGCTTAGAACAAGTCAAGAAGCAGAAAGGTCCTTTGCGTGAGATTCAGCTCTTGATCTTACAGTGAAGAAAAAAAGATTTTAGTCTGATCTGTTTAATGGAATATATTAACTGCAAGGTGCCGTCCCCGCTGAGTTTGAGCGTTTTCACGCAGAGCCTTCCTCTGCAGTCGGGCTGAGAGTCAGAATCGGCGGCGCGTGTCGTTGCAGGAAGCGGCGGTTACTCCTCTTCCTGTTAATCTTCTGCGTAGCCTTGCCGAGCAGAGGCGGGGCCTGCGGCTTTTCAGATTCAACCGTCCCTCGGCGTAAACATGCAGAGGCGAGTGGAAGGCGCAGGCGGAGGGTCCCTTTGACTTGGCGACCGGCCCAGGTCCGCACTGTCCGCTCCTGAATATTTCAGGCCCTGTATGAGGTTTCATGGAGGCTGAGGTAGGATCCTCTGCGCCCGCACGCCGGGTGCTCAGAGAGGAGGCTCCGCTTTGGTGCTTTATTTTTGCTTTTGCTTTTGGGTTTCTGTAAAAACACTCCCTGTATCATTTTGAGGTTTCCTCTGCTGTCATGGTGTGCATGGTTAGTGCTTGATACAAGGAAATGCAGCCTGAGTCGTCTTTGTCATATCTTTTGAGATTTACTTTTTTATCTGAGAGAAAAGAGGAAGGAAAATAGGGCCCCCTCTCCTTTTTGCGAAACTAACAGTGATTGTCAGTTAACTTCTGCACTGTGCTCCTCTGTGGACTTAGATATGCTTTACTTCCCATTCATGGCTCATATTCATGGTTTAATGCCCTCAAAGTGCACAGCACGCAGTCTGATGTGTGAGGTAGATTATTCATTTGGACCACTGTGCCCTAAACCATGACACTGTTAAGTTGTGTTCTTTCGCTTTTGCAGTACAAGAGCAGCTAACAAAGTCGAAACTTGTCTCACTGAGCAGTTTGGCATTATAAGCAAATGGTTTTACCTTTTGGTTTGAGTAAAGAATTTCAGCAACACAAATTAGCATTTGAACAACAGTTACTGGGAAACGTGTATCAATTTTCTTAATGCTTTTCAAGTTGTGATGTATTGAATTGTCGTGAGGTTTGATAGACCACAGGTTCCTCAGATGAGAAGATAGAAAAACAGGGGCCAAATTACACCAAAGAATTTAGGAAACTTTAGGAGTATTTGTTTGGAATAGTGATCGTTCGGGTTGTGAGAGGCAGTATAGTCCAGAATGTTTAATATGACTAGGCTTAATTTTGATATCATTACATTTAATGGCAGATCTGTTTTTTTTCCCCCAAGTGTTTTTACTAATTCATCAAGAATCTCTGCATTTTATATTAGAATAACTGGGAGATTTTTTTCTGAAACTGAAAGGGTTTTTTATTATTTGTGGACACGTTAGAATGATAGTGCCTGTGAGTTCATCTACTGTACTGGAGGTGATGATGGCTGTACAGTATTGTTTGTCTGCAAGGGTTTTCAGACATATGATGCCTTCATACTCTGAATGATGTACGCATGTATCCTATAATGTATCATACTATTAACAATGAAGGAGCACAGCAAAGATCCAGCACATTTTTACATTCTGTTATGCAGTGATGTTGCTGAAAATAAAATAATCTAGCTGGCAACCTCAGCCCACATCCCATGGCCTGACATTAGGCTAACCTGTCCATTTATTGTCAGGCCATATGAGGTTATTTCTGAATTCTCTGTGTCCAGATGAGGTTAGATGGCACAGAAGAAAATATGTGTAATGAGTTAGACCTCAGTGTCATTGTGGCCAACTGTGGTTATTACTGTAGGAAAGCAGCCAAACTCTCTGTGCTGTGTAAGCATCACACATGCTCCACCAAACCACAGCCTGGAAGATGGCCTACCTGCAACCCTAATGATGTCATAACAGAATGGTGGAACATTTGATCTCGTCCCCCTGCTCTGAATGTCCTCTCTGTTTGCTCCACCCCCTCCAGCCTGGCATCGTATCTCCGTTCAAGCGCGTCTTCCTGAAAGGAGAGAAGGGGAGGGACAAGAAAGCACAGGAGAAGTCCACCGAGCGCCGGGCTCTGCACACGGTTCCGCTGTCCCTGCCCGACCACCGTGTGGACCCGGACATCCTCCTCAACGACTACATCGAGAAGGAAGTGAAGGTGAGGGCAGAGGGGCATCTCTTACGTGTAGACACCCAGCTGTCCTGCTTTGGCTTTAGTTCCATCATTAGACATACAGCCAATCGAAGGGTCACAGAGTTGGTGGGGACCTGTAGCAGGGTTCTGTTATATCATTGTTTCTTACTTGGTTGTCTGGCCAAATAATGAATGTCGATAAACAAGTGTAGGCTTTTGAACATGAAGATGAGTGTATTTTCCTGGTCTGTAACATGTGAATTTTTGTTGTGTTAGTATCTGGGGCAGCTGACGTCAGTGCCGGGGTACCTGAATCCATCCAGCCGCACCGAGGTGCTGCAGCTTATCGATAGTGCCAGGGTAAGGCTCCTCAACTCATTAATGTCATTCTTATTCAGTAGCGTTTGTCAGAACTGGGACCTTCTGTGGATTGTGATTGAAAGACTACATACCTGACTCGACAGAACTGAATGGGTCAGTAATGTCTGTTGTACACTTGACCTAGGTAGTTAATCCCGAACAGCTTCAGTGCATATGCTTGTGTATAAATAAATAACATTCAAAGTGTAAGCCGTGTACCTTTCTCTGAGCTAGAATGTCTTCCAAGCAAAGAAATCAGGCCAAAGTAATTGTGTATGTAGAAGTCAGCTGTAATTGTTTAGACATTTTGTAATCGAGAGGAAGGTCTGTGTGTAGGTCTTCTGACCTGTCACTCCAGTGTTAAATTCTCGCTCAGTGGCAGTTGTTTCTGAGGCGTTTTGCAGTGAGCAGGCGCTTTAGAACCTCATGAGATGTTGATGGGGTTATGTGGAGGGCATCATGAAGTGGAGGAGCCTTTTGGGTGGTTTAAAGAGGACATCATGTTTGTATCTGACTCTGAGAAGTCTCTCTCTCTCCCCCCTTCAGAAATCGCACCAGCTCCCAGGTCAGCTGACCCCGGAGCAGGACGCGCTGGTCAGCCTTTCGGCCTACAACGTGAAGCTGGTGTGGCGCGATGGCGAGGACATCATCCTCAGAGTCCCCATCCACGACATCGCCGCAGTCTCCTACATCCGTGACGACTCGCTGCACCTGGTGGTGCTCAAAACAGGTACCTGCCGCCACACGCAGCACCTCCGGACTCCGTGGGAAGGGTGCTGCTTATGGAGTTCAGTTTTAGGTTTAATGATTCCCTGTGACATTTAAGAACTTAAAGATAATAAGTGACAATAAGTAAATACTTAAGGAGAAACTGCAGATTTGAAAAATCCTCTCACCTTAAATCAAAGCCTGAAACAAAGGCCAGGAGAATGCTCTGGTTTTGTTTGATACAGCCTCCTTGGATTGACCTTTGACCTTTGTGTACAGCCCAGGAGCCTGGAGGGTCTCCCTGTCCCAGCACCTGTCCGGAGGTGTCCAAGTCTCAGACGCTGAGCTCTCTGTCGGAGAGCGGGGCGGTGCTGGTGGAGGTGTGCTGTCTGCTGGTGCTGGCTGTGGAGAACAAGGTGAAGACCACCTCAGCTCCACCACCCACAGCTCTGTGGTCAGACATGCTGTCATGCACCCTGAACCACCTCCATTTGTCCTTCCGCTTGTACAGCGCCTTATTTCAGTCACACTCAGCAGATGAAGGCGTTTGGCCAACCGTTAGCCCCGTCGCTAGTCATAATGCTAAAGCGTCCTGCACAGTTAATTGTCCACTACAGTGTAACCTGCACAAATACGTGATGGTGAGCGGAGAGACATTTTCACAGTGTTTCGGTGCTATCCAGTGGCGCCACCACACAGGAGAACTAAGAAAAGCATTCCAGCCATGCTTTTTCATGCTCCGCTTAGCTAGATCTCCACTGTTTGAGTGTTCAGTGTTTCTACCACTAAGTAAACTATTAATCATCAAAAACTATTAATCAACTATTAATCATCAAATCATTTATTTTAAAACTGCCGCATTCCAGCCATGCTTTTTCATGCTCTGCTTAGCTAAATCTCCACTGTTTGAGTGTTCAGTGTTTCTACCACTAAGTAAACTATTAATCATCAAAAACTATTAATCAGCTATTAATCATCAACTATTAATCATCAAATCATTTATTTTAAAACTGCACAACAAAATAGCAAAGGCCTACAGTTTGCTACTTTGTGACAATAGTAGTCCATGAAACCAGAGGCCAGTGTCAAGGGGGTTTGAAAAGTGACATCAGAGGGTTGTGGTATTTCAAGCAGGTCATCTTTATTTTTACTTCACATTACTTTATAGATACAAGTAGCATAGAGGACATTGTCTCTGAACATGAATAAAATGAGGTATGAAGCTCTCATATTAAACATGTAACACCCAAAGCTATAATTTGAAGTTCTCCTAGTGCTAATATTGTGGAAGAGCATGGAATTGTGCCATATTACACTGTCATGAATTGGTGAAGCCCCTTTTGCAAGGCTTTAGCATGAGTGCAGTATGGCTCATTGGTTTAGTATACTCACGTATGCAGAGTGACATGCAATAGCTTACATTTTCCACATTGTCCTTGTATTCAGCTGGATATATACCTAAGGAAAACAAGTGAACCACCCAAATTTAGATCTGAATCTGCTGCCTCCTGGGTCCTAGTGTGGTCCCCTAACCATTACACCACCTACCCTCCATCTCTGCAATGCCCCTCTGAGGGATTGGCACCCACAACCTTCTGGACACACCTGTGCAGTGCCTTAATCCCCAGGTGACAGGGCTGTAACCTTTGCTGATCCGTTGTTGTTGCAGGCAGCGGCGGAGGAGCTGTGTCTACTGCTCAGCCAGGTGTTCCAGATCGTTTACACAGAGTCCACCATAGACTTCTTAGACAGGGCCATATTCGATGGGGCCTCCACACCCACCAGACACCTCTCTCTGTGCAGTGGTAAGTCCAGAGGTCTCCTCTGTTTACCTTGTTTTTAGCCAGGTTTGTGCTCTTCATCACTAAGGTAATGTTGAGGTAGAGGTATGGAGGTTTCTGTCCACCTGAGTTGTTCTTTTATGGTACTGCTTCAGTAGTCATGATCATCATGCTCTGCTCCTTTTTTGAAAGATTTTTCTGTGAGCAGCTTATGTGTGGATAGTTTAGCTGATATCTCCTTTACACGTTCTTCATTCTCATTCAGATGATTCCTCCAGCAAAGTGGATGTTAAGGAGCCGTTTGAAACAGAAGCGAGCACATTGTAAGTCTGTACATTAACATTGATGTTAGAAGTCTATCACTAACTCTGCTGCACTGTGAGGTTGTTGGGACTTCTCATGGTTCAGTTCAGTTCTTAGTTCAGCCATTATTGTGGTGTATTATTGACAATGCCTGAAGTGTCTGTTTTACATATTGATTAAAACAGCATGTTGAATGTTGTCAGTGAAAAGTTTTATAGCGTTTACTTGCAGTTTAAGTGATATCAAACCGGGAATAATGTGTCACGAGAAATATTCCATCCTGCAGTTCCATCTTTGTAAGAAGATCCTGTTTGTCCAGGGATCTTCCCATTGTAGAAATAGAAATGGGAAAAAATATATTTATCTTTAAAATGTCATTGAAAATAAACTGTTCTTAAGTCTTACCCGTTTCTTACATGTCATATGTCAGCTCCTTCCCGGGGTCGCTGGAAGGGGGTGGCAACTCTCCCTCCTCCTCCTCTTCCACCCCGGCCTCTCCGCAGACTAAGACAGTGAGCGAAGGAGAGCTGAGCACCACGGCTGCAGAGCTGCTCCAGGACTACATGACCACGGTAGGCTACTGCTGCAGAACAGTGCCCCCTAGAGGTGCCTGAGGCCAGTACACCTGTTCTACTGTGGTCTGAGTTTGGATGTAGCTTTTGATCATTGACAGATATTTTTTTAAACTAGCATGTGCAGTGTTTCTTTCTGTCCTGTTCATTGTTTCATCTCCTTATCCATTTTATTCTGGTTTACACTGCCCTAGTGTTCAGTCTGGGAAATTGATAATGTGGTAGTATTTTTCAAAAATACCAGTTATTTTAGTCATTATGACATTTAAAAAAAAGTTTCACTTTAAGAGATTATGTGAATAGAATTTATTTCAAACCCTGACATTCAAGATAATTTATGTGTCATTGTATTGAAACTCCCATTATCCATTTTTTAATGAAACACTTAAAATGCGCAATCTTACATTTACTTAAGTTGCACAATTACAATTATGTAGGAAGAAGCTGGTTTATTGTCATATTAAACTTGTCTACCATGAAAGGATTATACAGAATTCTGGAACCTGTTCTACACTCTAAACTGCCCCCTGCTCTGTACTCTCACTGCCTCTCTATCTGTCACTCTTCATTGCATTGCATTCTGGGAATGGGGGAGGTTCTGTTGTAAGTGATGTTCAGCAGGGGGAAGATCCTAACAGTGACAGTGTCTCTCCTGTGTGTCTCCCGAGCAGCTGAGGACCAAACTGTCGTCTCAGGAGATCCAGCAGTTCGCCATGCTGCTGCACGAGTACAGGAACGGCTCGTCCATCCACGAGTTCTGCATCAACCTGCGGCAGCTGTACGGGGACAGCAGGAAGTTCCTGCTCCTGGGTGAGGAACGCGCTCCTGTGCGTTTACGCGCTGCTCCTTTACTGCGCTCCCTCCGCCCGGTCCGCAGGGCGTAGTCTGTAGAACAGCCGCAGGCTGCCAGTCACGTGTGTCTCGGGGCTAAAGGTTGTCTCTCCTCAAACATCAGCTCTGCTTTTTCCACACTGTCATTTTTGTTCTCTCCATGCCTCATTTAGTACCTTCCATTGACTGGTGATGTTTGTCTTTCTGAATTTGATGTGTCATTTTCTCCTATAATTAATTGTCCTCCTAAAGCATAAAGGCCACATTACCTGTTAAAATGATGTCAGTGAGCGAAATAAACCAATATGGTGGAGCTGAAGTCATGTTTACCTTTTTGGGTGAGTGAGGTCAGAGCTAAGGCTTGTTGTGGAAAGTAAGACAGAGAAACTCACAGCTTTCCTCCACGTCTCCTCTTCCTTCCACCCCCTCTCCTCCTTTTCTATCTCCCTTTCTCCTCCCTCTCTCTTCTCACCTATCTCTTCCCCCTCGCTTCCCCTTGTCTTAATTCCCCCTCCTCCTTTCTTCCCCGTGTATTTTTCCTCCTCTCCTCAGGTCTGAGACCCTTCATTCCGGAGAAGGACAGCCAGCACTTTGAGAACTTCCTGGAGACAATCGGTGTGAAGGATGGGCGTGGCATTATCACGGACAGCTTCGGGAGGTACCGCCGGACCATGAGCACCACCTCCAACTCCACCACCAACGGTAACAGGGCGGGCGAGGGCTCGGAGGAGCAGCTGGCGCCCTCCGAGGGCGACGATTGGGATCGCATGATCTCGGACATCAGCAACGATATCGAGGCGTTGGGCTGCAGTATGGACCAAGACTCCTCCTGAGAGGGGTGACAGAGGGGGGCAGGATTGACACTCTGAAATTTGGCCACCATTTCATCCCAGTCTCCATGGCTTCTGCAGAGCCTTTGGTTTTGGGCTCGCAGCAGCCTGAGAAACTTTGAGCAGTTGGCTGATTGGGTAGATCTGCTGCTGGCAGGGTCTACTGGTGGCAACCAGGAAGTGCCTGAGTTGCATTCCTGTGACCCCTCTGGAAATCCCATAATTCACGTGTTCTCTCCAAGAAATGTAAGGAATTCTTCAGTAGCAAATGATTGTACTGGGCTGTTAGATTGAAGCTGTAATATTAGACTGAAAATCCAAATTTATTCAAGGAGCAGTAACTGTATGTATAGTTAGTCACAGCACTTAACTCAGAAGCATGTTTGAAACATTTATATTTGATCCTCACTGTTGTTCTTCTCGGAACACAATTTATCCATGGCTTTGATCGTATCTAGGGCTGTCAGTTTATCCAAAGCTGAAGGTGTGAGTAGGTTAATGTGTCATCAATGACATATCTGTTTGCTTTGACCTAATCCCCCATTCAGATTTTCACAAAGAAGAGTAATTTTGCATGTCCAGTTATTGGTTGATTGAAAAATCCTAAATTCATGCTGCATTTCAATACTAAAGGTATGTTTGTGTCAAGCCTAGTACACATGTTGCAGTTTTAGCCAGATACAGCTAATGTCACAGACTTTACAAGTTTGCACACTGAAATCACACATTGGTACAACACGTTAGATCATGTGGTGTATCAGATGCTAACGAGTAAAACAAGTCTCTTCTGCAAGTGACTACAAGCTTCAGTTATATTTCCAGCAGGCTTGTCCTTGTCCCTGTTTCCAGTTAAGGGGTTCCATAGACAGTGAATCTGCTGTAACCCACTTGCAATGTGGTTTGATTCACTTTAATGTTCTTTCTTGTGCTTTTCAAGATTTGCAGTATGTGTACTAGGCTTTAGCACAATACTTCCTCCTTGTTGTGCCGAGCACCATGTTTGTTTCCAGCCAGTGTGCTTCGGAGAGAGAACTGCAAAATGTCTACTCTGTCAGATGTGTCTGTACTGTAGACTTAACAAAGTGTTATAATCAGCGGTATATACTGTATATCAAAAACCTGCAGTATAATTATGACTTGCTTTTCGTTTTTTTGTTTTTTTAACCCTGTGATATCCACCAATTTGTGTTTGGTAGGATGTTTTCCTAAACTCAGAAAAAAGATCATATGATCCCAGTCTCTTTGCCCTCACGGCCAGACTGGTCTGTTTCTGTTTGTTTTGGTTTTCGTTGCAAACAAACTACTTTGTTCGCAGTTACAGCTCACAGATGGCTTTGTGCACAATTATTATAACTCACAGACAGCTTTGTTCACAATTATGATAGCCCACAGATGGAATTGTTCACGGTTCTGATAGCTCAGATGGCTCACCTCTGTCCTGTTTCACCTGTGTCTGATCTTATTTAACATTGTTCTCGGTGTGAATCTCCCAATGAGTCGTGTAATGTTCGTAGCATCAGGAAATGCATTTGTGTAAAACAGTGTCTGGTAAGCATTTCAAAGGCTTGTCATGTTCAGCATGAAAAAACAATGGAAAAAAAAGCACCTTTTTCGTGGACTAGCTGAATCCTTGTTTTCCCATGCTGTCAGATGTGTTTGTTCTTCAGTACTTGGTTGGTAGCCTAATTCAACTTTATTTCAGAATACCTGAATGCTTGAGTTTCACCTTCATTTACTGGTTTATGTTTGACGAAGTGATTGATTATCCAGCAACGACATAGTCACAGGTGTTCATTTGTTAGTTTTTGCTCACACAGCATAGTGTAAGTGAGCTATTTATCTTTTTTTTTTGCTATGACGACAGGACAGTTGTGGGCATGTTTATTTAATGCCAACTAGAGCCAGGAGTATTATTAGTATTCATTTTAGTTATTACTCTTTAGATAGTTAAGCTGCAGAACTTCAAAGTGCTTACAACCTCAAATGGCCCTCCATCTTAGTTTTGTCATGATGTCTTTAACTGAGAACACCTATCATCAAAGATGGTGAAAAACGTTCCTCTGCTCTTTGAACCAATGAGTAATGGTAAGAATCTTATCAAATGTGTCTATTTTTAATATTTACTGGGCTGGATTTACTTCATTAAGTGGATTGCATGGTTGCTGTTACAAACGGTTGAGGATGTGTTTTTAGTACATGTTAGAGGAGGGAAACTCTACAGCTGTGAAGATGTTGTCTCCGTCCTTGCGGGGTTGACCTCTGAAGGAGAAAGCAGATTTAAGGGAAAAGCATCAGAGGTTATTTTTTAGTTTTGGGGAGCAGTGCCCCTCTGAGGACACCTAGATTGGTCCTCTCAGACACGTAAACCCAGGAAACGTAAACCAAGCATCTAGCATGCCTGGTACATCCAAACTAACATGTTTCCCTGAGTTCCAAATGCATCTTGCATTAAAAGCAACAGAGCTTAAAGTCAGTGTAAAGCTCCACTTGGATGAATGTTAGATGATTGAAACAAAGGTCATGTAGCCCTAGGTGCCCTTTCTGAGTTTGGATGATGACCCCCCACCCGTTTTTTTTTTTTTTTTTTTGAGTTAAATGGGTGGGGTCACCATGAGTGCCTGTGTATAGGGAGGACTAATTCGCGTGTGGTCAAAGAAGTGAAGCAATAATGAGCAGTGAAGCAAAGAAGCAGTGAATTTAGCTCTGTTTTCTTCCCTTTCAGTTGCTGTGTGAATAGCAGGCAGAGAGTTCTGTAGTAGCACATTTTTTTCGCATCCCTGTTTGCATTCTGAACTCAGTGCAGTGCCATCAGTTGCCTACAGTGGTAATCAGGTTTGTTTTAACTGAACACAGGGACCTGGATCTACATCAGGGCCAAAGACACCCTTTTATATGTGACCATTTACATTTGCTGTTATATTTACTGATTTATATATTGCTGTATATAATAATGCTTTTATTTGTATGGTATAATTTCTTTTTAGTTGTCTGTTTTTTTGTGTGTGATAAAGATCTTAAAATACCTGTTTGTGTTGTATGTTTTCACTTCTTGGGGGTGGGGGCTTAAAGAGAAGGGGAAAATCTACAGCATATGAAGATGTGGAGGCCATTTTGTAGTTTTTTCATGCAGGAGTCCTTTTTCTGTTTTTTGTTGATTATGAGTTATCAGCATGGGGCAAGTGACAGCCTAAATTGGTTTTCATTACATTGCTGTCCTACTATAACTGGTCTTCAGTGGACTCTTTAATACACTGTAGTGGACTGTCACACACAAACCCTCAGTTTCCCCAAAAATAAGTACCCTCTATGCTCAATGTACCTCTGCTAATAAACAAAGATATAGTTTTCTTTAGGAAAGAAAAGTTTAATCTCCGATAACACAAGACTGCTGGTTTTGTTGTGATTTATTCTTGAAAATGTTATGGATGTAAGCACATTTTTCAGATCTGTTATGAACAATGAGGTCAGGTAAACAGACAAACATATAAAGATCCAGAGACTCAGGCCAGTGGTCAGGGGTGGGGTCTGTTTTGAGGGTGTAGTTGAGGCAGGATGTGGGCCATTGAGGGCTACAGTTCATGCCAGGAAGCAGTCATTGTTGGAGGGTGAAACCGTGGCACACAAACATCTACAAGAGAAACTGTTGATACCATAGTGATCAGGATGACAGCACAAAAGATAACATGAAATGAAACATTTTTCAATATAATAGATGCAGGTATGCCTTGGCAGAAGGGATCCCTGTCCTGGAACACAAACATCAAGAAATGCATCCCATTCTGAGCAACACCAGTGCCATTGGTGTCACTAGCATTTGACCATTTCTGTCTCTGAGGAATGTGCCTTGAAGGCCAGGAGAATCCAAGGAGAACATCCATTGGCAGACTGAGATCTCAAGACAAATAATCATGTGCTACTGGTGCAGTTTATTGCTGAATTCCAGTGAATTGTTTAAATAGTCAGCAATAAAGTGTCACAGACTGCAATTTGGTGATTATTTTGATAACCACATTATGACAGAAATGATAGAAACCACAACAAGTGAAGCCTTACCGATTGCAATAAGGGTCATCTATTGGTTGGTAGGGCAACAATTGTGTTTGGAAATTGGTCTCATGAATTTAGCCAGTTGTGTGCTGATCTCAACCAGCCTGCAGACAGGTAAAAGACTATTCAGACAAAACCACTTGCTGGAAATATCAGCCATTTTGTTCAGTGAGGAGGATGGAATCCAACAAGCGATGCACTCCAACAAGTCTGTTAATGACAGTTCCTATGCATAATCAATCTTAAGCCACTTCCCCACCTTATGCTTGTCAGTAACCCAACAAATTGGCCTTGCAGTTCCTATTGGACTCACTGTCGCAGCCTTGTGTTCTCTCGCTTCTCTTCCCCAAGGGCTTGTCCTGACACACAAGCTGTCATCTGGAGGGAAAAGAATGGGACTGAATATTACATCTTTGTCATGGGCACTGACCCACACTACTGCTGGCTGTGTCCTTACCAGATTTGCATATGCTCTCCTCTCATGAAATTCAAGCTGGGGACAGAAAAAGGGGGCAGTCAGCAAAAAATATGACAGATCATTGAAATAAAATCCCAAGCATGCATCTAAACAATGTAGTGAAACAGTATGTGCTTCACATTGTGTGTAAACACAATGTGCAGTGCATTCTGCCAATGAGACTTGCTGAAAAGAATTAACTGCAAATAGTTATTACAGCCTTTTGGACAAATCAATACAAAGCCCTATTAAATACATCATCAGCAGGATTCAGAATGCTATCAGAATCTCATTGCACTGCAAAAATGTGATGCTTGCAAGGGGAGTTTATAGTACTAGCACTAGACTTGCTCACCTGGGCCTTGTATGAATGTTCTGCTTTCTCATGCTCCTCTTTAATCTCCCGGATCCATTGTATGTAAGTATTGACAGTCTGATTTTTCTGCAGGGCTTCTTCCTCCTTCTTGTGCTGCTCGGAGGTCTCCTGAATCAACTTCCTGCAGCACAAAGAACACAGGAACTTCAGCCCTCCACAGCATAAAGCATTACTTTCAGATCATAATTCCTGAAGCTTTTAAAACCTCTGTTACATCCGGTAGTCATACAAGATACAGTACATCTCTCCCTGTTAAGCGATTTCACAAAATCAAAATATGTGGCTGTGGTCTATGGCAAATTGCATGTCTTATCTGGAGATAAGATTATATTTTGTCATTTCAGATTAGTCTGTTTGCAAAGATTATTTTTTTCCCTTTATAGTGGGCTGCATGCTTACTCATATAGGGCATTCTCTCTCTCCTGAAACAGCCGGTTCATAACATCCAGCCTGTGTTGTATGTTCTTAATCTGGTTTTCAAGATGCTGTTTTTCATTGTTCAGAAAGTCTTCAGAACACTTCAGGGTCTTTATTTGTTCTAGGGCACAAATTGTCAGATCTCAGACAGAGGGAAATTAATAATTACCATGCTTCCAGCTGCTGACTCTTCTTCTCCTTGGCCAAGAGTTTCTCCAGATACTGATTCCTTTCATTTTCACATCTTGAGAGAGCACACTTCATCTATGTCCAAAAAAAGTGAATCCTAGCTCAGATATATCTGTGTCTATAGCTAAAAAGTGCAATCAGCATGTTTTTATATAATCTCACTTCATGCATTCATTTGTTTGGCATACTCTTTTAATCCAGGGCCATCATCAGAATATACATAAAATGCATATCATAGCATCAATAAGAACATAGGTATAGCATTCACAGTAACACAGTAGATGAGCATCAACCTGAAAAATATAAGCAATAAAACATTTTTGGCATACACACAGGGTGAGTAAAACAAAGTATTAACACAAACTAAGTGGTCCAGAGCATTTAAGACAATTGAAGAGGCAAGCCTTTAGGTAGGGTTAACGCCAGGGAAGGATGATGAGACACTGTGTGTGAAGACAGTAATGAAAAAAGGAAAAAAAAACTTACAGCGTGCACTGTTCTCCAGATAAACACAAAGAACATGAAGACTTCAATGGCAGTTATGACAGCAATAGTTTGCAAATGCAGCCCATGGAAGACTGAGCCCTGCTGCCAGTTCTCAGGCAGGCTAGTGATGATCTGAAAGAAAAACAAACAAAAAAACCTGTGCCCATTTTAACACACAAACACCCCCTTCATACAGTCACAATCTGAGTCTGAGTTCATGATACTACAATGCAGGTTAAAAAGCACCAGTCCCCTTTGGTTAAAAGGCAGCAAGGGTTCTTACATCATAAATATACCTTATCCACTGAAACCCTTGAAACAACACTAAATATATGAATCATTATATAAGCCTAGCATTTCTATGGACACTGACGATGCAAAAGTATTTCTTATAAATGTTCAATTCCTTCAGAAAAAAATACATATAAAAATGTATCAACCATTGCAGAATATTCTCTGAAATGGTCCTGAATCAGAAGGAGAGAGCTGCCAAATGAGCTTGGGTCCTCTGGATCATTTTCATGATGGTCAGAAACACCAGCTGAATCCACAGACCCTGAGGATACATAATCTGCATTTTAAAACATGAACCCATTAGAAAAAAATTAGTCCCCCTCTATTAAATAACATAAAAGACCATAAAGCAGCTACCTGGAGATGGGTGATCCACCTCAGGACTGATGCTCAAATCAAACTGATCATCCACTGCTGCTTGTGATGCATTCACAATCTCCTCTGAGGGGAGAGAGATTAAACCACCAGTGTTTCTGCTCTCATGGACAAAATCTGTGTCCTGAAAAGAAGATGAGGTCATTTTAAATAATTGTACAATCCCATCTATTTATCACATTCTTTGATAAGCATTTTACAATTTCATGTAACTGTAGTGTTGTATAACTGATGGCTGTGTGGCACTGCTGCAGGATGAGACCCTCTCCAACACGACCAGATGAAAGCAGTCAGGTGGGACAGTACTGAGGTGAAAGCCCTCTTTATTGTCAAACAGAAGGGGATTTAAAGGAAGAAATGTATGCAATTCAGCCAACATGAATATATTAATTTCCCAATCATCTGATATACTGCTCCAATGTATAAGTTAATTACCATTTTACTTTCAGCTCTGTTCAGAATGAAAGAATATCATCTTAACTGTATACTTACATTTTCTGCCTGTGAATTTTTCATCCTAGCTGAGCTGTTTTCAAATTTCAGGAACTGATCATCAGGTCCAGATAACTGCTGTAAGCCTTTCCCACACCAGTGTGGTACTGTGGGAAGGAAATTATCATAGCAATTAAATGACACTTGTCCTAAAATCCCCGGGCTTCTGTAAACCTATAAATGCAAGCAGAACTGCTGTTTAGAGTCTAGGAGTAAATCTACTTTCAGACCAAGCACACAACGGATGGGTAATATAGCCTAATTAAGAACTGATAGCTCGTTTCGATTGTTTGATAGCGCTATTTATTTATTGAGACTTCTATTGACTCCACCAACTATGATGTATGATATGTAGCTTTTGGTTATAAAACGACGTGGACAAATCAGTGCAGACATCTTATGTACGGCTACACCCATACTGGTTTAACCTAACACATATTTCAGTTCTTCATTTCTGACTTTCGGTCTGTGTTACCTATGAACGAATGAAAGAGAAAAAAACGTGTGTTGTCATTAGCTACCGACACTGTTTTAAGTTATCTGAGGAGGCAGGTAGCTAGGTAGCTCTGTCCAAAGTTTCCATACTTCTTGAAAACATGTTAGCTAAGCAGCTCTCTCACATAGAAAGCTTGTTAGGACAACTCGCAGAACTCGCTTGTTTGCTGTCAACGACAGGAGAACTTGGGAGTCAGCGTGCTATCATTGTGTTAAAATAGCTAGACAGAAAACGTGTTTTCATGTCATTTAAAATCTGTGAATAAACGAAATGGTTTTGAGCGTCTAACGGCTGTCAGGAAGCAGAGTTTAACATGGCTGATTGATGAGCAACTTTACGTCAATGGCGGAGTGGATGGTGTCAGCTGACCCCGTAGAGATCTTTAACTAATTCAACCAGATAACAGATCCAGTATTCTCATTGGCGCAGGAACAACATCTCTAGGACATGTATCGACATCAGCAGGTTTCGGCTGTGCGCTGATCTCAGAATAGCTCTGACAGGAAATACATGCACTCCAAGCTGTGGATATCACGTTGACGTTTATTGGCAAAATCACTGCATAATATGAATTCATATACTTTTAAAGTAACAATGAAAATTGACTACAGTACTGCATAACACACAATAACTTCAGCATACTGCAACGATACGGAATAGATGGATGCTGCCTTCCCTTAAATGTTCTGGGAATGCTTACCATTGTGTTCTTCAACGACAGGGACTTTAGGTATCCAAAAATGATACAAGATGATCAAGACACACAAACCACGGGAAAGTGTATCTGCCATATTGGCAGGTTGCGTTGTCGTTACTGTGAATTGTGCAAGTATGAGCACAGGAAGCTAAAACAATAAGTTGATATTCATGGCTATAGTTGCTTTAATGAAGGATGAAAACGAAGTAAAATTGTTAGTCATGGAATCCCGACGAACTAAACTTGCTAATTATGACAAACTCCAGGTATTCTGTGATGTCACAATGCTACAGAGGCCTCCATGCTCGGGGCAGACCATAGCAGAAACAGCACAAAAATTAAATGTAAACTGA
The DNA here is from genome assembly GCA_019176425.1 of Megalops atlanticus. Lineage (NCBI taxonomy): Eukaryota > Metazoa > Chordata > Actinopteri > Elopiformes > Megalopidae > Megalops > Megalops atlanticus. The sequence continues at coordinate 7,127,584 of CM032892.1, read as the reverse complement.
AGTTTATGTAGTATGAATGTGTAACTGTTTTGAAGGACCCATATTGTCAAATAAACATTGAAGAGGTAACTAAGTAACTTGCAGTAACTTTTTTTCACAGTTGAAATTTCTTGGCAGTTTAACCGTTTTGTGTGTATGAGGATATACAACAGACTGACCATACAACCGACTGACCAAAACTGGGGCCCACTGTTTTTATCTTCTGTCTTCAGTGGCTTTTAAAATGTGGTTAACATGGTAACAACCACAACCTTATCGGCCCCAGCAAGTGAGCATGTGAATGAGCTGTTAGCTGAGAATGACAGCCTTGCATGGCCTGTAGATGGCGATACCGTTCTGTATTTCATGCCACAAATAAAGACTCCATTAGTCTAGTGATGTGGGTTCCTATTTTAAGTGTTTAACAAAATACAGTCGAATGTTTCCATTCCAATGATTGTTTTAAAGCGAATGTAAACAGCAAATAAAATCATAACAAGAAGATATCTATCTTTAGCAGAATTATTTAGTGGTTTTCTTGCAATTTCGGAGGATGATTGTTAATAATGCCTGTTAGTTGGCTAGACTGAAAATTCGTTTTTAGGTCAACAAATTCTCCTGTACGTTTAGGTGCTATGAATTTTTGCATGGCCACATTGTGCAATAGATATGCATACAGTACATAGATATATACATATAGATATATGTTTTTCCTCCATGGATACTTGGACATATTTCATGTTGAACCCTAATCATTTCACTGTCATAACAGATAAACCAAACTGAGTTTTTTTTTGTCATCGCTGCTTCAACCATCACTTTTCATCTTTGCGATGACGCTCTTTCACCTGCATAAGAGAAGCATCCAGGGTTGAGACACTTGTGTCTTGTGTAACTGAATCATGTCTGCTGTCCAGCGCTAAGGCCCTTTTAATGAAGAGGACTTAATGCACTTCCTGTAAAATCTGCTCAATCCAATTTTACTGAGAATATTACCACACTGCTGCCTCGCCGGGGATGAGAAGTGTTCCACGGTCCCTAAGCTGGCTAAGTGAAGTGGTTTGGAAAGAACACCAGTGTGAGAGCAGCCCTATCAAGAGAGGGGGGAGGGGAAAGGTGTTCAGAGAGTGGCCAATGAGGGCAAAGTTCATCTGGCCTCAGCTCACCCCTCTTATGCTGATGTGACTTTCAGCTCTTTGACAGCGCTGTCCTGGACCATGGTACTTTGACTGTCAGCTTTGGATATCAGCAAGTCAAGGGCTATAATGAGAGGCTTAACTCACACGCGAGTATGTCGTCCAGTAATAGATGTGTAGGAATCCATGTGATCACTCCTGGACTTTTGCCATCATTAATGTTTCATTTGAAATATTGCGATGTAATTGTGTGTGCTTTAGTCTTTCTATGACTTCATCCTCCTTTTGAATTTCACATAGGGGTTTGTGCAGTTTTGGCTGAAATTTCTTGCTTTTCAAAGCTGAAAAACCCTGGAAGGGTATGTTTATGTTAAATAGTTAATAGCTGTATTGTTCAGTTTAATTTTGTTTAGTCTCAATGTGAGATAATTGACCAATTCAACCTAATTTTTTGTTTATAATTCCTCAGCTAAATGTAAGCACCATGTCATAATAATTCCAACTTTGACTGCAGAGGCCTTACGGAATTCTTAATGGAATGCTATGCACATAATGGTGGCAAAAACTTCCATACATTATTGATCATCCTCTTAGCCTTTGTTCAGGAAATGGAATATAGCATAAGTAAAACTCAAATGGGTATGTTCAGTATACAGTATATGTCCAACAAGGAGCATGCATCCATAGTAGCTATAATTAGTCACCAGGCAGTAACACCGCAAAATATTGCTCAGTAAATGGCTAGCTGGTCAGCTCTATATACAGCACAAAATCAGAGTTAGAACAGTTATTCTGGCTATCCAGTTTTCTGATACTCTCACTCCAACCAATCAAACTCCTTACATCTGAATTTAATATGTAGATAGTTAACCAAGCTAAGTAGGCCTATTTGTTAGCTGGACATCACGCAGATACTCTTATGTAGAGCTGTATTCACTTTCTTCATTTTAACCAGTGTTATCGCTCATTGATCATTGGATAGGAACAATAGAAACCTCAAGGAAGTTTCTAGAAGGTGAGAGTATGGTGTACAGCAGTTGCTTTCTTTTGGTACCACATTATCTCATCTGTTCTGGTGTGTGAAAAGCTCCTATTTAATCCATATATTGGTCTTAGTTTTCCTCTTGAAAATATACATTGGCTCAATGTAGGTCCCATTCAGTTTAGCAAGTACCATCAAAGTCCCCTAATACCTTTACAGAGTTGCACCTTAATGGACACCTTCCCAACACCTTATTTGGTCCCCTACATTTGGATAATTTGTTCCCATTTTTCAGTTTGCAGATTTACTGCTTATCCTCTCTGCAGGGTCCTGCCAGTGTGCCCCCTCACACCGTGTGTGGTGGAAATCCACAAATTTTCCCCTAATTAAATTAATTCCCACAGCAGGGCATTCTGGGAACCCTGCCATGTGGGACCATGTGACACAGACCCGTACTCTGTGGCTTTAGTGTTTCCTTATGCACCTGAGGCCTGTACTACATGAACAAAGCACACAGAAATACATTGCATTGCAGGACAGATATTATTCATACCATCATTCAGGCCCGGCACTATGGGGGTGCTTAGGGGTACATTGCACCCCCAGACGGACCTCAGTGCACCCATGTTTGTTCTGAATTGTTCTCTTCTGTATTATGTGAGCATCATGAAACTTGGTGTCACTGATATTAACCAGCTATTCCAGAAGCAGTACTTTGTACCATATTCTTAATACAACAGATAACAAAGAATTTATAGGGAACTGGTTTAATAGTAGTATTCCATACAGTAGGTATTGCAGAATAGTTGAAAATTAATACACTCCCAGCCCAACTGAATGGCTTATTCCAGTGATATACTACTAATAATTGAATGGCTTATTCCAGTGAAATGACCAATGCTGAATGTCAGTGCATGAAAAGGAGAGAAATGAACAGAACTCTGTCCACTTATTGGATGGGTTCAGACGGTGTGCATGTTGTGATAGAAAAGGGAGGCAAACTGTAGACTCATCATGCCTCATTCTCACTCACATGTATCCAGGCGTTTCAAAGCGTGGCCATGCTGAAAATGCCATTTCCATTGACACACATATGTAGTCGAGTTTGAATAGGACCACTCCAAGTACAATTGGCTACCTAGTACTCAGTGTAGCTGGGGAAGGTCACATTATGTTTGGCAGAAACAGGACTGTTTATGGAACTGACAAAGGAGGAAATAGCCTGGAACAATGCTAAGTAAATCATGCCATCTCCCACAGATAGAATTAAGATATTAAAGTAAAATGAACATGCCCAAATGGAGACATTCCCCATTGCATGGAAAAGCAATATTTTTTCCTTTATTCACATAGGGGTCTACATGCTAGCTACATGCTAGCTAACTAAATGTGAATTTAACAGGTAAACACTATGAGAGAACTACCAATTTTCTACAACTGCTCCAGTTCCAAATTTCATTCTTCTTGATCCCACCAACAATATCTGTATAAAAGGTTTGATACTGATCAAGGATCAGGACTTTGGTGGCACCTGTTGAGGTCAAGGTCTTGCTGTAAAAAGCAATCAACAGGGGATCAAAATTACTCTGAGATGTTTGGGATGAGTACTGATGTCTGTCCCTCATGGTAAAGGCACAGTTCCACAGGGATTCCTTTAACATTTACATTTTAAAGGCTGAATTTCAACCAGTCCTCTTTCACCTACAGAACAAAGTAATACACTCAGCATTATGGGAAACAGCATGCCATCTGGTTCTGTGTGTTTCCATACTGTGTCTGTGTATGAGGTTTTGTGGGTAATTATCCTGTAGCTGTGTATGTGGTTTTGTGTTTTTCCATATTGCAGTCATTTCTGTGGTGCTCTGTGTTTCCATACAGTAGCTGTGACAGTGGTACTGTGTGTTCCAATATTGTGGTTGTGTTTCTATGCTTCGGTGAGTTTCTATACTGTACTGCTGTGTCGCTACGTCTTCAAGAATCACTGTGGCCATTTCACCCGTTCTGATCGGAACAGTGTTTTCAGCAGCAATTAACTCTAATAAAGCTTTAGCTGGAGCATAAAAATGCTGCCTCAGCAGCGGCATTCATGACCTGCTGCTCGGGACCCTGGGGGACAGAGATGCTCAGAAACTTCCATTAACATACCACACACAATCTATATTCATAAACATTGATTACTGTACCACACACACACACACACACACACACACACACACACAGACACACACACACAATCTCTGTACCTACATACATTCACTTATCTGCCACACACAAACTTCTGTTAACTTACCACATTCATAAACTTCCATTAACATGCCACACACAATCTATATTCATAAACATTGATTACTGTACCACACATACACTCTATACATACTTTTGTTCACACACCACACATAAACTTCTGTTAACATACCACAGACATTCATAAACTTGCATTACTGCATCACGTACAGAAATAAAACTCACACAAGTAACATACCACACACTATATTTACAATCTCCCATTTACATTCAGAATGATACATACAAATATTCCACACAAACTATTTGTACTCACTCGCAAACTCACACTAATGTACCACATGTTCTGAGTGCAGGCTGAACCTCATGGCCTGCCAGCCATGCCGTGTCACCAGTCAACAATGAACAGGAGCCCACAATGGTGGAACAAATTGGCTGCATTCATCTGGGGCAGGGGTGGGTTTGATGGGAAGGGTTTCCTTGTTGCGCTGTTGTCAGGCACACTGCGGCTTGTCAGGTGCCTACAAGCCGTTGGGATGATGTCAGTGGAGATGCGACTACCCTCCCAGTTTGGTGTTTGCTTTATTGTGGTGCACTAGGAGACCTGTAGAGTGGAAAGTAGTCACTGCAGGCGTATGCCTGTACTGGGAGATTGGATTTGCCATCCCCAGTGCTCCTGTACGAGTGCAGAGGTTGTTGCAGAGTCAATTACAATTCTAGAACAGGAGTGCAAAGGGAGGGAAAAATCATGAGAAAGAATATGGATTACATTTTGGAGCCTTTTCAGTCTCATTCATCTTTCATGTTAAGATCCTCTTGCAGGGAACAAAGAGGGAGGCTGTGAAAACCGGGGCTCCTTTTTGTCATTGAAATTTCTGATCTCCATTGTCCTCACTTTACCGAACTTAATCTTGCCCTTGGCAAATCCGCCATTGTGTGCACAGACACGTAACCTTCTCCCGCTTGCTGCTCTTGGCGGGAACACGCCCTGTCTCCTTTTTTCCCCCACAAGGATTTTTCTTTATTTTTTTCCAGGTTAAGTAATAAGCAGTAAAATATAATTGTGAGGAGGAGAGAAGACGTGGAACCATTTCACAGTGGGGGTAAAGTGAGAAGGCCTGGTGGAGTCCGGATGGGAAAGCAATACTTTATGGATTCATGTATGTTTTTTGTGAAACGAGAGCTGATCCATTTGTTCCCATTGCATTCCCATGTCCAGTTACCACAAAGGCAAAAGGCTGACTGTGCAATATCCTATTATCTGGTTCTCTGCCTCAGAGTGGTTCACAGTTAATGGAAATCCTTCATTAAAAAAATCAATGGACTGATGGATTACTGGTCATAAAAAGGTTATTAGTAAGACCAGAGTGTACAGTGGGTTCAGGTAGAGGAGGAAATAAAGAGTGACAGAGTGACACTCAATGTAAAGAATTACACTGCTAATTTTTATGTAAGTTTACATCTTTTGCTGTCATAGGAGACCATGCTTTTGTGGAGATAATTAATTAAAATTCTGGAACATTGATTCTGTAAATGAGGCCCCGGTTATGGTAAACATACTTCTACAAACCATGCAGTAACCGCCATTCAGACTCTGTGTGTGCATACATGCGTGTGTCCAATCATGTTTGGTTGACAGCACAATTTATGACAATGCGCACAAAACTAGGCCTCTGCCTCATTTCATACAAGAAGATATAATGATGAACCCAATCAACTGTAATTGTCTGAGCTCCTACATGCCTTTCAGCCAACAGTATAACTACAGTGCATATGCAATATACATTGTTGCAGACTTTACTTGGCTGTTATTTCTTTGAGATAGGAGTAATGGAAATCAGTAATCGCCAGCTGTTCATTTTTGTTTCGCTCAAGTTATCTTTCGATATTGACCCAGCTGCATCCTCTGACTGACAGGGTATACCATCTCACTGAATTTAGTTTGAACAAGTTAATTCATTGTTGTTTGAAAAGAACTTTAAACAATGTGCCCCATTTTTCCATCTCATTATTTCAAAAAAAGAATTCATTACCAAGAACCACAGGAGCTAAATGTATACGTGTATACACACACGTACAAACCTTCTCATTCATTTTATTCACTTACTTTCCTAATCATCAATTAACCAAACTTCTGTATCACATTGTATGTGGTAGAGTGGTTTGGTGATGTGCCAATGTGGATGTGATGTGTAGAAGGGGGCTTTTGTGTTTTTCTTCACCTCTGTGGGTGGAAAAAACACCAAGAAAAGTGTGAAGGTTGTTTGAAAGACCTTGTGGCCAGCCATCAGGTCAGGCTCATCCTGGGAAGTCGAGGAAAGGTGTTACTTGAGCCTACCTTTTAGAATGCAAACGACTCCTTCCTGGGGTGACTGCGAGACACTCTGTCTGCTCTCACAAGGACACTAGCCAAGATGTGTACCAAGAATTTTTGAGGGGGTGGGAGAGGATGTGTTTAAAAAGCAATGTCTTTTGATTGTTTGGGGGCTTTTTGTTCTCTGTATTTTTGGGGGAAGACCCACTAGCCTCTCTGCTGAGACTATCAGTTTTGAAACATCAGAACAGATTTCACACTCAGACACCCCACATTTATTTCTATGCACTGACCTGTACAGAGTAAAAAATGCAATAACTGCAACAAAGTAAAAGGGAAACGGCCATTTGGATGCTGAAGGCAGGAATTTCTGAATCACAGACGCTTCCATGTGCACCAGCTGACAGGTAATCAGAATGCAGCTGCCAATCACCATTGTTTAGAATCAACTATAAAAGCCATATAGTCTATAACTACAATGAAACTGCACACACATGAAAAGTTTTCTGTTATTCTAAATTTCCCATCTTCCTGTAAAGTGCAGGCAAACACAAATTTGTTAAACTGTTTTAATTTAATGAACTGTGACATAAAATATGTAAACTAGCATGACATTTTAATCTGTCGTGCGCTGATATAAAAGGCATGTCATATGCAGCTGCATCTCAAATATTTCACTGACGATAGGCATACAAGGTTCTGTCAGTGTGGGCTTTTTTACATTGCTTGGTTAGATGGCAAAAGCTTATTATCCCATAATGTCATAACTTTCTGGAATTAGACTGCTTGATTTACAGTAAAAAATCTGCAATTCTGGAAAAGTTCTATGCTAATTCTACAATGCTACCCCAGTATTAGGGGTAAATTTCCCAAAGGATTCTAGATGTCTAAGACTTCAGAGCAGTATGAAATTGCAACTGTGCTGACAGGACATATCTTTAGTCTTAATATCTATTTGATTACCTGTATGACATTTATCCAGGTTTGTTGGTTGTTAGTTGAAGCATGATCCAAAATTTTCTCAAGACTTCCTAATTGTTTTACTAATAACTCAGATTGAGCATTTTGAGCTCTGAAAAAAGCTTTCACAAAATCTAAGATATGCAGCGAAAATGCTACAGCAGTCCAACAGATCTGATAATTGCCAGATTTTGACCATGCTCTCACACTAAGAAGGACCAGACTCAGTACAATCTCAGATACATTTAAGCAAACACCATTTTTCTTATTTCTTCTTCTTTACAAGCACACAGTATTAAGGCATTACTGGATTGTCACAGAAGGAAAAAACAACACAAAAGTTTTGTCATGAGTTTGAGGCTGTCAGCAAAAAAGGGCCTGCAATACAGCTTCAGGGATATAGACTGAGAAGCAGGGCACTCACCTTTATTAAATGATTATTCTGAACCTGCTTTTGATGGCAATTCAAACCAGTCTCACCTCTGAGCAGCTTGTTACTTTTTATTTGAATGCATTTAATGTATGTAATGTCTCTTACTTTAAGGGGAACTTCAATGACTTTACATGACTTTAGATAAACTGGAGGAAAAAAATGTTTTCATATTAAAAATGAGTTTTACTTGCTTCATCATCACAACTAATTAAATGCAAGCTGCTTCCCCCAAGCTTCTCTCTGTGGGAAAGTCTTATATATAAAAAGGATCTGACTTTGCAGACAAATGCACTTCTGAAGTGCCTCAACACTAACACTGGCTTGCCGAAAAAGTCAAGTTAACCTTGAAAAAAACTAATTCCGCATACTCTTTTATAGTTTTAGGTGGAGTATTGTCTTAATTACTTTGATTTATCTTTTAATTAGAAGCTGGTCAAGATTTCACATCCCCTGACAGTTTTTTTTTGAGGCAATAAATAATGTAGCAAAAATAATGTTCTGTTTTCAACTGCTCAATCCAACCTAATTAAGAGCAGTTAGGGGCAGTGTAGCATAGTGGTAAGGCTGAGTAGGGCTCATAACCCAAAGGCTGTTGCCACCTCACTTCCCAGGTTGGTGTACTATTATTTTATCTTTGGGCAAACTACTTAGCCCAAATTGTCTCAATAAATATTCAGCTGTTCAAATAGGAAATGTAAAAAATGTCATTCTGTGAATAAGATCATTGGCTAAGCAAAAACACAATGTAATGAGCTGCAAAACCATAATTTAGTTTGACCCCATAACCTTGACAGATAGACCCTGAAATGGGCTGGATGGTTTGGCAAACAGTTTTTCCCCGCTGGAGCCTCTGACACCACTGTATTCACATATACACATAAATATACACATCAATACTGGTGTTTCTTCCATTTTTTTAAGATACCCAAGACACTAAAGAACACCATTCGCACTTTGAAAAGCTTGTCGTTATTCCCAAGAAGATGGAGCAGAAGGCAGCTTGAATCTGATCCTGTGTTAACAGTCCCTTCCCTGCCAACAGTCTGCAGCTAGCAGAGGGAGAAACGGCGGGAGTTGATGTTCATCTTGGTGACCCCGATGAGCTTGAGCGGGGCGGACAGCCCGAATCCGGGCGTGACGGGGAAGTCGCACAGCAGGTCGGACAGCTCGTCCCGCTCCTCCAGCCCGTAGGTGGCGTCGTTGAGCATGGTGCGGTGGAGGTGGCAGGTCTGCTCGATCTTCAGCTTGATGATGTCGCTGCGCAGCCGCATCAGCTGACGGGCAAGCTGCTGGTCCTGCAGGCGCATCTCCGTCTGTGAGTGACAGGGAGGAACAAGCCAATCAGCACCAGGGGGCGGAGCTGAGAGGTGAGGCCTTACATAGCAAGTGGTGCTATGTGAATATATCTTTCTGTTACCGTTTATAAGGTCTAATTTTAAATGTTTATAACCAAAGATGAAGGATCTGTTTTCTGAAAAATGATCAGAATTTTAGCATACAGTTGCCTTGCAACATTTTTATCTAATTGGATCTCATCATCAATTTTTAATTTTCTCAATAAACATCATCATTTAAAATTTAAATTAAATCATTGCCATTTTAGCAGATGCTCTTATCCAGAGCAACTTACAAGGGTTACAATTTTTTACATGTTATCCATTTATAGAGCTGGATTCATACAAATGCAATTCTGACTTAAGTAACTGGCCCAAGGACACAGCAGCAGTACCCCAGCAGGGAATTTAACCAGCAACCTGTCAGTTATGAGCCACGCTCCTTTCCACTATGCTACTATGCTACATTTACCCCAGGTGAAGTGTTTAGCTTAATTATTTTCACAAAGCTGATTAATAAATGCTTGGCACATCCACGCAAAGATCCACCCAAAAACACCTCCCTCTGTCCAAATGAAAGGGCTCCTTGCAGGAGCCAGGCACCACATGCCAAGGGCCTCATAACTGAGCAAAAGCGAAAAGTGATTACATTTGCAGAAAAAGAGCAAGAAAGATCTGAACATCATTCACACTCTCCTGCCCACATTACTTCCAGTCACTTTAACTTGAATATAATTACTGTGCCGTAATATGGGTATAGAGGCATGGACATTCATGCCATTGTTTGTGTCTAATTAGCTTACTGGTGGAAGAGCATTGCTTGTCTTCAGTGGAGCAGATTAACACAGCACGCTCTATATACAATACACTGCTAAGTGCCTTTGCTGGGCTCACGCAGGCAAGCAACAAGTTGTCAATTAAGTTATGAATGTTAAGAAAATATCATTATGGGTTTTTAGGTTTTTCTTACCAGTTCTTTCCTGAGCCAGATGAGGGCCTCGTCGATGTTCCCAAATCCTTTCAGACTTGCTGAAGGCAGGCTGTCTTCCTGGGCCAAGCTGATTCCCTGGACATCCGGTCCAGCCCGTCTGAGAGAATCCAGCGCCTCCTGCTGGTTACCCTCCACCTGCTGCTCCTGCGCTGTCAGCCGCCTCGATCCCTGGGCCTCCACCTGGGCCCTCCAGGCCAGGTAAGATGGCCGACGCGTCTCTAGCCTCAGTTTCTCTGTCAGAGCCTTAAGGCTCCCCAGGTGGTCGTCATGGGCAATCCCCAGAACTTCCTGGTCTGGGCCGCTGGTGTCCTCCACTGTGATCAATGGTGGGGCCATGGTATCCATGGCCAGTCAGAATCGCAACAGTAATGAAAACAAACACTGCAAAAATCAGTTAGTCATTAAAACTGAATTTCATGGGTGTAGCTAGAATTATTGTTTGCTTCTTCTTCTTATTATTATTATTATTATTATTATTATTATGGGTTTTGGGTCCGTGCAACGAATGTTAGTTATTGAAGTGTTTCTTGTGCCAGGGCTTGTCCCTCTCTGCTCCTCTCAGATTGATGAGATGGGCTCTTTTATTTCATGGCAATGCCGGTCTCCTTGGGACAGAGAAAGGTCAGTGCTCTGGCTCGGGCAGAGACAGAGTGTACAGCCTGGGAAATGGAGCAAGGCACAGGAAGAAAACATCCCCTTTGTGTTTCCTTTATGGCTTCTGCGGCTCAATTGTTTTATTTAGCCAAAAATACTTACGGCCTGTGGGAAAAAGATCAAATCAGAAAATTAGAATCAGAGCCATAAATAAATACTTTATCCATATTTACTGGACAAACATGTCAATTATGTCTCTATGCAGTACTTATAGCAGCATAACGAATTACCAGAATGGCAGGTGTGCCATCCACCAAGTTATGGGCTGGTGGGGCACACTCTAATCAATGCCTAAACAACACCAAATGGTGCTGTTTAGGGTTTCCCGCACAAATAACCATAATGACCATGATGTTTAACAAGCACTTACAAACATGTATTTCTGTACCTAATTTAAACACAAATCATTCTTAATTCCTAAATACAATTCAAACAACACCATATTCTATTTTAACTGAAAAAAAGCTAACAGGATTGCAACATAAGCCTGTACAACCTATAGGATCATTTCTGTTTAAATGGGTGGCAACTGAAAAACACAAGGCCATGTTAAACCAAAGAATTTAAGAAACATTTGGTAGTATTTATCTGGAACAGTGTAGGTATGAGGTACTGATTTTCGGTTTTTTTTATTTGTTGAGCTGACAGAAAATAACTCCTTTGTACATGTGAATAATCATTTTTCCATGAGGACAGAATTTGTTTTTGTGGCAATGTTTACATGAAATACAATTTTTAATAAAGCTGTGGTCAGCCAAATAAATGTGCATTGGGACAACACAAATTCTCCCTCAAATGCCATTGATGGAGACAACCAGTGCTCCTCACAGATACAGACAGGGGAGGACTCTTTATCATGACAGTAATACCAGGTGTTTTGCTGTAGTTTCAACTTTAGAATAAATGATTGAACCAGGAGTTACCAGAATAACCACAGTCTTTTTGATTACCCCCTTAAAATTCATACTTATGCTCATAATTAATATACTTAAGTTCATAATTGTGTTTAAGCAGACTCCTCTCTGCACAAGACCTAATTTAATTGTACCTTTTCCTAACATTAAAAAAGCAAGTGGGTGCAAGGTGTGTGTGTGTGTGTGTGTGTGTGTGTGTGTGTGTGTGTGTGTGTGTGTGTGTCTGTGATATCAGTGTAAGAACGTGTAAGGGTGATATCAGGAGACCTAATGTAGTGTAAAAAAATGCTTGTGTGTGTTTGTGTATGTGTGTGTCTTGTCACACATCCAGACTGTTGTTGATCCTCACAAGGCATGAGCAAGCAGTTTCCATAGTGACAGACAGCAGCCCAAATTGTCTGCTCCTTTCTGCAGTTTTCCTCCATTTTAATTTCCAAACCCTCTGCGTTCCAACTGGCTGCCTAAGAATGCACATGCCTCCCCACCAACCCACAGGCCTTCCAGCCCCTGTCTCTCCTGTGCCTCGCAGCCAGAATGGCTGGGCTCTCTACAAAAGGCACATCGATAAAAACAGCGGCCATCCTGCTGGAAAACAGGGACCCGTTTCCTTCACTTCCACCCAACTCCTGAAAGACAGTTGTTTGACTAGACAACTACCATGTCCTGAGTCTTAGAATGACAGGATTTTAAGCTTGAACAGAATCTTCCAGCACTGTTATTGAAAACTCTGGGGCTGTGTCGTGCTATATTCAGTTAATGTTTTCATCCGAGTATCTGTCCAGTTAAAAAATGAACACTGAATCTGGGACACAATAGTGGTGAGCAAAATTGCATGCACACCTCCTCTCCCTCCTTAATTTTCTGCCTCATCGAACAGCTCTTTAACAGATCTATAAAAGCGGCGCCACTGTCAGCAGCATTAATCTCAATCCACGGCTTCACCTAAACCAAAATGCTACCATATTTAGCAAGGAAACTTAACACTCCCACAATGACGGTGCATCCTCCAAGCAGGAGGAGAGGAAAAAAATCTGAGTAATAAGTAACTCAGGCCAAAAGTAATTACTTACTGAAATCCATTTATAGAAACTATGATGACATAAAGTTTTTTTTTGTTTTCTTGATGCATGTTCAATTCTTTTATAGTTATGAGATTACAATACAGAACATGTAACACCTTTGCATAGCTGTATAAAACCTGCAAAAAAGGGAGAATTGCATAAAGGGCATTCATTGGTCGTTCCTCTCCACGCAAGGTCTTTTTGGAGAGGTTGAAAACATTATTTATCAGGGAGGTCGCTATGGTGATAGAAGAGAGAAACTGCAGATGAGATCACAGATGCTGGAGTGATAACATGGCTCTGACTTGCAACAAATGTACAGCTTCACAAAGCCGACAAACCTCTACTAATGAAGAGTGAATGTATTCATTGTAACATTCAAACACCTCATGAGTCATTCGCCACATGATCTCACTACAGTGCTACATGCGACTGCTCTGTATGACTCCTGGATTCACAGTTCCACAAATAACCTGACAACGACGGTCACCGCAGCGCCTTCCACTCAATCTGGAGGACTAGAGAGAGTCCTTGGACTTTTTTTCAGAATACAGCTCTTTGTCAGATTCCTGCAGTCTTTTCATCCAACCCCTATACATGCTGTCTTACCTCTATACTCTCTGTCTAACCGCTATTCCCTGTCTAACCCCTGTACTCTCTGCCTTCCTCCTGTGCTTTCTGCTTAGCCCCTGTACACGATGTCTAACCTCTGTGCTCTCTGGGTAAATATTATGCTCTTTGTCCCCCATCCACCAGTGCTTCCCACAGCTGTCATTGCTGACGGTAGCTTCCATAAACCACCAGGTGAAGACTGACTCTGGTGGTCCGAATAGTAAACTCATTAAAAGACCAGCACCGATTGTTTTTAATGAAGATGAGGCAGGAAAATTCAAACCTTTCGGCCTGGCACATTCAAAAGGGAAATGGGAATCACTCATTTGGCAACCATTTAAACTTTACCCTAAAATGCTACCACAGATACTGTATATGAGTTAATTTGAGAATAATTCCCAATCAGTGGCTGTACTGCCAATAAAACAATGAACAACTCGTAACTTGTTGGTAACCGGACATCTGGTAACTTTTTAGAGTTTAGAGGCATTTTCTTAAGATATACTTTTTATGCCTTTTCCCCCACATTGTGCAACCCTGTTTTTGAATGGCCAATTGTAAATTAGGACCTCACCGCAACAGCCTCTGAACTTACACAGAAGGGCTGAGGGCAGACAAATGGCATCCTCCATTGCATTTGCACACAGCCAATAGCTCTTTTTCACACTGCACCTTAGACAGCACATTACAGCAGAATGGCCACTCATTGGAGGATAGGCGCTACTCCACTGATGTCATCACTGTGAGATGAGTAGGACTCTCCCGAGTGAGACGCGGGAGCCCCTGGCCGAGGGACCCGAGCACAACATGAGCATGGGAATGTTTTAAAAAAAAAGAAAAAAGAAATAAGTCTCTCAAGTGTTTTGAGAAGGCTTTGACTGTCGTGCCAGGAGGGCGCTGGGAGTCTAGCGGGCGTGTCAGCTGAAGTGTGGTATTACTGCCTGATCTAATCCGACACAGGGATTCCTTTCATCCGCCAAGCGAGGTGCAATTAACCTTAAATTCAATTTAGGAATTAATGTCCACTTTGACAGCACTCTAGGAATTCAAAGTCAGCTCATCTAAAGTAGGGGTAATGTTTCTAATGGAGGAATGAAAACACCATATTGACAAAACAGACAGTCTGATATTCCTTCTCAAATCTAAAAAAACAGGAGGCAAAACATTTTGCATTTGTGAAGACAGGGGCATGTCAATCATGCCTTTTGGACTTTTCCTTCCATGGGACAGGGATTTAGACAAATTCAAGTTGTTGATTATGTAGGGTGGACTCACATAATGGACATCAGCATGCAGTTTCAAGCATTTTCACTTCAGCATTTGGTTACAGACATGAGCAGCTGCTAGCATAGGTCTATATAGTTGGTACACGGTGTCCCAGTCTATGAAAAAGTTACTGCCATGTTCTGGCCTGACAATTTTAAAATCTGTGATTTCACCTCCGCCTGGATTTCCCATTTGGCTCAGGAATAACCACAAGATTACTTGCTCCTCATTAGGTTTTCAGTGTACCAAGGACATAAACCGAGCCATCTGATAGCTTTACAACATCTAGACACTGCAGTTTACACCGTGCTCATTAAATCCATTTTTCAAACAGAGGGTGCAGCATGGTCCAGAGCCAGATGTGCCACCTGTTGGAGGGACAGGGAATTACAGCTTTCTGTTTTATTGAGGGGTGAGACACTGTCTCAGAGAGTGCCTGAAAGTGCCAGAAAGGCCTGGCCCATGTTCAGACTGTCTAGGCTCATCCACACAGGAATACTGGAGACCGCATTAAGAGCATAGCGTGCAAGTGGACTTCGCCTGCCAAACGACTGAAGATCCGTACCTTTCCCCCCCTCTTTCAGGATTCAAACCAACGATCATCGTACTGAGACCAAACCGCACGCTACTATGGGAATTTCTCTTTTGGATTTTATTTGACTCTTTTGCCGTTTTCAGTACATTATTAACTGATGTCACCCTTTTTGCTAGACAGACACCTATTTCTGTGGTGATGTGTTTACTACACATGTTGAAACAGTCTAAAATGCAAGGTTTGCTTCTCGAAGCTAGACAGTTACATTGTGTGCTAAATGTCAGGATGTCAAATGGAAAGGAAGAACTCAAAGCCTTTTTAAAAGAGCTCCTTTACAGAGTAAGTCTATTTCAAAAATTTTCAAAATGGTTAGCTACACTAGCTATATTTTACTAAGATTGCAGGTTAATCTACAAGAATCAATGATCTATTTTGGACATTAGTTTTGGACAGCATTCTGGTATTGCCATCCTTTGTAAATGTAGTCTCAAGGTGCTATAGGTAAGTCACATGTTTCTTTGGTAGACGACTGTCTGAGAAAGTCCTTTGTACCCATTCCTGATTCACAAAGCTTAGGAAGACTTGGTATTGTTGGATCCCCTTCATGTATGATCTCACCCTTGGCTGGAAAATCCATTCTGGAGAGTGAGACTGCTTCCTAATTATCAAAGTCATGCTGCCCTTAAGGGCTGTTTCACACCTTCAAATGTTTAATGCATATGTTAAACAAAGACAAACCTTCATATAACACTAATAACATAAGGTGTGGTGCACCTAATAGTGCATTTGTTTTATAAGCTATTATTTTGATGATATTTTTAGACATGACCTGTGACACACATGACTGCTCCACTCCACTACATCCAATGCCTGCATCTCAGTCCAGTACTGGCTGTACCCTCTCAAATTCCACTCACAAAATTCAATGAAGGGAATCCCTGCCCAGACCTAGACATAACATCACTGACACTTCATTAATGAGGAGAGTGACATCAGCCCATTCACTTGCCACTTAAGTGAACAAGCTTGCATCTCTCTCTCCTGATAAAGGTCAGAATTTGAGGGGGCATAAAGGGGTATGGCAAAACACATGAACCAAGGAAAGAAGGCAACATCTGCCTCTTTCAACTCAAAATCTGTTTTCATACAAATTACAAATGTAGCCATTTTATTTCCCCTCCACTACCCCATCAGTTGAGTCTACATGTATCAGACTTTTAACCATCTTTCCACAGATACACGTTTTAATCTTCTCTCTGATTCCCATTTTAGCACAAAATGTACCCTTTAAAAAGGGGCGTGTTCAGAGAAACACTGCTTGCCAGGTGCCCATTTTGGCAAAAATGTCCTTCTAGCAAATGTGGAACAAAATTAAGACAAAACAATAGCTAGTTGTCAATAAACATATGTAATATGTTTTAGACAGTGTACAACTAAAAAGAAAAAAATGTTTATAAAATGAAACAAAATGGTTTTGTAAAGAAAATGCTGAAATTCAATGGTTGAAATAAAAAATAATAAGAAAGGAGTTGAGATATTAATCTGTGATATTAACCAGATTTTTCCTTTATGCCACACATTAAAATCACAATGTTGCTGAGGTCTGAGGTTCTTCTGTGACGTATGTTCACAGTACAAATTTGTAGGTTTGTTTTCTGAAAGTTTTCTGAAATTTATAAGCGGCACCTCACTTCAAAGACAGTTACCTGACCTGTGCATTTTATCAGCATAGTATTATGCCACAGCCCATTTAACAAAAGAAAAAGGTTAATTTATCACTGTGAGTGATAAACTGTGAACTGGCATGTGGAATGCAATAATTATCATTTAATCCTTATACATTTGATGGCATAACCCAATAGCCTGAGTCCTCCTGTGCAAACTGACACATTCAGATGGATGCAACCAAATGTTTACGACATAGAAACTAAACCTAATAAAAAGGGGTTTTTCTGTAATTCTGTTAAGTATGAATTCAATGCAGCCCATCCTGGATATATTTAGCTTCAATGTTGGAGGCATCAGTTGCTGGTGTCCTTGTGATCTTTGTATTTGAGGTACAGTGATGTGATCTGATTGCATGTGAGTGGCTTACGGCAATTGATTATTTTTGCTCCATTGAACTGTATCATCATTGATCTCCCTGCTCTTGGGCTTAGTTATGTCCTATTGTTAAATTATTTAATATTTTTGGTATGAGTAGGAAACTGGGATATGATGCAACAAAAAACAGACATGTGAGATCCAAATATCACACCTCCCTGCCTAAGGGTGAAAGATAAAAAGAACATGAACCTCTGTGGCACATCTGAGTTTCCGCTGAAATTATGTAAAACATGGATGATGTTACAATCCTCTTCATTAAACGGGTTATGAAAAGTGAGATGAGGCAATTGAGGCCAGCAGAGAACAAGATCGTTTTCTGATAACAGGGACACAATGGCACACTGAGCCAGCAAATCCCACGCTCTCTGACTCTGACCCTGACAGTCAGCATTCAAGTCCTCTTCACATTTTTCTTGTTGTTCACAGAAGCAGCAGAGAATCTGAGGCACTGCTGTTGTGTGCCATGAAGCAAGGCATTTAAACTGCTTCAGTAAATATCCCGCGGTGCAAATGGATAAACTACATATCTGCGTGTACACTGCCCTGTGTAAGGACATCTTATGATCAAATAAATAAAGTGATGGAAACATAACTGAATTAACGGGACTGTAGAGCAGCAGTATTGCATCACCTCAGTGTAAAAAAGAATCGCGTGTGATGTGAAGTCATATAGGTAAGTGCAGCGTATCGTTGTTTAAATGAGATGGAAATTAAATATATGAGGGAAAATTCCAGACATAACAGCTGTCTTCATCTTTCTGGACAGCACTTCATAACATGGATTTTGGCAAAGACCCAATGCATGCGGACTCCGAGGAATCTTAAGATAGCTGCTCACCAAGAATAGTCCGCAGCCCATCTGAGACCAAGTGAATTCACAGCAATCCCATACGATTTAAAACGGACAATACAAACCACAGAGTGAGCTGATTAGCACTAAAGAAAGCAAATTAAGAACTGCATTTTGAATCATTCCAAAGAGGAACAAAATATTTAAACAGAATATATACATTTTCGTATATTATTCAACTACACGACAATGAACTGAACATGGAACAATATTATTAAAAGTTAAATGAAGCGACGACGGTTGTTTACAAATATTACTATTAGCCTACTCTTAATAATAACCTAGCCTACTAAAAAAGTTGAAAGAAAAAGAATGATAAAAAATCGCAAGGTTAGAGTTAATTACTTACCACCGTGCAAGTTGTAAAAACTTAGCTAAAATAGCCAGCTCCTTGAACACTTTTGGGGGAGGGGTGGGAGACGAAAGCATCGCGATTTACATCTCCTGCGTAATTAACAGGACTAATATTATTTTAAAATAGCACCGACTCACCTGTCTCACCTCATGCGATTATTGCGATCGCCATTGCTCCACTTTTAAAAGTCAAGTTTGTCCTTCTTCTCCACGAATGACATTAGAGATAGATATTCTACCCTCCGAAAACGCCAGTCGGCTTCTCCACATTAGTTTTTTGAATTTTGAGGACCATGAAAGGAGGGGTAGCGGGGGTTGCGTCAGGTTTTGGTTGCCAGGAGACAGTTTTGTAACCCGGGACAAGATCTTCGTCTTTGCTCCGCCTGCGCTGCAGTGCCGCGCCGCGCCGCGTATGGACCGGGTCTTTAGGACGGAAACCTTGTGTATCGTGCACGACTTTGCGTGCAATGTCCTAAAGCCGTCCATTTTTAACACATTTTAACAGTAATAAGTGAAAACGGGGTTGCAAAATGCAGAGTAAATAATATTAAGTAAATAAAAGCAGTGCTCTTCTCTTTAACACAGCAAAACTACGGCTGCTTTAAGTTGTGTGATCTGTGTGAGATAAAGAAATGTGCGTTCATATGGTCAGTTATAGACATTTATATCAAACTGACATTAATGAGAATTCCTGTGGATAAAGAAAACGTCTTGTAATCAGTGATGTTTACGCAACATCTTTGCTCTGTTAAGCAACAGTCTTAATCGAAAGTTAAACTGGCGCCAAATAGACTATCCACGACCCACGTGGATATGTTACATAAAGAACTCAAAATATTGTTTACAAAGACTGTTGTAATGTCTTATTTAATCGGTAACAATGCAGCCGAAGGAGCTACGTTAATTAAGACTGGAGTATGAAGTGGTGGCGTTAATGTCCTGTATCTTTAGGACTGATCTCATGAATGAGTTCTTTTCTAATTCAAGATTCCTATATGGAAGCCCGCACTGACTGTTAAATGGATTTAGATTTAATCAGTTTAGGTAAACATGAGCTATTCTTATTTAACACCAAGAAGTTCACGCCTTTAAAGGCTCTGACACGTTGTGCAGTGATCAGTTTATAATAATAGTAATAATAATAATAATAATACTTTTAGTGTTAGGGTTATGTTAGTAATTTAGTTAGGCTTGTAACGATGGCAGTAGTGACAGTTGAACGTGGGAAGTTCTTACAGTAATGTACCCATGGAAAAGATCATGATGAGTCTATTATTTACCTTTCGACTAAGAACATAGAGGCAATGTGAAACACAAAACTAGTATGCCCCCTTGTGGCCAATATAAATGCGTACAAAGTGGCAAAATGATACGTGCTAACAGCACTGTCGAATCGGACCCAGTTGTCTAGCCTGGTATACCATCTATATATATTGGCAGATGTATTTCCATCAATAGTTTTACACCAGGTGGAAAAAAGTTTCATAACTTGCAATACAATGAGCTTGTTTTGCTTCAAAAATTAGCCTAAGACAAAGGTGAACAGTAGAAAGGGTGAGAGAGCATAAATGTTAAAACTTTGTTGATATTGCTAGCTTTACATGGATAGTTGGATCTTTCCCTGTCATTACAGAAAAAAATACTTTGTTGTTTTCTAGATGGCCTAGATATAACCTTTCTTTATTTTTGTTACAGTTTTTGATGGACAATGGTATTACTTGAGAAGCCTGTTAAATGTTACTTGGAAATGCTTTGTTTGTATAGATTCAGTTTCATGCTCTACAATTTCCTTTTGTACATTTCAGCGTGTACTGCAAAGGACTTTTAAGAGCTGATTACTCATACCGTACAAGTTTATGTTTATAATGTTTATATTTCAACACACACACACACACACACACACACACACACACACACACACACACAGACAGTAATTTGCTGTAATGTATAGTTTTACAATAGCTACCCAGAATTTACTTGCTTTGATATTTACGAAATAGCATATTGGAATAAGAATATAGTTTTTTCTTTTTTGTTACAACTTTGGACTAGAAACTATCCAGGTTTATGGAAATGGGTCAACACATTCCCCTACATTATACACCATCGAAATTATTTTCAGCAAAGACACACAAAGAGATATGAGTGAATTTTTCATTTTTGAAAGGCGTTAATAAGATGGATTACAGAAGCTATTTCAAGCTTAACTGTCATCAGAACAAGAAGGAAATGGTTTATTCTTATGGCAATTGGTCACATGTGTATGAATAATGGCAGGTGCTACACATATACTTGTCACTTAAGAACCACAGTCACACCAAATATACAGACAATTTATTATTATTATTATTATTATTACTACCAGAGAATACCATTACGTCACAAGCTTTAATGCCTTTGTCAGCACCAGCTGCTGCTAGATCTGCATCAAGCGCAGAAGACAACCCCCTCGGCAGCAGTTTCCGGGACTTTACAATGTGGGTGGGACTTCCTGTTTGCGAGCGTCTGTTTATTTAGCAAGTGCAAGCCCGTCAAAACGGTAGGATTGTGAAATTGCGTTTTAAACTAATACGCTGTCATTTATTGCAACATTGCTTTCGATGCAGTAAATTCTATTTCAGATCTTATTTAGCAAGAGGAGTACCCTTTCCAGTGGAAGAAGGTGGGTGGTTGTCTACAAACTGATATTAAGTACATTCAAGATATAGCTGCATTAGCTAACTAGCTGCCTATGATGATTTTTATAGCTGGCAACTGTCGCGTAGCCTCATATGAACTCGTACAGGCAGGTTCTGCTGCGAGGCAACATTTAGATGAATTACAAGCTTGCAGATCTGTGTAAATTTGAAAGACATTTTTAGTTAGATAACTAGTAAGCTAGTTGGGTCCTTAAATTTAGACAGCTCCAGAGTTTGGTAGTTACAAGGTAGGTGGCATTAATGCATCAGTGTAGAATATAAGTTTATTACTAACTAATAACTATTACTATTGACGCGATCAGGGTTTGTCTGCCTTTGGTTTATTTGTTCGTCGTTTAGACAGACCTCTGTGGAAATCAATCAATCTGCTAGCTAGCTACATAGGCCTAGCGCCTTACAAGGTTGCCAACTATGAATGCCATTTGGTAGAAAATACTGTAGCTAGACTAGCTAGCGAATTATTGTTTTGGTGATATTTCATGGACACAATTTGCTGAAAAAAGTCTTTCAGGTTTTTGTACCTGAAAAATCCTATAATTATTTATTTGTTTGTTCAGAATTTTTTTCTCTTTCCCTGAGGTTTAGAATTTTTCTCAAGGGTGCAACAGTGGGGTGTCTCTTGGGAATCAAACCCGCAACGTTTGACCGCAACACCAGTATGACAGGATGTGGTTGAGGAGGTGGGCTTGTAACCCAAAGGTTGCTGGTTTTATTCCCTTGAGCAACAGCAGAGTGTGACAGATATTTGACATTTATAGCAATGGAGTACAGGAACATGGTTTTATGTCTGGGATCACTTGCCTCTGGTTGAAACATTCCTCTGACGTTTTAAAGTTTTTCTTCTACACAAAAATAAATATCTGGTATTACATGAAAAAAACATACTGCAGCTGGACCTTTTGAGAGCTCTGAATTGAATATATAGTATGCCATAGGTAAGAGCATGTACAAACATATAGAGCCTGTACCTAAGAATGGGTTAAGAAGTCACGCAGCAGTTTATTGGTACGTCAGACATGTAAACATGGGTTTGTTTTTCTTGCAGGTACAGGGCTGAACTGGTTCCACAATGACAGACAGACTTATAAAAGCCGGCTGCTTCCTGGTTGTGGTGGCTGTGATCACGACGCCTGGCTGCAGCCCAGAGGAGCTGCATCGTCTCCTTCTGGTGTCTTTTGATGGCTTCCGTTGGGATTACCTGAAGCGGGTGCCCACGCCAAACTTCGACGCCCTGATGGAGGAGGGCGTCAGGGTGCAGCAAGTGGAGAACACCTACATCACAAAGACCTTCCCCAACCACTACACCATGGTGACCGGGCTGCACGCTGAGAGTCACGGCATCGTGGCCAACGAGATGTATGACCCCGACCTCAATCTGACCTTCTCCATGGACCGGATGGACACCTATGACCCCAGGTGGTGGGATGAGGGCGTGCCCCTGTGGGTGACCAATCAGAGGGCTGGGCACAGGAGTGGGGCGGCCATGTGGCCAGGCTCTGACGTGGAGATCCACCAGATGTACCCGACCCACTACTTGCCGTACAACGCCTCCGTGTCCTTCCAGGACAGAGTCCAGAAGCTCATTGACTGGTTCACCCAGGAGCGGCCCATCAACTTGGGAGTTCTGTACTGGGAAGAGCCAGATGAGAGCGGCCATCGGCTGGGGCCAGACAGTCCGCTCATGAACGAGGTGATTGCTGATATCGACGGGAAGCTGGGCTTTCTCCTGGAGCAGCTGAAGAAGGCGGGGATCTACGATGAGGTGAACCTTGTGGTCACAAGTGATCATGGCATGGCACAGTTGTCGACTGACAGGATTATTGAGCTGGATAAGTACGTGAGCAGCAACCTGTACACTTGGATTGATAAGAGTCCTGTGGTTGCCATCTTACCCAAGGAAGGTAAGCCTGTGCTTATACTGGCATGTTGTTGATTACTGCATTTCTGTTTGGTGTGAAATGTACTGTAGTACTTGCCATCTAGACAGCCATCAACACCCTGATACCTGTTTTAGTGTTGCATATCTTCCAAACCAAAATTCAGTTTTGACAGTTCATTTATGATAGCCACATTTTTTGCATTGTACTTACACGCCAGAGTAATGAAAGTTGTGGACTGTAGGGCCTGTCAATGCTTGAAGCAAGTCCTTTTATTTAGTGAGCCAGCCGGGAGTCTGACAGTTGCCTGTAGTTGTTGAAGGCATGTTAGAATGACGGATTTCACTGTATTAGACAAACTTGTCTTTCTGAAAAATAAATTTTAAAATTATTGTTAATTTACTTATGAGACACCCTCAACCAGTACACTGTTTCTCATAGATTCCATTAATTTATTTATACAGCCATATTTGTACAGAAGCAGTCCTGCTGAGGCAACTTGCTCCAGGATACAACAGCAGTGCCCCACCCCAGACATGCAAGCCTAGTTTCCTAAACATGAATGCCACACTAGTGCCCTCTTGTGTGTGTTTATCTGCCAGTTCCCACTAATATCAAATGATGTTCCTGCTTTCAGGCAAATATGATGAGGTGTATAAAGCTTTGGCCAATGCAAACTCCAGCATGACAGTGTACAAGAAGGAAGACATTCCGGACCACTACCACTACAAGCACAATGACCGGATAATGCCTATCATCATTGAAGCCAAGGAAGGATGGACGATAATGCAGAATAAAAATGGCACCTTCATGTGTAAGTAATGAAGTATTGAGTGAAACCATTTCAGTTCGTTTCAGACTTTCTCATTAGCAATGTTTAATTTGAAAGACTTTTAGTGGCTCCCATGTACAAAAGATTATCCATGAAGCAGCCTCTTGGAATTAGGCTATGTTGTAATAGTTTTTTCTATTGTGTTTCCACTTTTATTGTGTTTGGGGTGTGATCAAGACTTTCTCTATAACTTCGTTTCCAAACAAAGACTTGTTTCATTTCTGTCTTTTCCTCAGTGGGTAACCATGGTTACGACAACACCTTACCCAGCATGCACCCGGTGTTTGTGGCCCGGGGCCCTGCCCTCCGCCGGGGCTACAGCAAGGCCTCCATGCACTCGGTGGACCTCTACCCGCTGATGTGCCACATCCTCGCCGTTCCGCCGGCTCCCAACAACGGCACCCTCGGCAGCGTGCGGGACCTCCTGAAGGAGTCCGCGCCCCCCACGGCCGCCCCTCCCACCCCCGCGCGCGGGGAGTCCACCTACGCCCCCGTCCTGGGCTCGCTCCTCGGCGCCGCCCTGGTGGTCGGCTTCCTGTTTGTCTTTGTCAAGCAGGTGACACGCAAGCAGCTGCCCTCCCTGCCCATCGGTAACCTGGAAATCGCACAGCCCCTTCTGCAGGAGGAGCTATAGATATAACTCAGCCTTTGCGAGATACGCTGGAGCTTATCCTAGCTTTGCGTGTGTGTTCTCCATTCATTTAACAACTGGACTGTTACCTGGTCATTCCACTCCTTTTTTTTTTTTTTTTTTTTTTACTTCTTGAGTTGCGTAAAACTTGGTGAGGTGTCAGGCCAAATGGTGTCACTCTTTTAAAGTTCTGTTATAACCACAAAACAGAAAAAAAACAAAAAGTGCACCATCTACTGATATTTTTCTTGCCTTTGTTTGAGAGGTGACTCATTCTGGACAAATCTCATTCTGGAGCCATGGTCTGGTGTTTTGAAACTGTCATAGTTCAAGTTCAGTATGATTACTTTGAGTATACTTGTAACACTTTCAGTGTGAATACTTCTCTCAGCCACTGAGCCAGTCAGCAACACTTTCAAAATGACAACAGAGCAGTCCACAAAGACCTGGTCAGTCAGAATCTTTGTGAAATGAGGAAGGAACAGCTATCACTGGAAGTTAACTGCATTTTCCTGGGGTCACTGAAAGCATGTAGAAAGGGTCCAGTTTCAAGCGCTGTCAAATCTCTGACAATATTTGAAACTGAACAACAGAACTGAACGTGAGCAGTTTTGTATAGTTATGAAGAAACTGGGCTTAGAACCTCATTGTACATTTGAAAAAGGTTCCTAACCTTAACTGGAATCTAAAATTCAGAAAGTATAAGCTATGTAGGTCACCCTGGATAAGGTCATTGGCCCTCACAAGGCTGATCCACAAATGCTTGGTATGGCCAAACAAATATTTACCTGGGTTTTATGTCATATTGATCAAAATTATGGTCCCAGAATGAAATTTGATTGAAAGGTGAAGCAGCATATCAGATTACATGAAGAGGGGAAATTCAGGGGAGGTGGTGACATTTACTGTTTCCCTCAGCTGTATTCAGAGTGGCACTTGATTCCTTGTGGTTAGGGTACAACAGTAAGTGAGCGGCGCTGCGAGACCAATTTTAGCAAGTATTCAGAGTGTCCACCGTCAGAAAACTGCAGAAAACCCAGCAGAAACTCTTTCTTTGCATACATCGTGCACTTTTTCTGGCTTATATTTGTTAGCATAACAATGGAGTATAGAGCAGAGAGAGTAGAGTATAGTGGAGAATTGAATGCAGGCCCCTGTCACCTGAGCCTCCTGCTCTAGTCTAAGGAGTAGAAAGAGATGCTGCTTCTCTGCAAAGTGTAGTTTGTGTGTCAGTTTTTTTTGCTTGATTATTGTTTAACAAGAATGTGTTCAGGAGTGAGGCTCTTCTGTGATCAATTTTAGTATGCATTCACAGGAAGATGAGAAATTCTGATGCTTATTCAACAAAAAACGTAAATCTCTTCATCTGTTAGGGAAACACATAACACTGTTTGATCTGATCCGGTCTGATCCAGAGCCGCAAGTGGCAGACTCCTATGTATGTGTGTTGATTAAGTTTCTCTTGGAAAGAAATAATGTGAAATGAGCAAAACCGTATTGTTGGCAATGGTATGACGTCTGGTCAAATCACTTCTCTGTGTACGTCTTTACATAACATTAATGTTGTCCTCTAAAAAATGAATAATTTATTGTTTTGTTTGTGGTGAATGTCTTGGCATCGTATGTATTGTGTTTGTAATCTGTTAATTTTTTTTGCACTTGTAAACTGATGAGTAAAAGAGCTACTTCTCTGTTTTGCACTAAGTGTTAGAATGGGAATGACCTGTTCTGTTGTGCTGAAAGTGTGTCTCAGAATATTTGAATGTGAAGCAGATTATCGCCAGCATTAAAGTATTAGGCCATTGATTAGCGACACAGAGTACCATGTTAGAAGCACAGTAGATTATGTAGTCTGCTTTTGTAAGTTTATTTTTCTGTTTTGTATGGAGGTAAACAATGAAGTGGGAAAAAAAGAAGTGAAAAAGGAAAAAAAACTTTAAGGAATTGCAGTGAAGCAGACACACTCGTGTAATCACTTAACAAGTAATGGATCACCATTGCCAACATGAAAAAGTATTAACTCATTAATTGATTAAAACAAAGAGTTAATTTTATTTACGTACTGCTTTAAAAGTTACCCAGCTTGGATATTAAAAGGTAATAAAACCAGACAAAGTATTTAGTTGGTATTAGTTGGTGTATGCTGGGTGACTAAACACTTTCTCATTATTTTCAAAATTTTAGGCTTTTTAAATTATTCAAATCTAATTTAAAATCACATTAGACATGTAAAATTATGACAGAAGTAACCTTCTAGATAATCCTTTCAGGAACAGCTCTGTAGTGGGTGCCTTTTAAGCTATATCATATTGTGATTGTTTTTCCCCAGAGTGACTTCATGAGTCAAAGTAAAGTCTTTGTAGAACATAATTGAGAATTAAGAAAGTGTTGCTCATATCTGTCAATTAATTGAAGCATTTTAAGCACTTTGAACACAGCAGTAACATAGGTTCCCATGCAAAGGGACATTAGCACTGTGACATAGTTCTATATGGTACGGGTACCAGCAGTTTAAAATATATACTTTTTGCTTTATTTGTCATAGTGGCTGCCTTACTGTTAATGAGTATGTTTCTTTTGTTATCCTATTAAAATCCATTACATGTGGCTCATTTTCAAAAATAGAAAATAATCAGCTTCCTGATGTATGTATAGTTAAATAAATCAGGAAAAGTTCCATTGGAAAACAGACAAATGTTCCTTGTTTTAAAAGCAAGTTATTTTCAGTGTCAAGTATCCCCATATTCATTGTGGAACACATTTTTTCAGTTTTTTTAATGTACTCATTGCGTTTAGCCAAGTGAGCAGTATATATGGCTATTTTCATTTAAATGTTTTCAACCAATGTCTGTCTTTTAAAGTTTCCTGAGGAACAGTTGATTTTCAGGTTTGTTAATTTTATGGTGTTGTCAGAGCACCTGCATTTATGTGTAACAGTAATGGGTGGGTATTTCAAATCCTCACGTATTTCTGAAGAATTGAATGGAGCTCTCAAATTTATTGCGTTCTTATGCCTCCAAACCTGAGGTTTATGGTGGGTTTCTTTCTGTGGTCAGCTTCAGAAGAGATTTTCAGATCTTTCAGAAGAGATTCATTTAATGGTGTGATCTCTAAGGCTGAAGAGGAGGAGAAAACAGGCAAAACTAGGGAACAGCAGCATGGGGTGAGCTGCTTTAGGTGGCTGTTGGAGTGCTGGAGTCCTTAGAGAGCTCAGTCTTCACATATAGAATACATGGGGAATGATACATGGGGTATGAACCATATTTTTCACACTATATATTAATGTCATCAGCAGCTGCAAAGCTGCATACAGAGGGCTGAAAACGTACCTGTATTTGATTACTATCCTGAACCTCTTTTTGCACGATTAACAACAAATGGTGTAAAACAAATAAAAACTGGTTCAAATTCAAATTCAGGAAGTTTTATTGTCCAGTAAATTTGTATAGAGTGGAAGTTTGTCTTTATCTTATGTCACTTAATGTATCTAGTGGTTCACACATGGCATTACAGTAATTAACAATGAAATAATCAATACAGGTCAATCAACGTACAGTGACACACTTATTTAGACTCATCCTTGTTTAAAATAGGTGTTGCAGATAGAAGAAACAATTTTTATCAGTTTTGGTTTTTTTTTTTTTTTTGCAATGGGGACCTTGTTGTAACCAATGTCCAGATAGTAAAAGTTGAAAAGAGTGATAAATGATAAAGTGCATATCCAATGGGGAATGTGGGATAGTTTGCATCTGCTTGGAGATACAGATCTCTTTGCTTGCTTGCTTGCTTGCTTCATCAACAGCTCTTCAGTTTTTGTATTTTTGACTTAACATTTTACAAAAAGAGTTCTGTAAACATGTTTCAAAACCTCTATCCTACTGTTTAATTTCTTTAAAAGGTCACCGTTGGGCTCTGTCATAACTGGTTTAAAGGCTGTCTGTCTCCTTGATTTAACAGGGTTGTTATGGAATGATGTATTTGTACAAATCAGAATTATCATTTGAGGGTTTTTTTCTTTCTTTTTCACAGATTCATTGTTGAAAAAAATTCTCCATTTTATTGCATTACATAATTAAAGCATGTGCCAGCAATTTTGCATTCGGGCTCCCCAGGTTTTGGGTGCATGTTCAGGTAGTCATGGGGCTTTAAAATAAATGGATCAGGGAAGTGAGAGATGTAACATGGCCCCTACTGCCTTAAATTATTTGCACTTTCAGCTTTAGTGCTTTATGAAACTACTAAATAATTGAACAAGTGTAAGTAATGTCTTGGGGAAAGTAATGGGGTGAGTCTTGTAAAGCTTGCCCTGTATGAAAATAATATCACAAACTGAGTCACTGCAATCATGCAACTTTCTGACACCGTTAAAATTCTCTGTCATTGTGCAAGGTGCGCAGTCCAAGTTCTTCCCCTTAGTTTGCCAGAAAGTGTTTACATAGAAACATTATGTTGTTGATGAAATAAAGAAATGCAGAAAAGTAAAAATGCACACAGTCTTTTCTGTTTATGGCTCTATAGGCTGGGTATATGGACGGGAGGATATCCATGGCTCAGATCATCTGTTCATCATACAAAAATCACTCCAGCATGGACACGTTTCTCACCCATTTATTATTTTTTTCTTATTTAAAACATACAAGGAATTACTTTTTTCATAATGTCAAAGCTATGCAACAATGCATTCCTATATCATTTATCATTTGAAGGGAAAGCTTTGGTATTTTTGGTACAGAACAAGGTATTTTGTATGAATACACGGTGAGGCAAAAGTCGCTATTCAGTTGTACATGGTAAACTATCTCGACTTGCACAGGATAGTTTTGAATACTTATGTGGAAGAACAAAATAATCTATTCTGATCATGCCCTCAAATAGATATTGCTTATTATATTTCAATGCTCTTTGTTTTAAAAGTGCAAGAGTAAAAATGATTAGGTCACCTTGAATAACACAGCAAATGCTTCCCTTTCTAAATTCAATTGTGTGAGCTCCAAACTCCAAAAGCCAAACAAATGGACAAATATAAAGACACAACATTACATATATATGTAACTTTCCAAAACCAAACAGTGGCACAACAAACAAAGAAAGGTCTAAAGGAGTCATTTTTCAAATCACCAAAACCAGTCAAGCAACACCAGCCAATAAAGTAGCAAGCCTTACTGTGCAGTTCCCTGCCAGTTAAAATATTACTTAATGTATCAACTTTTAACATTAGAAAAATAAAATTCTTTTCTTAGATTGATTTCAAACAATATTACACACTCCTAAAGATGTCTGAAAAAATAAAGCATTGGAATTCACCATGGAATTTAACCTACATGGAGAAAATGGACTTAAATTAACTCAATTAAATACTCATTCTTTGGAAGAGCAGGTAGAAGTAATCTGAAGAGACACTTAAAACCACTTAATCCAAACACAATAACAAAAAAGGCATAAAAAGAATATTTCTTTTTGTTTAGACAATACATCATAGCCTTACAGCATCAGGCAACTTCCCTTCAATACTGCTGCAATTTATTGCAGTTTCATACAGCAGTTAAAATATCTATGTGGATATCTATGAAGATATTTCCTTTACCAACTGAAGTAGGCATAAGGACATTTCAATGATATATTAACCACACAGAAACACACGTTAACACTTAAATATGCTTGTTCTAATCTGATAAAATAAATATTAAAAACCAGTGACTTAATCAGAGTAACAGGCAAGTTCTAGCAGAGAAGGGTCAGTCCCCACAAAGTGCCATTTGTGCTTTAGAAGAAATTATTTTCCTACTGAAGACGACAAAGTTGCTCAACAGTATTTCCCATTGGCTCCTCCTGTTGCACCTGATAACGCACAGGGCGTCCCTGCAGCGGATTCACGTGGCCATGCTCAACACAAGCAGTCAATTCAAGTAAATCCAGACAATTCTGCCTCCCTTTGATCTCTTTCAAGGAACAAAGGCTGAAAATGACTCGTGCTCCATTTTTACGTCTCCGCTTTGGGCATACCAATGTTTATGTGATGGGGTGTGTTGACTTATGACAACAAGGGATTTAGACTGTAGTCGTACTCCTATTCTCTACCCGAAATAGGTGTGATGATGCCATGTATTCTCCAACTGCTAAATACTATGCACCAGCATAGTTTTGACTGTGGAGGCAAATTAAGGATCTTTCAGTTTAGATCATTTGCAATAAGAAAGAGTAACTTTTGCCTCTCTTGGCAGCAATGTCTGGGGAAATTTTTGTGTTGTCTAGATCAAAAGAAGGGAACAATGGTTCAATGTTCCAAACAATAGTTCAAACTTGGCTAACGCTAACTGAATTCCATCCCTCACCCCATTTGCGGAGATACACATTTCAGGACATGACTCATTATCAGCAATAACACAGAGTGGCTCAAAAGTCACACTCCATAAGAATTTAGGATTCCTAAAAAATGTGTGTTCTTTCCAGGTAAGTGATGGCTGCAAAATTAAGAGGAGAAGAATAAGTTTGTTTTTTTTTTTTTTTAGGTACAGAGGAGGAGGCACCTCATATTAATCTGTAGTGGTAGAATTCAACAGACGAAAGCCAGGAACCAACTGGATCATAGAATTGTGGTAAGAAGAATGATGGAAATGGTTCAGGCCTCATGTATTATTCAATGAGAGAAGTGGTACAAAGATGATGGGC
This sequence comes from Megalops atlanticus, assembly GCA_019176425.1. Taxonomy (NCBI): domain Eukaryota; kingdom Metazoa; phylum Chordata; class Actinopteri; order Elopiformes; family Megalopidae; genus Megalops; species Megalops atlanticus. Next base: position 7,096,151 of record CM032892.1, on the reverse strand, counting down.
AACAATTCCAAAATGTAATTCTGTTGTATTTATTAAAATTCCTATTGGTGTGACTTCAGGGCAACACTGTGTATTCTTTATAGAAAAGCTGTAAGACACGTTCACAGAAAAAAAGTTGCTATCCGACTGCTGGCCACTCTTTTAGGGATTTAAAAACCCCAATGTATTTCAATCGAAACTAAGAATGGAGTGCTTATGCAAGCAATTCAATACAACCAGATTTTTTACAACTGCGCTAAAATGCAGCTGATAAATATCTGTCATCTTCTGAGGAAAAACACTCCCAGGGAAAAATAAAAAGTTTCCTCCTTCAGCAGTATGTGCACAGCTAAACTGACCGCATCACTTATTCACTTAAATTTTCCACCCTTTTATGGATCTGACAGGGAAAAGCAGCCAGGTTATAACTAAGAACAAAGAAAAGCTAGAGAATTCATATGGGTCCCAGCTCCCTAACCTGTAACCGCAGTGGGGTGCCTCAGAAGGCATCCCTTCATGTAGATCTCCACTTGACTTCAGTTCCAAAGCAGTGGGGCAGTACGTTCAGAAGGGAATCTTAAGATCTGTGGCGTTGCTTTCCTCCATGGTCTCCTTTACCCCATTCATATGGATGTCTAGGATTGATCAGGCCAGGACCAGCAGCAGCATCAGTAACGCCTGAATAATAGTGGCTTTGGATGAGCTGGATATAGATGAAAACTTTTATAGCTATGATGTCATTTCCTATCAAAGCCGATTGGGTTGGATGCACAGCAGTCTGGGGTCAGTGAGTTTTGGGAGGGGGGGTTAAGATGTTGTTCCTTCCGCTCCAACAGATGAGCTCAGAGACTCGCACCAGCTCAGTCTATCAACGGGTCGTCATCGTCGTCCTCCTGCAGCTCCAGGCGGGCGAAGGGGCGGGACGAGGCCATGGCGCGGTTCTTCAGGAAGATCATGAGGCAGGTGAGAGTGCTGAGGGTCATCATGGCCCCGATCACGATGCCGATGACCTGGGGAGGTCCATGCAGCTCTCGCTGGCCAGGAGGCAGCGGGCATGGGTGAAGCTGCCGTTGTTGGGCATCTCTTGGATCCCCAGGAGACGGCACATCAGAGGGTACACGTCCACGCTGTTGAAGGTGGAAAACCTCTTCCCCTTGTGAAAGGCTGGGCCGTGGGCGGCCAGGAAGGGATGCATGCTGGGTAATGAATTGTCGTATCCGTGGTCACCAACTGCAAAGCAGAAACGAAGTTAAAAAAAATTAAACAGTGGCTTTGCTGGCCCACCCAAAAGTATCCACATTAAAACAAGCTTCTGCCTTACTGAACAGGGAACTATTACTCAATCTCTCCATTATTATGTCTTTGTGTTCATATTAGGATGAGGTAAATGTATTGATCTTAGCAAAAATTATTAAGTACTGTATTTTTTTCATCTGCATATTTTTATTTTAGCACTTTTTCAACCTGCTGCCTGTTGAATGTTACTAACAATTTTGTATTGATATACTTGTTTCTCCGGTGAAAAGCATTAGATGTCTCTTGCCATATAGGTTTAAGGTTAGGGTTAGGGTTAGGGTTAAGCTATTTCATTTCTGCATATGCCAAATAAGTAAACATACACATAAATAAGTAGTAACAATATTAATGTATAATACGATGGCCTGTAAGTCGTTAAGTAGTGACTAGTATCACTATCCCTAAAAAGTGGTTTAAATGGGCTTACGACGTGGAAGCTTCCCACGCTGGACAATGGTCCAGCCTTCATCTGCGACCAACATGATTGGCTGGATCCGCTCATTGTTTTTGTAGTGCAGCCTATCAGGCATCCCTGCTTTCAGGTAAGCTTTCATATGGGGGTGGCAGTTGTTCAGTGCATTGTAGACACGTGTTGCATCTGAAAACAGACAAACCAGGTCCAAGACATATGATTCAACGTGAGCAATTCCTTACTTCCATTGGAATATGTTATCTTATGTAGGTATGCATACTTTTAGCTTCACAGGTCACTACACAGAAGCTAAATGTTAGAAACAACAATGGATATTAATTTGTACCAATTAAGATGGCATTTTTAGACAAATAACCTCATGCAGGGTATACCGACACCAGCAAGGGGAGGGCAGTGGTCAGTTTCATGGTTATAAAAGAGTTTATGACAAGATGCAAATAAAAGCAATTTAAGTTGCAAAATGCACCAATGTTAGTCTTTTACAACACCATTAGTTGGTAAACTTTAAAACATCAGGATATAGCACCACTAATACTGTCAAACATTTAAATCTTTGAAATGGTTTAAGCACTCTGTTCATGTGTGTTTGTGCGTGTGGGGGGTCATTTCAGCATCTCTAATTTTCAACTGCCATCAGGGATTTGGTCTACACTGTACAGTGAGGCTTCAGTTATTAACATTAGGGTGTTAATAGGGCAATCTGAGCCGCTTTGTAATATAATGTATAACTCTCACTGCAGACACATTATCAACAAAATCCAAACATGGCTGCACAAGTAAAAACACTACAGAAAAATAAAGTGACGAAGTGGACCAATAGATGATGACTGCACACATGGCACTGAACGATGCATAGGACAACCAAGCAGTCTATTAACACCGCTTTGTTACACCAAGACATCATGCTATTTATAGAAGCGGCATGTGGTCAGTGGACCACAGTTTAAAACTGAAGACACAAAAACAGGATATGAGCTCTCATTAGGATATTTAATTTATATTGTATCTGGATTAAAACAGTCAGGCCATCTCCAAATAAATGTAAAATTTCCATTAGTTCTTTCACTAAGAGTCTCATAAGATTCCTTTTCATTAACTTTTTCAATGAGGTCACAATCTGATTCTGACATTAGCTGCTGAACGCACCTCCTTTCTGTTTTCAGACCTTCTCTGTGGGGAGGTGCAGTGAGAGCACAGCTCATAGCAGCTGTGCTAAGCGACGCTGTTATGGATGGCTTCTGTCTGTACTCACTGCTAAGAGGGATGATAACTACTCTTCCTTTCTGTTTTCGGACCCGCTCTGTAGGGAGGTGCGGTGAGAGCGGGGCTCACGGCAGCTGTGCTAAGCGACGCTGTTATGGATGGCTTCTGTCTGTACTCACTGCTGATAGGGATGATAGCGGCCACGGGCGTGAAGTCCACCACGGTGTAGTTCCTGGCGTCGAGGCAGCTGTCCAATAGAATGAGTCGATCCTGGGAGCACTGGACCATCCCATGGTCGCTGGTCACGATGACGTTGATCTTGTCCCACAGCCCCGCCGTGCTCAGCGCGTCCACCAGATAGCCAACGTTGTCGTCCACCTCCCTCAGGACGCGGCCCATCTCCGTGACGTTGTCCGGCCCGTACGTGTGGCCCGCCCGGTCGGGCTCCTCCCAGTACAGCGTCGCAAACTTGACCGACTGGTCCTGGGTCAGCCACTTGGTCAGGTTTGTCACCCGCTCCTGAAACGTCACCAGGGGGTCATACTTCAGGAAGAAGGTGGAGGTCCTGTTTTGGATCTTTATGTCCGTCCCGGGCCACATGGCGCTGGCCGTCTTGTACCCGGAATTCTGCGCCGACACCCAGATGGGGGTGGCCTCGTTCCACCAAAAGGGGTCCGTGTCGTTCTCGATGGCGAACCTCTTCTTGGTCGCCGGGTCGTACATGAAGCTGGCCAGAATGCCGTGGCTCTCAGCGTACAGCCCAGTCACCAGGCTGTAGTGGTTGGGGAAGGTCTTGGTGATGAAGACGTTGGTCAGGTGATCGACCAGAACGCCGTCTGAAAAGAACTTCTGCAAATTGGGAAAGGTGTATTTTTTCAGATAATCTGCCCGGAAGCCATCAAAGGAAACCAGCAGCAACGGAGGAGGAGCAGTGGGGTTCTTGGATGCGGTGGCATTTCCTGCCTGATCACAGGCAACAAAACCCCAAAAAAGGACAAACAGCAGACCTCTGAGTAACATCCTGGAGCAAGTGTGGGGAACTTACTGTCCTCGCTGTTTCACCTTATCCCTGCTAAAAACAAGTAAAAAAAGTCAAACATTAATATTTAGGGATTGTTTCAGTTATGACTTTAAATTATGACTATAAAACTGACTTTATGATGCTTCATTTTTACCTAAACAAAAAAGAGAATTATAAGAAAAATAACATTGATCTCACACAGAGACCACTTTCAGAACTGGCACCTCTGTTCACAGTTGATACATTTACATTACTATAATGACCTTATTACACAGTGCACTGTGGTGAATACCCAGGAGATCACTTTGCATATAACCACATGGAAACAAACAGAAAGTGTCAATAAATGGTAATTTTATTTTGCACTCCAGCTGAGCTTTCTTGGTTTTGTAAGATGAAAGGTAAATCTGGGACAGACCGGCATTCACTTCAAAAAAGCACATTGTTTCACAATGTTCCCTTTTGCAAATGTTCTGATTATCTCCATCTTCTGTTGAGAATTCGATAAAGAGAATAGTGTAAAGGAACATGGGAAAATCTACTCTTGCCTCACCTAGTCATGTACAAACACACTTCTGACAGGGCGAGACGTTGCTGCTTTCAGTCTAATGGTGTACAGCTGTCATATAGGGACACGGCCAGATCAGTGATGACAGGCTTATACTCGCCAGCGCTAAAGCTTTGAGCTAGCTTGATCTGCCATGTGTTGTCTATTCATCTCTGTAAATGGAAAAAAAATTAAGCCTATCAAGCTTGCGCTGAACTAAAATACTGACAGGACTAGTGCACAAAGAACCCCTCTGTGAAGGATTACACGGAGAGCATTCTCCAAATTACATTTTGGCTGCAGCATTTGGTTTTCCAATTTAGAGAAGCTAACGAATTCAAACGCAAGAGACACAAGATTGGAACAGCTTTCAGATGACCAATAGAGCATGAAATCTGAGGCATTCCACAGATTAAAGAAACTGACAAATGCCAGCACTGCGATGACTAACTAGCCAAGTGTAACGCACTTGCCATAGTGTTAGGTGACTGTTTTCAGGGCAAATGTCTGTTAGCTATATGCTACAGTCAACCCAAACACAGCTAGATGACAAGTTACATATATCATGTCATGCTTACAAAACTTCACACAGAATCTTCAATTATATGGCTAGCACTAACTAGCTAGCAGACAGAACATCATTTCGCGGCATTACAGCAGCAACTGTAACTAACTGCGCTGCATGTCGCCATGTTCAAATAATCTTAGATCGACAGGCCTATTTGCACGCATATTTCTAATACAGGTCCAGGAATTCAAATTTAAGTGGTTATAGACGTATATACTTACTCAAATGCGGGAATCGTTACCGATCACAGTTAGCTAGCTCGCTAGACGTCAGTTCCTACTATGTATAAGGCTCAGGTAACCAAGGTGGGTTATAAACCTCCTTGCAGTTACTTACCATTCGACGCTATAGACGCTGAAATCAAAGGCCTCCCATAAAATCAAGTGCATACAAATAATTGCGAATTTAACACCTTTAGCAAAACGAGCAAGACGTCATACAAGAACTTTCGCTCTCGACTTCAACATTTCTCAAGTTCCTCAAAATAGATTCTTATCGGAAGTCTCCTGATTGATAGCCTGCTCGACCAATTGGGAAAGGGAAGAAATAGTGGGCGGCGGCTTTTCGGGGGTGAGGTCATAAATGACCGGTATTTCCTTGAATAATAATAATAATTGCGAGGCGTCGTGGTTATTTATGATTTTAGAGCGACGCGCTGCCCTACATTCTACAATGTCCTACATTTCACTGTGAGAGTGCAATGAGAAATAAATTTATCGACACTTCTCACAAAAACTTTAAAAAAACTGTCTGTAATAGCAAAGTCACAGTTTCTGTAAAACGTACTTGGGAAATCATGCGCTGGTTCGTTTTCACTAGTGATATCTCATTTTTCTGTGTTGACCCACACTCTCCTCGTCACTCTTGTGAAAGCGTTTTACATTACTGATCCCTACGCAGCTTGTCAGCTGTCAACACCCTTCTCAAAAACCAAGCTGTGGAATTTTAAGCTTGTTTACTGTACATGTTTCTGCTGGCAAGGACGCTGCCTTCAGATAGATAGCGCAGTAACTACAGGTGTACACAAACGTCAACGTACGACATCTGGCGGAGACAATGTAGTATGGATATTATCCGCATCTCCGTCCAATGAGTTTTATCAATTGGCATAACCGTGATATCATTGGGTTTTCACTGGGTCACATGTGTAGCTTTCTTTTCCCACACTTTTTAAAAGTTTGCAGAGTAGGCTATCATACTTCTGGTCACATTTACTTTGTATGTATGTGTGTGTTGCAGTACAGATGTCAGTAAGCCTACCTGTAATTTTCTGGTGATTCATCTGAAGGGAATCAAAAGGTACTTCTCTGAAAAAAATTATAAACACCTCATGAATTTACGAATCATTGTATGACTCATAATAAATGCTGTAAACATGAACATTAACATGCATGCTTGACATTTCTACGCCCTGTGCTGCGGTATGAAAGGTATTTCACCTGTCTTACATCAGTGAACATGGTCATAAATAAATGTATGAGCTGAAGTCATTCATCCATTTTGTTTATTTAGCCAGGATAGTGCTCTGAGTTAAAGTATTACTGCTGCCAAGGGAGTCCTGGGTGTGACAAGGAAGAATAAACACTGGTATTGTGGCAACATCTGACCAAACAAGCCCTGCCTGTGTGTGCCATCCAGCCCTGGGCAGGGTTTCTCTGTTAGTAACTGTTTATGAACGCCTCTGAGAACGCATATGGGCAGGTGTAGTGCATGATGCGCATTTGTGGAGAGGGAAGTTGTCGGACTGGAAAAAGGCTCATTAGCACAGCAAAGAAGCAGAACCCTGACTGTCAGCTGATCACCCCACTCAGCAGGAAATACTGTGGCTTCAAGGACCGTGCGAGATATCAGTTGCAAATATCTCTCTCTGTCTCCTGCAGGTTAACCTGCCTGCCCGTGGGTGGTAACCCTTGAAGAGGTCGAGATAATGGATCAAAGCAAAGCAGAAGACAGGAACAGCTCCGTTTCTGTGGTGCTGGTGTGAAACACTTTCTCTTCACGTTGCAGGCAGTGATGGCGCGACAATGATCCAGCATGCTGGTTGCCTGCTTTGATAGTGTAGGCAAAGTCCGACAGTGTAACATTACACTTTTCAAATTCTTTGATATCTATCATTTAGTTGCTTTTTGCACGCCTGGCTGAATGCACACTACTGAAGGAACAGATGCTACACTGAAAGTGTGGGTTCAATGCAGTCTCAATTAGCGTGACATTAACAACCGAGTTGCTAAGATTTGTAATGTAGAGCATATAATTATGCAAACAATTACTATTAGCATAGCAGTCCACAACAACCATAAATTTTTCACTTGAAATTGCATTGAACTGAAAAATCAAAGGAACACAATTGGGATTCCAGCCATCAGCTCTCTGGTCATAAATGTAGTGTCCAGCATTTCCTTTAAGTGCTTAATTTAATAATACACAATAGTGTCCCCTACAGTGACTGCAAAGCTCTACACATTCATCAAAATAAAATATTTAAAAAAATGCAAGAGATTGCATCTCATTTTGATCTGTACTGAAAAGATGTGTGCATCTGTGAGGGACGGATCTTGAGCATATGGTGGACAGCTCTCTCTCAGTTACCAGGCGGGAGGGAAGGCAGTTTTCAGGGGCCTCGTGGGGTGGAGGCGCTTTTCCTGTCAGTAGCCAATAAAAACAGTTCATGGTAAGGATTATGCTGGGATAATACCATCCTGGAGATGGTGTCAGACACTGAGAATATGAAAAGGAATTGTTTTTTTTGTACCTACATCCTGTACAGAGCTGGATGTACTTGCAGTGTGCTTTGATTCTTTGCAAGAAAATGACTGATCTTGTCTCCAAGTACGTCTCCAAGTTGTCTCCCGTTGTGGATTATGGAACAGGTGCATTTTTACTGATTGTTGGTAAGTAGCTACAGATCATCAATCAATCATCTTAATTTAATTGCAATCAATCATCTACAGTTACAATGTTACAATGTCATAATTTAGACTGATTGCATTTAATACTATACTACATTCAGGGTAAGGCACAGATTTGCTACTTTCATGTAATCTGTTACTGCATGCATCCAACATAAAATTATTTAGGTAACTGGACACTAATGCTGTAGGATTAAATACTATTGCCAGTGAATATAGTGTGTGTGTGTGTGTGTGTGTGTGTGTGTGTGTGTGTGTGTGTATATATATATATATATATATATACATACACATTGTGAATGTTAAAAAATACAAAAATATATTATAGGGGATATGCAAAGTAAATATAAATATAAAAGTAAATGATGTGAGGCATTGAAAAAAGACAAATAATGGTGACATTGGGGCAGCAGTGTGGTGTAGTGCTAAGGAACAGGGCTCATAACTGAAAGGTTCCTGGTTTGATTCCCCACTGAAATCCTTGGGAAAGGTACTCAATCCACAATCACCTCAGAATATACCCAGCTGTATAAATGGATAAAATTGTAACCTACTGCAGGTAAGTCACTCTGGATTAGAGCATCTGCTAAATGACAGCAATGTAATGATGTTTTCAACTGAAATTGAAAGTCAGGTCTCACATGAAAAGCTAAGGCTGTACTGTAGCATATACTACAGTAAAGGTCTCCTCTTCTCTGTCCATGACACCAGTTTTAAAAAATGAATTATATCATCATCCTCCAGTCACATCACTTAATCATGGCACTTATATATTTGTGTGAGGGAAGTATAAAATGACTGTTACAGGGAGAACAGCCTTTTGATTAGATAAGAGGTGGGACAGTAGCTACACAGACTTCCGAATGCATAATGACTTTTGGCCTGTAGTCAGACTCATGGTCAGCAAAGTAGCCCTTGGTCAGTGCTTTTTCAAGTCTTGTGAGTTAATAAATGCAACAGGTACACATTCCATACCAAAATGACAACATATTCAATAGGAAATAGCATCCAGTAAATACAGTTATTTCCGATGATAATTACGTATAAGATCTAAATCGTTACACTGTAAAATCATTTTAAGTTAGTTTTAGAAATAATATGTGTTTTACTTTATTATCCTTATATTTTGTCTTTATGATGTCTAAATCATTGGTAAATTTTTTATGAACACTTAACGAGTGTTGTAAAACTCAAATAAAAGTCTGTTTAAAAACTACCTCAGGAAATGCTTTGAGGTTACATGTTCTGTTTGCTTTGTTTTTAGCAAAAACCAAGCAATCAGCTTGGTTATAATTACCAGCTGTATAATTACCAGCTAATTAGTCAACAAAGTTCTACTATGTAAGCTCCAGCCTTCAGGGACAAGCAGGTGGTTTGATTGTGTAGGATCACTTCCTCATAAACACGCACAAATGAATCAGGAAATGAAAGTGACATTTCCCCACTCTACTGTCAGGGGTGTTGTGTGATGCCTATTGACAATCTGGTCAATAAATCAAACAAATACTAAGGCCTACATCCATAAATATTCTCCTCCTGGCTCCTTATGAATGCCAGCATCCACCCCTGAGCTTTATCTATAGATATCCCCAGGCATGATGATTGTGTCTGAGATTGATGGGTGCATATGAGAAATTTTTACCTTTAACATGATTACACTGAACAATAACCTTTTCCCTAATCCCACAAAATTCCCAATGATTAAATTAGTCGCATTTCAGTAATTAGATTTATGCAAGCAGTGTCCCTTGCATCCCCAACACTTTTATAGCTACCACACACTGGTTTCAGTCCTGTTCTGTAAGTTGGCAAATATTCTTACATTTTGATTTGAATGAACTATTATGAAATTAAGCAAATAATAGCAGATGCCGAGAGTGCATATCTTGACTGGAGTCTGACACTTTTGGCTAATGAAAGTCTCTGTCCACCACTCTGAGCTTGCAAACAGAGACGACCTGTACCAGAGCAACAGTTCCACGCTTGCCGTTAGATATACTTGTAATAAGTGTTTATAGTGATACTGGAAGTAACTTCTCTACAGCCAGGTGGTGTGCATGTTGATAAGGGATATTCTTCTGTGGAGAATCCAGTCTTAAGGGTACCCTTAAATCCCCTCTTTCTGAAGGGCTATGTGGAAAGTACTATTGTATTCATCAATTAAACTGATGACATGCTTCATGTCAAGTACACTTAAGCATGGCAACAACAAAACAATCTGCTCCAGAGTTCTCTTTTGAGTGCTTAAGTATGGATGGTTTGAGCGTGCAAACAAACCATGCTGAGAAAGAGCCCTCCAGGATAGCAAATTAGCAACTGGAAAAGCCTGTTCTTGGCATGTTCATCTGCAGCCATTAGACACAGGTGTGTAAGAATAGAGAGAACAGAAGTGGAAAAATAGAACAACACAAGGTGCAACACAAGATGCAGTATTGTGCTGGTCTACACACCCTGTGCAGGGCATTCCCAAAACAAGATTGTGGCTGCAACACCTCTGTCATCTGCATTTTTTAACATTTGCATGCTGGGAACTGTAGGCTAATTTAATATGTAGGCCTATCTTTCAGACAGCTAGCAAATAGAAATTTTTCAATGAAACCAAATATACCAGTGTTTTGCAGTGAAAAGCTGACTGTGACATCTTTAATTGTGATGTTACTTTTTATGCAATTTGTAAACCGATCATCTATTCATTCGCTTATGACTCTTAAAAAGTGCCTCCCTTGTGTCTTTGGCACAGCCATTATGACTGTCGTGGGGAACGGTGCAGTTTTGATGGCCGCCCGAAAGAGGGCTTCCCGTCTGAAGCCCCCAGAGCTCCTGAGCGTGAACCTGGCTTTCACTGATCTGGGAGCGGCCGTGACCATGTACCCGCTGGCCATTGCCTCGGCCTGGAACCACGGCTGGCTCGGGGGGGAGGCCTCCTGCATTTACTACGGCCTGATGGGCTTCTTCTTCGGGGTCGCCAGCATCATGACTCTGACCATCATGGCGGTGGTGAGACTGATCACGACAGCTATGTCTCATATTTCAGGTAAGGACGTAATATTCATAATTCACAACACAGTCATAATATTCACTGTAATTGCATACCAGGTTTGTCTGCATGGCCATGATTATATGTTTGCCAGAGTGTTTCTGTGTGCTAAAATTAAAGGCAATTTTCATCACATTGTGGGTGCCTATGTGTACAACATATGTGACTAAAACCATTTCATTGACTTGTATGAGCAACCTGCAGCTTACAATCAAGAAAACCTTTGTGTCCAAGGATGCAGAGGTAAAGAGTGGGGCAGGGGGGAAATGTCCCCAGTAGCGTTAGGAGCACATTAAAATTTTCCTCAGGGCCTTTTTTTGCAGTGTGAAAACAGAGCAGAATGTAGAAGTAAGTGGTTTTGATTAGACCTGAGTGAAGAATAGCCCTAACAGAAGTGATCCACACTTTCAATCTCACTGTTCATTTGGACAGATAAAGAGAGCTGCACCAACCCTTTGGATAACTTTGTGCTCTGTTGCCTCTGAAGCCAGCAGGGTCCCGAGTTGGACGAGAGTCAGGCGGGCGATCGCAGCAGTGTGGCTCTACTCCCTGCTGTGGTGTTTGTTCCCTCTGATTGGCTGGGGGAGCTACGGCCCTGAGCCTTTTGGCACCGCCTGCTCCGTCGCCTGGGCTAGTTCCCATCAGTCCTGGAACAGGTCGTCCTTTGTGCTCCTCTTCTTCACCCTCTGTGTCCTGCTCCCCTTGTCCACACTGATGCTCTGCTACGCCAGGATCGCCTACACACACTATCAGGTGTACCGCACCTTAAAGCACCACAGGACAATATCCATATCCAACCAGACCACCCGGAGACTCACTCTGGTAGGCACTTCCTTTTCCACTTCTTCTTCTTCTTCTTGTCCTTCGTATTCTTCTTCTTCTTCTACTTCTTATTATTGTCCAGAACAGCAATCCAAGTGATCATGGAAGTGTCTATTAAATCAATCTCACATGAGCAAGGAACAACATAGAAGGAAAAAAAATGACATAGTTACAAAACTACAGTGCAGAAAATAAGCATAGGCAAAAGTTAAACCATAAAGCCTAACAATCATTGTTAAGAACACTGCACTTATGTCACAATAAGGTGAATGCAGAGCCTTACTGGGATTTACAAAATCCGCATTCACAAAAAGTATAAGGATAACACACCTCATTGTGCTCCTTACATTGCAGATGTCTGTAATGGTCAGCGCTGGTTTTGTGGTCAGCTGGGGGCCCTACGCGGCGGTCAGCGTGTGGTCAGTGTTCTGCGCCAGCGAGGACATTCCGCCCTTCCTCACCCTGCTGCCCTGCCTCTTCGCCAAGTCGTCCACCGTCTACAACCCCTTCATCTACTACGCCTTCAGCAGGTCCTTCCGCCGAGAGGTCAGCTCGCTGAAGCCCTCCTGTCAGCTCAGCAAGACCAGCCAGAGCGACTCGGACAACCAGCCCACCGTCCACTGGAAGAGGGGAGGGCACGTGCAAGTCCTGCCCCAGCCCTGCCTGTGCGATTCAGTCAGGATGGGAGGATACCTGGAGGAGAAAGGCCTACCTAATGTGGGAAGAACAGGGAGACCGGGGGCATCTGTTCCATAACCCTCACTGACAGGTGAAATGAATAGTGTGCTTTCAATGTTTAGATGTTTTACATTTTGCTTTCAGGTGTCTCCTCTGTTTCTAATGAGAAAAGAGAACGAAAGAATACCGAGACCCTTAAAGACAGAGCATGCTGTTGTGACTTATACCCCAAGCCCTGACCGACGTGCTGGCTGTATTTCTAAAGATGAGAATCTCAGAAATGGACCATGCAGAAGGAGTCTTTCAATCAGACTTTCAATTCCCTCTAATCGAAACATAGGGAAATGTTTTTCCCCCCATACTGTCGGAGACCATGTACACAATATATGTTCATGGCAGTGTTTCCCAGCCAATGTCCTGGAGTATTTATGCTGGTTTTCAATTCAAATGATCTCAAATTAGGTTTGATAGGGCTGTTCTGACAATGATCTCCTTCAAGTCCTTTGCATAAGGACTTATAGGAGGTGTGTTTGTGTAGTTCAAGAGATGAGAATTTTTCAGTATCTTTTGATTTGTGACCTTTGCATAAAGTCATAATACAAATTAGTACTCAAATTTAAATGCATAATTAATTTTACTAAGTGTTCTGGATACAGAAAGCTTTCTGATATGATGCATGCATGCTTTTAAGTCAAGCCTGTCAGAGCGGTCTGATCCTTGCTTGCATTCAATTGAATTGCCTGCTATAATAAACTACATTTTTACTTTCAAGTATCTGTCAAACCTCAGCATTTCAGTAAAAGCATATATTTTGTATTACTATTTCTTCCTTTGCTGACCTATGCTTTCCTGTGTTGAGAATTCATTCTCATCCTGTTTTGAGTAAATCACAGTGGGTGTGTTACTTGGTTTCTGAGCTGTTGTTCACCGTAAGTGCTGTTTATATGCCACACAAGTGATGTTATGTTTTGAGTATGGGTTGTTACTGTGTATGCACTTGTGTGTATGTGAAGCAGAATCTGATGGTCACTCACTCATGGACTATGGAAACCACCCCAGTATAATGTGCACAATGCTCAGATACAAAAACAGAGCTGTACACATTAAAATGAAAAAGAAATAAAAGAAAATAATAAAATCAAGATCAATCAATCTTAACCTCAGCAAACTAGAAAGAAATAATATTTTAATTATGAGACATGAATACATCCCTGAAAGAACAGATTAAATGTACAGTACTGTGGCATTCATGTGCAATCTTGAGTCCCCAGTACATATATATATGTACTTGGGTGTGTCAGCTAGAGCATGTATAAAGTCATCTTTTAAATCAGTAATCTTCAGCAAGAACATACACAGCATACATAGGTTATTAATGATCTGGAGTTTTATTCCAATGATTACAATTTCCATGCTTTCAATCATTTCTTCCAGAGTCCATATTCTATCTCAGTTCTACAGTATGATACACTTTTTAATATCTGCCTGTGTTTATTCATCTCTGTTCTCTTCATTGAGAGGAAAAAAATCTCTGTTCCTTCTTGAGAGGAAAAAATCTAGTGCCTTTTTTTTTTTTTTTTTTTTACTGTGCAACATATGAGCAACAAATATTAACTATGCTATCATTCTCTCTGAACAATGTACGGTACATTCGGTATTAAATTTTCTTACAGAGTTACTGCAGTGTTTTCTAAAAATATCATTGATGATTTCCCATGTGGTAAAAACATTTGGGTTTTGCACCAATGATGTTTATGTATCTATGTTTTTTCTATTTTGTGAATAGCTGTCAAAGCCTTTTAACTCCTCATATGGACTCAGACTCATATGGAATCCACATTTCAACATGTTTTTCACAATTTAAGTCAACATACCAGTAGGTCTTGTATAATTATTTACAGCAGAATCAGTTGGAAAGAATGTCACTCCCAGTAGCACAGCATAAAGAGGCAAATTCAGAGCCATACATTGCAACAGACAATCGTTAAAAAGGTTTGAGTTTAGCTATACCCTGGAGAAACATTTCTGCGATTAGCTCCAAAAGATAGAATTGACAGACTAGTTGATACAAAGCCTCTGTGGAATTTGCTTTCTGTATTTGCTGTACAATGTCAATAAAGTGTATAGTGCAAACAGGGGTCATGTGTTCTTGAGTAAGCCTGTTCTGGGGAACTTCAACACCAATCCATCATTTAATTAGTTTAAGTCTTTTAAAGTACTATATACAGACTGAGAAGACCAGAAAACATCAGTTCAATTTATCATCACTCATAAAACATTAATCATTGAGTTACTTTGAATATGTTAATATAATTACATTTATTCTGAATACGCTGCTATGGAACCCATTCAGCATGACTGTTAATTCTGATTATTCTTATTATTTTTAACTTACCAAAGACACCATTCTTCTCCAGCCTGACATACAATGCATGAGATAAAAACAGCAAACACAATATGGAACATGGGCAATCTGAGAGTACAGGCTCAGTAATTCCACCTAGTGGTCTAAAGTGGTATTTGCCTGTAAGCAGACAGGCAGGGTTAGTGGTTGGAACTGGGGCTGCAATCAAAAGGTGCAAGGCTCAAACTCCAGGTGGGATGCAGCACCATGACATCAGAGGCAGGAAACCTCAGAAACAAAAGGAAAAACAAGGAAGAGGGACTGCTGAACCTGCATAGTAACTACAAGAGAACCCATGGGAAACACTGAAGGAACTCAGAGAGAAGGTACAGGTAATGCAGAGAAAAGAGGATGTAGAACAGATCCTTGGGGTACTTCATCGAAAATAATGAGCAGAGAGTGAACATCTCCTGGAGAGAGAGAGAGAGAGGATGAAAAGATTCACCAAAAGCAGTAAGGTCATGAAGAGGTATAAAGACACAGGCGATAGAAATGAAATTCAGATTTCATAAATGACTTCACTGGGTGCTATCATGTTTATTAGTATTAAACACTACAACCTCCAAATGGATCGCAATAATCAACTGCCTAATAAACTAAATGGGCTAAACATATATTAGAGTCCCAGCACAGACTCTTGGGAAGAGGTAAAAACATTGATTCTCCCACTGACATAATGCCAAGTGCTATAAACTCCTACACCTCTGCTTGATATCTGATTCAGATGCAAAGTAAATCTGTGTGGAAAAGTAATTGTGGAAAAAACACTCATGACTCATGACTTGATTTTATATATTTTATATATTTAATTTTATTTTTTGTGAATTCTGGGCATTCAGTGATTTTCTGATTTAAATTCTAGGCTTGTGGCAGGTGTGTGGTGGCTTGATAGCACCATGAGTACTTAGGAGTATGTGGTAACAACTCAGGCTTTGATTGGTCAGCTAATTAGTCATAGCATGAGAGTAAGCATGAGAATGTGGCATTGATTGACCGACTAATTAGCCTGGAGGCTACAAGGGCTGAATTTAAGCCTTTTGCAGCAGTTAGGATTAAAGGGTGTTGGATGGCAATGAGCGAAAAGCATGAGAAAGTTAGGGGAAATTAAAGTGGAGACTTCAAGCTTCAAGAGAAAGGAAAGCTGTGGCACTGGGCATGGGCTAGGATACTTGTGTTGAGGCCCAAGTTGTTCATTCATTTGTGGACCAGGAGACCAGCGATGTAGCATAAGCCGACCGGTGCAGGGTGAGGGTGGGGGGTTAGAGAGGTAACGAGCCACAAAACTCTGGTAGCTCAACCTCCAGGAGGGTCCTGGCAGTTAAAGGAATGAAACCCGACAGCGCTAAGATTACATGATCCTGGGGGTTGCTAGAGCTGTAAAACTGTGTGTAAGAAAGCTGTGTGGGGAATATAATGGTGGAACAGAACAACGTATAAACATGTTAGCTGTAGTGACTACATTCATTTAATAAAAGTTTTAAAAATGTTTTATAATTTTGTTTATGGATATACACATCTGACAGGAAAGAATGATAAATAATAGTGTAATGGACTCATTATGATTTATAAATATTTGTGTTTAGAGAGAGAGAGTGTTGCCCAGTCCGTGATAAATACTTGAATGCACTGCAAGTATGTGGATCACTATTACAGCTGTCATGCTGACAGGCTCCTATGGTGAGACTAAGCTTTACATCTGATAAGTTACCAAGAGGTCCAATTTATCTCTGATAAGATATTGAAAATAAAGTTCTTTTAAAACTGTAAAGTCCCTTGGGTAGCCAAGAGTTGAATATCTATTTTAACCTTACAGCATAATAGTATAGATTACAATACATAAAAACCTCACTTTATATCATTGCTGCCTATTTCCTCTGATAAATACACAAATGAATTATTTAATATGACCTTGTTTTAACACTGCGCTAATCGTCTAACTCTGAAGTACACATTTGCCTTTACAACTGGGACCAGCCTAAAGATCAAAGTCCCTTTGCTTTGCAAGTTACCCATGTTAACCGCTCATGCGCAGCATCCGCGACAGCAACGCACGAGGGCAACAGCATCGGGAGACGCCAGTGTGACAAACTTTGAACACCTGTTTTTGCCTTACAACTTTAGGACTTCAGAACCCAAGCAGACACACGCAGAGGTACACAGGGGAAAATGGAAAAAAACGGCCAAGACAACGTCTACGAAAAGGTAGAGGAAAATGGGTTGTATGAGACACCATATGAGAAAGCAGACAGTCCAGCTGAGGCAAAGTATGAAAATCAAGGCGCTATATATGAGACCCCCAGTGATGTGACCGAGGCGATCTACACCGACGTGGAGGTGCACGCCGCTACGGCCGACAATGACCGCTCGTCGCCCGATTACATGGACACCCGGGAGACTGCCCAGGGCGACGAGTCCCAGACCTCCGAGGAAACTAAGAGGGAAGACGACGACTCGGATTCGGAAAACGAGGAGGAAAAAGTAGAAACCGCAGCTGAGGTTAAGGAGGACAGCTCGTCCAGCTCGTCTGAGGATGAGGAGGAGAAGGAAGCTCCTCAGGTCCAGCAGGAGGTGAATGGAGATGCAGCCGCACCGGAGAGCTCGTCCTCGTCCTCGTCCTCGTCCGAGCAGGGCGAGCCAGCCGAACCTGCCAGCGCGGATCCGTGCGATGACACCCCGGTGCACATGGACGAGGATAACGCGGACGACGGGCTGATGATGGCTTTCAGTATACCCCAGAACAAACTAAATGAACCGGAGGAGATTGTTGACTACAGCCTCAAACCTGAAAATGCTGAAAATGACACTGTAGCAGAGGACATCTCTGATCCAACACAACCCGAAATCTCTCTTTTTGTCCGGGTAAGAGACATTTCTTTAACTTCTCTTTTATCATCCTGCCTGTATTAAATGAGGTGAGCTGACCATATCTTACAGTGTAAATTTCTGTCAAGGGTAGATGTCGTGGGCCTTCTGTTCAGTTTAAAGTGGAAACTCAGTGTCCTTTTTTCGCATTTCAAATTATTTCAGTATTTTTCCACTGAGACATTGTAAGGACTTTTCTCCTTAGTGCAAGGTCACTCCGGTGTGGTCGATAACGGTTATTACTGTTCATAAGATCTGAACTTTTGGACAATGTGCCCTTTGCGCGTTGAGGGCGCTGCGCGTAATGGAATGAGTGGCGCTCTTACGTAATGGAATGAAAAGAAATTCACATACTATGAAGTTATGATAAGTGAGGTATAGTTTTGAACTGAAAAATGCAAATATTCACATACTATGTACTGGGCAGTCCTGAAGGGCCAGTGTCCTGCTGGTTTTTGTTTTGAACGTTTGATTTTCACCTTGAAAACAGGTGTGCTTGCTCTCAGCCAATCAGAGTTATTAACTATAAGAAAAACAGAGGACCATGTTAGGAGAGTTGCCCACCCCTGCACAAAAAGACTAAATCAATTTTAACTTCAGTCTAAAGGCAAAGGCAATGTCACAATTATTGCAAAGTTGTTTTCAACGGCAATCTAGCAGCGTTACCAGAGTTGGAGAGAAGAGAGGTGCAGAGGTGAAGTCGAACAGACTTGTTCTCTCTTTGAGTTTACTCATCCTTGACTTTAGCACTGCCGTCTTTAATGATGAGGCCCTATGTTAGCCAGTGGCTATAGACATTTGTAATCATTAACCATTATCAGATATTATAATAGCAGTCCACTGAGGCAGTCAAGAGTCCTGCACAAAAGAAAGGTGTCATTGCTCAGTGACCTTTCTGGAGTGAGTCCAACAGATTTTATTGTGGTTTGTGTGTACATTAAATGTTTTTGTTTAAATGAGGTAGCCAAGAAAAAAATGCTATTGCTACATATAAATGAGGTAGTCAAGAAAAAAATGATATTAAGACTATTTTCATTTGCAATTCTGTGAATGGGATTACATGTACCTCAACCTGATAGCGTGAATGAAACCCCAGCATGCAACTCTGCCTGAGGGCCCTGATTCAGGAAGCACATTTACTGTAGGAACATGTATTTGCACCTTTTGGATAAACTGCAGAAATTTAAAACAGAATTATTTATGTTAAACTGCATGGTCAAAAAGCTACACTTAAGAGATACTGTAGCATGGCGATGGATTGACATGTTCCTTGTCATGCAAGTGTCACAATATGCTGTCAACCACAATATGTTACATATCAAGATGTACAAGATGTCACAAAAATGATCACGCAGGCTAAAACGCATGCAGTTTCTCCTGCCTAGATGTAAACCTCCTTAAAAGCTGGTGTAATTTAGCATAGTGCCTAATTAGTGGGTGGAGTCCAAAATTTGGAGTTTTGATTTTCCAGTGGAGCACTGGTGTTGTACCTTTGGGAAAAGTATTGAACAGAGTATTGTGTTGCAGTTCAAATGTTTTACTGTTAAAAGCTCACCAACACAGCACTAATGTCATGAACCACAAAACTGTGACACTTGACAGTGTGGACAAGTTACTCCAACCGCAAAACTGAGCTTAGCCAACTCGAGGGGCTTCGTGAATCAGTCATTTTTGTTCTGATTTTTTTTTTTTATAATGCCCATGTTTATGTACTACCACTTTTTCAGCTTACCAACCTATGACTACTGTGGTTCCGATTAGCAAATGGGGCGAAGAACTCCTTTTCTGTTTAGCAGTGGGCATCTTCCTGACATTCCAAGTCCTTTACCACAGTCCGAGTCCTTTACCACGGAGTGCAGCTGAACCTTGTTAAGCACATATAATTATTAACCTGTTAACTGCACTGCCATGGAGTTGAGGGTGAACTCCACACCTTTGAAACAGAACTAAGTATTTTTCCCGATTTTATGAATAGAGATTTAACAGGAATGACTTTGAGTGATTTTCGTGAGCTCATAGGGTGGGCTCTGTGATTGAGACTTAAGATTTCCTTGTGTCTGATATACTGTAAGTTTCTGCTATTGTCTTTCTTTGATCCTTAGTAGAGCCAGAACAATAAAACATAAAACATCCATAAAAAGAGTGTGCAAGAGGAAACTTAACAATAAAATACATAACTTAAACAAAATTAAAAGTATTCAAAAGTTTTATAGCTTTGTGCAAATTCAACAGTAGTCACCTGCTGTGTCCTTGTAAGGAAATATTTAGGATTTCTTTGATTCATGACATCAGTATGTGTACATTAGGGTAAAAAACAATCTCTGTGTAATGTACTTGTACCTTCATTATTATATACAAATATTATTCCATTTTCAATCATTTATTTCTATTTCTTACTGGACTAAATGAAATTACACCACCCTGTTCCATGGGTGAAACAATATCATCTTCAGTCTAGTCTAATTATGGTTTATACATGTATTACATATGTACTGTTATGTACATATAACATACTGTTAATAAATATAGAATTATACATGCATGTATAATTCTGTAATTAATCAGATAGTAACACCTCAACAATCTGGGCTCAGACTGGGTTCGAAAGCAGCAGTAAAGCTTGCTTACATAGATATGGATAATTAGCCATATTATTGGGATAAACTTAAACTTCTTTAATAGGATTCAAAATAGTATAAGCACAAACAAAGTGAAGGGGCTTTCAATGTACATCTCAGTCAAACCCAAAGTGAACCTGTTGGTGAGAAAAGATACAAGCACATATATTATTATGTGTCAAATGCAGAGGTAAAATATGGGATGGCCCATAAAATATGTCCCATACCACTTATTAAAGTCTCATACCTTCTGTTGTATTTACTTTTACACCATTTACCTTTAGACAAGGTAACAGGTTTTCCTGTCACAATTCAGGGACGGGAATTTTAAGACCTTGGAGTTCTTTGGACAAGCTGTCTTTACAACCCTGTTCTGGCCTGTTGAAATGAAAGTTATTGATGGTTATCATTGACTGAATTATGTGACAGTATTCAGATATAATATACTTAAACTCCCTCCTCTTTTTGTTTTATGAAGGCAATGCGATACATTCAGTAGTATACACAACAAAGTACTTGATTTATTAGAGTACTGTCATGTACTGTCACTTTTAGTCTTGAGATCATGATATGAACATGGCATGAAACTGTACTGAACTTTGAACCCCACAATAGGTCATTGTGACGCAGCTCAGTCTTCCTCACTTTAAAAGCACAAGGATAGGCCCTCTTACATTCAAATCGTGCAGATAGTCCTGTGCTGTTGTCAAGGTGACGCATCTGTTTACATTTACATTTATTCATTTGGCAGACGCTTTTATCCAAAGCGACTTACATAGGTTACAGTTCTTTTACAATGTTATCCATTTATACAGCTGAATATTTTACTGAGGCAATTGTGGGTTAAGTACCTTGCCCAAGGGTACAGCAGCAGTGTCCCAGCGGGGATTGAACCGGCAACGTTTCGGTTATCTGTTGTAGGAGATGGCCATTTAAACAACTGACACATTTTCCATAAATTTTATCTACATGTGAATGTAAAGCATTTTTATCATTGCTGTGGATTTTCGATGAACTGGCTTTGCCATAGTATGCTACCTTTTAGAAGACTGTCTCTGTCTCACTAGCCTTATTTTAATGGCACTGGTACGATTTTAGAAGGACCTTTCTGCTGTATTTCTGTGTGGCTACCTTCTCTAGAGATTTCTTGTCATTTATGATGGGGTGTGGTGGAAATTGCAGTTCTGTTGCATTGATCTGGTATCATAAAACATTAGTGCAATAAAACTGGGTTGAAAAACATGTGGAGGCGACCTGCAAAGGGTGCATGGGCAAATGCTGTCATGCTTTCTGAACCCCTCAGGTGTTCAACCAAGAAACAACTCTTCTAGCAGCCAGTTCTATTAGTACTGTATTCCAATATTCCAATTTTATACCTGATTTACCTTCAAATTTAAAAATGAAAAATTTCTTCTGCTCTGTCAGGCCCTTATTTACTTATAGTAAGTAAAGCTTTGATATGTTTTACAATCCACAATATACTTTTGAATGCTCTCTCAGGTCATGTTTAAACAGATGATGCATGGTGTCATATACTATCCCATCTGACACTGGTAACCTACACTGTGTGGATGAATCAATGTGCCACTGTATGTGCCAGTGAAGCACCCAGAGAATGAGATGGAGAATGGAGATTTCCTCTCTCTGTAACAGAAGATAAGAAATTGTCATTGATTTTAGGCTTACAAAATCATTGAACTTGTTGTAGACACAGGAACCACTGAAATGCTGGCCCTGTGGGTGTGAAGAGTCACGTATGGTAGTTCTCTTGGTTACTTATACATGATTTCCAGGAGGGTCCAAAGGTTTCTTCCTCTAGTGTTTGCTGTATGTGCTTTGGAGGGAGGCGAGTAATTTGAAATTCAAGTCTCACAGAATCTATCTAAATAATTCTGCTGCATAATCTTTCTCAGCCAGCAGATAATGAAACAAAAACTATTAATACTGCTGACTCTATCATAAATGCAAATGCTTTATGAATATGCTGATAATAAAAAATAAATATAATAAATATAATAAAATAAATAAAATAATAAAAATCAATATAAAGTGTTATCACAAATATGTTTATACATACCAAAACCCCGCTAATCAATCAGGTCTGACCCAAGCTCAGAGTGAGAGTTATGAATAATTATGTTGACTATATTGAAAGAAAGACTCCAGGTTCCAGATGTCAAGGAAAAATATTTGAAAAATGTATAACCATTACCCCACTGTTTGAGACCCCAGCTTTTAGTGTGACAAACATTTCTTGTACTCATTAAAGGATTTCCTGTATTTCATGAGATCAGCATTCATCAATCATATCAATTTCATATCAAAATATGAATGATGCACAGAAGTACTTACAATATGCCCACCCACAAAGGTGTTTTCTGGAAAAAATAAAAATGTTCTTCACTTTTGTTTTTATCAGAAACATAAATCACAGGTTAAGTACCTTTATAAAGGTTCAACAACCAAGTCCCACCCAAGACTGGAACCTACAACCTTCAACATTTAAGTGTGTTTACTTAACTTATGGTCCACATAGCTGTCATTACATTGATTTCATTGTACAGCTGCTTGAAATGTTATCACTCCATCTGTGCCTTCATGTTTGCTCAGTTTTTAAATGCACAGAAAGCTAAGCATTCCAGGATTTTATATTAACTACTTTTTTCAGCATTTGAGAAATTTTCAAAACCATAGAACAATGAAATCAATACCAGTATCATTACTCTGAATAAATGTAAACATTATATTTCATTAGTTGTATTTGTACAATTATTGTCATGATCATGAATTAGGTGTTACCAATTTTTTTCATAGTGGTAGTTTCCTCCAGTTTATTTGTAGTCCTCCACTTTCACCACTAGGAGGCTCTGCTCCTCATATATTGAGAGTCACTCAAACCCAGAATAAATCTGCAGCATGGGAATAATTGAGCCTTTTCTGGATCAAGTGAGAGGATGTTAGCAGTGTGTGGGTTTTGCAGCGTGTGGGACATTGGCTGGCTGTATCTCATCTGGCACTGTTCAAATGCTTTGACATTTTAATTGCGGCCCTTTGGCATAAACAAACCCAATAATGACAACCCTGTGGGGGAAAAAATCTGTGTAAGAGATATGTGACATAAAATTGGTTGCCTGGAGTTGAGACTGTCAGGGGATCGACAAGGCAAATCATAAATGCTATCCGCAGAGACACAGCATACATTAGATACCATTAGAAAATAGGATTTACTCCAGAGACAACCAACACTGTCTGACAGCAAAAAAAAAAAATGTTCGCTTCATAAAGTTGAATAATTTTTATTGAAAAACGTAAAAAAAAAAAAAGTTTACAATCTTGTTTTAAGAAGTTGATGTGAAATTGTGGCGCCAGATCTGTGGGATCAGCGATGCTGTGGAGGCATGCAGCGCTTCACTCGCTCAGATTGCACCACTCTCCCGTGTGCACCCGTCCATCCACAGGAAGTTAATAATCCACCAGCACATTTCTCCTGAACACCCAAGAATGTCAATGAAATGAAAGTTTCACTCTGAGAGGGAGTGGCGTAATACTGAACGTGTCAAAGGTTGTAGGGTGTGGGGTTATGGACTCAGTGGCAGCTTTCTGCGTATGACTAAGCAAGGGAAGAGTTTTTCGGGTGGGGGGTAGGTTCAGTTATGGTGTCCCATGTGACTGAACTGGGAGGGGGTTGGGGGTGGGTGGGGTGTGGGGTGGGTGTTATTTATTGTGCTGCTGTGCATTGGACCAGGCATGCTGTCTAAAAATAAAGCAGATCCAGGCCTGCTCTCGGCCAGGGTGAGACCACACAGACAATAGGCAGTCAGCGGCTCTGCGGCCCACAGCACCTCAAAAAACCCCCGTAATCCGAATCCAGACAGGAACTGGCCTGGAACATCCTCTACAGTTCAAGAAAACGACGATCAGACAGAATTCACAGCACCACGTCTTTGTACGTGCACTCCTGAGGACAAAATCAACAGCCTTGCGGTTGACTGGTCTTCAGATCCCTTTTATTGATGGAGAAATACAAGGAAGTCTGCTTGGACATCTTAAGTGTGTCTCCACTTGTCTGTTCAACTCTGCTCTTGAAGTCCAACACTTGCTGTTGATACAGTACTGATTAACTTTGTAGAAACTGCTGGCCCCATTTATTTTTGCTGTAATTAATAATACATGATAACGGTCAGTTATTTTTGATGACCTATATTGCCATTTTCTGGGGGGGGGGGGTTTGAAAAACTTGAAAACCAATATTCCCGCTGCAGCCATCAATTATTCAGCAAGGAATCTTCTTCTAGGTTTCCTGTGGCTGATCACATGCGACTGCTGCTGTGTTCCGGGGCAGTGCGTGTGTGAAGGCCGGTTAATAATGCATCAGGCCCATTCCTTCACTCCTTCATTCTGTGCCTCAGTTCTGCATTCCCGCCACAGGGTGCTCCCTCGCTAACTTTGCCGCCCAAACTGCCCCTCCCCCCATTCCTTTAATCAAAGGTCCCCTCAGCGTGAACATTTTCTGACACCAAGTGGGCCAGTGAGTTGGCGAACGGTAAAGGGGAGGGATGAGGGCGGGAGGTTTAAAATTTGGGACACTTTGGTTCACTTTGGGACACCCGTTACTCCATATACAGTGTCTACCAACAATAGCATTCTGCGAAGTAATTGTTAAAGAAGAAAACACTGCTCAATAATTTTATGTGTTTGGTTGTTAGTCCCTGATTTTAGAAAAGAACATCTTACATTGCATTACATCACATTAGCCCGCAATCCAACACGTTTCCTGTTTGTTCTGATTGCAATGTTATCCACAAGCTAGTCAACTAACTACTTATACATACCTCCTTATAGTTTAGCTAGATAGATATTATAGCCAGCTATTGCATTATTGTCATACTAGCCAGCTAGATAGCCACCTAGGTAGCTACCTGTGTAATATAACTAGGGAGCAAGTTATTATAACTAGATAGCTAACAGGTCACTTGGAAGTTAAATAACCAGCTAGCTAGCAACTTGCATTAACAAGATAGTTAATATATAGCTGAAAAGCTGGATAAGTCATGAACTTGCTTGCTATAATGGGTACTTATATGCTACTGTGGCCTGCAAGCTAGCAATTGTTTAAATGTTTCACTTGGACGATGCATTAATGTATATCATATGTGATACATTTAATTTTTCATGGTAACAAAATATAAATAAAAAATAAAATATTAAAAACCCATGCGCTGCTTTTTTTGAATTTCCATGAATGAGTGTCCGCCGTGTTTTCATTTTGGATTTGATTGCATGCTTAAGGGACTGACTGCAGACTCTCTTGGAAGGGGCAGATGGGGGGGCAACCAGCCCTCTCCTGTTGCTGCTTATGGAGATGGGGGAGACTGAATATGGCAGCTTGGATACTACCTTACAAGGGAAGTTAGTGAATAGGGTGTAGGGGGCGTTTAGGATGTGGCCCAATAGTTCCAATGCTACAGCCCTGCAACGTAGTGCTCCCTCACTAAGGGTTCTGGCAATATGCTTTGGCCACATAGTGCTCCATCACTACGAGTTCTGTTTCTAACAATGTGAAACAATCTGTTGAAAATCAAGGTTGCTATTGTGTTATAAGTGGGAGCGCTGTACAATTACTGTGGTTATAAACCATTGATGGCCAATGTTTACTTTCAAGTAAGAATGCACTGTTAGCGAAACATTCTGTCATTGCTCATTGCTGTTGAGTCTTCCACAGAAAGAGTCTGCTGGTGTAATTTAGACTACAAGTAACATTATTTCATAGTAACATTGAACGTCAAAGATTCTCACTTCGGAGAGCTGAATGTATATTTTAAAATCTTGAGTTAAAATTTCATTAATGAGGGAAGTTTCTGAACATTTATACAGCTATATACCAAAGTTCCTCTCACACCCAGAATTACCAGTAAAATATTAGCATTGAAATACCACCATTGCTTGCAAAATAATGGCAATGGTTTCTACTAACATCCACGCCAAAGAGGTGCCAGCAAACTGCTGGGAAACGGCATTTAGCTGGAAGTTGATGCAGTGTGACTTTCTCTGTACCGCTGCGAGTTCCTGGCCTTTTCCACATCATCTCGTTCCTCGGTCAGCTGTCGCTTGGCTTGTCACGGGACCTGCAGGTCCAGGCGGGTCACTGCAGGCCTCAGGTGCCAGAACCTGCACCTCTTCTCTTCCTGTAAATGATGTCAGCCACCCCCCCACCCCCCCAGCGGAGAATTCTAGAAGCTCTAAATTTAGCGTGGACTCATCGGAATGTACCAGTGCCCTGACTGCGCCGCTCGTCGTCCCTCTGCCCCCTCTCAGTGCCACGGCCATGACTCACGGCGGATAGTTTCCCATCCCGCTGCCAGGCGCATGATGAGGATGAGGAGGGTGACGATGAAGTCAAAATCACAGCGATCCGGCCGTGATCAAACCCCCAGCTCGTAACACGCTATGGAAGTTCCCTCTCTGTAAACACTGCTGGGCTTAATAAGTTTCCAATCAAGCGTTTGGCCTTTTTTTGGGGGTTATTGAAGCAGCCAGTTGGAGACTATGTACTGTGGATTGGATATACTGTCTATTGATTTATTAACTGATCTAGCTGTGAAGTTGGAAAGCGTGTTGGAAGTGAATTTTGTCTAAGTGTAATTATGGTCTTATAGTGTAATCCATGATTGAGTTATGTGCCACTCTTGTGACATTTCATATTGAACGTAGTATTTAGCAAAATCCAAATTATTTCTTCTGTTTCTTGCATTTAAAAACCAGTGAAAGTCAATTTAAACTGAATAGGCTGTTGCACTGTGCTGAGAAAGAAATTGATGGTTTAATATACTGTAATTAAAGCTTGCTTTGGACATAATTTTGCTTGTTGGAGATCCTTATGCCTAATAAAATAAAAT
The DNA here is from genome assembly GCA_019176425.1 of Megalops atlanticus. Taxonomy (NCBI): domain Eukaryota; kingdom Metazoa; phylum Chordata; class Actinopteri; order Elopiformes; family Megalopidae; genus Megalops; species Megalops atlanticus. Next base: position 7,068,878 of record CM032892.1, on the reverse strand, counting down.
GCCATTATTTTATGTTATTATTTAATTGTATTATGTCATTTTTTTATTTGAGTTCCAATATAACCCAGAATATTTTCTCTAATATTTCCCCAGGGTTTTATTCAGCAAAATTATACAAGGGTTTCATTTAAGTACGTGCATAACATGAGAGCTTGCGTGTTGCATCAGTCTGCATGGGAGATTAATGTTTAACTGTACATTTATACAGTGATTAGACCTACATAAAAAAAGATGATCTAATGCCAAGACAGATTTGTTAAGGAAGCATCAGAATTTCCTCTACAGTTCCAAGCTAGATTTCTAGCAGAAATCCCGAATTGCCCCGCTAACAACAGAATATTGGTCTACAATACTCAGATTTTGCAGAAATTCTAATCAGCAATCTGTAGGTATCAATATGGCATTTTTGTGCATAATAGATGCATTTATATATGTGTTGCCTCATCCTCCACAAATTGTTCATGTTGTTATTGTTGTTTTTGACCTGAAGCTTAATTTACCCTATATAATCCACAAACTACAATATGCGTGTTCCACATTTCCAACTCTGGCACAGAAGGCCTGCATTTTCAGTGAATTACAGCTGTGGTTTTAATATTTCATATTAGCAGGATCATGAATAATCATAAACATAAGAGGTCGTTTAAGAAATGCATGCAGTTTTTTATGGCGAAATGTTTTTTTTACTGGCATACAGCACATTTTAAGTGTTTGCCATTTAGTGCATGAATATATAATCAACGGTAATATGATCATCTGGATGAAGGACCATCCATACTTCTTTCATATTAGAGGATGTTTTTTCCTGATATAAAAAATAAATGGTGAACTTTGTAGGAGCAGGTTTAGTGAACTGTTCCTCTAATGCAGAAAAAGTAGTGAAATCCTAGCACAGGCAAGTTAGAGAGTTTACCAGAATATTTGGAGAAGCACTGTAACTACCCATGCCGCACTGACATTTTACTGGGTTAAACGTACGCCATTGTTGAATGAGCTGCCTAACTCAGCCACTTTGCATACACTTTTCCAGTGAGCATAGTCAAATGAAGTGGTTTTGCAGAGCACGTTTTAAGAGTATATCCAGATATTCAGATGGGCCTTCTCAGCACAGGGTGGTGAGATCCATTTCCACAGGTGGTAGATTCATTGTAAAAACAAAGGCAACAGGAGCAAGGTTCTGTACATGCAGTGAATGGTGAGAAGAAGTCCTCTGCAGCGCTGAGTGGCGTCTTATTTGCAAACTGTTGTAGAATTAGGAGGGGAGGGTGGTGCAGGGAGATGGGGGCTGTTTTGGAGTGGAGCGAGCAGCTCCGTTGCCAGCGCCGGCAGGGGGGTGGGGCTCCTCCCCTCAGTGTCACCTATCCCGTCTCCCTCGCTGCTTTTGGACTCAGTGTGACTGTGTGAAGCGGAGAGAGCGCTGACAGCCTGCGGCTCAGGCGGCACAAACCTCCCAGCTGAGGCACCTGCTGCCCCACCAGGACTGCTAACCCCGGGCGGGGGGGCGCCAGTTAACAGGACAGCGTGCGGGACGGGCGAGAGGAAACGAAGACCTGTCCCGGCGAGAGACCGCTCTGTCCAGAGCGCCAGGCAGCCAGGGGCACGGGGACAGAGAGGATGCACGGCCGGGAGCCGCGAGTGTGACTGGACGTGACGGCACTGTGCGGACTCCGCTTCTCTCTGTCGCTTTTGAGCGAGTTAAATTAAAGCCGTGATGACCGACTCCGCCTCCGCCAACGGGGAGGACAAGGACCCCGACATTGAGCTGTTTGTCAAGGTAAGAGGGACCTCTGTCCCTGTGGCCACAGTGCGGGGCCACCACGCTCAGAGCCAGAGAACACAGCCCGTGTTGTGAAAGGCTATTTGGAGAGGCTACGCTATGTGCTGCATCCGCACAGGGGAAAGTTTAGGTGGCCTGTAGTTTACATTTTCAAAGCGCCTCTGTAACGCGATCCCCCGCGCTAGAATTACCTCCGCACGGAGGTGGCGGACGGTCCTGTTGTGACAGTAATGCCTGTCGAATGCGGGCCAGCGCCTCCAGGGACTCCGGGCCCGTGTGACCGGGCAGATTTGCTCATGAATTATTTTGACTTTCCTGTCGACGCGCGGAGGGCAGGATGAGAGAGGGATTCTGCCACTCCGTGCTTGAGCTCGGAAGAGAGGAAGGGGGTGGTGGTGGTGGGGGGGGTCAAGGCGTGCTATTGAGTTTCCAGTGAAAATTTGGCTTTGCCGGAGTCCCCCCTGAGGGATGAGCAGGAGGAGCTGGGAAGTTTGCTGACGCAGCTTAAAGAGCTCCACGTTCTCTCCAGGGAGGGTGTACGTGGGTGGATTCCCCCCCCCCCGGTGCAATTAGTTTGCATCAGAGTTGAAGTGACTCAAATCTCACAGGTTCCAATGTGCTGATGCAGGCACCCAGACCTTACTCTGTGCTGTCATCACACCAGGGACTTCAGAACCACCACCTGGTCCTGGATCAGTCTTTCCACCCATAATTCTGAACCTACTCATATTATGGTAAAGGTGCATGCTGATCCAGGATCTCTTATTGAGTGCAGTTTGTATGCTTGACATGTTTCCCAGGTCCCTATGGCTGCTTGTGTATATATGTGTAGCATCTTCAGGCTATGGTGGTTTCATACTCCAATGCGGCACAGTTTACTCTCGGTAGTAAGGGGCAACAGAGCTGTACCACTCTGCTGTCACTGGAGTCACTTCACATTGACAGCAACAGGCATCTGCTATGCACCAGATACTTGCATTGCTGTGCCGAAATGCCATTTTATTCATACCTTTTTCTCTGTAGAAGGTAACTGAATGTGTAGATCGGTGTTCTGTTTTTCCATAACTAAGGCCTTTTAGATTGTAAATTAGAATATCTTAACTGTATGGTTAAGAAGTATTAACAGCATGCTTAATTCTATCTTTCAACTCAAAGCCCAGGAAAATCATTTGCAAATCTATTTGAATGTGGGAGTCCTGCTATCATTACTGCACTGCACTACCCCACGTAAGACTTGATCCTGCTCTTCTGAACTGAAGGTGAACGAACTTGCGTTTAGTGGTGTTACTGACACCAGGTCATCCTAGGGAATGAACACACATTCTCTCCCTCTTTCTCCCTCTCTCTCACACACACACACACAAGTGTGCATGTATATGCACACAATGCATGTACACAAACACAATGAAATGTTCTGAAGGAACAGACATGAAATACGATTCTCTGGACTGTAAATAGGCTGTCTTTTTAAAATCAGAATGGCTGAGGCTGACAGTTCAAATTCCAAAGCAGAATGCTGTGCTGGCAACTCATCATGTGATCATTACTGTTCATAACAAATTCAGCTAACTGAAAAACCACAAAGTGCATCAAAATGTTTACACGGGGTAGGTCAGCCTGTTAGTGTTAACTTTTGATGACCATTTATGATGCAATGATGGGGCAAGACAGCTTGAAATAATGTGTGATGTCATAATGTCCCCACTGGACTCATACCAGCTCTTACCAGTGCGCATATCCCTAATGATGTCCAAGGAGTGTGGTCACATGTGCACAATCCTGGTTAATCAATTTATGGATATATATGTGCAACATCCAATGGAAGATTATAAACAAACACATCCACTGGAGCTTAAACAATTATTTTAAATGAAGAACAAAAGAAAACAATCCTAATTGAATAAAGTTGAATAAACTGTCAGTTTATTAGAAAATTCAGACAAAAGAAAACATGTCAAAAGAAGTCAAAAGACATCAACAATGAAGTCATGCCAGATGTACTGAATTAAAAAAACTCACTTTATGACCTATGATTAGAAGTTTATTCTTACTGTGTGATACTGCATGCATTTTCTAATTGTGGTAGGAAGAGTAGGCACAAACATATCCAACATTCTATACTTCAAGAATAACAAATAGCTGTAACAGAAGTGGATTTAACAGTATAGTTAGATTGTTAACATGTTTATTAGTCTATTACAGTGTTTCTCAATCCTACACCTGGATATCCTACACTGTCCTGCATATCTTCTGTCTATCCTTGCTCCAAACACACCTGATTAGTGTGATTAACATGCTCTTGATTAAATCAGGTGTGCTCAGCTAATCAAAGGTGCCACTGATGAGTTCAGTCAGGTAGGTAGAGCAAGGATAGATAGAAGATATGCAAGACAGTGGGCCCCCAGGAGCAGGATTGAGAATCAGTGGTCTATTAACAATCACTGCGTACCAGATTTTCTCTGGGACACCCCTATTGGTCCTATCTGATGTCAGTAACATTAAACAGGACATTACAATATTACTGAGCCCACTTTGTATTCATTTCTGTATTGTACTGTAATCACCCTGTAATTACACAATACATGCCATGTAACAACACAAAGACATTATGCACAGAAAATAACAGAGATAAGATTTGATAAGAATTGAGTGTTTCATGTAGCTACCATCTATCTTCCCTAAATCAGAATTGACCTCAAAACTTACCATAGTCTTAAATCTAACCCAGCCCGAAATGTAATCCCTTCCATATTCCTAACCCCATCCCTAAACCTTGAACCTAACCCCAACGGATGTAACTAGGGTCACTAGGGAGATCCTGTCACACCAAAAGTGATGGGACTAATATCTGAAGTAATGGTCAGAAAGAAGCTCTGGATGCATAGTCTTGTGCCCAGCCTACCCTGGGATAGTCTCTAATGAATCTTGACAACTCTAGAGTTATTAAATCCTGTGTTGGGACAGGCTGTTAGGATGGCACATGCTTTCCTCTGACTGCAAAGGGTCCTTTTAATTTTGGAAAATGTGGGGAGTAGTAACTTGGTAGTACTGACAAGCGCGGCACCTGGAGAAAAGACAGAGTGCACTTACAATCCACGGGGGGGGGCGGCACAAAATGTCATATCTTTAAAAAAAAAAACAATAACTACTATGTAGATATTGGGATATAAGGAGACAACTGGGGGTGCACTGAGGTCTGTCTGGGGGTGCAATGCAATGTAACTGTTACTGACCCCTACCTGACACTAACAACCCTAAACCCACCACAGGTTCAAAATCATGGGTACATGCATACTGATGTGGCAGCTGAATAGTGCACTTCTAACTGTTGGGTATTAGAGTGTACTTACTAAAGGTATTGTTTAGTAGCTACTTCTTGTGAGCGTGTGTGCATATGTATGTGTCTCTTTCATATGTATATAAAAATATCCATGGTACCCTTCAGAATCTTATATTTGGAAGTACATTTTGAAGGATTAAATGCTACATAAATGGTGAATCAGCATTTAAAATAACTGATCCCCTGATTAAATGATCCACACAAATTTTAGAGCGGTAGCAGCATAAATGTTGTGGCATTGTTTTAATCTCACCCCCTCCCATCAAATGCCGCTGGTCAAATCAACACAGAGCCAACGGCGTGTGACACCCATTGTTCTCATATTCTAGATCTTGATTGACCATTATCAGGGGCCTGTATTGTGTTTCCATGCCTGCATTGCCCTCATTCACTCGATTAAAAAAGGAGTTTCAGAGCAAAACAGATTGAGTATCCGCGGAGGAAATTTGCAGGTCTTTGTGTTTGGCTAATTGCACTGAAGCATTGCAATAATGAGGTATTGCAGCCATAGCCCAGTTTGAAGTTAAAATGCTGTTTACCATCAACACAGTAGAGACTTTACAGCATCTGTAAACTGTTAAGTGTTTCTATTAAAAAAATTCAAATGCATTTTTACAGTTTAGGCCTACTACTTATTTAGCACATCTCCATGACCTAAGAAAATATACCCCTTCTACTGAAATTAGGTAAATAGTGCACTTCAGTTAAGGTTAGGGTATAAGGTTAGGATTTCATATTCACAGCTGGCAGATAGAGAAATTGAAATATTACTTGTGTTTCTGTCACAATTCCTCAGTTCCTCTATTGGCTCGATCATGTAACATGACCTCACACTGGGTACTCAGACTGAACTTGTAAATAATCACAGAGGGTAGAAAACCTTGAAATGTTGTTTTTTTTTCCAGCCAAAAGCACCAACAAAACCCATTGATGTGCTGTTTGTGGATCTCATGTGATCCCTCTTTAAATGTAAGACAGGGACCACCTGTCTGTTGTTGGTCAGTTACAGTCGGGTTGAGGTTTATCCCTTAAGAACCAACAAGGCACTTTAAATGCTGAGATTTCCATTACTCAGCAAGCATCTGACTGTTCACTCTGACAGAGTTCCAGGTTGATTAACTGTTTATTTGTAGTCAGCTACTCTACTTAACGAGTAAAGTGGAAATTTCAGAAAAAAATTTCACTGAACTGACCAATCACTGTGTGAGAACTGAGACAATCCCTTTCGCGAAATAAGAACGTACATGAGACCCGCCCACATCGCTGACATCACAATGTGTTTTTTTTTTACGCCTCCCTGCCTCCAACTCTTCATGATTGATTCTTTAACATACAGCAGCAACAGGGCTAAGTTGCAGTGTTGACCTTGGAATTTTGCTCAAGCACCGTCTCATTGTCTGTGAAATACTGTACACCCTGTCTGGGCTTTGATCAGAATGTAAAAATAAATGAACTCTATTGGGAAATTGAAATGTTTCGGTGACAGAAGGGGTCTAATGTTAAAGGTGTGAAAGAGACAAGTTGTCACAGTATAGCTTGGTTCAAAAGGGCTCCCTCGACCACAGGACCACAGTTGTTTGGACTGAGTGGAGCTCTGAGGCGACAGTGGGGCACTTCAAGGCGTCTCTTCCGAAAGATCAAACACGGCTTTGAGTGTGAGGACTTGGGACTGAAAGCTTTGACCCAAACTCATAAACCCAGGGGCTAATGAAGCAGGTAATGGAATTGTTGTGCATAATTCAAGGCCTCCCGAGTCTCGGGTGACAGGGTTAGCTTTCTGCTGCCTGTCTCATGTTGTTGCTGGAAAACCTGATCCCCTCCACCACAGAGATATGGAAATTTGGATTTGATTCCCTCTGCTCTGCTGATTAAAAAACGTGTTTGCATTCATTCCTGAGTCGGCCGTACGGTATCATTGGTTGCAAATATGCCACAAGGCAACCACACATTACTTTGATATGAAGGTCCTGTTTGCCTAGGTGGCTTCTAATAGTGTGTCTGCTCAGCACTGTATGAAACCATTTGAGATATGAAGTGACCACTTTCTAGAGGGAAAATAATAGTCGATGAACTGCAAGTCATTTTGTGCTGGGGTTTGTTGGCACTTCATGAATACTGATAAGTGAACAGAATTAACAAATGTTTGAATACTAGTTCAAGTAATCCGTCATGCAGTCTCATACCTATCACTGTATGATACATCTGTACATCTGTAACAGCAGCCGTAGTATATAGAGTAAATACCTAAAGTGAAACCCTGGGTGCATAATTAAGACCATTATTAAGTTGTAAAAGTGTTGTCTTGTATTGTTGTCAGAAGGATCCTGGATAACATTAACATGAAAACTGGAGTCATTTCTGTGTTTTGGTATTTGAACTGAAGCCAGGTTTGTGAGTGTCCCATATCCTGAATTTAATTTTTTTTCTCCACACACAGTAGATTTTGGCATTTGTAACAGAAGCATTTATTAAATCAACTCCTATAGAAAAAGTGAGCAACAACACATCAGTTTATAAAACTGTGGCTGAATTATATTTTAAACTGTGGCAAGAGCATGACAGTTCATTTAATCCTTCCACACACAGCTAGTGTTACAAACAACAGTAGCATGATAAGTGGAAAAATAGCTGCATAGCTTCCTTGATGAAAACAGCTAGTGACTTTGTATGATCTGGAGTGATGGTAAATGCTTTATAATCTGATAGAGCAGCATTAGTGATCTGTGGGTAGCACCATATGGTTTCAATTTTGTTTCAGAATCCTGAGGTGGTGAAATGCAGTAAGATTCCTCAATTTCAAAACTTGTTTGTTGTGTCAGCCTGGCTTTCCTGACTCTACAGTGACCCAGTCTTAATGTGAATTAAGTTAACTGGAAGTGATATGTGTATTAGCTAATTCCTATTTTTTATGCATGCTTTTTGTTGCATTTTTGAAAGGGAATGATGGAAAGTAAGGCCATTAAGGGACAATAATGGATCCTTCAACTGTCACACAGCCACACGGAAAGCTGTTTCTGTGCGAGTTAGTTTTCCAGCGAGGCAGTTGGGAATCTTTGTACTAGTATAAATCACTTGTTTGCATACTGTCTGACACCACTGAGAGATTACTGAGATGATTCTGTGGTGTTTTTCTTTCTATCAAAATATTTGTACATGGAAACCTCAGACTGCCAATCTAAATGAACAGAGGATGGGGCAGTGTCTTACCTGTCATCAGTCTCTCATGGTGTTAATCATGGCAATGTTCCATAATGCATTCTCAGATTCTGCATACTTCCAAAATTAGTACAGTAGGGTATATTCTCAAACATAGGTAGTGAGGACATTCATAGAGTAAGGGCATTTGCAGTATGCATAAAATTGGCTAGATCTGGAACACAACTGTGCCACGACCCTTGACCTGATATGTATTTTGAGTGCATTTATTACACCTCTATATGCATTTCAAAAGAGGCCACCAATATTAATAGTAATATTTCTAGTTAAGCATGTTTGGAAAACAAAATCCCTCCATTCCTGCCTTCTTTTTTATTCTTTATCCATCATACGATCCTTTTTTGGAATTACCAATTGCACATCAGGCATACTTCACGACAACAACCTCTGCAGTTGTGTAGGACCACTGAAGCGCGGCAAAGGCAATTCTCTGATACACGTGCAAGCAAGCCAATGCCTTCTTTGCATATTACAATTGTGATGTAAAAACAATGAAGAGGGCACCAATTGCAAGTGGGTGCTACGCCACTGACGCTACCAGAGCAACCTGCAAATACCTGAGAGCGGTGAGACAAGGAGAACCTGGCTGACGTTCTCACCCCTATGGCTGGCAAAATTATGGCAATTTTTTTCCTCATGATGTGACTTCATGATCATTGTTAGCAAACAACATAGCCAGTTTTGGATGGGAGATGAGATGAGCATCTTTCTCCCTGAGCCACTGTGGAACTCCCATTGCTGCCTTCTTGTCCAAATTTGAATAAGTAGATGCAAATATCTGGGACAAAAATGAAGAAAATACATTGTAATTAGATTCATTCTCGTCCTGTTTTGTTCAGGCTTAATTCAAGTGATGGGTTTCATTTGATAACTTCTGCACCCTGCAATCTCAGGGTTTCTTCCAAACGTTATATAGGCCAACTTCGAAGGTGGGGATGTCTTCCAAAGGGGAGCAGTGCTATTGATCAGTCTGTCATGTGGATGTGCCCTCTGTAGACAAGAATCTGTCAGTTTGACACCTGGGTATGTCCCGCATGGGTGGGTAGCCTGAAATGTGACTTTGTGATCTTCCACAGGCAAGATATTCTATTTGTCAATAATCTGGGTGTGTCCTCAACAGACAGCATGGCTGCGATTGTCAGTCTGAAGTCTGTGTGTTGTCCAAGTGTGCAGTTGTATTGGTCAGTCTGAAATGTGTTGGTGGATCCCCCGAGGCAGAGGTTTTATTGGTCACTCTGTAATATGGGTGTTTCCCTCACAGGCGGGAAGTGATGGTGAGAGCATTGGGAACTGTCCCTTCTCCCAGAGACTCTTCATGATCCTGTGGCTCAAAGGAGTCGTCTTCAACGTCACCACCGTCGACCTGAAGAGGTAAGAGTCACCGCCACACACCCGTAAGAGGGAAGCAGCAAGGGCTACCCCTGCCTGAAGACTTAAGAGTGACTGCTTGGAGAGTCGAGAGTGACCCCCTGAGTCACCTGAGTCTCCACTTTGCACCGGAAACCAGGTCAGGAAGCCATTCAAAATGCACTAACCACAGAACTCCACCCCCCCCATCAGGGGTGTGAGATAAAGACAACTTGGTTTCACTGTACACATGCTCACTGAGCAGAACCTTCTGGAAGGGACATGCAGTGGGCAGTGACATCATCTGGTCAGCCGGTCAGTCTCACGGGTCCCTCACTGTGATGCAGCTTTGAGAGGAGGCTTAGAGTTCCGTGCTGGAGTTTAGTTACCCCTCACACTCACGCTCACAGTTTCTAGTATTCTCCTGACGTTTCCTGTTGACAGGTAGAACTGGAGCGCCCTACCTGAGGAAGATCCAATTTCATTTAGAACATGGTTTGAGAATTGTCCTCCCTTCCTCTACTAATGTCTGGGTCTAAAATTTCAGTTTTTATCATGTTTTCAAATTAGTTTCGCCCCTATTTGAGTCATTTTCTCTTACCAGCAGCAGGTGATTTTACCCATGCATCTTCTGTATTTAGTTTCATTTCATGACCTTGACTGGTTTCATGATGAGGAAATGCATGTTATGTAGACTGTAGCTGTGTTTGGTATTTCAGTCTTCAAAACCAATTACACTCAGACCTGGAGTTTGTTATGTAATTAGCATTGTCTTAGTGAACATACATTAACATTTGCTTACACAAATCAATCCTTTGTAAATTAGCTTGGTAAAGGCTTTTCTTTTGGTGTGTGTATAGTACATCCCAGGGTTCAAAGTGAAATTGTTGTTATCTCAACAAAAATTACGAATAATTTCAGTCTTTGATTACATGTACACATTGAGGGGTAATTGTACAGCAAACCTGAGTGTGAGATAAGATGGGGATTAAGTGGGATCTGTCTGCATTTTTGTTCAGGAAACCAGCTGATCTACATAACCTTGCCCCGGGGACACACCCTCCATTCCTCACCTTCAATGGGGAGGTCAAGACCGACATCAACAAAATCGAGGAGTTTCTGGAGGAAGTGCTGGCACCCCCAAAGTACGTAAACCACAGTGCCAAGACTGGATTTGTGCCTTTGATATCTGGGAGTTGTAGGACATGCTGCTAGTACTGCAATAAATGTAAGTTCTCTAGCTCACCTGTTTCAGCTCCCCGGCCACAGCTCCTTGCAAACCTTTAGGTTAAATCCAGTCTCGTGTGGGATTATGGAGGTTCGATGACAGAAATCCTGAGTCTCTAATTGCTAGCCCTGTAAAAATGTTTAAACCATCAGGCCTGCCCTGCTCCTGAAGGGCTGAGGTTCTGCAGGGATTACGATAGCTTTTCCATCAGCAGCCGATTTACACCTGGAACACCATGCGTGGCGACTTCCTGTCCATTGAACAATTACGATCTGAAGCAGACTGAAATCCAGCTGACTCCGCGGTCCTCCCTAACTGAGCAGAGGTGTAGGGGGACACTGCCTGTGGGGGGCAGGAGTGCGCAAAGCCCCAGTTTCAAATCCCAAAGGGGACATTATTTATTTACCCAGCAGACATCCTTGTCCAGAGCATCTTACAGAGCTGGGATCCAGGCCTAAGTAATTTAGTTAGAGATTGATTCCCTTCACCGCTTGTGCCAAGAGAGGTTCGCTCTATTCAAAAGTAATCAAGGCCCCATGTTTAAGTCTATGTATATTACAAACTGTGAAATGTAATGTAATGTAAATACCAAAAGGCACACACTTTGCGCTTGACAGATGTCCAGGGAGCATGTGCCACTTTGCTTTTAATTTTTTTTTTTTTTTTTTACATATCATTCATTTTCATAACTGGATTTTTTACTGAAGTACCATGCTCAAGCATACAAGTGTACAACAGCAGTGCCCCACCTTGGAATCAAACCCATGACTTTTGGGATATACTTTCAGCTCCGTATGCACTACACCCCACTGCTATTTACTGAAAACAGGAATTAAAACTAAATTAATCAGTCAGAGTTCAGCTGTTGATAACATATGGATGATGTGCACTCAAAGGCTGATGTGTAATCAATCAATCCAATTTTGTACAATATAGTGATATTAACAAAAGCATTATTACACCAGTCCATGAAAAGTATTTCAGATAAATGTTCCAGGTAATAATGGATGTAACCTAAAGAAATTATAAGGCAACCTTACGAAACACCTTATAGTTACAGACATATATTATGTGGATGATTTACTCCTGAGAGGACGAAAAACCACAAAAAACCTCAAATGTTAGTGAGGAGAAAAGTGGAAAATTTATCCTCAATCCCCTAGAGCTAAACAACTGTAAAAGATGAAGAGAAAATCTGCTTTTCATATTTTGTTGGATAGCAGAATTGAGTTAGCTTGAGAGGAAACTAAGCTGTCCACTCCATTATCATCAATCTTGAGACAAGCAGTGCAGAGAATAATGTCATGACTGTGTTTCTCAGGTATCCAAAGCTGGCTGCAAAGCACAGGGAGTCCAACACTGCGGGGAACGACATTTTCGCCAAGTTCTCGGCCTACATCAAGAACACAAAACCAGAGGCCAATGCAGGTAGAGTAGAGACTAGCTTGCACTTTGTCTGCTCAGCTCAGCTCGGCTCAGAAAAATGTGCTGCTGCACATGCTGGTTAGGTGCATGCAAATCTAGTGCGCAATTTAGGCTTTGATAGTGTTGGAATAACAACTTTTTTTCCATATGATTTGAATGAACTAGTTGGACCAATTATGGTAAAAAAAAGAAATTTCATGCTGTGTGAAAATACTGGCATTTTTATGTTATGTAATACTGCCATTTTTATGCAGATTTTAACCAAAACAGATAAAATTCCATCTCATCTGTCAGGAAGATGAGCTAACGTTGTGCCTGTTGCTGGGTACCCAAAGTGTGTGACTCTGCTTCCATCTGCTGGTTAAAAAGCAAATTTCATTTCTGTTGACATGGCCTTCATATGATAAATAAGCTATGTGCACTGTCTGGATTAAATGTCAGCAGCACTGATAATTACAAACTCTGGGTAAATTTAATGTGATGGAGCAATAAATTAGTCTGTCACAAAAGTATAGTAATTATACAGTATATCTATAATGTGACTATATACACTAGGATTCAAACAAAATCAAACATTAAAAATGCAATGCTTTTTCACCTGCCTATGTGCGTTTCCTGCAGGCCTGGAGAGGGGTCTAGTCAAAGCCCTGAAGAAATTGGACAGCTACCTGAACACTCCCCTTCCAGAGGAGATTGATGCAGACAGCATGGAAGAGGAGAGGAGCTCCAACCGCAAGTTCCTGGATGGAGACGATCTGACGCTGGCTGACTGCAACCTCCTGCCAAAGCTCCACATAGTGAAGGTAGGACGAAGCACGTGGTGGGGAAACTGCGCCCCCTTGTGGAGGGAAATCTGTAGAGCCTGTTTACTGACTGGAATGGGGGGAGTGTTACCTGTTTTAGAAATAATTGAAAATTTTGGCGTGCCTGACAGAGACACAAGTATGAGGCTTATCCATGTCATCAGAGTTAAAAAGGGTCTAAATCACCTCCTTCAATATTTGAAAGACTACATTTTTGAAAATATTTTAGCACTTTCTAATTGATTGATGACTGCTGATGATGCCCTTAGGCGAACAGTTGAAAGTTGCAATTTAATTTAATTTGGTGCAGGCTAATATGGTTTTACGTACATGTATTTTTTTGTCGTGATTGTCAGATTGTGGCGAAGAAGTACCGCAACTTCGAGATCCCGACAGACATGACGGGCGTGTGGCGGTACATGCAGAACGCCTACGCCCGCGACGAGTTCACCAACACCTGCGCCGCGGACAAGGAGATCGAGCTGGCCTACATGGACGTGGCCAAAAGGCTGGCCAAGTGAGGCGGACCGGGGCCGGGGGTCCGATCGCAAAAAAAAAAACGAGATTCTGACTGAATTGCGTGCTGATGCCATCCTGCTCTCTCACTTCTGTCCTCAGTGTTCCAACCGTAGCGTTCCAACCGTAGATACCGCAGCCCGGAGAACGGCTGCGCGAGGCTGCCCCCCACCTCCCTGGCCCGGCCCTCTCTCGTGTCTCACATTTCCTAATTTCGGTTGAGCATTGTGATGTTGTTCAGGGCCAGGCGCGGGTCCCTCATACTAGTTTTCAGACGCGTGGTGTGATCGATAAATTATTATTTTTTTTTCCATGTAGAAGCGTCTCCTTTGTGACCGTAGTGTAGGATGACTTGGCTGCTTACTTATCACTTAAGCGTGATTTAAAAAATACCTACATGGAATAACCAACTCTACATAAGCAGCTGCAACTATGACATTGTGAATTATTTAGCTATGTTCTCTATTGAGATTGATACAATTATCGTAATATTTAATTGTGCAAATAGCAATCAACACACTTCCGTTTTATAGTGTTTTAAGAGGAAATGAATAAGCAATAAAAATGATTTAGAAAGCTGAAGGGTCGGATTGGGAGTGGGGAAAAGAACAAACGTAAAGATGAGGTGACGCTATCTACAGGAAGACATCGCCACCTGCTGGTACAACTATGGAACAAATCAAGTTTTCCTCTACACAAATGACTGTTGTAATTGTAATAACTTGTATTCTGTTTCATATCTGGATGAAATCTTTTTTTTTGTCACTGGAATGATACCACCAAATTTGTTTTTAGCAAAATATGTCTGGTCAAAATATTGGAAAAAATGGAAAAAATGGAAAATTGTCTTTTAACCACGTGCCTTCATTTTCTATCTTAAATTTCACGCCAAATTAATTAAAAAAAAGTAATCTTTTTACACTTAATAATCAGACATGTAGTACTGATGCATGCCTCACATCAGATCTGATATTTTCCTAATAGATGATGCTGATGATCGATATTCTCAGATGGAAATATATTGTAAAATACAGTGCGCTTTTAATTACTGTTCATTGATTATCAAATAAATTTACTCGTAATGATCAAACCCTTGGGGACAAACCAACATAACCCGTACAATATGCAACATTTTCTAAAGCCTACCATTTTGAGAACCGTTTCAGGCCGGACAGATGCGATTCTTTTAAGGGTAGCGCGTTGTGCGAGTACGCAAAAGAAAACGGTGATGTCAGTGAAATGGACAACAGTATTGTTTAGGTAACAACCAAATAATCCGAAAATCATACTTACAAACTATTGGGGAATATATTGTTGATAAAACAATACGCATTTCATTGGGAGGATAAATCAGATGAAATCCCGTTTATACAAAGTCTCCTCTTTGTATTGTCAAATGTTTGGCACACATGCAGAGGGAGGCTTTACAGTGCACCAAAGTACATCAGGAGTTCTGCAAATCACCATGGTGAATCTCCTAAAACCACAACTCGTATAACTGTCTGCTCCAATGAGGCTGCTGCTGTTTTATGGTAGACCTAACCTGATCCTTGGTAGGCTTTCGGGAACCTCTGCTCCTGTGTGGTTTCGACGAACGTTTGATTTGAAACGAGATCACTAACGGTACGATAAGACTCGGAAAGTCCTCTCGGAGTGCACTGACTGCCTCTTAAATAAATTATATTTTCACAAAAGACAGATTTACGCGTCTTTTTTGTTTCCCTCCCATGGAGTCAGAAAAGGTAAATGTTTATGATATCCACTTATTTGTGCATCATTAACAGAGCCTATGAGTTCATCTACGAGGAAGATGTGCAGTACAGGACTTCTAAAGGGTGATCACACTCTTTAGAAGAATTAGCAAGTAATATTTGATCCGACTGTACACTGCCTTGGTGAAAGACACTTAGCCTATACATATCTGAACACCCCCTTTAATTTGATGAATCACAATAAGGCTGATTTAATCCCAATTCCTCTCCTCGTGGGATCACGGCTGCTACTGACTTTAACAGTGGCTTCCTAGGACAGGATCAAAGCCGTCCCTCTTTTCCCCCACTTTCATTAAGATGAAAAATCTATCCGCGGTCATCCGATCCCCTCTCTTTTTCCAAAACGGTCCTCTTAAAAGATCTGTGCGTGTCTGATTTACAACAAATTATATTTACTAGAAGACACTGCTGCCAGAAATAACAGTGAAAGAAAATAAACGGGGCCAACCATTCTTTTCCAAACCAGTAAGAAAGTGTGGAGCGCGACGTGTGCCTCGCTGTTTCTTAATTAATGTCTAAACATTGTCAGTCCGCGAATCCCGTCGCTCACGTCCAACATTTTCAGAGATGAATAATATACAGTTAGGCATTAATGTCAAACATGTCTCAAAACAGATTCAGACACATTTTTCTAAACTATTTTTCACAGAGCCTGTTGATCCGTCAGTCTGAGAGTTCCGTGTGCTGCGGTACCCACAGAGTAAATACAGCCTGACCCCAGCGATTGGCTTTCACCTCCACTGTCACGCACTGATCATTACCTCGCGATGATCAGGATCTGTATTATTTCAGACGTTCAGAGCCAAAGATTCCAAAGTTCCCTGCGATTTACGACGCTGCAGTTCAGTGGCTTCTGTTTAATGGATCAAATTAAAGACTGAGATAACTTTACATATTCGCATCACGCAGGTTACGGACAGCAGCATGAAGCATGGGAACAGAGCTTACTGTACACGCTAGGTGGAGAACAGTTAGTCTATTCTTCACTTTACTACACTTGTGTCCCCCACTTCTTTCAGTCTGCATAGTTCCAGTATTATAGGCCAGCTGCACAAAGTAGTAACTACACAAAACATTTGACAAAACTATTTACTGAGTTATACAATAATGCCCTCTTTTAAGTCATTTGGCCACAAACCTCAGATACATACCATAGAAGACATAAAATAAATGTTTATATTGTGATATGTCATATTGTATTGTTTGTACAGGTATGGTCATCATACAGCAGTAGATAAAATTTCAGCAGTCAGGATAAAAACTGGTATCTAAGTGATTTAGGCTGATCCCAGCTGTTTCATGAGTAATTTCACAAGTATGGCACAAACACTAAGGGTGAAAACCTTTCTAAAGTGTTTTAGTCAAAATGCAGGTATTCCACGTGTGTTCAAACAAATGCTCTTCCTGACCTGTGCCCATGATGATAATCAGAGTAATATTTCCCCTGCAGCTGGTTTTCATTTGATGTAGAATTGAGTCTGAAAGCTCAAGACACTGCATCAAAGTTGCTGTCCAGAGGTAATTTCCTCTAAGGCCTCTGACAACAAAAAATAATTTACTAAATAATGATCTCTTATTAAGTTTCAGGCACAAATACATTGTGGTTTGAATTAACCTGGGCATTGGACACTGTACAGTATTAGGAGAACTAGATCAAGAATCCATGTTAAATTCCTTTAAAATGTAACATTCTAATGGCTAAAAATAGACACCCTCATTATTATCATAAACACATATTTTTAACCAATTATACAATGACGCCAGTCATGTTGAACTTCAGGTGAGATCATTTACCAAAGTCAGAAATTAAATTGGAGTGAATGTGACAAAAAGGAGTAAATATGCTTTATTTCCTTTGAGAGCAGTAAAAAAAAAAAAAGACAAAAAAGACAAATTCAGCAGTATCCATTCTTGCAGAGGGCTGCGTTATATACTGTAATTAGATCTGACATCAGTGTAAAGTTTCCAGAAGAGTTTGATGCAATTTCCACAGCTCACAGGAAGTCTCAATCAAGCCTGGAAATACTTAGAGAGAACAGGAGGATATAAATGTGGAGTCAGAGTGGAACTGAATGGTGACAGTCTCTAGCCCCCGCCACATTAAGACGGGGGGGATCAGATTTATATAGGCGGAGAATGCAATCTCCCCAATTGCCCCTAGTCTGGGGGTTCAAATGACTTGTGGCGAGACTTACTGGGGATTATCAATCTGGCTGCCGCACGCCTGCGGTTTGAGCACGAAACTGACGGCATGACACAACCTGTCACAGACAGCGAGCGCTCGACTGTGTGTGCATTTGGACTATTATGTCTTCAATGGGAACATTAACACAGTGTTAATGTGTTTATCAAGAGTATGATTTGTTCATGAAGTACATCATGCATTCATCAGGGATATGATGTTTTATCATGAGTTTGGTGTGAGGGCTTGAAGTTGTTGCTTGTGCTAGCAGGGACGTTGAATATGCTCTGCGTTTAGGAAAATTATGTATACTGTCATATATGGAAGACTGCACTGGGGATGACTGTTCTCTTTCATTCGGAATGAGAGAGTGAGAGAGTTACAAATAGAAATAGATCTCTGTGGGTTGAACAGAATTATAGCCCTTAAATGTTTACTGAGACAAGGTTACATTGTCTTTGGAAAACTTCAAAAACATGCTGTAAGTGGAAAGATTCGAGCAGTTTTTTCTGCTTGAACAAACCACAGAAACGATGAGTTGTCTCTCTGTTTGTAGATATATCCTCCCTGGTTGACTAAGTCAGTGTTTCCCAACCCTAGTCCTGGGGGCACGCCACGCCCTGTATATGCTGGTTTTTCTTCCAGATTTACAATTACTTGGTTGAACTGTCAATTGAATACTGATCTAGATTTGACATCAGTCAAGACATATTTGTTTTCAGTCAAAGGTAAAAGTGTTTGGGCCACAGTTCAGTCACAAAGAATAGCAGTTCAATACAAGGATGACAAAGATCAGTAGCAGCTCAGACAAACTCTTGTTCAGATAACAGCTTGGGTGAACTTTCCTGTAAAGTCTACTTAACACAGAGATCAGCTGGAAGGAAAGCCAGCATACATGGTATAGCTCCAGGACCAAGACTGTGAAACATTGGGCTAAACTACACTGCCCAATTGTACAAAGCCATTCCTTCACATCTTAGACCCAATGATGGAAACACACAGCAATTTGCATGACTGGCTTGTCTGAGCTCCAAATCCCGTTGCTCGTTTGGGCAATTTATACCATAACCATATAGTGTAAATGGATAGTCATATAATTACACTTTACACACTTTGGATCTGATCATGCAGCTTTCAGATGCAGACAAATGCAATGCTTCGATACACCTGCATGCACTACCAGTTGGAGGATAGGCCCTACTAACTCCACTGACATCATCTGAACAACTTGTTGGTGCCTGTAAAAATCACAGGGTGCATGAGATCAGCTGGACAAGGAAACCCTGTCCCACTTACTCACCGCTGTCCCAGCTGGACTGAAGCCCATTTATTTCACAGCTGTGGCCTCACAGTCACAGTTGCTGGCAGATGACATGTCCAGCTTTGAACCTGGGCTGTAGGGCTTAGTCTGCACTCAAGGCAATTGCCTTGTTGACTGAATCACTTGGGAGCTCTTTGAATCTGGGGGGATTGGGGGAGCTGGCATATCGTCCATCCATCTGTCTGTCAGGAGCTGAACCCTACACACCATGCATGTAATAAGTTGAGAGAATTGTGCTGTATTGTTTCAGAGACTAATGTCTCCAGATGTTTTTTTTTCACTCTGGAAAGTTGGTTTTCATTGTCTGGTACATTTTTTGAAAATGTGGCCTAATAGTAAGAGAAAGGGAAAAAAATCAAAGTCCACCAACCAGGACAGTGGTAGTCTGCGTATACATGTGTATTCTGGAAAATCACTCCAAAATGTTTGTCCTAGTGTTAAACATATTCTGGCATTTTATTTGAACAGTGAGTGCTGTGCTGTACTGTTCTACTGTTAGCCTTTGTATTTTATGGAGGAAGAATGTAATTTTGCATGCATTTCTTTTTCAAGTCTGGCCATTTTTCTTCACACAACACAGCAAATCAAAGCGGGTTTTAGCAATCAAAAGAGAGGTGAACTCCAGGTGGCCCCTCTCCTTAAACAGGCACGTCGAGGGGATTATCCCACATCTCATATGCACACTGGACCCTGAAGTCATTCTGTCTCCCCAGATCGGAGACTTAGCAGCAGGGCTGAATGATTAAGAATGAGACGGTATTCATTGCATTAGCTGTGTAACACCTCCACAGAGGCGGAAACGGTGTGGACGCGCTCGCGATCATAAAACGGCTCCTACGTTTCTTTCACATGCTCTGCCTGCCAAGCAATGACTGTAGCTGTGACTGTGTAAACAGACCTGTACTGTGTGTGTTGGGTAATATAGACCTGTCAACGCCAGGTAACCTTGTTGGAAACCTGCTACCACCGCTGTGAGCCTCACACTCGCCCCCACCCCCAGAACACAATGAGCCCTAATGGCAAGAACAGACTTTCTAGCCCCAGACCGTTACACACTCTGGCAAAAACTCTGTTGAAAAGAAAGCTGGTCATTTTGTGTTAAAATTGTTAAAATTATAAATGGCCTGTGGGGTTTTCTCAAGGTGACCCTTGTCCTTTAGTGCTGCACACAGCTGATTTGACACAGCTCAAAAAAAGAATAAGTTAAATATTCATTCTTTCACCTGAAAGAAAGTTATTGTTACCCATAGGCTTCACTGCAAGTTGTTTTTTTTTTTTTTTAATTTATGGCATTGATGGATTTTTCATAATGTTTTTTCATTGGGTAATGTAGCATTCCTTTTGCTATACATAGAATCTTATCATTAGCATCGACGGGCAATTTTTAAAAACGTAACATCAAAGCTGGCTTGGGGATCACTGTTACCAACGGTTTCTCTTGCCAAGGATAATCAGCACTAAATCTGCCATGCTGTCATTTAACACACGATGGCAGCCGCCCTGAAAAATCTTTAAATATCCTGCAAAAAAAGTAATGCAATAAAAATCTGATTTGTGTCAGGTGGCAGGTGTAAAAAGCTGTAAACGGAGGCTTTGTTCTTCACGCCTGTCTAGACCCGTTCGCAGGAATTCAGAGGCGTGCACAAAGGCTGACTTATCTAGCGTGGAGATGTTTCCGGTGTGCAATTGAATTGGACATTAGGCGAAGGAGCAGGTTTGCATTTCAGAACATTAATATTTACTTGGCCAAATTGTTGTCAGTCAAGAGTAGTTTTATTGTTAGCATTGCACTGAACCGAATGGGTAAACTTTTACTGATAAGGTTGAGAAACTAAAACTTTCAAACAGATTCATAACTGGAAATGTTCCTTTAATCAATGTGAAATGTCTGCATCGTGATTACATTTGTCTCTTTGATTGCTACCACAATATAATCTTAGACCAGAGCAACTTCTTAAGTGTACCCATCGCACATTATCATTTTGTGCTTTTCAGAAACGATCCCATTTATTTGCAGTAATAACATGTCTGCATTAATCCGAGTTGGAGAACTTTGAAACAATATGAGAAGTCCACTGAAGTGTTTCGGGACGTCCAGGGAATGTTTAATGCAAAAGAACATGGAAGCTTTTGAAGTGGTTGGTGTGTTTGATGTCAGTTCAGTTCTTATTAAAGCCAACAAATCTTAACATGACTTTACTTAGTTTCATTGCAGATTTTTAGCAGATTTTCGTTTCCCAGCCATGAGTCTTTGAAATTGAAGCATTGCATGTAACAGACTGTATACACTTGGACGTTAGGATTTGAAATGCTGTGCTTCTGCGAAACCCTCCAAGACAAGCATCAAAATAATGTTTTATTTTTATTATGTAAAATAGGTTTGTGCAGAAAGTGAGTCAGTAGGGTGGAAATGCAGGGTTTTTTTGGGATTGTTGGCTCGACTTGCTCCACAGGTGTGTTGTGTCGGGGGATGGGGGCGGGAGTTGGGGGGGGTGGAGGGTTGGAGCTCAGTGGCATAGATTTTGTTTCAGAAGGGAGGCAGCACATTTGC
This sequence comes from Megalops atlanticus, assembly GCA_019176425.1. Lineage (NCBI taxonomy): Eukaryota > Metazoa > Chordata > Actinopteri > Elopiformes > Megalopidae > Megalops > Megalops atlanticus. Next base: position 7,047,400 of record CM032892.1, on the reverse strand, counting down.
TTGACAGTAAGTGATGTTGATGTTCCCTCAGAAGGTGAGAGGAACACCTCCCCCAAAGAATGGCTCTGAGAGGAGTTATTCAGAAAACGGCTGATGAAGTCCATGATGATAAGATGTCAATGGAGAGTTTATAGTAGGGCCCAGATTCTAACCAAAGTGTACTTTGTCCTCATGTTTGTTTTTTTTAATTTTACTGTTACATAACATTTATTTATTAACATTTATTTTACTCATTTCAATGCCTTAAAATGAACAATTCTTCTATTTGGCATTTGAACTCTTCTTATCAGTTAAATGCTTCTGTTTTATCAGGAGGAGAAAACAGAATGCATGTGTCTGTGTTAGGGAACGGCGGGATTCCTAGAGGAATCATGGGAGTTCTTCAGCAAAGGAAGGCCCTACTTCAAAAACACTCTCAGAGGAAACCATGATGCACGAGCAGATCACCAGGCAGTGGCTTTTGTTTCGCAGCTATGTTCTGAATTTCCATCATGAATGATTGTTAGCTTGTTAAGCTGATGAAAGTCTAAGTGATGGTGATGGCTTATGTGTGGCGCGGCCACAGTAATGCGTTCCAGTCCGATACTGAAACTGAGTCTTCATGGCAATTTCTGTCTCGCTGAACAGCTAGTCTATCCTGCACATTTTAAATGATTCTCAAATAGCAGAAGCATAATGATATCCAGCTCATTAGGCTCATAGAGAAACCCGCACCTGCACACATACACGTGCACACATGGACACACACACCTAGAGACGCACACACTCATGCACTCTCACACACACACGATCACAGAAACATGCATGCACACACACCCAGAGGTTCTGATATGTATGCACACACACATACACATATGCCCAAACACAGGCTCGTACACACGTGCTGAATACTGAGTCCAGATTTGCTGTCTCTGAGCGTTTGAAGTGCCCCCTTCCAACTTTCCAAAACCCTCACCCAGCCTTAAGCTGTCAGAATCATTTATTTTATCAATCAATACTGTAAATCATCACATGCCCACCAGGAACTTGAGGACATTTTATTTTCCAGTCAAAGAATCTGTCATGAACACACTAAAAAGTACAGAGAGGGAGCGTAGGAGGGGCAGGGGGGCTAAATTAGGATCAGACTCAGGCATCCCCCAAATTGCCTTCCATTTGAAATTGGCATAATGGCTCATTTATAATTACGATACTCTAGAATAACCGAGGGGTAGAACGAGACTGAATGAATTAATGGCAGGCTTCCACGAAAGTCTCAGAATGTATCATATGATAGTGTTTTTGCATCGCCAGTCCATTAGTTCTCAATTAACACGCTACCAACAGAGTTTATCCAACTGTACGTTCGACTTGAAAATACATTTGACTTAAACTACGGTTGGCTTTGCTGGAAGATGGGGTCTCTGCCCAAATATTTGAAATGTTATTGCCTGGAGCGGAGCCGTAGACAAGGCATGTTTCTGTGCAAGTTCTCTGGCACTTCTCGCAGCCCTGCCCCTGGTTTAAATTACACACCATGTGGATTGGGTTTAGCGCTATCCTCAAAACCAAACTGCCACTTTTGAGTAAGTCAAGTCGTTTGCTGGAAGTGCAAACTGCGGGTCAGGGCCCTCGGAGGTGTTTCAAGCGGTTTGAGGTGCTTGTGAATTTGAGGTGCTGCATCTACTGTTTGAAAACAGGTCCGAAGGTGTAGTGCAGAGTCCAGGCTTTACTTCTTAGTGAAATGAAGTTGCATCTGCACCAAAGCAACAACGTGAATGTAAATGTACACAACAAATTATGTCAATCATTCAGTGAAATTACTTTAATTAAGTCCAGGGTTGTTTGATGCCAAAATAAAACCCAGGATGAAGTGTTGGGGTGGAAATAACAAGCATTTACTCCCCACCCCATCCCTTACGCCTTTCAGCAAGTCAGTTTCTTCTGAAATGAATGTTGTGATATTAATACAACTGACATTTAGCTTGTTGTCCCCAGATAAATGGGCAATGAAGGTAGTGTAGCCTCAGTTTTTACAATGCAATGGGCCGTGGCAGCATGTAGTACAGTGGCTGCCTCCAAATTGATTTGACTCTCTTTCAGCGGAGAGCCAGTAGGCTGAAGCACCTTACCCCCCCCTTCCCCTCCGGAAGCAAAGCATGCGACCCTCAGATCCTGAGAGCAGCTCTGTAACCACAGTCCCACATGCTACCCTGCCCGAATGTTTACACGAACCAAACAAGTTTAGTGTTTGCACATTTAGAAGGGCTTCGCATTAAATCCGATTGGGTAATGCGTTTTGTCACTGCGTGCAAAATTCTTGAACGGATTATCAGACCAATAACTGAAAAACGCCATGCGGGGGGACTTGTGGCCTAAGGGACACCCTTGTGCAGAGTGACTGTACTGTTAGTCAACAGAAGTGCAGAACACCAAGATCATCAACATAATATGAATATACAGCTAAAGAGAAGACAACTAAAAGACAACAACCAGGACAAGGAGCCATGGTGTTGCATGTGTGCAGTAATCCAAAAAATACTGGGATATTTTACATTTACATTTACATTTATTTATTTAGCAGACGCTTTTATCCAAAGCGACGTACAAAAGTGCATACAGTAAGTATTAGTGACAGTACGGGGACAGGATGTGTACAGTTCCACACTGAGACAGTTCTCAGCTGAGTGCAAGGATATGTCAAAATGATTGAAATGGTTACATTTATATTCTCTTGTCTGTAAAGATCAAATGTGTCAACTTATTTGGATAAAATGGAAAATCAGAAATTGCTCAGAATTGATTTCTAATACACAACTTTGTCAGTTATTTGGCTGATTCTTTGAAAATAAGCAGGTCAGTGGAGTAAAATAAATACATATTTTCCTTGAAGCCTCCATTTAAAGAGTATGCCCAAAATATATATTTATATCTGCCAAGTGGTTTTGAAACAGCAAAGAATTTTCTATTTGATGTTGCAACTTTAATGGATCTGTGTCTTGCCAAAAGGAATAGTAGCTATTGGATTTATCAGACTGAAATTACTTTGCCTGGAAGCAAAGTCAGTAGACATTTTAGTAATCTATCATGAAGCCACAGATTATAAGCACTCCTTAAACATCAAAACAAATCTTGGTCCTGTTGCTACAAACTGTAAGTAATACATTGATACATGATGCTCCTGAACATGGAGTTCAGTAGCATACTATCTTAACACACAGATGTAATATGGGAATCTTGCAAGAGGGGTTGCAACTTCATTTGATATATAGCTGTGTGCATTCCATATAAAGGTATCTTCATATGACATACAACTGTCTTCATCTGATATATAGATATCCTCAAACCACTGAAACCACTTTTTTCACTTTTTTCCTTACAGTAGTATGCCTGAGTGTGTGAGTACTGTAACCTGGTTTCATGCACTTTACAAACATGAGGTTTTTAAACTGAACTCTAACTGAACCAACTATTCAATGGACTGACTTGATATGATAATAGTTAATGATAATAGTTTATTTTATTATGGTCTGCATCTTTAAAAAATACCACTGGCAGCAAATTAAGCTTCAAGTAGCATTGCACCATATAATTATTTCTTTCTGGCCTCAGAATAATTTCTCTCACGTTTCACTCATGAATTCACCTATGAGGTGTGAATTGTGTCAGAAAGAAAAAGAAAATCCTATTCTTTGCTTCACACTCATAGCACAGGTCTGTTCTGATGTGGAGCTCGTAGAGAGCAGAAATCAGTATATACCCCTCTGCATCTGCGCTGGGTCAGTATTTACCCTCCACACGTCAATTGGGGTCAGTACGTACCCCTCTGTGTCTGTACTGGGTCAGTAACTACCCTGCAACACATCTCCTGGGTCAGTATTTACCCTCCAATTATCCACTGGGTAAGTATTTACCCCTCCACATCTCTACTGGTGTCAGTATCTACCCCTCCACAGATCAGCTGGAGTCAGTATCTACCTTGCCACATATCCACTGGGTTCAGTATCCCTCCAGCTGTGGAGATGTTGGACACTGTCTTCAGTATTTATACACAGTCAGATATAAACATTGTCATGACAGGAAGAGTTTTTTTTGTTGTTTATAACTTGCCTCTGTGTTTACATGCAGAGAGATGCAAAGGCTCTAGATTAGGAAATATATTTTTATGGAGCACCAGGGGGGTGGAGGGTGGTAAAATAGTCTTGCATAGATTTTCCCCTTCAGTTTTCAGGCCCTGGCGCAGTGTGTTCCCATTGTCATTAAATCTGTCCCCATCAGAGCTTCAGGACAGATCCCTATTTCAGGGTGGCTGTTTATGTCAGTGTTGACAGGAACAAACTGAACCTTTCCCATATTAACTGAAAGGATTCTTCTTTTGTCTTTATTATCCCCTCTGTCAAACACACTGCAACAATTTGGTTGTAAATAGTGCTATACCAAACAGAATGTGATTGATTGATTCCTCTGTTGTCTCTGTTCGCAGTTCCATCCAGTTGTCATGGAATCTATAATAATTTCCTGCAGTTCATTTGTGCCCCCTGTCATTGTACTTGTTTGAGGATTCTGAAACCACACTAATGGAGCCACTGCTAAATTTGAAGCCTCTTAAAAAGTGGAGACATGTTTTTCTGAGCAGCACTACAACAGAAGCCTGAGAGAATGCATTTGTCTCTCCCATTTCCTTCCTTTCATGTGTACAATAGCGCTGGATTCCAAAGAAAACTATCCACAATGGTTACATGATTAATTGCGTTTAATGCACATAAAGCAAAATCAATACGCTCTGTTCTAGTCCGGCTTGCCAAATTATGGAGCGAGGGTGAATTCTAGAAAAGTAAAAAGGCAGACTAATTATTGTGAAGGAGAAGAAGACAGACACGTCCAAGTCTGTGCACGTCCTGCAGGAAGGGATGCATGTAACAGGTGTGGAAATGATTTTTTCACATGTGAGACCAACTGGACGGTGGAATGTGAATGTGTTTTGTCTGAACAGGCGTTTGAAAAGGGGGAAAAGTCTGTGTAGGTGCCATGGGAAAAGGGAGCAGTACAGTAACAGCCAATGAGCAACACAGAGGGGAGGCGGACAACTTGCTTTTAAATTGCAGATTGCACTGGGCCTGTTTTCTGTGATCGAAAAGCTTTCTGACTTCAGTACGGAGCACCTGTCAGTGGCTGATTGCATTTCCCTAATTGCACGTAATGTGGTAACCCTGCCTCTTCAACCTCCTACAGCCTAGTTTTAGCAAAAAAGACTGGGCTGCTTTCGATCATTTTGATCAACTGTGTGATATATGGTAGCATGTGTACTTGACTTCCCTTAGTTTTCTATGCTGTCTTGTTTCTGGGTAGCACCTGTTAACTTGTGGTAGGGTTCGAATGGTGTTGCGCTCACACTCACTGGTCAGGGACTGTTGTTAGCCTGATGCTGTTGCTCATTTAATTTGGATAGATACACTTCTGTTCTCTTGTGTTGGAAGTCACTCTGGTTAAGAGCATCTGCTAAATGCATGTAATGTAATGTAATGTAATGTGATATACTGTAACAAAGAGAGAGGATAGTTTTAAAAACTTAAAACCACTTTTTTTGCATTATAGCTAAAAACATTTCATATGAAGCAGAAAATGGCAGTTTCCCCAGCAGATGCAACAAAGTGAAAAGGAATCATCTTGCTTTTGAATCAACCATATTTAAACTGACTTACTTGAATCATGCAAAAAAACATGTTCAGAATACCTACTAAATAAAGATAAGTTCTCTGTCTTGCCCCAGTTTGCAAGGATGTCAGTTTCCATGAGATGCAAATACAAAACTTTCTCCTAATTACACACCTGTACTCTTTGTGCTGCAGTATAATATGGCTACACTGCAATGTTGTGCCATTTAAATCAAATTAAAATATTTACTTCGTTCTCTTTCAGGGTACATTACATAACACAGAGCACTTCATATCTCAGTGTTGTGTAAAAGTCTTATCAATAACATTATCTCACTGGTTTTATGAACTTACATCTTCGCAATGTCTAAATATAGGTGGCCAGATCCAGAGGGCAAACCATGAGCCAAAACCAGACCACAACTGCTCCACTATGTTGTGATAGGTTGTGGATGCATAAGTCTTGGTGGGTCTGTGTGTAGTTAACCAGCTAACACACTTTTTATTGTTGAATCATGCTCCATACAGTGTTTTATTTGTGTAAAAAAAGACTAACCAAATATTGAAACAAGGGTGTAATGGTTGTTATTTTTTGTATGTGTGTGTCATCATTGGATATGAAGCAAAGAAACCAGTTCTCAGTCATCGTCACTAATGGACTTAAGGCAGGAAAGTTAATGGTCTGAATGCCAGCAAAGTTCTTCGGCTTGTTATTTGTTTTCCTTTAAAGTCGTCTAATTATAATGTGGGTTCATTCATCCAGACATTAATCATATTTCTGTCAAATGTATTTTTCAGAAAAAAGGCAAGGAAAGATGAGTGAAATGCTAGATCTCTGTTATTGCAGAAAGGGAGAGAGGTCTTCAGTTGGAAAGAATTATTAAACCACATTGTATTTTACAGCCCTGTAATTCCAGACAGACAGCTCTACAGGTTTCCAGGTCATTAATAAACTGTAAAGGGTTCATCTTTCTTTTGACTGTTCAGGACAGAAAGGTCTATTCAGTTCACTGCTATGATGACCAATAATTAAATGTTGAATTGAAGTTTAACGTTCACATCCTTCTCATCTAACAGACCAGTTGTGTTCAGTGGTTTCCCAAAGACTCATCAAAACACAGTTAATTATTAACAGAATGATTGCCGGGTCTGCTTTACTGTGACACAGTGGGGCAGTTCTGCATCTACATATGCACATGGCACATACCTCTACCATATGTTAATGTGTGTTAATTTAGTTCATTTTGCATAAGATCAGTTTTTATACACAAGTGCAATGTTTCACTGTTTCTTTGAACTTCACTGTTGCACAATGGTGGTATCTACCCATGCAAACAGAGTGGGCTGTAGCCAGCATGTGGTCTGCATGAGTAACCAATCAAATTATGCATTTCATAGCTGGGTACGTTATTACAATTACTATTAACAATTACAACCATTAAACAGTGAAACAATATTAAACAGAGCCATGCAAAGACCATATTTTTTCTTTTATGGTGGGAGTAATGACAAAACAGATGCATAAAACCATGCAGTTAAAATAAACGGCCAACACAATCCCTTTCAATTATGACTGTCCAATGAGGCCAATGCTTTAGCCTTTCATGGGTGACATGGAGCCAAAAAATAGTGGGAGGAGTTTTGAGCAGACTACCAATGGTTTGAGTATGTTGTCAAGTGCTAGCTATAATAAACTGATATCTAGTGGGCTACAGTGTGTAGCGATCACACATTATAATGTTTATCTATGAAATGATAATGGTGAGGGGGAAATTGTACAATTCACAAGATATATATATTATTATTTAGATATATTATTTACTTTCATGCAAAGGTTATGCAGATGTTGCTTGAGCAGTTAACTGAACAATATAGACACCCATTAAAATATTTCCTTGTGATAATTACTATATACATCAAAACACAACACTTAATATCCTGCTAATTGATTTTAAACCTGGTTTAAAATTGCTTTAAATAAGTGGAGAATAGATGCCCCTGACCTGCCCTCATTATGGTCTTCCCATTTTTTACTCATCACCTCGCAACTTCTCTACTGCTGTAACTCATAATGAATTTCGCTGCTGGTGTGACCCACAGTAAACGTCACTACTACTATGACTCATAACGAACTTCTAGTGTTTATTTGAATTATCTCAATAACAAGTTCCACCCATCTTATTTTTAAGAATGAGAACAAATCGTAACGATTTAAACTGCTAGGGCGTCTGACGTCTGATGTTTTTGGGGTTTTCAGGCGCAGATAATGTATCTCGTGGCAAACCACCCTCAATAAACACGGATGCCAGCTTCTGGATGGGCCCGGCTGGAACGTTCCCGGCGAAGAGGAAGCCGCAGCACGCAGGTTTAAATCAGACTCGTGCCACGGCCTCTTGGATTTCCGAGACGTGGCTCCTCTGGCTCCCTCTCAAAAGCCTTGGCCCACCTTGACTTTCTGCAAAGGCCCTCATCTTTCTTTCCACCCAGACAGAGTGAGAGAGAGAGAGAGAGAGTGAGAGAGACAGAGCGAGAGAGAGCGAGCGAAAGAGAGAGTGAGCGAGATGGAGAAAGAGAAAGAGAGAGAGAGAGAGAGAGAGAGATGGAGAAAGGCCTGAACTGTAACCACACTAAGATTCGTAAACCCCGCAGTTATCCCTCAGACTGTGCACTGCATGGCACACAGAGGGGTCCCGTGGGGGGTTTGGGGGAGAGCTCTTTCGGGGGCGTTCACGGCCCCCGCGGTGAGCAGTGGCTCCCCCCGAAGGTCAGGTCTTTTTCCTGACCACAGCCCCGGCTCTCCTGCCAGTGTGCTGGAAGTGTTTAGTGACTACGGAGCGACTGCCTGCTCCGTCCCCGGGGCTTCACACTTCATTTGTCCAGATCCCTCCCAGCAGCAGCAAATATTTCATCAGGACCGGCTGCCGGGGCCGGGGGCATAAATCAGAGCCCGGGAGCCCCGGGCCGAAAACCCCCCTCAGACGGGCCGAGGTTCCCCCAATTTCAGATCTGTCCCTTAAAAAACAGGGGGCTGTATTTTTTCTGTTGCAGCCCCTATAAAGGGAGATTGAGGATTGTCTTTGGATGTGGGCCAGTGAGATTGGGGTGGGGGAGTGGGGGCGGGCACAATACAGAATGCAGCTGGATTTGAAAGCATCCAATGACAAAGTTTGGGGGAGGGCGGGTGGGGCCTAAGTATGAATGATGGGTACCCAACAGTGCAATCAGAGAACATCACTGTCCTCTCTTCTATCGCAGAAATGAGAAAAAAATATATGTGATGCATAAATTATCGTTCTGAAATAAGGATGGGGAAGTGAAGGGCAATTGTCCGGGACACTTGGCTAGGGAATACGAGGTCCAAGAGCAAGACTTATAAAAGAGCTGCGGGCTCTGAAGAGCTTGCCGGGGTCAAGTAAACAGTTTGGTTTGGAGTGTGTCGCACGGAGGTGCTATCTGGATTGATGGCCTCCTGCATTTCCCTTTCTACCTCCCTGCGGTGTTGTTAGCGTTTCTTTACTGGTGGAGTTACGAGGAAAAAGATTGTCCAACTTGTAGCCCCACTGTCTGGGATCTGATTTTACCATGGTTCTTTTTTTGCAGTGATCTGCCTTTTGGATTTCATTTCAAATAACCTGACTCCGTCAAGTACTCCTAATTAGTACCTGAGAATTAACCTGAGGCTTTGGCTGGATTATCCCATTGTAAATGTGCCGCTTTTTCCAACATCAATATTTATTAGATTTTCACATTGAAGTTCTCTGTCTTTTAACTACTATACCACCAAGGATATTGAGAATACAAGTACAGTGTTATTACTGGCTGCCTTCTGCAGAAGGACTGTTCATGCAGAACTCACACCAATTTTTAGCTGGCAGTAAGTTAAATCCATTTATTTTATATGATCTTCAGCATATACGTTATGACTGTGATCACATACTGCATTTGAACTACAGATGCTGTTTGCTTTATCAGAACTATTTGTGGGATTTCTGGAAATGTAGACCTCGTGACCCAATCTCGACAGTGGTGCTTCCACAAGGTGCTGTTTCCCTGTCAGATTCAGCGTAAATATTTACACAGTGTTGATGCAAAATCCATTTTCACTCAATGAGCAAATGATCAGGGAGGAGGAGGGAAATTGCACAAACAACAATGTCATAACATATTTGAATATTATTTTTATTTGTTTTGACGCAGCTCTTGCGTGATTCATACACCATGTCTCATGGAAAAATGCTCGGGGCCAATCAAATCACATGGATAATCAGCATATTTACACAGAGTCTATTTACTCTGTGAAAATAGAAGCAGGATATACACTGTGAAAAAAAAGGATACAGGAATAAACAATGTATTTTTAGATGCCACAAACCTATCCTTGGAGAAACTTGATCATTTAAAATCTAAAATTAATGAGATTTTATTTAGCTGAAGAGGGAGTCTATACCAAGACTTACTGATTCCAGTAAAATGAACACACTGATTGAAACTGTCCTCAGAAAGCCTTTTCTTTGTTACAGCTGAGTCCACCGGTGTCCTGTGTTGATGGATTAGTTTCATGGTGACATTTACATGACATTTACACAGCACGGAATGTTCATGTCCATACACTTTTTTTCGGTAATATATTGATGTAAAATGTAACAGAAGCATTAAAAAAATCGTCAAAATCCATTACAAAAATGTTCAAATGCTAACCCAGCAGGAGGGTGCAACAGACAGAGAGGTGTTTGAAGGGAGTGCACATAGCGGCCAAAAGATTCAGAGAATGCATAATTTCTCCATTCTCTACACCTGAATAATTAATTTAACAATTTAGTTGATAATTAAATACAATGTCACCTCCAGGGTTATTATCCATGGTTCTGAGGTTATCTTCCATTCTCCACCTGCACAATTCTTGTTAGCCTTCCCATGTGTGCTTTGAATATTTCGAAATGCCATACCAAATTGACCTGCTAAGTTGATTAGTCACACAATATGGATTTGGTGCTTCTCAAAAAAATAAATCCAAGTTTAACGTAACTAATTAGATCTTCTTTACTCTTTTCAATGTATTATTGCCATTGCTACACAGATATAGGTACAGTAGGGAAAGAGTCAGTGTGAACTCCACGACAGCTTGACTTTTTTTTCTCTACTCCATCTGTATGAGGGGAAACACTAGGAATATTCCCAGTCCTTCTTAAAAACACATCTCTACGCGTAGGTCCAGATTGTGTCTGTTATGTCTTGAAATAATGTAAAACAGCCCCGAGGTCTCAGATCCATGTCCGCAGTGCACACCATTAGCAGGAGAAAGACTTGCCAGTAGCACAAAATAGCTCTATTGAGTGGTTTCCTGCCCAGAATGATCCAAACCAAACGTTGATCCAAGCTGAACTTTTAGATGTTTGCATTCCTCATTGATACGGTTGTAAAAAGAGCTTACTTCAGGTATGGCCGGCCATGTTGCGCTACGCTAGCGGACATCAGCATGAACCAGTCTGTCTCTTTGTATGAATCAGCTGTTATTAATCACTACCTGACATGAAAAGAATGTTGCATGTACTTCTTTTTATTTCATTCCACGCTAACACAGGAAGAAGAATGAGAAAAAAAGGAATCTTTGTTTCCTTGTTCTCAAGAGGAAATCTCCTTAAAGCAGTCATGACCAAAGTATGCTCAGCCTGTACAACTACTGTAGGTAAAAGAACCAGCACACAAATGTTCCAATGAACCTGCAGGTGTCCCAAGGCAAACACGACTTTATTGCTTCTGAAGACGCAAATTGAGGAGAAGCCATCTATCAACTGGTCTGAATGTTTAATGTCACATCATTTTTCATTACAGTTGTAGTAGAAACTCATTCAATAAATCAAATAGCTTGGTCCAATGATTTGGAAGAAAGGGTGGACGTATGTTACAGTAAAATACTTTTTGTACCAATTACCATTGCGTAATTATAAATTCTTCCATACTATACCAGTACAGTAAAATGTCATAACACAATTGTATACTTTACTTTGGACCACCGAGTGAGCAAAAACCCTGAGAGATAAACAAGCATCAACATTTCAAGGTGTCACAGTGTGGCATCCCTATTTTACGCTGGAGTTGTGCTCTCATCTCCATATATCATATCCATATTTTGAAGAGTTTCTTAGTCTGGTTTATGGTGACGCACATTCCCCTACTCACAAATAAACCATATACATTTTTTAGAAGATGCACAATAGTGTGAAGGAGAGCCTTCCCCACCTCTTCCTTGGACTAAATGCTAATTGTAAATTGTCAGTTGTGTGTCAGTCATTTGTAATTATGTGCACATGTTGCCAATTTGTTTGGGGAACCATGCCTATTGGGTAACGAGTCACACCTGACTAAGTGAAAGGTGATTAAATACAGGTGTGGCTCGGGAGAAGGGGAGGCTCACTTTGTCCCTGCTGTTGGCTTGCGTAGGGTGGTTCCTTTGTCAGTTTGGGTTTTAGAATAAATTATTGGTTTTTAACCTTTAGTTTTTGGCTCATTTAGGAGAGAAGTGGTGGCCAGCTTCTCTACGCATAGCGTACATTTAACCTGGACATTTGGCCATATATTACTTGAGTAATTACTCTCTCCTGTGCTCAGGCTGCCCCACAGACAGAAGGAAATGCACTGTTACCCCGCATGCTTCACTGGCAGCAGGTTATGAGCAGCTGGGAGCCTGCCATTCCCTGATTAGGCAAAGCCAAAAAGTAGGAGGTAGAAGGAAAGGAGGGAATCAGGAACACAGCAGGCATAACGCATTTTACTTCCAGCTTGGTCAGTTTAAATGGAAGACTGCGTTTAACGCATTGGAAGACAGAAATACTAAGTTTAGGTCACAGAGGTGAAGGCAGTGTGATGTCAGCAACCAAGAGAATTCCCTGCTTCATATAATGTGTGTGTGTGTGTGTGTGTGTGTACGTGTGTGTACATATTAGGGGCTGTAGAGCTTAATTGATTTTTTATTTGGCCCAATTTGTCAAGTGAAATTTTTTGGCCAAATCTCAAATAATTGAGCAATGGCCATCCATAAATGAACATCCAAAATCAAATTTCTCAAAAAAAAAAAAAAAAAAAAAGACTGCAGCCATTACAGTATAACAAAAAAGCAGAGTTTATTCTTGAGAAACAAACAATACAATCATGAGAAAAAGCCAATGTTGCTAACTGTTGTCAGACTATTAGTCCCTTATCATTTGAAAGGTTTCTTTCACTATCAATGAAGTTTGTAAGGCGAAACAAAATGGCAAACACATCAAAACGAAACAAACATGATCTCTGTACAGTATGTGCATGGAGAGCCACACTCGACCACGATGAGAAAGCTTATGTTTCCACGCGCCACAAAAACACCTTTGCAGCCGTTTGAAAAAGATGATAAGCGTTACTAAAAGAAGGCCCAAAAAACATAATAGATACAGAAAGCATAAAGTATGATTGCTCGATGATACAAACAAATATATATTATATAATATATGCTTACATTTCTGTAAACATTTTGTAAACAAGGTTCAGCTCATCTCACAGCTAAAAGAAACCGTATAATGACCTTTTATGGTTAAAAAAAGAAGTGGATTCAAGATTTCAGCCATTGTGAATGGATGAATAAATACATTGTTGTGCTTGGGTGTCCATCTCTGGAGAAGATGACATTTCTTCTGCCTTTTGAAAGTACTGTTTAATGGCTTTCCTTTTGTAACTAGGCACTTTTTCCTACACACATATTACACATGAATGGCCTTCCAGTACTTTAGAAAACCCACAGATTGATGCACATACCACAGGCTTTAGCAGAAATGTCCAGTGATGGTTGGAAACATTATTTTTATCCAAAACTACCATCAAGACTTCAGCCAAACAAAGACAAACCTGGGACAAAAAAGGGAACCTCTAGCACGCTGTTTAATTAAATGGCTTGTAAATAGGCAGGCCTGTAAGATGAAAGGTAGATGACTCTGCACAACATAAGTTCCTGTTGGGACTTCAAATTGCTTCGGTCTTTAATTAGTGTCATATTCCTATACCATATTCATATCCCTTTGAACTATGCTTTTGTAGCAAAGACTTGCAAAAAGTCACATTTATGATTGTCAGAGAAGGCAGAATGTTTACTAACCTGGGCTCTGGACTTTATTTTATAGATTATTTTATCCTGATTATGTTATTGTACATGAAATGGTAAAAAAACATGATCATGGGTGGGTGAAATGTTATTATGTACGTACCTTAAGATGCATCATCTATCACAGAAATAAAAGTACAACTGTTTACACAATCGTCAGATTTGAAGGGTTATGTGCAGCTATTTGAAAACTTTATATCAAATTAATGTGTACAACGTTTTCTGTATTATCATTGCTTCCATTACTGATAAATTACTATGAAGATTTAACTGCAGTAATGCAATATAAACATGTATTAATTTTGTTGATTCTTAATTTTTTCCCCTTTTAATCCAAAATTGTTTCACCAAAAAACTCATTTTTAGTGTTAAAACATTATTACCGAAAATATACATAAAGACACATACCGACATTCCATTGCATGTGACATCTGTGTGAGTACATTAAAATGGTGAGTTACTACAGAATCCTGAATATTTTGAGACTTTTGGAGATCCCTAAAGGAAACAGCAGGAGCTGCAAGAGGATCTTATCAGAGGTCCGTGTAGATCATTGCTAAGCATTAAAGGATTAAAGCATGTACCATTGGGAGAGGTTTTGAGTTGCTGTGAAAGGCACTATTGGGATGGACAAGCATAAATGTATGCTGATGGCACACAGATGAGAACGAGTCTGGCATCACCCTGTCACTGATGCATTCGAACCTTGCAACCCCGCCGACCCTCAGTATCAAGTGCTTCTAATCACCCGAAGACATTATCAGGCTTTAAATTTTAGGAAACAGCAATTAGTATAAAATAATAATAAAAAAAAACAGAAGCGCTTCACTGTACAGAACATACAAAATAATTATTACATGGGTTTACCAGGTTGCTGCCCGCAGCCAAATTAAATTACTTTATACAGAATATTATTTAAAAGTCAAATTTTTATATGTACCAAAAACATTTCTCGAATCTTCAAAGCCCTTCTCACCAACAAAAACAAAAAAAGTTACAAATATTGAACTTTGATTTAGATTGCTGACAGTTTGTGATGGTAGTGTTCCTTTCCATGAGTTGTGTATCCAAACAGATGGCTGTGAGGGCGTCTTTATTTAAACCCTTTTCTACTGAGCAGAACATCTTTTATGTTAGAAGTGAATAAATTGAACATGTTGAAGACAGAGGAAATGTACCGAGCTATAAAGGTATTACATAATTCAGGATCAACGATCATAAGCTTTGTCAATCTTTTGTTTCTTAAGAATGGTTGAGGGGTGTGGGGGTGTAGGGGCTTCACCTGTGTACGAATTTTAAAGTAAATTTTAAAAAGTATTTTACACTCTAGTGTAAAACCCAAAGCACTTAAAACCACGGTACCCATTACTTCTGGACAGTGAAACCAGTTGGAAACTGCACATTGTAGTGATTCTCAAAGTTTTTTTTTTTTTCTGGAGAAAGATACTGAAGTGGGCAAATGTTTGGATATCCGCAATGGCACAGACCAGGTAGATTTATCCCATAAATGACTGTAATATGTGCGTAAGCCATAGACTCTGATGAGCAAATACTGATGAATTTGACATTGTACCATAGAATCACCATAGAATATACTGGACTCATCAATACTGACAGTCTATTCATTTTGACGTGTATCAAATCTCACAGAGAGTGGTTTAACTGCTGTCAATACCAGCTACCAGAGACTTTATTCTGTGAAGCTATTTGCATTGCACATCAACGTTTTAATAGGCATGTTAAAGATAAAACATTGTATTAATGGATATTTTGGTAGTGTATAAATATTTGTATATGCATTTATAGGCCGTACGTTCTGATAAGATTGGATTAGGAATATAGCTATTGTTATTGTGACCATTCTAAGTTTTCAACTGAAAAATCACTGGGCTTATTTGCAGGATATAAAGACATAAAAAGGAAGCAAAAAAATAAATAAACTTGACAAAATTCACCAAAGAAAACATCACAATATTTCCTTTCTCCTTTAGTCTAAGAGAAAAGAATAGATTTTCCTGATTGTAAGTAGTACTTTTCTGAAAATTTTTTTCAGGCATATACACAAACATATCAGAGTTCTTTGTGACAGCCTTGTTCTTTTCCATTTGTCTGTTATTGTGATGTTGATGTCAGACCAAATACCGGTAATGCTGTTCTGAATGCTGTGTTGTTTTCTTTGGAAACTGTGTCATTTCAAACCTCTTAAACTCCTCCCATTTTTCCTTAAGTTAATAGAAGTCAATAAACGACGTCTCTTTGGGTACTCCAAAATAGAACATATTCTTTAAATTATTTAAGAAAATCACTGTTAACTTAATAAGAGATTCATCAAAAAATATTTTTCAAACGTCCGATTCTCAACTCAAATACATTATATAATTTATGGCTTTATAAGAGATTATTTCTCAACCAGTACCAACTTTGTAGCTACAATTTACAATTTAAATTAAATGACAATAATAGAACCTCCACACACTTAAAGAAACCTTACTGCTGTTACCATTGAGTTTGACAAATTGCACACACATACACACACACACACATATATATAAGAAGCAGACTGCCATTCAGTGCTAAAATTGCAGCATTAACTTTAGTTAGTATAAAAAGTCTCAGCAAACAGCCTTGTAAAAAACATATTCAATACAACAAAAAGAAAGCTCTTATTTTTACTAGTTCAGTAATTAGTCCATTTGATTGTCCCAACGTAAAAAATACTGGAATAATGCCTATTCTTCTAGGACACCCGTCCTCCTTATTGCTCAGAGCATGATCTGAGCCTTCTTCAGACCATGCTCGATAAATATTCAAGAGAAAAATCTCTTCGATTCTAATCCCAATTATAGATAAATGCAAGACGGTAAAAAAAAAGGTAGAACCTGGTCCTGCAGAAAGAAAGGGAAAAAAGGAGAAAAACAATTTCCCTTGTGAAAGTTTGTGCTTTCAAAACCATTGAGTTTCAGCTCTATCTGATCGTTCAAGGCACTGTCCGAAGGCGCTGCGGTGATCCGGGGTCCCGGGGACCGTCAATATGGCCGCCACACGGACTCATCCATCCGGCCACTGGCGTTCAGCACGGTGGGGGAGCTGCTGTGGCTGCCCTCGGCATCCACCCCGTCCGTCTGGCTGGGCAGGTTGGGGTTGATGAGGGAGCTGCCGGTGGAGGCACTAGTGCAAGGTGGAAGCATCCGGGAAGGCGAGCGGTCACCCCCCGGCACCATGGAGAATTGGTACGACCCAGAGGAGGCGCCATAGTAGAGATAAGGCGTGCTGCTGGTCTGGAAGGGTCCACTCTGGTTTTGGGTAGATCCAGGGTAGGGCGGCGGCAGGTAGGTGTGGTAGTGGGCGCTGCCGAGGGACATGCCCGAAGTGACGGGGGTGGGCGTGTAGGTGAAGGTGGCCGGGTAGTGCATTCTGGGACTGGAGAAGCGGCTCTCAGTGAGGGACGACAGGCCAGGGAACTGGCGCTCAAACTGCCTCGGGTCCGAGAAAGGGCTCAAGTCAGAGGCACCTTGCGTGAAAAACAAACACAGTGCGTCAAACCCAGTGACAATGTCTTAAGAAAGTCTTAAGAAAGTCACTTTCTCTATTCTCAGCATTGCCCACTCCACAAAACAAAAGTCATAATCTATGCCTGCACTGATAATAAAATCAAACAGGCACTGCAAACTACTGCAATAATGTCATACATATAAAAACGGATGAATAATTGATTTGTTTGTCAGACTTGGAGGGCTTACACAATGTTACACAATACACAAATATGAAACCATATGACTAGGGTTAGCTGGAAACCACAGAACAAGGATGTAATATCGGGGATCGGAAGTGTAATTAAGACGTATTATGGCGTGTTTTATGAGGGTTAATGGCATTCCAGTCATCACAGCTGGGCACTCATTGCAATCAGTTTCTACATTCATGCTTCACAGTCTCTTTTATACAAGCTGGTGAAATTGCTGAGTAATTTATAAGAGCCACTTGACAGCTAAAAGGTTTTTTTTTCTGTGATTGACTGCTTCTTCCAAATAATCTCTGAGCTCTGCCACAACAAAAAACAACAACAAAATGTATTCTGTGTAGTGCATTTTACAGACATGGTTATCACAGGGTGCTCTGCATAGGTTTTCCAGAGGAAATAAAAAAAGGGAAAACTCATGGGCTAGTCAGCGTGAAACTGAAAATTATTAAAATTATTTCCTGGCCTCTTGCATAGAGGCAAACCCCTGGAAAATATTACTACAATATTAAATATTACAGTGAATATTAAAATAATACTATACACACATATATGGTGATGTATGCATAAATCTTCAGAAGGCATTTTAGCAGTCTTTTTGTGGTTTGTGAGACAGGAGGCAGCAGGCTACGGGGGTATCTCTCAGCCATTGCTGGGGTGGTTTTCGTGGTAACCCTATGGCCTGTTGGTATTGGCCATTTCAGGTCTCTAGTGGTCACCACGGCTGCGGGTAACTTTTCATCTTTTTGCTGGGTCCACTGAAGATGACATCAGGCAAATGTATAATGGTCACATCAGACAGACAGGTGTGATTGTATCAGTTGTATTCGACAGTGGTAGATGCTCCCGTTTAATAAATTCAGATTGGCTAGTCAAAACCTGTCAATAACCTAACTGCTACTGGCTTTCCGACATTGTGAAATGCTCTGATTTAAAGGAATGTTAATTCATTGACAATGTTAACGAATCTGTCAAAGCTGATTTAACAATGCTGATAAAAGCAGATAACCATTGGGACATTTATAACAATACTTTTATATTTTTTAAACAATATAACATCTATACTAAAAATTTATTTATAGTCATTTATTTATTGTCATCATCCAAAACCACAAATCTATAACAAGGGGTATCCCTCTTAATAAAAAAATGTTCATTCTTAATCATAGCATAGCAACAGGCAAGTAGTAGGCTTTTTTCAGAAGCAATGATTTGAAAGGTGGTGTTTACTTACTTAATTAGAAACAGAATAAACTAAGTCAAAAAAGCTTGGGCTAGATTATTTGATAATGACTTCCTTCTGGTAGATGTGGACAGTTTTTAAAATTTAGCTCTTTTAAAACCTAAAAGAGGTGCTAATGCAGAAATAAAGTCTATTAATGCAGCCTGTTTAAGCCAGTTTCCTCTTTCAGAGCTAATAAGCTTTACCCAATCGGTGCACACATAAATCCAATCAGTCCACATAAGTGCCCAGTCAATGCCCCTTGGCAAACAGTCTCCTAGCATAACAGTGAACCAACAGATATTTTCATTTTTTCTAGCTCTGTTCTGCTATTTGTTTCCTTTTCCACTGTTTTCCACTTTTCCTAGGATAAGGGAATCATTTTTAGGTTTTTCCCAACTGGCTCTAGGTTTTCTGGTTTGGAAAATGAACTCTGCGCAGTACTTTGAGACAACTCACTAATAAAAATATAATATGAAAAAATGAAGTTATGATTGATTGATTTTCTGCATATCAGAGTCTTTTTTAATGTTGACATATTTTCCACTGGCTGCATGCAGATGAAGAAACTAAGAATTGGTTCCTCTACTATCAAGAAAGCAAGAACCCCATTGGTTCCTCTAGACTGGGCTCCTACGCTTCAATCAGCATAACAGAGCAGGATAATTGCATAAGTTCAAAATATGTCTTATTAAAAGGAACATTTAAAACATAACATTACCGCAGCTCTGCAGCAATATTACTAGAGCCTCATATTTGCTCTCTGGAAGGACTTAAAAATCAATATTGCATTGATTAAGATTTTTCCTTAGTTTAAAGTAGCTCTTTGAAAACAGATATTGCATTGGGACAAGGTCCAAAAACCGAGGCTTGGTGTCTTTTAAAAAAGGCCACACAAGAGGCACAAAGATCAGATGGCTTCGTCACATCCCTGATCTTGTGTCAGTCAACTGAACGTGTGTGTGTGTGTGTGTGTGTGCACGCTCATGCGTGTGTGTGTGTGTGTGTGTGTCTGTGTGTGTATGTGTGTGCACGCTCGTGCGTGTGTGTGTGTGTGTGTATGTGTGTGCATGCTCGTGTGTGTGTGTCTGTGTGTGCATGCCGTGTGCACGCTGTGTGTGTGTGTGTGTGTGTCTGTGTATGTATGTGTGTGCATGCTCGTGCGTGTGCTCGCATGCATATGTGCATGTTTGTGTGTATATTTTCATCCAAATGTGTGTGTGTGTGTGTGTGTGTGTGTGCGTGCGTTTGTGTGTGGCTGTGTGTGCTCGCGTGTGCGCGATGCATCCGCATGTACGTCTGAAAAAGAGTTGGGTTAAATCGGGAGTTGCACATATGGAAACGCTTTCAGGAAAAACAGTTTCCATGAGATGCATAATGAGCCAGGCTCACTCTTAGATGTGGCTGCGTGTCTTCGATTAGCCAGAGAAAAAGGGCAGGTCCCTTCTGTTGGGTTTTCTAAAAATTAAAAACCACTAATAGGCTGTGGCTACCAGAACGCTGGGCCCAAAAAGCCAGAAGAGGAGAAAAAAAAACACCCCCATTCCCTCCGCTCCCTCCACTCCCCCCCCCGGCACCCTTCCCGTCTCCCCTCCCAGAGACACGGCGCTCTTATCATAAATCATGAGGCGTCTTCGCTGTCACCATGTCTGCCGTTCGCGGGGCTCGGGGGCCCGTGTTTATCGGGCTGGGATTCGATAACATGTGCGGTCAATTAGGGTCCTTTTCGCCTCTCCCCCGCTCTGTCAGATCCCTGCCATTTAAGAAACAACAGGAAGTTGCACTGGAGGAAGAGGAGCGGCCCTGTCTGCTCCGAGGAGGCAGACAGGGAGACCTGCCCTCTGCCCACACAACGGTCCAGGCCGTCAGCTGGGCGGCAGATGCAGCTTTGCAGAAGGGTTGGCATGATGCTGCAAGTGAGCTGACGTGGTGCCATCTATATCGGGGAAGAACTGTGGCGATACGCCTGCTTTGAGCAATGTTAGCTCCCTGGATGACTATCTGGAGCTAAGACAATACTTTGTACTCTGAGTTTTTAATGTAATTATTTATTATTTATAGTTATGTAGTAAACATGTTTTAACAGATGAAATCTGTTTATTTGTTATATGTTAATTAATTTGCCACTGCATCCAATTAATCTTTAAAGACAAAAAAAGTGTTAAAACTGATTAACGAGTTTTAACATTGAAGCCCAGACAACAAACTATAAAACACACACTGATTGGTACATTGATTCATTCAACGATCCGCTCTCCCGGCTGGAGAGAGAAGTCGCATTAGACTGCTTGTGCATACTGCAGGAAACATGTCATCCACAATAGGTTCAGGGTCATATTAAATTAGCCCTTTTTTTGGCTGCTGGAAAGAGACAGGTAGCTTTGAATGAGGGCCTAGAATCATAAATTGAGAAAATGACAGATCCTGAAACTCTCTGCCTTTCCCAACTGACCACTGGGGTTATGAAAGCTGCTTGCCTTGGCAGCAGGAGGAGGTTTGGTGAGTGATTGATAATGCCTGTTGACAGAATTAGCCACTAATTCTGCTAAAACAGGAAACAATAAGGGCCCTCTCTCTGCGGGTGGAGCTCCCTGCAGCTGGAGAGCAGTGCTTGTGACTGGCTACTCTAAGGTTTCAATCAACACTCGATATTGTCTGACTGGCGTGCTTACAGAGAACCAAACAAACTCAAAGTGCGACTAAACACAGGCCACTTACAGATATTTTTGGGAGACTTCAGGGCCTTGGTGGCCAGATGAACAGAAAACCGGCCTCATAAGTTGGAGGCTATGGTGTTCAAGTATGTGTTCACCGCTTTAGGCAAAAGTCTGGGGCATGAAGTCCGGAAAAGAACTTCTGGCTTCAGGATCATCATAGCCTGTTGCATCCAAATAAAACTGTCATCTTAAATATGAAACATTCTCAACAATATAACAATTAATCCTAAGTTATCAAGCTCTATATGAACTCTATATGTGATATGACAAGGGCTGCTATCGTATTGTTGGCAAGGTTTAGCTTTCTCCATTCAGCCTTAAAGGCTTTGCATAAAAGTTAGATACAGTAACGGTTAACTATGCGGTAACAATTTCCCCTGAAGTCAATTTTGAACCCAAGGAGTTCATTATCAAGGTTCGTTGGAAAGCAAGATAAGATTTATAGCAACACAGGATTTTCAAGCAACCCACCAATTCCATTGGAAAAGTACAGAACGTATGTGGATGTTTTTTTTTTTTTTTAAATCAGGGCCATGTATTGACCAGGATATGGGAGTTGTAGTCCACATGAGTTCTTCTGAATTCTGACTTCTCTTTCCGGTGTTATCAAAAATGAGACCCACGGAAAACATAAGGGTATACTTTATGCTAGAGGGGCATTAGTTTTTAAATACTTCTGAACAACACTGTATTCCATCACACACTCTCAAAGTGAGAGGTTCTTCAGTGCCAGTAGGCCTGTGATGGACAGCTTTCGAATGACACAGTGAAGAGGGCACACTGCAATGGCGAACGCTGACAGGGTACACCGCCTCTGCAGGTTCGAGTGACGTCGCTGACGTGACAGGCCTTTCCGACAAAGCGTGCGGGTCTTTAGGAAGGACCAAGAGGTGCGAGCGTCTCTTTCAGAGGAGAACAAAGCTCGATGTCTCTGAGATAAAAGGGGGATGAAATCTAAACTAATCAAATCCGACAAGGCGGTTGGCCGGCGTTCAAACCTGCCACTGAGCAGTCACACTGACGTTTTTTTGCTTCTGCTTCGGGCAAAACGAAAACAGTTAGGGAGTGGGGCCGTCACAAAGGAGAGAGGATTTAAAAAAAAAAAAAGCTGGAGAAAATTACCTGGCAGCCAGACAAACAGGTGCACAGAGGAGAACTGGTCTAAATTAAAATTTTAAAAGGGCACTCAGGTAAAGGAAGATAAATGAGTATGCCGAATATTTAATGAGGGCACTGTTACAGTCAGGCACAGGCACAGTTCTGATTCCTAGGATTACCCTGACTGCTTGTCTCAGACTGGAGCTCTATAAACACAGGCAGACACTTGGTTTGTCTACGCTGGCCCTGTTATTACTCCGTTCCTTCTTATTACCCATAGTCCTCTGAAGATCAAAGGCTTTAATAGGGGAAATCGGAAAACATGGCCCTTCTTCGCGTTTTTTGGAGTGACTCAGGGCCTGCAAACACAGCGCTGGATTTCCCTGTCATATCTCACAGAAGGGCGAGCTTAGCTTCGCCCAGCCTATTACATTCCTTAAGGATACAATGGTGTAAATCCAGAGTTGATGACTTAGTTGGTGCTACTCCTGGTACAATAAATCAGGCAGTAAACATAGAATCAATTAAATTGTACGCTGACTTTAAAGGCATTTTTTTTTATGAATTCCCTCCCTGAAGAACTACACCAGGAACTCATTCTTTAGCATCTTAGAAAAGCAGGCACTCACGCACGATGCAAACACTCTTTGCCAATTAACTGACTTGAGTTACTGTGTCTCCAACATAACAAAGGGCTCTCGTAGCTTTAGAGAATGTTTAAAGAGGTAACGTTTGATTGGAGAGGGCAGTGTTCTCTCTGCCTATCGGGAGAGCTCTCAAGGTGGAAAAGCACAAACCTAATGAATCCCCTCCATCCCCTCCCCACCACATATCAAAGCCAGCCACCTGGGCTTTCCTCGTTCAGGTATTTTTCTACTGAAAGGGTAGACTACAGCCGTAAATCCCCCTTTCCCGTCTGACCTGCAGAGGAGAGGCGCGGCCGCACCTGCGGGAGGTTTACCTGAAAGCCGTCGGGGCACCTCGCTGATGGCCGGGAGCCCGGTGGCTCGGGTGGAGGACAGGGGCGTGGTGGAGTGGATGGAGGGTGATGTCATCGGGCTCAGGTAGGGCGTGTAGGGCTGCTCATAGGACCAGGGGGGCGAGGACTGGGACTGTCGCGGGTCTAAAGGGGGTGGGAGGTTGGGGGTGAGAGAGCGGAGGGACCCCTGGGTGAGAACTCCATGGGCACAGCGCCACCTACAGGCCAGGGTTAGGCCGTCCTCATTTTGAGGTTTGTTTCAGCTGAGTTTTGTTACTGGAATCCTGGTTTTTGTCCCTTTCAATATCTTTGATGTATTAAATAGTAATAACAATAACAATAATATTCTTTTTAAATGGATGGTCAAACAGACCTCACAGAGGAGTTGTTGCTGTCCATTAATCCATTGGTTTTAAGCACAATGCATACTCTGATAACGTTTCTGCAGAAATCAAGACGGTTTGCATGTGTTACTTAAGTAAAAAAATGCAACATCCAAACAATTCAAGGGCTGTCCAAGGGCTTCCTGTTTGCATTGCAACATGCTGTCACCATAAACAAAATGTTTATGCACAAAAGATAGAGAATTCTGTTGATATTTGTCCAAGGGGGGGATCCAAATGTGAGAAGCATTGCAAAATACCCGCATTGTCTGCACAGCACATTTGAAAAGAATTTGTTTGCATTTTTTGGCTACAGACAGAGTGCCAGTAAGGGTTTTGCCCATGAAAACCGAAGCCAGGAAGCTATAAAAGATGAGTCCATTAAAGTAGCAGAAGGGGAAGTTTTAAAATCACAATTCCATTCCTTTAAATTCTACATCATAATATTGATTAAACATATTATGCATTTCAAGAAGAACATTTGGGTGAAAACAAAGGCAACTGATTCATCTCAATGTTCACCTCAAACACTTCATGATGAGGTAATGGTGCAATGCACCATGGGAAATATGAGTACAGTACAGTAGTTAATGGGCATGACACAGACAAGCCAATGTGAAACAATGTCTATCTTAGGTATGTGTACTGTTCTGTACTCAGATAAAACTTGTTTACTCTGCTGTGTCATAGAATATGATTTCTACTTATATAAACCTCATTTTGGTGCAACCTAATTCCAAGCAAACATTCAAATGTCTGTTGGAACAGGACAGCATTTTGCATTCTGTGCTCATTCTTTGTTCTTTTTTCATGTCAAAAGGTACAAAATCTTTAGGCCTTTAGAAAAATTTCACATGGGACTTTTTTTAATTTGATTTTTGCAGTAATATTCAAGCAATTACATATAAGTAGATTTTACGATTTACAAAGTCAGGATGCTTGAAATTTTTTAAACCAACAAACAACTTCTTACTTAGATCCTCTCTAATTTCCTGATGCACTGGCAAAAACATCCAGGGTCAGATTTCATCAGATTGTGTTGCTCAGAACTCGAGAATGGCAGAATTCATATGCATGCGAGTATAGTCATCTGTAACAGGGGGTCGAAACGAACACGCCAGATCTCTCTCCCTCTCTCTCTCTTCCTTTCTCTCCCCCTCTCTCCTCACCTGATATCTGTGTCTGTCCTTGCGGCGTGAAGGAGTTGGGCCCCGTGTTGAGCGACGGCCGGGGGCTTTGTGTTGGCACGGCGACCCTCATGGTGGTCTGCCTCAGGCGCTCCAGCTCGCTGAGGCGGTCTGAGAAGAGGCCGGCCTTGGGCGGGTCCTCCAGCTTCTGCCTGTGTCCTGCGGGAGAACAGAGACGCGCCTGTTAGAACGGCACTGCAGTGGAACCGTTGCATCACACTGGTGGGAGTCATCAACCCCCCCCCCAGGGTGTCCCGCTTCAGTTAAGCAGTGTGCATTTCCTTCCATTACATTACATTATTGGCATTTAGCAGATGCTCTTATCCGGAGCGACTTACATAGGTTACAGTTCTGACATGTTCTCCATTTATACAGCTGGATATATTGCTGAGACATTTCTGGGCTAAGTACCTTGCCCAAGGGCACAGCAGCAGTGCCCCAGCAGGGAATTGAACCCGCAACCTTTCAGTTATGATTCCTGTTCCTTACCACGATGCTACACTGCAGCCACACTTTCCACCTTCCACCTTCTGAAGCAAAACTAATTCAAAGAAACGGATGATAAATTGAATCAAAATACACCACTGCAGCAAGATGCTGAAAGTGCGGGGCACCTAAAGCTGGCATGCCTAAAGCTTAAAGCATGGCGGCAGAACCAGCATCCTTAAATCTAGTGTGCTGTACCTGGAAAATAAAGAGCAGAATGCATTAGCATTGAAGTCGTTTTTGGCATTGCTTTTTGTTAACGTCTGCTTTTGGAAGTCAATAATGCAAACTGAGCTGTTGATGGATGAAGGCACAATGAGAGGTTGTCTGTCTGATTCCAGCTAAAAGATTTACGATAGGCAACTCTCCATTGCCTTTCTGGTTCTACCACTTTTAACTCCAGTGCAAACTGCATTGGAGCTTTGCTTCCACTTTAATTCAGCTACTTTCAGACTCTGATGAAGCAAAACATCTGAATATTTGTTGGGGCAGTGCTGCTTTGTTTCTGGTTTTACTTCAGAGCTGCATTCTAAAGCAAGTGTTTATGGCGGTTGACTAAAGTTACTGATGCAAAGACAATTTGCCCCAAGAGACCAACAAAAATTCAATTTATAGATGTAACTCATCAAACACTGTGAAAGTTGGGAACATGTGTTTGAACATGATCAAGTCTGCTCAGAGAACCAAAAGCCTGAAACTTTAGTGTTAATATACCCACACAGTATGGACACTTGGAGAAAACAAACCCTTTTCTCTGTTTCCACCCTGGTAAATTTGCCTGGCTTTATAATGTCCTCTCGGCCCTTTATGCATCTGAAACAGACCGTCGCCGGCCGTTTCTGTGCGCATCTCACAGAACCGTGGCGCGGCTCTCTGCGCAAACACAAGCATGAAAAGCGCACCGGGACGAGAACACAACACGCACCGGACGTCCCGGCGCAGAAAAAAAAAAAAAAAAAACCCAAGGCTTTAAGAACACCACTTTGTGAGAAGGGGAGCGACATCCTGCTTGCACAAAAAGCCAACATTGATTCATGCCGTCCCATGAAAAGAGGCTCATCCTCCGGTAAACACAGCCCGTCACGCCATGCCCCGGCTCCCGCCTCTCGGCCCTACGGCAGCCTCTCTTCCTGGGACAAAAAAAAAAAAAAAAGAAAACGGCCTCTGAGCGGAGAGCCTGGAACAATGCAGCAAGGACTCACAGGTGAGAGCGCTGTAAAGGCCCGCAGGTGCGCTCAGTCTTTTTCCGGGGGCAAACTCTTGTGTCAATACAAGGGAATAGAAGGATAAGGGGTAAAAAAAGCTGTATGCCTCGTCTTTTTTTTTTCCCCTCACAAAACGGGCCTGTCTGTCTGGCCTGGGCCGACTCCTCTGAATGGCTGTAAAGTAAATATCAAACAGAAGAAAGAGAAACTCCTGCCGGAGCTGGAGCTCGACTCGGAGCTGGCCGGAGTCCAGTTGGCACAGAGGGAAAGCGAGCAACAGAACCTCCAATCTTGCAAAACCTGATTGCGCTCAAATGCAGAGCTGAGCAAATATCACTTTAATAAGGAAGGTACTCACTCAAAGGTGAATGTGTGCTGTATCTTTGAGCAGTTTTTTGCATTTGGGACAATGGTATTCCTCAGAGTATCCTAGATGTGTCAGCATAGAGTTAAATGTACGCCCGATTATTGTTATCATTATCATTATCATTATTATTCTTATTGTTCTTATTATTATTAAGGAAAATGAGAGGAAAATTTTGTACTAGGTAATGACCACCACAGCCTCAGGCCCTCATAAAAACTGTCCATGAGTCTTTTTTTCACAGATCATAATATTCAAAATAATCAAGTGTTTAATGAAAACAGCTCAACGCTGAAAACACTGTTAGCCCTGATCCAGGTCTAAATTACGCACTTGGCCCAGCCGCCGAAGACAACATGCAAGATCCCTGCCACCAGGGCTAGTCAGAATCTGCTAATTACCACGTTAGACGGTTCAATTAGACCATTTAATCCCAGCGCACACTGTTTTCCCAGGGCAAAACTAATGTTGATTTAGGTGAAGTGATCCTGCCAGGGGTTGGGGGGGTTAGGGCTGCCGGTGTCAGTCTGAGAACCGCGTCTTCCTACGGAAAAGCCGCCCGGGAGTGTTTATGGAGTTATCTGGATCTCATTGAGGAGGATTATGTCCCGCCATTCACATTTCCCACTCGAGCACAGTTCCTTTGTAAATTACATGATAGGACAGGAATAATGAATTTTTTTGTGAATGCGGCAGCACCGCAGGAAGAAAGAACAATCATCCCTCTTTATTCTCTGGCGTGCACAGTACCGGCTCCTTCGTACGGTTTCCGAGAGAAATCGCACAAAGTTCTGCTTTGTATAGTCATATTTCCTGACGTGTCTACATAAAGATTCATATAAATACCTGCGCGGGGTGCTAAGAGGTTTCAGCAGCCCTGATCAACAGTAAATTTAGACAGCCTGATGTTCATTTGAGTCCGGTGTTCTGTGAATATTGCTGACCACGGTCTGTGAGTCCCTCCCCAAGCACTGTATGCTGAAATAGTTAGGGCCTTTTTTTTACTCACTTCCACTGCTTCGTCTAACACAAAGTTCTCTTTACAAACGTGACTTTTTTTTAGGTGTGGGGGGTTTGGGTGGAAATCTCCATATCTTTTCAGGGGATCAAGCAGGAGAGATTAATTTAACAGGAGTGATACTTTTTAACTTTTTTTTTTAAAAAAGGGTTATTCTGCAGAAAATCTCTGATTCTACATGCCTTTTTAAAACAAGAACAACAGAAAATTCTGTTTTGTATGCAGTGTTCATGAACAATTTTTTGAGTAAATTTTAAAAGAGATATTTAATCTCAGACAGAATAAATGCAGAACACTTTTAAAAAAAGGACAATTGTTACAACAATTGTGAACATGCAAGGACTTATAAAGGGGTAAGACACAAATAAAAGTTATTTAACGTTTTGAAAACTGGCCTTAGCTAAATTGCCCTAATGCAGGCCATCCCAAAGTTCAGGGCCTAGGTGACTCTCAACCTCAAGCACTGGCAAGCGGCCTGAGATGATGACCTCAGATCTATAGGATAAAAGGGGACCAGTAGCTCAGATATGCACTCAGGGCTAGAACACATAATGCCTTAGAAGGAATCAATAAAATCTTCAAGTCTGTTGTAAAAGCACTTGATGGCCAGTATAGACAGTAAAGGAACAGGGTAGTGTTTATTCTTGTCTCATTAAAAATCCGGCATTGGCATTTTGAATCAGCCACAGGTGAGATAAAGTATACCCACGCAGACAGGAAAATGGGGCATTACAGCTATCCTTTCTTGAAATAGTATAGACATACATGAGTCTCTCTGAGTCCTTAAATTACAGAAACTACAAAAACAGTGAATTCTAGATATATTTCTTAACTCGCAGTAGAATACCTTTATAAACTGCATGAGCTCTAGTTTTAAGACAAAAGTGAAATGCCTTTACCAAGCCTATCAAACAACTCACACAAGAAATGGCACAGAGGATAAGACGTTTGAGCCTTTATATCAGAATGCATTTACTGATATGATACGGTCCAGGGTGGCCGTAATGGCTCCACACTTACAAGAGCTGTGAGGTCAGAACATTTCATCACTCTCTCAGGAAAGTCCCACATGTGCTCATCGTCCAAGAAAAAAAACACCACACACACACACACAAGTGGGAAACTTTTAACAACACCGGCCATGTTACTGTCCACTCAGCAGTGCCAACCAGACACAACTGTACCAGTCACTCTGAGCCAGATTTACGCCACACATAGGGTGGAGCAGGGCTGGGTGGGACAGACGCCACTTGTGAGCTGTTGGCGGACTGATCCTGGGTTGTGCTTGTCTGATCCCCCGCAGCCTGGGAGCTTTGATCACATCCTAAAGCAGGAATTCACTGAATTCGCGTTCAGCGCCGAGGATGAAAGAGGTATTCCCCCTTCCACAAAGCCAGCAAAGCAGACGGTCTGGAATGCACAGGCGGGGAGGGATGAAACATGAGCAAGTCTGTGCAGTCTACAAAGTGACAACGGTGAGAACTCATAAAACTAAAAGGTGCCATTTTATGCGCTAGAGCTGTCACCTGTATGGTAATGACATTTTTTTCCCCCCTTTCCCCTGAAAGAGAAATGAGAAACATACACTCCGAGCTTTAGCATTACTGGCCCTTTTCCTGGACCAGAGACTGGCACCTCGTTCTGTTATGACCCAGAATAGAAAATCCAGACTCTGGCTTATGTTAAAACACTAATATGCTTTAAATATCAAATGTATCTGGCCGTCGGTGCGCATCAATCATCTGAAGGCGACACAGCGCATAAAAGGCATGAAAGCATAAAGAGAGACATACATCCGTCTCTATTTCATTGTATAATTGGAGTGGTGACAGCAGGGCTGGCCTTCCCTCTTTATTTCTGAAGGCTGAAACAATGGATTATTTCATATTGCGGCCCAAGTAACTGGCAGCATGTTAAGAAGTAGAGGAAGAAAAAAGGAGCAAAAAAAAATGGGTCAAGGCCAGAGACACAGCCACCATGAGAGTCTGAAAAAGTGAAGGGGAGTAGGGGGGGAGGGAGGTAACGGGGGGAGACAGAAAGAGAGAGAGAGAGTGAGGAGGAGAGGGGAAAGGAGGGGGTAGAGTGGTAGAGAGAGGGAAGACAGAGAAAGAGAGGAAGAGAGAGGGCAACGAGAGAGAGAAAGAGATGGTGAGAAAGGGGTAGGGGTAGTGGGGGACGTAAAAAGAGAGGGAAAGAAAGGAAAAAGAGAGGAGAGAGTAAGAGCGGGAGACAGAAAAAGAAGAGGGAGGGTTGACAGAGGTTTGAGAGACGAGTGCTAGAGAGAAAGAGAGAGAGAGGAGAGAGAGAGGAGAAGAAGGAGAGAGAGAGAGAGGAGAGGCGAGCCAGGCGGCAGTGGACCGCTGCCAGGAGCTTGTGTGGTCCGAGTGTTCCAGGATTCAGGAAGCAAAGCAGGCCAGGAAAGGGCACACACGCTACCAGAGTGTTATAAATCGATGGGCTGTCTGCAAGCCCCGTGGACGGGCTTCCTCGCCACCTCCGCAGACATGTTAAAACGTCTTTCCCCCCCTCCCCGTTTTTGTCAGAAAAAAAGGAAAAGACAGATAAGATCAATTGTTTTGATATGAGGATGGTATGTCCTTTGACTCTGGAGCTTTCTGGCACACTCGCCAGAGCAAGCTTTTTAAATTGCTCTGGCACCTTCGGATGGACCACATGGGAAACTGGTCTGACAGCCTGAGGATTAGATGGATCTATTTTCTCTTTTTGCCCCCCACCCACCCCCAGCTGCTGTTCAGCCTGGCCTTATTTGTGCTTCTCACATTGTAAACCGAGTTTACTCTGAAAGAGCCTCAGCTGTCTGTCCTCTGTTTATACATAAACCATAAAAATATTATTCCCTGTACACTGAAAACACAGCTTAGAAAGGTACATAACCTTAAAAAACATAAAAACATAAAAACCAGGAAAAATGTTTGGTTGGGCCTACAAAGCCTCATAAGGGCCAACCAAACACTTTCCCTGGGATACAAACTTTTCAAGGAAAAGTTCACAATCTATTTACATACACATGTTGGATACCATTTATAAAGCAAACAACCACTCTTTGTACAGTGAATGAACCTAGCTGGCCTTTAAATGAGGGTACATCTATCAAATGTTTTTCACCGCCAGTACAGCTTTGGTATGTACAGTAAGCAAACTGCACAAATGGATAATATGAGGATATTGATACTGGTGTTCCACTATTGTGCAATTCTCTGCTCACCTGAAACACATTATTTGGTGCCAAACAACGACAGAGGGACTTAACTTTGCCTATCTGTGCCAACCCTCTGTAAAGTCAGCAGTTTGTACTGGGGCAACACAAGGTGCACTAGACCCGACTGTCAGGGCCTGTCGAGCTGGAAAAAGCTGTCATCTACATAAAACTCCCTCTGTGCTATTTCCAACAACAACAACAATGGCTTTGACTTTCATGGAGACACAGAAATTTCTGCACAGAAATTCGAGTCCATGCTCTCCTGAGAAAGCAGAGAGAAAATAAAGCGGAGATTTCGGTTTGTTATGGAGAGAATTCCCATGTTGTGTTGCTCTCTGTCCTTGGAGTACAGAAAAATTGGAAAGCTCTTGCAGATATGCCTTCATCAATCACTCCTGGCCATGCCTGGCACCTGTCAAGACTTGCACGAAATGCATGAAACAGAAAGCTGCTTTGCAAGTGCTGTACATGTCCAATGATAAGAAATCGGCTTTATATTTACCTTACACTCCAAGAATGTGGCCACAAACATTAGCAAACAATCTATGCCCCATTTCTGTAGACAAACTGAAACAATTACATCTCAATATTTTAAAAAGGTAAAACCTGTTATGCAATTTCACTGCTGCATCAAAAAGACCAAACTTCAGACCAAACACTCTTTAGAGAATGAACGGTGGTGGAAAATAATATAGCTATGCTTTTTGGTGCATTTCTAATGAAATTTGTCACATGTATTTTAAGACTTTACACTAACAGAAAGTATGACCAACGACGGATCCTTCTAGCTCTGCAAAAAATATTAGAATGTGTGCTATTGACTTCTAATCCCAGTTAAAACATGTCCATTCAACGGTGACAAAGAGATAGAAGAGTAAGACAGAGAAAAGGGGGGGGAGGGAGAGGGAGGGAGGGAGAGAGAGAGAGAGAGAGAGAGAATGAGAGAGAAGGAGAATGAGGCTCTGAGTTAAGCAGAGTGATGTGCAGACAGATGGGCGAGGTTTTAAAAGGCCGGACAGGCTAAAGTTTTATGAGAATCCTGCTTGAGACAAAAGCACTTTTCCAGTTCTCTGCAGTACAGTGAATATTTAGCACATAGCACCTCGTTAAAAGTCTTAACGGCTTTGGCATGTCGCGTTCTTTTCTCGGTTGTCATCCCCCCCCCAGCAAAGAGGACATGCCCCCCCATATCTGGATTTTCTCACCGTGGTTGAACCCAGTAGACGACTCTGGGGTGGAATCGCCCAGCCAACATTCCACAGAACGTTATGAAATTGATTCCATGTGGCTCATGTGTTCTGCAGTATATCGACAGGCAGACTGACGTGCGCAACAATGTCATGTATTGTGTAATACTCTTCTTGAGAGAGGTGATGGCACTGAGTTTTTCTGAGAGGTGAATCCAAAAATTGGGGTGATAAGGTATTGGTACATATAAAAACCTTACAGGCAGATAGACAGACATAGGGACAATAATGAATATTGGATTTCTTTTACAGTGTCCATTTATATTGCTGGAGAGTTGTCCAAGAGAAGTGCCCAGCACAAGGTAAAGGACTGGAACCTGCAACCTTTGGACGCCTAAAACTGCAAATGTAACTGTAGCAAACTCTCATCCATTTTCACATTTCTTGAAGGAATTATATCTAAGACGCAGCTGATATGTGCCGAATACTAAATGCAGGCATGGTATACTGAATACTAAGCAATCATAAATGACAAGATCGTGTACATGCATATACAGCAATGCAAATCTATCCTGCTCTTTCTCATGTCTTATTTCATAAAACCAGACTTGTGAAAACGTAAACATGTCCTGCTGTATTCTATTAAATTGGAAAAATTGTCACCTGTCCACTGTAACCCCCAACACATACTGTACCCCCACTCTCTGCCACTCTTATAAACCTAACAACAACACAAGACATTCCTCATGCATTGGTGGGGAGGGAATTGATTAAAAAACAAACATCAAAAGTCATGCAGAAAATCTGCGATCTTAAAGTCAAATACAAAATCCCCCTTCTAAAACATCTGCTGTTGTGCCATAATAGTTGCCACGTGTGTAAAAAAAAAATGCCTCCATAATTATTATTAGCAATTAGGCGTGTCTTTGAGGAAGCAGATATGAAAGGTTCTGCTCATGTCTGAGGAAAAGTACTGCGCCACAAACTTGTGTATCTGTAATTCCACTTCATGCCCTTACCAAGTGCCCCACACTGACTCTTAGGCCTGCTGCCTCACCTGTCCTGGGAGGACAAAGGCTGATTGCTTCTCCTGCCCTCCCCACATCAGCAGCCCAAACTGCACCATACTGTGGAGAGAAATGACGGTGCTTCTGCTTTTGTGCTGCACTGTTTACATGCTTGTAAATGTAGCGAAGGCGGTGTAGAGCTCCTGCTAAAGTCAACAAAGTCTGCACTCTCTCTCGAACGGAGAAACTCTCCCTCGTAAAAAAAGCTATAAATAGGCTGCCGAAACCTGGCTTCTATCTGTTTTATTTGTTGGGAAAAACAACTCTGTTTTCAGTCTGATTCACAACGCCTACAGGTGATTTCAGGGGGTGCAGACAGGGCAATTAAGTCTGCGGTATGCTGCCGTGATGTAACTCAAATTACAATGCGAAAAGCAAGGGACGGACTAACATAAAAACATCTCTTTTTCTTTGATCTATTTTCCAGGGAGAGTACAGAAGTGACCACAGTACACCATGAAGACACCATGGACACAGTGGAGCTAGGTTTTCATGAAGGCCTTTTCACAGTGCCTACAAACTTACCATGACTACCATGCAAGGTAATCATTTGTTACGATGCTTCTGTTGTAGAGTAAAAAGTAAAAGTGCACTTTACTGTAATAATACCTTTTGGTAATAATGCGATAATATTTCCCGGTAATAGTGCCTTGCACCACCCAAACCTTGTATCTATCCTCTCCTATCCTGGCTAATTTACTGCATAAGGCCTGTTAATTCTCAAACCATCATTTTCAGTAAACTCTCTTTTATTTAGTGGTCACAGGGGATGAAACAGGCACTGCCCAAGGTGAAGCAAAAGGCAACATCTCGACAATGACAACAACTAATAATCAATTAGTGGAACAAACCGTGCCATGCTGAAAATGGATTTGGTAAAGGGAGAGAACCCCACCTCTGTTTTGTTGGCTGACTACACCGTGAAGTCAGAAGATGCTTTGGAGTGCGGGTGTTTAATGTTGACTATTTATTTACTTTTAAGCACCTGAAATGTTTGCAAGATGAAGTGCATCACTTGCATCCGTCAAACTCCTCTCCTGAAAAGTCGAACCACAAAAGTGACACAAAGCACACATGAAATAGAAATCAAATAATAAATAAAGCTTGTTGGTCCAGGTATGGGGTGTAATAATGTGACAGTGAGGCTTTTAACCGGCAGGTTTCAGGGTTAAATCCTAAATGTGACACTCCTGCTCCTATAATACTGACGACACAGTTACCTCTACGTCCTCAGGAGTTTTAAATTTTTACTTGTGGAAAAGTCACTCACGAGTCATTCACGAAAAGCACGCTCTGTTGCAACTCTCACCCTGTGCAGTATTATGTCACTCAGGGGTTTACCTTCACTTGTGGAATGTGACCCGGCTGCTGCTTAACTCTCAGAGTAGAGCATCTGGCTTCACAGAACCTGTCTTTCAAATGCAGCCATAATAATAACATAGAACCACCTATAAATGTCTTGGTTTAACCAACCCCTCCCACTCTATTAGTCTGAATTACTTTTAATAATCGCTATCACACCCTCAACAAAACTGGCTTCACCCACTAATGACACCTATAACACACACACACACACACACACACACACACGCAAATACATACACACACACAGACATACACACACACAGAAACACACATGCATGGGTATGTGTGCTCGCACACACACACACGCACACGCACACGCACACGCACACACACACACACACACACACACACACACACCCAGAGCCCTCATCACAACTGGCACACAAGGATTGATTCAATTGATTGATTGATATTATTACATAATTCAGGGATTTTCACAGGAACCATAGAAACTGGGATTAACCCAAGAATAGGGTTTACTACAGAAATCAGGGATTATCACAGAAACTAAGGATTGCCATGGTAAATCGGGTATATTGCAGAATTCAGGGATTACCACGTAAACTAGCAAATGCCACAGAATGCAGGGATTCTGATAAAAACCATTATCAGATAAACTGGGATTACCAGATAAACTGTAGACTATCACGGAGAATAGAGATTATCACATCAGATAGCCATGTCAGACACAAAAGGAACCTGGAGAGGAGCAGCAAGGTGGTTACTGTAAACACAGGTATTCCTCCGGAATAACAGAGGGTTTCAACACTCTCACAGTAAAAACACCATGCGTGTGTACTAAACATGCACCTGTTGTTTTTTGATTCATCTAAAACTGCTGGCTTTGATTGCTAACATTGTCAATGCCAACTGCAGAGCTACAACAAAAGAAAAATATCATAATGAAAACATGTCCCTAAATCCCACTGACATACAGTGACAGAGTGAAGATCAGCAAAACAAAGGTAACATTACACCTGAGGACGAAGCCTTACAATAATTTTCACATCATCACCTGTTAACTGTCTCTGACCCTTTATAAGACAATGATTTTCAGTTATAATTATAAACAGTTACAAAGCATTGACTCCTTATTACCTATATCTAATAACCTCCTCCTGTTTATTGAATGTGATCAAGCTCTCCAAAATATATATGTAGATATAACAAATTTCCATACAGGCAGTTAATGGGTCAATTAATAGCCAATGAAGGCATACACAACCCAGAGGTACAGCCCTGATTCAAGTGAATGTTGAATGCTCAAAAAAACAGGCTGGTCTCACAGAACTTCTCTTTCAAATGCAGTAGCAATGTCTATTAGTCTAACAAACCCCTCCCCCACTATTAATCCAAATTATTTTTAATAGCCGCCATCACACCTCCAACACAACGAGTGCTGCCAACTAATGACCTCCATTATAAAACAGACATACACATATACTAACACATATTCACACTCAGAATTATTGACAGACAGAACATGTCTGGTGCACTTGAGCAGGACAGCTCTGGCCATTTTAATATGGCAGGTATTAAATGAAGATAATTGCATGGGTTGCAATGGTGCTGTATATTTGGTCTTCATCTGCAAAGAGGACACAGTGCGTAGAGTGGAGAGTGTGTTCCCTGGGAAGTGCGCAGGGCAGACAGCGTGTTTCCTGGGAGAGGTGTGCACAGAGCCTGTCTGTTCGGAGACTCTCAATGAACAACACGTGTGTTTTTCTCTCCCAGAGAGCCTAGGGGGGTTTATCTCTGGTCCTTTAGGAATCAAATGATGCCCAGCAGGCCACCTAAAACATAAATACGTTGGTAATGGATTTCCTGTAGGGGAAATTATGGCAGTTCAGCCGGTGCTAAGTGTGTCAGAAGTACATTGAAAATAAATACTGAAAAGTACTGAGAACCAAAGGCTTTTGCCATGTCAGGAGAAAAAGGGTCCACTTTAACAGGAACATAAAGGATCAGTGTGAGCCAATAAGCTCTTGAATATATGGTGCATCTGAAGGTTTAAATGGCTGTAATGGCATACTTTACGTTTAATTTCCATATGGAATTTTTAGATGTTCTGGAGCTGAAAAAGTGTTGAAAGTATCAATTTTGTCAAATATAACACACTTATAAAAAGCCAAATCTCTGTCTCGTGTCCTGGCGTCTGAGAGAATGGTGTTCTCGCTCTAAGATTCCGCCTTCTCCTCGGCTCCGCGGGCCTCCTAATTACTCGCAATCTTTCGGGCCAAATTGGACCTTAATTACCTACAAGACCGGAGTTTTGTAAATGAGGGCCTTCAAGTGACAAAAGCAGGGGTGTGAGACGGCAGAGGCTCTGAAGCTTTACCGTAATTTGCGCCAGCTCGGTGTCGAGTGTTAATTCAGCCCAGATCACAGACTCCCTGACCCCCCGCCTGGCTCCGAGCTCACCGGAGGGAGCATGAGTGGAACCATTCAGGTAGCTCTGGAGACCAAATCGCACACTGGGTTTCACTGTCCCTGTCAGACCTGCACACTTCAGCGCAGTGCTGCCTTTGCTTTGAGAGCGCTTGAAAAAATGTTTTCCCCACACTTTTTTTTTTTGGTGTTCATCGATCGTTGGTGATCCGTGGTGAAAAGTGACGAAATGCACGTTGCACATTCAAGAGTGGATGCTTCTGTTTTCACTCCTTATTTTTAACTTCTTCGTATGAGTTATGTCTTGATTTCAAAAATTTCTAAATAAATATCTGTATGTGGGCTCCCTGTGTTAAAGAGTGGAATGCGTAAACAGGCAGTAGCGGCCTTACATCAGAATCATAGGACGTTGCACAACACAGATGCTTCTGCCTTTGTCATTTCCTGCTTGGCCACTTGCCAGTCTCTGAGCAAGGGTGGGGGGGTTGGGGGAGAAACAGAGAGAAAGAGAGAGAGGGAGAGGGAGAAAGGAAGAGAGAAAAGTTGGAGAGATGGAGCCCTCCTTCTTACCCACTTCACTTCCAATTACTGTCATTTTTGGGCGTGATTTTTTTTTTTCTTTAGGTCCAGATTCATAACTGCATCCCGAAACTGACACCTGCACGCGAGTCGTGTCACAGGAGAGGAGTGTGGAAATGTGGTGGACCAGTAATAACCCGCAGCGTAGCCCACATGGGAACGCCAGAACATACATGCTGCTGTATTCCTGGGGTTTACTCGTCCAGGCGGGGAGAGGCGCGGAGCTGCACACTGAAAGGACAGGGGCAGCCGTGTGGGGCAGTGTTTTGGGAGTAGGGCTTTTAAATGGAGTGTTACAGACCTGGTTACAGACCTGCGTCCTGCGTGGGGTACTACTGGTATACCCTTGAGCAAGGCATGTAACCTGAACTGCTTCAGTAAACATCCAATCTATCAAATTTTTACTTAATATAGAGCCCTCAACAACAGGGACTGTAAAGCGAAGCAAAACTACAACAGATACAGCATGAAAAGGAATGGAGGGGGAGAGGAACCTCGATACAGATCACCTTGAGTGACGGTATTTAAAACAGTAAGATCAAAACCATATTTCAGCTGTGCTGGTGTGTAAATATATATATATATATATATATACACACACATATAAAAAATAAAAACTAGATGTCTTTTCATGATAGCTTGCTAATACTGAAAACAGGACAGCAACCCACAGAAACCCCCTCAGGTTTGGGTAAATTCGCTAAATTTGAGGAAAACGTGGCCCTAATATAGGCGGTAAGAGCAAACACATCTCCCGTGAATCATGCTAAGCCAAACAAAGACTAAGACATAACAGATGCAAACAAATCATGGTGTTATCTCTTCTTTACGCCAGAAACACAAGAATATCCACAGATCAAAGGTCATCCAGCCAAACAAACAAAATATCAGCTGTGTACGTCTTCCTGGATGTGGGAGTCTACTTAGTAAATCACAACATAGTCATTTTTCGTATATGCAATGTAAACATATAGCCAAATGATAAGACACTAAGAACCCAGATTTAGAAGCAATGGAGTACATGCACCAAATTGCCCCATATCTTCCCATCAAAATCATTATGTACTGCCACTGAAATGGAGCTGAAGGAAGCAAAAACAGTTATGTGTGCCCCATGCTCACGCAACAATGAGAATGCAAATGAATATCATCCTTGTTTACTTCATTTATGATCATTCATTTCAGTTCAATCAGCGACACGTTATACTCAGATGTACCAGTAGTTTTTCCTCGTGTGGCACAATCCACCTACTTAAGACCAGACATGGCCAAGGGTTAGATCTGGTTACATAGGGCAACTGTTCTTTAATTACATGCAGTTCGGAAACACTGGATTTTGGTCAGTGTCTGGTGGCAGTCTTTGCAAACGCTCTTCGGAAAATACAAAAGCAAACTTAAAAACTCCTGGTATACAATTTTTACGCATTGCAAGACAATTGCATCTGCAGTTCTTTCAGGCTTTGAGTCATGATCAAATTTGATGCACGTGCCCTGGTGTGGCTAGAGAGCAAACAGTGAGTGTAAATTTTAAAGGTGTCTATTTTAACATACGGTAGGACTAAAAGACCAGCTACCGCCCACCCCTAGCCCCAAACACACACACACACACACACACACACACACACACACACACACACACACACACACACACACAAAAACTTTTATGTTTCAGTGTTTGGTAGTCATCTGTTGGAATTTCTTTTAAAAGGAGGTTTCAGAAAACAGGCAGAGTAACAGGAAGTGAGTCAGATCAAAGGCCGGGCACATCAGGGGTGCCACAGGGTACTTTTAATCCAGTAATGAGTGATGATCTTGCACTGGTATGAAGAGGCTCCAGCCTTCTCGTGCCAGATGTGTTTATTGAGAGGGGAAGGAGTTGTTTGCGATGTGATAGCATTGATTTTGGTGCCAAAGAAAAGGGGGACAAAAATATTTTTATGAATAAAAAGTCTCCAGGAACAGCTGCTCGCCAGATTGGCTGGCATCGTCGGATATTGTAAAGTCGTTTTTTTTTTTTTTAGTTTTTATATACGCTCCATTAAAATGAGCTGATGTTAGCTGTACGCTACTCGAGGTAACCTTGGAGCAATATGTTCCCTGGTCAGTCCATTGGAGGCTTTCCAGCTTCTGGGGGAGTATAACATGGTGCAGGAGAATGCTTCCATGATGAAAATGAAATAAAAATTTCTTAGAATGTTTAAATGTTAATTTGAATTTCATAAGAAACTTTTGCTCTGAACCCAAAATAGTGTACTCCACTATTGTATTTGGCTGCTGAATACCAGAGGAAACAAATTTGATTTTGTCTTAATATTTCATTGTATTCAGAATAAGCTGCTTGTTGACAAAAACACGGCTGTCTGCATCAAATTGGACACAGGCAAACAAAATAGGAGAAGGGGAATGTTTTGAAAATAAATGCCTGCCTTAGTCTTATTTTTAAACGGGTGCATTTTGGTGTTTATTTTTCCAGTATGTTACACAAAAAATGCAATACTAATGTAAAAAAGAAACCTATAAACAATAACAAAGGCAGCTATGAAAATGGACGTGGCATGCTGTCAGCAAGTTTCAGGTTGAACACGTAAACACTCTCTCATACTTTATGGTGATACGGTCTTCGTTCGGCTTTCAGCCACATAAAAGTCTTCCATTGCAGCCTGTGTGTATTTGTTGCCTCTGGGCACTAGAATGAACATTGGCAAGGCCTGCATTTACCTCCTGTCGTTTCTGCTCAACTGTTTCACAAAGTACCCATCAAGTCTCGGGGAAAGCCTGGGTGGGTCTGTGGTATTTAAGGCCGAAAAACACACCATCTGCACATGATATCTCTTAAACCTTCTTTATTTTTGCGGTCCACCATGTTGGGTTCAGTTAACGTTCTCCAGAGCTTAGAGGGTTTTGTTTGTATGTGTGTTTTCTGTCGTTATTTTTGGACCAAGTTTAAGCAAAGGACAAAGCTTTGACGCCGGCTCAGAACTTTATGAAAAACAACGTCTAACTGTAGACTTGCATTATGGAAAAATAACAGAAACATGCTGAATAAAACAGATAAAAGTCTCTTTTCAAGAGCATGTGCTAGGCTGATATACCATGGTCTTCTTAAGAACCTCTTTCACATTCAACTTTCACCTTCTCAAAAGTCAACTGAAAATGCTAAAAATCATTAGATATCAAAGCCTAGGGTTGTAGACTAAAATGATTTCAAAATTACCGAAGCGCTAAAATCTCATTATGAAATCCAAATTAAAAGCTAAGGATGAACATTAAAAAGTTACCAGGAATTACACGGGATCACAAGGGTTGGTGGGTGCTGTGACATTCTGATGGATAACTAGATGAAAAAATAGCATAATGTTGAAATGTCCGGCCTGATCTTTAACCCCAAACATATCTAAAATCTAAATTCTAATATTTCCACCAGCTTCAGCCAGTCAGCTAGTGCTGCAGTTTCATATATGGTCTCTATTGTTTGAGTGCAGCTTCATTTTTTCAGTGAAGCTCTACAGTTTCAGTTAACTGCTACAGTTTACAAGCAGTTCTATGGTTTCAGCGAAGCTCTACGGTTTAAGTGCAGCTCTATGGTTTCAATGAATCTCTCTCTGGTCTCAGTGCAGCTCTGTGGTCTCGATGCGATGCCTGGATTCAATCTATCAATCTAACCACAAAGCACTTTATCCTGAAGGACTGTGGGCAGGTGTTACCTTTTCAGCAACTCGCGCTGCGAAAACGGGTTCAGCACTTGTTTATATTTGTTAATTGAAATCAAAGGCGTTCTGCAGCGCGGCAGGACACAGGCCCAGGGCAGCGTGTCTGTCGGAGGGCAGGGGGCAGTAGCGAGCCGCTCTGGGGTCTGCGGCCTGGCGGGTCGCGTTGGTTCCCCGCACGCGGTGAGGACCCGACGGGAGGCCAGGAAGGTAAACATTTTTTTAAGGCGACTGGCTGAAAGACGTCTGTTTGTGTTCTCCGCTCGCTCTGCGCATCGTCACGACACAATAGGAAGCTTTGTGGATTTCTGCGGCGTCCGCATTTGTTAACGCAAGCAACATAACACAACACATCCTCCTCCTCATCCCTCCACCGCCCCCACCCCTCACTCCCCCCAACTCCAGCCTCCCCCACCCCACACCTCACCCCACCCTCCCAAATATCTGCAGTCCTCCCACACAGGGATTAAGATGCAAGGCTGTGTGCCAACCAGACCGGCATCGATCCTCTACCAGACCGACCCTCCACCAGCGCCCCACAGTGACCTCCCTAATTATTATGATAATACAGGACGGCGATGAATCCGAAGGCTACTCACTTCTTGGCTCTCGTGGTCCATCCACTGTGACCTTTATGGCTCGGTGGTAAGTGGCCACTTGGGGTGGGTTAGTGAATACTGTGATTGTCAAAGTGAAACTCTTGCCTGCAAAACACAGAAAAAAAGGTTGAAACCCCATTAGCCGCCGGCACAATGTGTCACATTCAGAGCTCTCGCGCTCATTTGCATACCTCTTGCTGGTGATGTTCTGGGCTGTGGGTTTTTTCCCCTCCCAAAAGGCAACGGATGAAAAAGAACCAAAGAACAATGCACAATCCAGCTTTCATACAGTTAATGCCCCTGCAATTATCACTTAAAATATGCCCATGAGTGGCTGCCATGCAACTCTGAACACCCACGGCAGTATTTCACTTACGTTGCTCTTTTCCCTCTGCCCGTCAGCCGTGTCCCTCTAGATTCAAATTATTTCACAGATGAAAGTCCCTACAATCTCTGTTAGAAGTTAAACTCACCCTCTCACACTCTGTGCGTTTGCAGAACCTTAATGTGAGGGATTGCCGCACAGGGGGAATCCAGGGCTAATGCCTCATATAAAGATCATTTCGGTCTTTGCCTTGGCTACCCACGACTCCCTCCTTTTTCCACATGCAATATCTGCAATGGTTTTCAGTGATGATAGCCTTTTTTTGCTCTTTTCCAGAGAGTGATACCATGCTGATTGCTCTGCTTTTGGCAACTGGGTGAATGCTGGTGTTTTCATAGGCTTATGTCTGTGCATATCTTGATATATCATACCATATCAATTGATGGATAATGAAATCAGGAAAAAGGAAACCAAAAAAGCCAGAGAAAATTGCAGCTGATACCTTTTCACATGAAACCTTTTCAATGTATAATCACATTTTATTATTATTATTATTATTAATACAAATAATAAAATGTACATCTTGACAGCATTCAAGTCCAGGCTTGACAGATGCCACTCTAGCCAATATGCAAAATGATGATCCTAGTTAGGTGGCTTGCCCGTTCTCATCATTAAACTTCTTACAAGGAAGACCAAAGGCATGGGTGGTACAGGGATTGAACCTGTTTGTGATCAAGCATCAGGCTGAAAAAAACCTATACACATAGAACCAAAGCAGTTATAAACATAGTCAATAATCAGTAAAAAATGTATGCTCTCTTTGCAGTGACATAGTGCCTCAACATGACCCACAAGCTGTGTTGAGTCGCACTAATGCACACAAAGTAACTACCCATCTATTC
This sequence comes from Megalops atlanticus, assembly GCA_019176425.1. NCBI lineage: Eukaryota > Metazoa > Chordata > Actinopteri > Elopiformes > Megalopidae > Megalops > Megalops atlanticus. The sequence continues at coordinate 7,003,899 of CM032892.1, read as the reverse complement.
AATGGCAAAGTGCATTGCAGTTGGACTGCATGTGGGCCATGTTCAAGCTGCTCCACTGATAGCTCCCTAGGGTAAAAATGGTGGGTGGGGAAGCTGTGTTGGCTTCCTCTCTCCCTGTAGAGGGCCATTTTCTGTGTGGGTGAAAGCATTTTAATTATGGCGCAGGGTAATGTGTGCAAACTTTGCCTCCTGGCACACAGGGAGCCATTCTCACAGGCCTGTTTACACAAACACACATACAAATCCCAGGGTATCAATCGAACCATCACACACACACACATACACACATGCACGTGCACACACACACACACACACACATACACACACACACAGTGTATTAATGTGATGGCCAGCTTAAAGCAACAATCTTTATTTGATAAAGCCTCTGGCACTGATCATTGTGCACACTGTTTATGAGAGGAGGGTCAAGACTTTCACATAATTTCAGCAACTTTTTGATTACAATTCACTGTACTTTACAGCTCTGATACCATTCCATTTCAGTGCAGCTGTTTCTTGGCCTGTTGTTTCTGTCTAACAAGTCACAAATTCTGGTGGGAAGTTCATGTAATTGCACCTTCATATTGCAACACTAACACAATTTATCAGTGTTATTACCTCTTTATCTTGAGCGTGACAGTTAGGAGCTTAAAAACAAAACAAACGCTCTATTTGCAAAGACAGGACCCGTCAGACTGTGCTTTTTTTTCCCCTCAGGACCGGGGAGATGGCTGCAGCTTGGCGGATCATGCGGCGGCTCTGAGGAGTGCTGGCCTCAGCGTTATTGGTAATCAGCGAAGAATGCGAACGGTTAGCCTTGTCACGTATGCGCGGCTCCGAGCCGCTGCAGAGGCAGGAAGAGGTGGGCGGAATGAGGGTGAGTCAGTCAGGCTGCCAGCAGCAGCAGCGGCGGCACACAGGGGGCCTGCGGATCAGAGCGCTCGGACCGCACGCACCTCACGGCGACCACGCCGCCAGTCCTCGGGGCCCCCCCGCGCCCTCACAACGAGACGCACAAAAAATGCATCTGGATTCAGTCCTACTGGGCTGAATTCTGCCATCAACCATTCATAACAAACTGTAAGATTGTGATTTTTTTTCCCCCCATTGGGAATGCAACTTTTGTTAGTGTCAGGTCCTGCCAGAGAGACATTAATTTAAGTTCATCATTCAAGATTATGGAAGATACAGAAGCACTAGGTCTGAAGTGTCCGCTGTCAGTCTAAGACATACTGCAGGGGGCGTCTTACTTTAAACATATGTATACTGAGAGGCATAGATAATAAAGGCAGTGCACTTAGGCCCAAGTTCAACTTAACCCCAAGTGCTTTGACTCAATGTTGAGTAATGGTTAATAGCCAAACGCAACAACATAAGTTGAGTGATGCAATAACATAAGCTCAGTGGTCACTGACACACATAAATAAATATATGAGGACAATGCACAAATGGCCTGGGGGTTAAATGAATTCCTGCCTTCACATTAAATTCAGCAGAACAAATTGGTTCTCATACACACATGGCATTTTTATGGGAAGAAAAGTTCAATTAATAACTAACAGCAAGGAACAGATGGGAAATACTTTGTGGATTCTCCAGCTTAGGGTTTCTTGTTCGGTTAATATTTCTGTTTCTGTTCTTGCTGGTGTAAAAACAAACTGCCTGTCTAGGCCCCTGTCTTGTTACTGTACGCCAGGTGTCATTTCGACAGTCCCCCCGATCTTTCAGATGCCCCATTTTCTTGTCTCCCCCGTACCACTTCCTGTGTAATCCTCCCCTGACAGCTCTGAGCAGTGCTCACAGCTCTGAGTCAGTGTGCAGGGCCAGACACCTCTGGCTTGGAATGTGCTGAGTCTGGAACCGGTAGAAGTGCCAGTCATCTGCCAACGCCGGGCCCGGGTAAACACACACTCCGCCCACAGACAGCGTGAGAATGGCATAACGTATCTGTCCCGAGGGGGTTGGCGGATGTGCCGCCTTTTGCAGGATGTTCTTGGGGGAGAGAGGAAAAAAAAATGCAGTGGGCGGTTAATAACTTATTATGGGGGGATATTACGGCCAGACGCTGTATCGCGGAGTTCTAATCTTCACATTCCTCCAGGATTGCAGTGGAGGTTCCCCTTCTTATCGTTCATGAATGGAGGGAGTGGAGTGTCGTGGCAGGGGTAACATCAACGCTGAGAATACCAGACAGAACGAGATGGGCACAACAGACACAGTGTCCGCTTGTGCAAATTGTCCCAAATCAGTTTATCAGCTGCAATGTCTGTGACCTCAGACCCATCTAAACAAACTGCACTCCAGGCCTTTCCTGCTCGCGTTTGGTCCAGTGCGCTACATCGGCTAGTCAGCACCTCCAGCTGGTGTTTTGACCACTGACAGGCAGGGTTCTACTGCAGACTTTCCACCGCTGAGATACGAAGGTTTCAGTGATAACGCAGCCAAACTGACACGTACAGCATCACGCTACTTCGTGCTGATCGGCTGCAAATTTCTCACATGTGAAAAGCAAACAGTCAGAAGAAGGTGGCGAGGTGAAAAAGAATGGTTCCCTCCTCCGCAAACCTACTTGCCAATTGCTGCCAGAACCAGCAGCAGAGCCGTCTTGGCTGACAGCACTGCAGCAACAGGAGGCTGTGTACTCCTCCTGCTTAGCCAGTTTGTATGGAGTCGATCTACTGCCTTTCTGCACTGTAATTGGCCAACATCTCCCTGCACACAGGGAGACAAGTCTGAACTCAGTGTCCTGCCCCACGGGACTGCTGACTCAGTATCAGTCACAGAGAGACGGAGTGGAACAAAGTGTTTCGGCAGGGGGTCAGTTCTCTTTGGACATAAATCAACTCATATCTGTAGAGCCATTGGTCATCAGCTTAGACAAAACACCTGGGAGCATACCTCAATGACTCAGATGTATGTAAATATGCATGCTTCCAGTCAGATGCACATAAATACCTGTGTGTACATGCATACTCCTGCATTGTGCAATTGACTTAATTAGAATAAAATGCATGTGTTGGGTGCATGCAAAATATTTCCTCTAGAGTTTGTTTGTACATGTGGGTGTGTTTTTTGGGAGGGTGTCGTTGTGGAGCGTGAAGAGCCTCTGAGGACCCACCTGAAGGGAGGCATCTTTGACTTTTCATGCTTTTATGCTCTCTCAGGCCTTACTCCTCTCTCCTCATCTGTTCCGCTGTGTCCGGGATTGGGAGTTTTCCTGTGCTTTGGAGCTCAGTAATTCCCCATGCGATTTGAATGCGAGAAATGATGACCCATTTAGGGCGGAATCAGAGTGCGGTAATCATGACTAACTTGATTAACCAGCCGTGCAAGAACATGGTACACTGCAGGATGTCTGATTCACAGCCATAATGCGTGTGCAACGCAGTATATCACCAGCCACAAGGTTAATTACATGCCTTTGAAAATGAAGTGAGTTTCATCATCATGTTAAGGGTCCATTTTACTTGTCTTCTGCATCAGTTAACCATCTGTTTATGTTAAAACATCCTATTTCACCTTTACTGCTCATGGATTCTTAAAGAAGGCCCACACAGCAAGGCCATCTGTATCTCTGTATGTTAGGGTTTATATATAGTATTAACCTATATGTAATGACAAATACATAAAATTTTTATTTGTAAACGCAAATTTTATGTAGTTTAAGTAACACATATGTATAGTCAGAGTACATTAAAATAGGATATGAATGTAGAATTGAGGATGGAAGTGGAGGTACAGAGAACCAAAGAGAAGAATGTGAACAGATCAATGACGAGCACCATACAGAGCAGTGCTGTTCCTAGAACAACGGTGGCATTTGACAGGTATTCAGGTGAAAGAATCCCCAGCCCAGAAGTCAAGTATCCTCATTCCACAGGCTATTTCCTCAAGATATTACCTATTTTGGCAGTGCTGCGGTTACACACAAAGTAAACTCAGGACTGATAATGCTGTGTTAATATAGTCTGTTAACAATCATTCTGAGAGTGACCGTGTGAGTGCTATTACTGGGCATGCCGTATCAGTACCTACAGATTACAGATGCTGGGCACAGCGATGAATTGTGTGGAGTGCTTTGCTTAAAAAGCACACAGAGAGGATTCCTGTATGCTGAAAACACATGTTTAATAAGTACCTAAGGTGGTACCGGAAAAATATCCAATATTGATTAGATTCTGGTGGGCATAGCAAGCATTAATATATCTACTCTCATGATGTTTTTCTAGAAAACTGCAAAAACTTTCCAGTTTCATTTAAATTTATGTGAAATGATTATATTGTAAAGTGAGTCTAGCCCTCGGTCAGCTGTGAAGCAATAATGCTGATCATATTCACAATAAAACTGACTGATCAAGAAAGCTTCATGTGCCTTCACGCCTACAATGAACTTCTTTTAAAAACCCAGGTTGCAAACTAATTCATTGTCATCCCAGTAATTAAGTACTTAGAAGAAATCCAGGGTTTAACAATGGCTGTATTTTAAAGGTATCCTGCACAAACATCACAAGATCAGCCATGAGCCCTGTGACTGGAGAGGGACTGTGTACACTAAATAAGTGATGTGATTTGCACAAATCAACCATGTTTGCTTAAGCACGACCATGGTTTGATTTGACAGAGCGAGTTGATATAACCACAATGTAGGCAAGGCTTAACTTTAAACAACAAATTTAACAAAATGCTACCTTTTTTAAACAACTTACAAGTTGTACTGAATGTAAATTTTTCATGCAAATTATGAAAATGTTGCACGATTATGAACTCAAAGTCAAAGCCAACACAGGTTGGGCTAAACAAACAAAAATTGAATGATGGGGGTGAAAGTCAGATGAAGTTAATTTAATGCATATGTTTTTACAGATATGGAAATAAATCACACTCATTTCTCAGAAGTGTATGACTGCTGAGAAATAAATTGCATTGCTAATTAATGTACTGCATGCCATCTTTTAATTCATTAGCATGACAAGGGTGCAGGTCTTAGGTAGGTAGGTTTTAGTTGTTCATTTCACCTGAAATCTCTAATGTGTATGGGGTTACTACACTTGAGAGAGAAGCATATGAACTCCATTGAACCCTTAAAAGTCACATGCATTCAGAAATGCAGTCCAAATTCAATCACACTCTACATGAAACCATTGTACCTGCATACTTACACATGTAAGAACTACATTTGTACTGTGTAGATACATACACAATTACATTAATTGTTGAGGGTGTTATGAATGGTAGTCACTGTGTAACAAGGTGTACTTACATAGTACTTACAAGATCGTGCTTTCATATGTAATTACACAAATGCAAAGTCCACCACAAGAATTCACCAGAAGAATTCACAACAAAACTTCTCAATCAATGTTGCTTATCTATATTTTCAATGGGAGAGTTTTTTTATGCTATAGTCAATTGTACATTTACCTTACCTTCCAAAACATATCTATGGGTATCAATACCATCTCCTGTTCAGTTGATGGGGTGGGGTGAAATTCATTCACATGACCAAAACATTTCATAAAGCCTTCAATAAAAATCCTGGAGTAATCCCAGTGTTATTGTTCTTTCTTTCCCTTCCTTAAGAACGATAAAATTGAAGAATTTATTACTTTCATGTAAAGTCTTTCTGCAATGCATCAAAACCCAGGGAAAGTGTGTGTTTAAATTTCAGAAGCATTTATCAGTCTTTTTTAGGGGCCCTTTACTTTGTGTTTGGTGTGTCCACCTAAACACTTTGCTCAGGGGTTCACTTGAAAGTACTGCTTAACTTTTTCAAAAACTTTTCAAATTAATATTAATTTCAGTGGCAAATCTGATTTATATGTTAAATTGTCATTGCTAAGGTAAACTACTAACAATGTTTTGCGAGAACAGCAGTTGGAGACCCTTTCAGTGTTGATTTAACCTGATTCAAAATGGACGCAATATGCCGGACTCACCTCTTCCACTGCGGCCCACAAACCTCAGGTCGTTGAAGCGGGCCACCTGATTCTTCATGACGCCGGAGGCGTTTCGAAGCTCTGCCGAGTAGTTCTCGTCATTTCCCGCCATCACCGTGACCACGGTCCCATCCGGGACCTCACCGAGGGCGACCACCTGCACACGGAGGAGCACGGAGTCAGAAACTGCAACATCCATCTAACCACAACACGTACACTCTCTTTGGCCTTTGTTTAAAAGGAGTGCACTTTCAGGTCTGAATGACTTATTCTTTGATAAAAAAGGACGGTTCAATGTTTCCGTAACTTTATAATGCAAATGCTTTGTGTGTAGGGAAACGTGCCTTTGAATCAGAAGATAATAGGTTTGAATCCCAGATATAGTGCTGCACCCATGAGCAGTGTACTAACTCTGAGTTGCTTCAATAAATATCTGCATTTATAAATCATTAATACATAAAATGCATGTAAGGGTTGTTGATGAATAGATCTATAATGGAAAAAATAAAAGTAGGAATGCAAAGTTATAAGCATACAACAGTCATACATACATTTATGGGAGTAGGAAGAGCTGAATAAGCTTGATCATAATAAATTTGCCTTGTCTATTTAAAAATGCATCATTTCACTTATACGCAATGAAATTATAATATTTACTATATTAGTATGCAAACGCGCGCACACACAATATCCTTTTGGGTGATCTATCCAGATATTAAATTCCGCATATCCTTAATTAAATAATTCTCAATCCAATAAACAGGTTTACTATATATCTCTGTCCATAACCGACACTAGAGGCCCTTGCCAAAAATGTGGATAAAAACAATTACCTACTTACCAGCTCCTCTTTAAAAAATTGTGCATTGTTTTGACACCAGCGTTACGTAAATTTGAATACCAGTTCAATAAAATTTATTTTGCTATCGTGGGTATAACTGATAAGGTTTGCACATTCTTCATATCCACCCTTTATAGTTGTTTTTAAATATTGTTAAATAACGGCTTATTGTGGAAGCATGGGAGATACAAGGATATATGACGCACATTAACGCTGCGTTGACACGTAAGTTATATTCCATTAGTCTCATATTTGTATTACCTATCGGTTTCTGCAGACAGCAAACCCAGTCATTGTACTTTCTTACATTTCGTGCAGTCAAAACAACTGGCACACTTCAGCCTGCATTTTAGCAACCTTTAAATAACAGCAAAAACCCCCTTATAATCTGTTGTCTATAATAATGCTCTTAGTTACAAAGTCGGCCCGATTTTGTGAACATGTTGGTCGAAACTCTGACTTCTAATTTTAAACCATGAAGTCACTGTAATGTTTCTAACAGCTCAGCACTTTCAGCAAATGTTCAAGCGTGGATGGAATCAAATAAAATTATACTGGTGGCTCTGTAGAACAGGAAGTAGACATTAATAAACGTGAGGGTGGACAATCACCGTGCTGTTCTGCAAATCACAATGAATACAATGTAAGAAAAGATTTTTTCAAGAGCACAAGGAATTATTCCCAAATGTATTATATTTCAGATCACTGTCCAACATTCATATTAAATTAATACACTACGCACTTTGAGTTCATGTAGATTGAATGTTATACTTTGAGAAACTACCTTCAAAACACCCCACGCATATCCTAAATACTTGTCGACAGTAAAAACGCTATTCAGTTACGTTAATCATATTGATATAAGAAAAACGAAAACATGTTGAGTAAGTTAAGCAATATTGTTTTTTTGAAATCTCCCAACTGGCCCTGCAAAGTGCGATAGTGCACGCGCTTGAGAACCACTCCAATCGCATGTTCCATGAAAAGCATTAAATTACACAGTCTATGTATTCGTCACGTAATGCTTGAACTTACTTTCTCCCCCAAAGAGCAAAAATGTGATACGATTGTTTACGGGGTCTGTTATCGGAAGAGTAAATTTATTCTGGATTCCGGATTGACCAAATCTGCAGCCTATAATTTATCTTTTCTTCTGTCAACACAAGGGAATAAAATGAGACAAAAAGAAGCGTGGAAAAAAACCACGAGAAATTTGCGCAGTGCATCAAATCAATATCTGGATATTTTAAGTTATGAATATATAAAATGGCCTTGCTAATTGTTGACATGATTCCTTATTGATTGATAATAGTCGTGTCAGTGTTACTATGGCTATTCAAATCATTGCTTACCTCATACCAAACAGTTATGTGGCTTTTCAACAGCTCTGCATATGATTTTACCGATACACAAAATAAGTCACGACCAGTAATAAACCTGTCAAATCAATTTGCTCCATTTTGAAGCATAACACTTAACGCAATTACTGTAATAAACATGAGACTCTTACTTGAAAGGGTCACAATTTACATGAAAATCTTCTTATCAAAATAATATTTAGAGATAACAAAAACAGATGTTCAGATGGCACGGCGACTACTCGAGGATATCTAGCCTACATCAGGAATTTCTGGTGTATGCCTAGCAGAAATAAATGTATAACGTTTGCAATTGAAATTGTTATCAATCACTGGAAACATGAAAAGACTAAGATACAACAAAAAGAGCGTCGTTATCCCTCCCTCCTCCATACTATGATAATTGTGTCCTTCCATAATTAACAGGTAAATCGAGATGCTTATTTGCATGGCAATAACATTGTTTTTACCATTAGCTCATGCCTGGCAATTATTTGCGTTGAATGCGAGTGTTGCTATGTATAGCGTGTCTCTCTCAGATTTCAGGTGTCCCCAACGTCGCGATAAGCCTGTGCGGTGGCATTTCTATTTATATACGCTGACTAAGGCTGTCGCTACCTGCATTCAGGCTAATTGTTTATCTTCTTCAAAGCGTAGCACTTTATGTGGTGACTTCAGTTACATTAGCTACTCATGTGTCATGTGGCAAAAAAATTAAAAGGCTATAAGCAACTTCACCAGAAGTGTACGCTGTAAGATGTCAACTGTGTAATTTATAATGTGACTTATTTCGAACGCCAAAAAACTATGGTCCTCCACCAAAGAAATCTTCCTAATCAGACGAGAACTGATAGACAAGCAATCTATACAAAGACAGCAGTTCAACTGACATTTCCCCTAAAAAATAGTCTATCGTGCATAATAAAAACGCAGTGAACAAAATCATCGAATGGGTCATACGAAAGGTAAATAAGTATATCTTACCTTGAAAGCGACGGGTAGAGTTTTATTACACCTCCAGTGAGACGGCAGGATTGAGCAAAGGAAATTCGGGCTGTCAGTCCGGACAAGTTCAGCAGGGTGATCAGCGATGATTTCCACCATGGTGCGATTCTCGTGCGGCCGGAGTCTCGGCACAGCTGCATCTTGCTGTCCCGTCGCAGTGTTCACATCGTTCATCTTCCCCGCGACCGGTTGTAGACTACTGGACGGGGGACTGAACCTCCGACTCGTGCTGGGATCTACGGGAATGCGCATCACAGAACTCTGTTTTAGCAAAGGTAAGGCGAATGAAATAGACTTTTCCGAAAAAAAAGAAACCTCCTTTCTTGAAAGATAAAACCCGGTCTTCTCTGAGGATACAAATGTAAGCTGCACTGGTAACAAAATTAAAGATCTGAACAGCGCAACGATTGGAGAATGGCTATATCCTCTATGGTGTTCTCAGAAACAGACGCGTTTACACTGACTACCGTAGTCTTCCTCTTAGTGAGGCAGCTGTAAGGACAACGCAAAAAATTCAAAGCTAAAATAGATGTACGCCTAAAACGACCGAAAATTCCCGTTGTGAATATCTCAAAACATTTCCAGACAAATTTCTTTTTCATTGAATTCGAGAGCTTCCTTATCCAAAATGAAATCAGTCTGGCAAATTAATGTCTGACGCGTGTAGATCCACTGAAGGAGTCATTTCAGTTTTCTTTTGGTTTTTAAGCTTTTACGCACAAATGTCTTTATGCACAGCTGAAATCCCACACACAGCAAGTGTGTTATAAAACTCGAATGATGAAATAATAAGCAATCTGCCAAGAGACAAACTCTTATTCGGTTAACAGTCTCATAAACGTGATACTGCCTAATTTAACAATACTTTACAGAAAAAAAGTCTAAAACATGTCTGAAAGGAAGACGAAAGTAAAATGTAAAAGCCTTGTCGACAATTTCAGTGTTTGTTTCTCCCTTTTTTCTTTCATCGTAAATACGGCATATTGTTTCCGTCGCTCTTAAAACACCCTTTGAAAATCCTCTCTCCAAATTAATAATTCGCTTTTGTATAGGGTTAAAAAGTTCGTCGATCCAAAAAAAGTCGCGGTCGGTAAGATGAAGGAGCCGGAAAAAAGCCACAATTTTTTGTGTCCTAAAATGTGGTCAGACTTTGGAGGAAGGGATTTCTAGTGCTCAGGTTTTTGTGGTTTATATACAGTACTAGCAAGGCAATCATTATGCTGATGAGACACAAGCACGTGGTGTCTGAAGCCAGCTATCATAGTGCGTTCAAAATAAATAAATTAATGCTGCCTGGGGGAGCGGTCTGATCAAATCGTTCTCGTTAGATTATCGATGGCTGTGACCCTTTACGTAGAGTCGAAATGATATGTCCCCGAAACTCTAAAACGTACGTTGAAAAAAAAGAAGCTTTCCCTCCTTCCGTCTGAAACGCACTCTTGAATGAATGAAACGCAACCTCACCAATATGACGGAATAATTGTACGACATTACTGAAAATGAAAGCAGGCGTCTGAACTTTATTGAACATTATTTACATACCTAGTTGTTAAAAGGAGCATCGATCCTCCTCCATGGACATTCGAATCTTGCTCAGAAGTGCTAGCACATATGTTTAAACTATGTGTCATTATTGCACAAAAAGCCTACTTCCACCATCTGAGAACTACACAGGCCTGTTTGTATTAAAGGGAGTGACATACAACGGGATATCAAAGAATAAGAAGAGGAAATGCCGAATACTGTCGTTTAACTGCCGTATTTGTATTGTTTGATGCGATTAATACCGGGGATTACGACTTCGCGCAATTCGCTCGCTTAAAGTGCCCTGTAACTGGAAGAGAAACTTATAAATAATAAACTGGCGAAGAATTCGAGGCGAAATGAATGACTCACTTCCCCCCAGTCTGACTCAGGTTTATCTGAGAAAGAGACTTTCGTTGGTAGGTGAGAGAGCTGTTCCTCTCAGCCTATTGAAACTTGTTGCACCATGTGGCTGCGTTTCGAGACAAAATGATTAAGAAAACTCTGAATATTCAAATAGAAAACACAACATTCACTTATATAGATTAAAATAATCTTGTGTAACACTGTCATTTTTCGATTTGCAAGAATATTATTTGGTAACCTTATCCCCTTTAATGAAAAAGAAGTTAAAATAATGATAGTGGTTGATTAATATATGCGCAGGAGATTTGATGTTTTAAATTAGCCAGATGTCGTTGTGCGTAATTTCTGCATTGGGACATATAGGGGGTTCGGGCTTTTTGCAGAACTACAAGTACACCAAAACTGTGCGAGGTGGCAGAAGAGGGCGCACGACAATCGTCATAACTTCGTATTTATACATGCGACAAGAGGTGAACGAATAAAGGGAACACATTTAAGAAGAACTACAACGTCCGACAACCTTCTCGCGCTGCAGTTTCAAAAATGTACAAGGGATAGCACAAGACTGTAAAACTTGACCGAGAGATACGTATGGTAATATATCCTGTTATCGTGTAATATCGAGCAGTGTACTTTAGTGCACGGCTGCCTTGTGCGTAAGATTATCATTAGCAGATTTCAAAGATAAAACAGCTGCGGCTAGCCAGAACAAGAAATGAAACATTCCATGTAGCTACTGCTTCAGACCTAATAGAAAGTCCTTTTAAACATTAGCCAAACTGCTTTGTGGCTTGATTATAGCACCACATAGTAGTAAAAAATGAGAATATTAGAAACAACTCATGAGGTCACGACAAGCAGGCTGTGGACGCGGGAATATTGGTACTTTCATCTGATGCACAGGTGAGTATTGATAGTTGGCACAGCAACATCTTTCGAAAAACGAACCTTTCTACGCTATTACGCAGATAGCATGTATTACTTTTTAAAATGTACTAATTCATACTTTATTTAGACATTTATCAGAATTTTTATTTATTTTAATCGTTTCTTTACTGACTTTATTTTGACAGGTTTGCTGTCCATAATGATGTGATTTGGAAGTATGTTGGCGCTCATGCCTGAGACAGTGTGTCCAAAACATGATCTGGCTGAGATTCCTGTTTTGTTGGGGTTTTTTTTTTCTCCAGCGGCCCATTTTCACCAAAACAAGCCAGCTGACGTTTTGTAGGAATTGCACGTTTCTGGGCAGTGTATTTACATGCAAGGAATTTTAGTTCAATTCCAAGACTGCGTGATGTATTTTGTAAGCAGCAAGGCTAGCATTTAACCATTTGAAAAACCAAACCATTTGAAACCAAACAATTCTCAGAAAATTTCTCAAACAAAAATCTAGCCTCAGTTGTGCAACCCACAGGTGCAGTCCTTGGGTCTGCCCCTCAATCAAATATCTGGGGGTGCTGGTGTAGTAAGCAATGACTCATGGAGGAGATGTGTCTGACACATGGTCCGTAGGTTGTTAATCTTCAACGTTGATGGATTTAGTTTAGATTTCTTTCTTTTAAAGAAGATATAAAAACACAGGCAACATCTTACCATGCAGCTATGCACTGCAGTCCGTCTCTGCACACTGTGTATGGGAAAGGCCTGGATAGCTCACTAGAGCCAAGCTCATATGAAATGCACCTTTTTAAATGTGTACAGTGGTTATTATCTGTACATCATTGGGTTGTAGTACTAAAACACTTGATTACTTCTGGAGGAAGCTCTGCCTTTATCAGGTCCCGGTGAAAGAGGAGAGGAGAACTTTTGTAAACAGAACACTAATATTTTTCACAAATTTTGAATTGGGCCCCAGTAACGGACTACAGAGAGAGAGAATATGACTAAGTTGACAACATACAAATTTTTGTGCAGTATATATTACTGAATGTTATATCCATTAATAAGAAACTACATTAAACTTTGCCATTAATGTATATTATATGTCCCTTGTATTCTTTGAAACAGAAGGTATACCCATGCTCTGGAAATGGTTCACTGGTCCTGTCAGTGCAAAGGCATAGCTGGATGACCGTAGACCATGGTTCTCTTGTGGTTGTGGTTGAAAATACACCCCCAGGATTCCAGCTTCAGTTGTAGCCCAAGTATGTGTTTCATGTCAAATCACATTACACCTTTGCCTTTTGGGCATATTTTGGACATTCCTCCAACAGTACAATGACTGGTGGCTCTAACCCTGTGTTAAAGTGTTAAAACTCTAAGCTGAACAAATGATAAAGCCTTTCAGCAACCACAGATGTGAGTATGATAACTACTGAGTAGAGAAAAATCAAATCATTCACATAGGTGATAACTGGTACAGATGCAGGGTAACAAAAGAAATAATATATCCTCAGTTGGGACCATTTAAAGAGCTTGGGAACTACTTTGTTGTTGTAAAGGTAATTTACCCTCACAGTTTAAGGGGAGACTCCTGCATTTCTCAATCTGTGACACATGGAAAAAGAAATCTCTATTTTTTCAATGCATAACGTGTAATTTTGTACATCCAGATTTGTATCCAAGTTGTCTTGGATGATAAAATACTGCAATAATGCATTTTGAACATTTTGCATTGCAGGAACTGATCATGAAGAGCCATATGTAAGATTTTGTCTTGAAGTATCATTATCTTGTTTATTAAAATATGCTTAATAATATGCTTATTTATGAAATGTCTCTTTCTTTTGTAGGTCTTCATTAATGCTTAACCTAGTGGGTTTTGTCATTTGCTTAAATATTTAAAATGCTTATTGCAATGCAAATCTAAAGGGTTTGGCTCTAATGGTTAATCTTTCTCTTGTCTTGTTTGAATACCGTAAGAGGGGATTTTAGATTTCTTCGATCCGGAGGCAAACATTAATCTCAAAGGGGTATTGGATGAAGTGATCTCAGATGAGTGGTATGAATTTGATGCAAATTAATGATCAGTTTGCTGGTGGGAAGGAAAAAAGCACTGCTCTGGAATTTAGACAGTGACTACTCCCTCTACAGTGCAGTTGTTCTGTGTGGGGGTTTCATTCACAAGACATATTGGTTTAATCTGAAGGCCAGACTGGAAAAAATCCACATTACTGTCTGAATTCATCCTGAGTCACAAAGACACATATTCAGAGATTTCTAGAGGCGAGACTTTATGGCCGAGTATCTGCTTAAGAAATGGTCTGGTTCTGGTTTTGAGATCTGCGAGACCCAGTCAACCAGCTTTTGAAAATGCAGCCGAAACATCAGACATTCAAAATAACAATACTTCCTTTCACTTTTCCAAGAATCTGTTTGTGTCCACAGCTTATTTATGTTTATATAAACACTCATGCACAGACTGCATCATTTAAATCACTGTATGCCGAAGGTGCACCAAAATTAGATGGTCACAGAACAAATCATGGAACATTTTGTTTTTAATTTACACAGACTAATTGGCAAATGTAGAATTAGCGGTGAAAGGTCCAAACATTGGGGCATGTTTATTCTGAAATTGTGGTTTCACATTATTAAAAATTAAAACAAATACACCTACGTTTACATCGATGAGCTAATCACATGAGTTCTTTGAAACAGATTCTTATTCTTCAATAACTGCTATGATTCCCCTTATCAGAACTGTTTCCAAGAATAAAAAAAGGATTTGATCTTAGAGGTTGATAGTACTGTAGTTGTTGTACACACAACAATGTTAAAACTGGACTGCTTCCACCAACGGACAGCTCAGAGTATTTATTCATATTAATTTCAGTTAGTTTTTTTATTGTAAACCCCAGGATGAGCATTGGGCAAAAAACAGGACTGTCGTGTGTGATGCAGGCTAAGAAGAACTGTGAGGGGTAGTCATAGCATTCCATTGAAATATGCAGCTCCATTGATCCTAAGGTCAGACGAGAACAAATCCTTTTCATGTTTATTGTACAAACTCCCCAAACCCAAGGCAATTGAAAGTTTCTAATTCCTCAATGGTGCCAGCCTGTTTTTCCTTTTTTTATTCTTCTTCTTTCTTCTTTTATTTTTTTATTATATATATTTATCACTCAATGCATGTGCCCTCTAATTACTGTATTATTTTGCAGTCTTCCACATTGTTCATCTTAGTTTTGAAATCAGTCTCTGGAACTCCATCCTCTTGGAATTACAGCTTATGTTTGTTGCTCCACAGATCTATTTCATCAGAACAGTCTAAGCAATGGGATGCATTTATGTCTTGCATCTGTTTTCATGGCAAGTCAATAGAACATATTTTAAAAAGCACAGTATCTTTCCATTTGTTTTGTCCCAAAACCACTATATCTCACCCTTAGTTCAAAACAGCAAATCAAACCTGGACGTTTGGTTTAGGTTTTGTGAGCAGCATCACAAAGCCATTTCACCATTATTGAATTTTGTAGTTAAAAGGTTTGTTTGACAACTTTTCATTCAGAGTTAGATTAAAAAATATCTGTTTTATGGATGTTCCCAGTGTTATTCTAGGATTACCATCTTCCCTCCTTGCAAGACCAAAAGCCATTCATCAACATTTCAGAATGGAGAAAAAGGGACCTTGCCTGATTTCATGTTATACACAGACAGGGCAATGGAGGAATGATCTGTGAGCTTTGTGTGAAGGCAGGCCTGTGGATACAAGGGTGAACTAAATACCCCTAAGCCCTCACACACTGATGCCTTATTTGCCTCTTTGCTATTGCAAAAGGAGGAGCTAAGCAGATTGGATTCTCACTTGTGCTGCTTTGAACATCAAATGTGCTCAACATCAGCCATAAATTTATGGGATGGACAGACTGGAATAATTGTAATAATTAATCATTGTAAGTAACAGCCTATTGAAATACTGTTCCTCTTCATTTCAAAAGGATGGAATGTTAGATTGCATGGGAGTGTCTTTCTGTGCTAATTTGATTTCTCCATGCTGATAGAGGTTGTTCGGATGTATATTTTATTGGACTGTATATTTTTGAGCTTATGTGATCTGTGTACATGGATAAGACAGGAGCTTTGTCACTTGCATCGGCTTTGTTTTAACATGTACCGCCCATATTAATGTTTTTGTATAATAAAAATGACAAGACATTCAATCCTTTAAAAATACACATGAAATATTCTGGTGCAGGTCTGGCTTCCTGGGTTTTCCTGGACAAGAATAAACCTGTAAAATTAAACAGGCGTCCACAGAAGGAGAAATGAAGAAGTGAAGCTACATAAAAGTTGACTTAATTACAGAATAAAAAACACAATAAATTGGAAAGGCTCCCCCCTTTTCTACACACTCGGGCAGAACAGTGTATTAAACCTTTACATGCTGAAGCAATCAGAATTCATTTGGTACATCTGAATTCATTTTACCACATGCATGGCGACCATCTGCCATCACAATTAAAAGAAAAACGGCAACTTTTTTTTTTCAAGGGAGGGTGGGTGGTTTAGTTGGGTGGGGGGTAGAGGATTGATGTTTATTTATTTGCTTTTATTATTTTGTATTCACTTTTTATTATAGAGCTAGCTTGTGTCTGCATGTCTTTTAAAGAGTCCTCATTTTGTTTACGTTATTATCTCCATATACTGACGAAAGGAAAGAGGCCAGTCACATGGCTTTGATGTGTTTCACAGGAAATAATAATAAAAGCCACGTGACAGGGGAAGCTATTAGAAAGACACAATTCCTGGGCTGTTGTCAAGTGAAGGACAATGACCTTTTCACCTGTGGGATATAATAGCTCTGCCTGTATGATTTAATAGCTGCCCTCTTTATACAGACACGAATTTTCCATTAAGGCTCAAATTTCACCATATTGTCCTTTTGTCTATTTTAAAATATAAATGTCAGTGGCTGAAGGCCCAAATGTATTGTACTCTGTGTGTGTGTGCAAAATTGGTACTACTAATGCGAACAGAAAGTGTGAAGGTGGTTACCAGAATTAGTCTTTTCATTCAGAATTATTGGGTTTCCATTCATACCAGTGCAAGCTCTCTTAAGAAGCACATCCCCTACAGGAATTGTAACAGTGGCATAATCTCCACAATTCCTGTGCTTTTGTGTCATTTCCTAGTCAGCAGTGACTCTCCATTGGTCTACAGAAATGTAGCTGACCAGTTTTGTGGCCAAAATCTCACATTAAATATAATATTTTCTCCTGTATTTGAATCTATCATTCACAGTGATCCACAGTGTCTAACGTGAAAAGTTGCTCCAAGACCCTGAATGGTACTATAGTATCAAGCCTGATATAAACTGTGGAAAGTCTCCCTTGCAAAACCAAGGTATCCAGGCTTGTGTTCAAGGCAACTACAGTACAATGTCCTTGATAAAGGCCATGAAAAGGACTCCCTTTTAAGTGTAAAACACAGTTTTGAAAACCAGGCCTGTATTTTGCTGTTTGCTGGCCTGTGTGCTTCTAGGTATACAATATCAAAGTAACTAAACTCTGAAGCACAGTGAGTTATACTGTATGTTATTTTAGCTCCACAGAAAATAAGTTTCAGAAACTGCATAGATTTACAGAAATACATCAATGATTCTTTCTTTTGAGTCCAGATCAAGAACAGATCACTGTATCGAATACCAACTGTTTGCAGACCAACTGGCGAAGTGATCTACCTAAATAGCATGTTTGGTTTGCATTGGAAAATCTCAGGGATATGACACATCAGAATTTTTCCCTGCATTCAATACTCTCAGCACATTTTTTTCTTCAGAATTTGAAAAAAGATGCCTGGTATCTCTGTCAACACAGATTTCTTGTGAGGGCTTTGGCCAGTTTGCTGACTAGTGAATATGTGCAAGGCAGAAATTAGATTAAATTTAACTTCGCAAAGCACAACATGGTACGCTCGTACACGCCATTAAAGGGGCATTGCAACTGATGTGCTGTAGCTATGATATTTTGGTGATGGTCGATATTGTAAAAAAAAAAAAGCTAAAGGGCTTTTTTCTAACATGTGGTGTGACTTTTCTACCAGTGGAGTCATCAGGAAGTGCTTTCTTTGTGAAGTGGCTTTGTAATTACAACTCTGAGACAGACTTCTCATCCCGCTGCTGCTACATGAAAGCCCTCTCTGTCTTTGTGTGTAACAGATGAATAACATCTTAGCAAAGCCCAAGTCAGAGAGCGCTACCTACAGGCCTTGAGCAGAAGAGCATGATGCAGGTCCACTGGGATACTCTCCTTAAAGTCTCCCCAGGTCTGTCTTTCACACATTTACAGTACTTTCCACACAGGACATGGTTTCTTGACTGGTTAAGGAAGGCACTGAACTGGACTACTGGAGCTATAGATGGCCTTCACCCATTATCGGATTTGTGTACCGTGTGTGAGGCAAGCAGTTTGTAGGTTCCTTAGAGATGGATAACCTGGGAGACAGTGCTAAAAATTTGCTTAATGAAATACATGGATGGAAAGACATTATTAAATTTCTTATTAACCAAATTATACACACACACATACTACACACACATCCTCACATGCACTCACATACATGCACGGTCTCACATACATACGTGCACACCCTCTCACACACAGGGTTTAATGAGACTGGAAGAAAATGGAGGAGACTGAGTATGTCACTCCACTGTATAAGACATATGATATACAATATATAAGACAGTTGCCTCTGTATCTTTTTGCCATGCCCATAATGGTGTGCACTGTTACACTGTTATACTCATGCAAGGAGTAGTCTGTCTGATAAGGCATTTCAAAGTGGCTGACCTACTCCAGAGAGGGCCAATGATGGCCACATCAGAGCTGGTTTTTGTCACACGGTTTGTGTGTGGTTTTCCCTCTCTCTAGATGTTCCCCCACCTCTCTGCTGCTTACATGTTAAAAAAAAAACTCCCTCATCTCAGTCCTGGCTCGTGTGTGTGTCTCATACCATTGCTGCCTTGTAGTCTATAAGGCAAGTACTGAGGCTAAGAAATAAGCTACTGGATTGAGCTAAACACTGATAAGACTGTCACAACTGTACAAGAAAAATAACTAACCTTGTACTGGATGGAAGTGTATTTGTGTGGATCTCTCTCTGTTTTCTCTGTTCTGGTGAAAGGGATTCTGTCTTGAACCCCTCACAAGCTCTTGGTGAATGTTTACATTATTTCTGTTCAAATGAGATTTTGGCAGTAAAAAGCCTACCTGGAAGACTTATAAGCCTTATGATGAACTACTAAGCATACAAAGCCAAGCATTAGTCCCTTCCAATCCTTTGAGTCACATGACCTGACCCCCATGACCCGCACTGAAATGGTATAGTGCACGATCTATACATGACATTATATGCTGTATTTAGTTATCAGATGATCATATCCAGGGTGACTTACACAGAGTAGTTTACATTATTGGAGGATTGGAGGATACATTTATACAGCTGGATATTTAGTGAAGCAATTCAGGGTAAGTACTTTGCTTGGAATAGCTTACCAGGACTACTGGAAGCAGAGGGCCTCGGAGTGTTCAAGACCATGCCTGACACAGCGCTCTACTCTCTTCACAACTAGAACCACTTGAAACCGGTTCAAACCGATTGTAGTGAAGCCCATTGCAACCAGTCGTGAAATAATGGCATTCACAACTATTTCAAGAGTTCACAACTACTTCAACACCCAAGGAGAACGCAAACTCCAAGAGAATTATGTGCCACTTATAACCACTGAGCCCTGAAAAGAAGTGTAGATTGAAACTATCAATGTCCAAATTAAACACATGAACTGAAGGTTAGCTCAGTTACTTAGACTACATGACAAGAAAAAAAACATTAGTGCTTATTTGCTAAATACTATGCCCTAAATTAAATATAAACCAAACATCTTTTTTTCTGGTAATACTGTCAGGTACAAAATCTAGACCATGTGTATTATGAAAACCTGTATATATTGAATGGACACTTCATTAAACTGGTTCTAACTACTTCGAGTAATAACCAAAAAAACATATATTTAAAACCCGACAGAGCCCATTTGATGGAAACAAAAAAAGCTAGGTACAGTGAGCTAGCAACAGCAGTAACTGAATACACAAGTTTAACTAGCTAACTGTAACAGCAGCTGATTTTATATATTCTTATGTTTGTATGTCTGTACCTTTTATGGTGTTTTTTTATTTTGTAAAACCTGTCTTGTAAATCCTTTTGAAACCACCAGTTCAGGAGGACAGGCTACTTACAGTTTGAAACAACTTCAGACTTTTTCTGATTGGATTTCCTGTTGGAGGAATTAATTTTGGGACTTCCAAACTGGTTCTGACCTTAAATTCCCTGTAGTGTGAATGGGGTATTAGATTTACTCTAGACTCTAGGGCAAAATGACAAGCTTGGATGGACTGAATGACTTGCTTTGGACATAAAACTATTACAATAGGAGTATCTCACCTAGGATATGAACTTGATCAGTTCTCTAACCATTATTCTACACTACACACATCATATTAGATGGGGAAAAAAATCTGTCTGCCCCTTTTGTTCCGTGCTATAAATTGTTCCGCGGTGAAATTTGAGGAAATAAAAAAGTGGTTGTTCATACTCACACACCATTAACAAATGAGCCTTTTTTCTTTTTGTTAGGCTTATGAAGCCTCCTCAGTGTATCCTCCACCTGTGACTGAGATGGAATGACGTGCCAAGCTTGTTGTGGAGATCAGACCGCGATCCTATATACGGCTTGGCTGGACTCACATCATACATTCAGTCACATTCTTTTATGGAAGCCACATGGTGTCTGTTTGAGTCAGCTCCACTTCAAGAGCCAGACAGTAGTCTGTGGCAAATGACGGTGCTGTAGTTTTAAGTACTTTCCAGTCAGTATTACTTTCCTTGATTAATTATCACACCTCTGTAAGGAAAATGATGTAGAACATTACGCTCATTGTTCCCTGTGTTTCACACAGAATGAAAATTAAAACAGACTGAACGTAGCCATTCTTTTTAAACGTTTTTTTAAGGGTGTCAGTAGCCAAACGCACAGTTCAGACATAACACCCCTGTATCTGTTTTGTTTAACGCAACATGCTTAATTTGAGCTGTATATTTATTTTTAAACAAGATATTATGTAACAAACTGCACAAGCACTTTTTTCTCTCTTTAACGGTCTTACATACTTTCATTTGTTGAAATGAAAAGTACTTGGGCTTAAGACTGGATGGTGCTCCATTACACAGTCCTATATTTTGTGAGACACTTAATTATAGCTTTATGTGAGGAACATTTTGATGGAGTCTAAGAGCCTTCCAACTTAAACGATTTGTTTCCACCCTTGGCAGGCGCCATGTAGCGCAAAATGATGATACAAAGTAATCGTGTTCCTTACTTCATCCTAAAGGCTCTCGGCATCTCCTTGACTCCAGGATCTGCCCGGGATTTGATCTAAGCGCATAATTATTGTTTTTCATTAGCTTGTTCGTGACATCAGCGATGATAGGAATGGTGCCTCTATCTATTTTTTTGCCAAGGTAGCAGTAATTGCAGCAAGGAACCTGGCAGAACGGTTACACCATGCAAATTACTAACATCTGACAGTAATGGCATGGATGGAGCCAGAGCAGTTTGCGTCGGAAAAAAAAGAGAGAAAAAGTCAGGACGAGGCCGATAGCAGTTAAGAACGCTGGTGACAAGGTCTTTATGGGGTAAAATAAAAAAAAAGAAAGAAAGTTTTGGAGTATGTGCGTTTGATGATGTCTGCTTTCAGCATGGCAGGTTTGCCTGGAAAAATGAGGGGGTGGGGGTGGGGGATGAGGGGTGTGTGTGGGGGGGTTTGGGGTTGGGGGGTAAAGACAGTTTCCTCTTGCTCTAGCTGCCATGACTGTCTGCCGCCTCTTGCCTTCGTGGAGGTCCCTAATTGAGATCACTTGTACTTATAAATAGCAGGAAGTTCTGTGGCTCGTGGGAGAGAGAAAAAAATAGAAGCGTAATGTATGACTGTAGAATGAAGGGAAAAAAAAGGGCTACTGGATCACTTTCTTAATGCTCAGATTAAAAGTCTCTGGTCAGGATTTTCTCCACAGTCAGGGTTCCCTTAGCTGCTGAAGCATCACACAGCAATCACTATCATAGTGCAGTACGGAAAGGCCTGTCTCAGGGGATTGGGCTGAGGTGTTGTCGCCCTAGCCATTGATGTCCACAGTCTGACCTGGGAGCACTTGCAGTTTCCACTGTGTCTTTACACAATCAGAGCTGTGACTCAACAGGCGCTTGTCTGAAAGTGTCTAGTAAGTCGGTAAAATTTAGCTGAATGCACGTCAGTGATTACATCATCTTTGCTTCACTGCATTTCCCTTAACACTGTGGCAGAGGTGGCAAGGTTCTTTATTTTACACCACACTTTTGGAAGGATGGGAATCTAAATTTAAAAAATGTAAATGAATACAAGCACAATTAAGTGATGCTTCACCAAATAGTTTTAAATATAATTTAAATATACCAATAGTAATCCATGAGCAGAAAGCGGGATATTGTATTCTGTTCTCTGTTACTATTTTGTGGAGCTTTAAGTTCCATCAGCAGAGTTCCAGTGGCCATAATCTCTGATGATAAATGACCTCGGATTTCACCTCAGCTCTTGACTTTCCTGTCATGCGTGAGTATAGTCACATCTGATATTTCAAGTCCGCACGCTACAGAAGTCTAGTATCTAAAACGAAACTTGTTTCAAAGTCCAACGTTGAGCAGAAAAATATGAGCACTTTATTTTGAGTGGGCACCTGAATCTTCAGATATGTAATATTCAAACGCTCTCTGGAAAGTGCTTACTTTGGAAGGAGAAACTCCGTGCTCCACACATAAGGTGCTAAAGATAATACAGACACTTAGACAAGGCCAACATTCCACTTTACACGTTTACTTCCTCAGTGGATTTGACTAGTCTACATCCTTTCTCCAAACTGCTTGTCCAACTGAAAAATATCCCACAGTACTATACATCTGTAAGACAAGCGATTCTCTTGTAGTGAAGACCATCTGGTGTTATTTATTAAGCGAGTTAAACTAAAATCAGATTCATGGGGGGAACTTTCTGCCAGTTTCATTTTGTCCGTTGGTAGATTGAGGATAGTTTATAGCTATATAATGAAAACAAGAGGTGGGATTAGTGTAACTGTGACTATTGGTACTGGCTATTCAAGTTAAATATACGTGGTTTCTTTATAAAACAACCTATGGGATATGCACAGAATGAAAGGCGTTCGAGTTGAAAAGCATTAGAATTTAGCATTTTGTTTGCCCTTTGTGTTGACCAAATGAACGGCCTGATGAAACTGTTACATTCTCCTTAGGATTTTTTTGGGACTCGCAAAAGGGTAACTAAAAAGAAATTCTGGCATACAGTAACAGTGTTTCTTAACATCTTGTGTCCAGTTTCAGAATACCTCTTAATATTAGAGTGGTTAGCATAATATCAAGAGTAGTCAGTATGATAATATTTATTCAGTATCGCAATAACAGGAGCTAATATGAGATTGGTTTGTACCATAAGAGTAGTTGCCGTAATAATATCAGTGGTTTGTATCATGATAAGAGTAATT
Source organism: Megalops atlanticus (assembly GCA_019176425.1). Classification (NCBI taxonomy): domain Eukaryota; kingdom Metazoa; phylum Chordata; class Actinopteri; order Elopiformes; family Megalopidae; genus Megalops; species Megalops atlanticus. Next base: position 6,980,338 of record CM032892.1, on the reverse strand, counting down.
AGTATCATAGGAGCAGTTAGCATAGTAATAAGAGGTGTTAGTATAATAAGAGTAGTTATAATCTTAATACGAGTAGTTACTATAATGTGAGCCGAGGGTTCAGAGAGGGGAAACGAGTGAGTGGAAAGGGCTAGAAAAGTACAGAGCCCAGATACAGCCACTGAAACCCGTTTTGGTTTGGACGCATTTCCTATTCTTTACTTGACTTCAGCTTCTCCCCATTCACTGTGGGTCGGCTCCAGCTTCTCTGAGCTCTGAAAACCCCTGTGCCTACAGCATGCACAGCATCAGGAGAGATTTCAAAGCCCCCCCCTTTTTTTTAATCCCGGGACTTCAAGGGTCCTTGAACTACTGCTAGCATCTGAATGTTGATGCAGTGTGGTTTTGGACGTTACTGTGATGGCAATTCAATATTTATTCTCATTATTGCAACTGTACAATTTGCATGGTCCGCTAACACAAATGATACCAAACAGCCCCTTGTGGTGGCATGTTTGTAGTGGTAATACAATCTCTGTTTGAAGGTCTCCAGCATGTATTGTCATGCTTTACAAAAAAAAAGAGATGAGGAAAAAAAATTTAATGTTTAGGGGAAAGCTGATAAAGAACGATTCCCATAAAATAGCACAACTATTATTTTTAACACACACTGAACCAGCATGGAGGTAATTATTTGAGCACTTTTGGCAATATTTATTTGTGGCTGAGTGTTAATCTTTTGGAATGCGGGTGTCCACATAGGGCTCACACGCGCATGTTTGCGGCCAGAAATGAACCACATTTCTCTTTTTTAGCACTTCGCTCAGAATGGCATGCTAAAGACAAGGCTTATGTGGAATTTATGTCATTCAAGGCACGCATAGTAAAGTGAATTCAGGCCACAGTTGCAGTGATCCTACCTCGTGAAATGGTGCAGTACTTTTAATGTCAATTCAGGGCGTCTCACGAAAGTGAACAGAACCTTGTAATTATGAAACAAACAATAATTTAAAACACATTGTATAACTGAACAATACAAGCAAAAAAGCTCATACTTTAGCCGTTTTAACTGCCTAATTGCCTGATTGGGATGGTTTAGTTTAAGTGTGATCATTCTCCTGTAAGTGGGTATTTATCTTAAGCGCTACACTTAAAAGTACGTGGAAAATAGAACCCTTCACAATGTATCTCATGAACTGATTGGGTCTCAGAGATCAGCTGACTGAGTGTCACATGACATCCAATAGGCCAGCACTCAGAAAGCTTCAGCACTTACAATACTGAGAAGGTTGGCAGTTTCCTGAGAAAATTATATATTTGCTTTTATTATCTGCTTAGCAGACACCCCTATCAAGGGTAACTTACATAGCTTTTTACAGCATTATGCCATTTATACAGCTGAAAGGTGCAAACTAGAATGTGAACCTGTGATCTTTGGGTTACTGGCTTAACCCCATGAAGACTACACCTCACTATTTACCATTTTTATTATACAATCATTAAAGGAAGGCAAACAAACAACAAAGCATTTGGTAACTAACACTCTCTTTACACCAGTGTGTTGTGCTTATCTTACATATTTTAAAAGTATCAGATGAATACATAAATGTGAAGTTGGTAGTACTTAGATCTGTTACTGAATGAGCTATATACTTTATTTTAGGACAGTTGTCCTAACTTGAAACAATAATAACACAATCTTTAAACTCTTATATCGCAAAAAATGCTGTTCCCTCCTGCCCTTCCTCTCAGCATGGTTTATATTGATAATCTGTCAGAACTCTAGAATTAAGGGCAAACCTGTCCACAAATCACAAAACAGCCACAAACATGTCATATATTTCCAGAGGGAGTGAATTGATGTTCCTGCATTTTCAGTACTATAACAACACATAGTCAGGACATAGACAAAAATTATGTTTTCATCAACAGTGATGTGAGATGCATAGAAATGCTGCTATATACTCAACATGCAAATACATGCAATTCAAAATCCTGTTTTTTTTCATTGGAGCAAAGATTATTTGACACTTGCAGTGATCTGACTGGACTGGCAGTAATGACTCCATCCAATGAGAAGGCGTTCACAGCCCCTTGTGGGGAAATGGGTCAATGTCCACTGGGACCTTTTGCACCTTGGGCCTGTAGACTAGAAGGTCCTGTTCAAGAGTCTCAATATTGCTGTGAATTACTAACATTGCTGTGTTTTACAATGTAGAAGGATCCTGGCTGTCATTAACTTTGTCAGTCACCTGGCAAATCTGTGAAGCCCCAGCCAGATGATCCATCCTTCAAAAGACAGCAGTCCTATTGCATTTAGACAGATATGAACATGTGTGGGGTCTTATACCTGAAATAACATGATGAGTGTAAATATTCGAGAATTTGAAGCAAGGCCACACTGCATTAGAGCCACGATGGTTTAAATGGCAAAGGAACAAAAATCTTCTCAGTTTGAGGACAGCTCGGTGGTTGCGACACATTTTTTCCCTTGTTTATGTAACTGACTTTAAGCCCTAAGACAGACCACCTCAGCAGCATGATGGATATCATAGATGGATTTCTTTAGGTTATTTTGCTGTCCATTCATTCAACACATTAAAATAGCCACACTTAGGATTGTGACGATACTCTTAGAGCTGTAAGTGTACCAACAATGATCCAGCAGATTCCCTAGCTATATGCATTGCAGATCATAGCAACATACATAGGTTTTCGAAAAATATTGGCAACCCATTCTAATTTTCTCAATGACACTCAGCTGGCGTGAGCTGTTCAGATGCTGGCTGCTACCTGTTAGATATGAAAACATTTTGGAATGAGAAATATGGATAAGTCTTTCACAGTACAACGCTGTCACTTTATATTCAGAACAGAAAGTAAAACGGTGAGTATTTTCATTCAGAAAATTCTGCTACCATTTCCAAAGTATTCAGCAAGTCAGCACAGACAGGTGGTCAGAAGCAGTACTTTTCACCAGGATATCATTTTGCAAGCCTTTTCTGCAGTTAGGACCCTGCATTTCATGAATTTATGAATGAATCTGCAAGCCAATTAACAAACGCCATAAAGTATTATAATTTGTCATGACTTTCTCCTTTTGAAACTATGTAAGGAGATATTATTCCTCAAATTTTGGAGTAAATTACTGCTGAGAGAGAAGTGCTTATTTATACATGATTTTAATATCCATTTAGTAATATGTTTTCACTATTATGTCATAGTAGGTGTATATCCAGATACACTTAAACCTTTTAGGTTGATATCTTGTAAGGCAGTAAAATCTCTGACTCTGAAGCTGGGAAAAAAAACAATTTTGCATTAACAGATTATTATTTTTAATGGTGAGGTTATTCTGGAAGCCATCCACCACAGCGAGCCATTTGGACAATTATCACCAACTTCAGGTGAAACCTTAATGACAGCGCTGGCTTGCGTTTTTAGCGCTAACTCCCGAGTTTAAAATGCGGTTAGATTGAATCGGCCCCCAAGTCTCTCTGCGACGAGTTATTTCTCCGTGAAATCTCGCCCTTTATGAGTGTTCATTTTGTGGCATGTCTTACGAAACACTGGAGTAATCCGAACTCTGCCAGACTGAAAAAATACTTCTTTCTGGCTTCCTGACAACTGAGATGTGGTATCAAGCTGAATCTGAAACCGGCCATTTGGCAGATTCCTCTTCTCTATGGGGGGCTGAAAAGGCTGTATTTCCAGCATATTGTAATATTATAATTATGGTGATATATTCTGTTTTATTTAAAGCTCCTATACTCGCCACTCCTGTTTCACGGGGTCTTGAGTAAAATGTGGTATATTATTAACACACCAGGTCTAAGTGTGTTCTTTAAAGAGCGCCATGTCACTTTCCCATAATCCTGGGACTGTGTGAGTGAGTGGTGCCGTCCCCCACCCCCCCGCTGTAGTTTGCGTGGTTTAATTGGATGATGTGTTTGCGCTGTTCATCTGGAATGTGACTGTCTGTAAGCGCGCGGGAAAGAGCCGGTGCGCGTCAGTGTCTGTGTTCACGTTTCCCGCCTCTTTGTCTCCATTTATGCTCCAGACACTTGAACAAATATTTTTCATACTCCTTACTTTTAAAAATATCCCTTATAAATGGTGCTCTCTGTGCTTTTTTTTCTGAGTAACATTAAAAAGGCATTTTAAATACAAGATTTTTTTCCATATTGGAACATTTCAAAATGTCCTCAATCAGGTAAAAAAAAGGATTCTGGTATATTTGTAATGAAAAAATCTGCAAAGTCAGCAGGTTTTAAAATATGTGCCTAAAACCTACATTAGTGTCTTTTTAAATATATCTATATAAATCTCAGATAAACAGACATGTGTCCACAGGGCAAGAATAAGAATGCACACTTTTTAAACTACCAGTTAAGAAACTGTTGAGAAACAAGGCGTTTTTGATTAAATGTAACAAACTACTCAATATTTTGTTATTGACGCCGTAGAAACCAGTGGGAACGTTGATTTGCATAGCATTTAGACATCTTGACATCACAGAACCCGCCTAATTTAGAGTAATTATCAGAACTAAAGACTTGTTGAGGAATTGCTTATTGATTCTCTGCCCCCAGGGTGTTTATTTCATTTGAGCTTCTGTCTTCATGCAATCCGCTTTATATACATTTTATTTTCAAAAGGCTCCCTCATTGCTGTTTTTTTTTTTTTCATAGAGTTGGGTTGAGACAAGTCGCACTGGAAACAAACAGCGGTAATGAGTTGGCTGGTGGAGGCTTTGGTTAACCAAGCTGTAATTTGGGGACTAAAAAAGAGCCACTCAGGGCCATTGAGTATTTGTTTACCAGAGAGTTCAACTCCAGCGTTTCTGCTGTGTCTGCAGGCTACGGAGTCCGGGGACGGTTAAAGTCCCCCCCTCCCTCCTCCAAATCTCAGGGAGGTACAGCTGCGTGTGCAACGCCCGCATGCTTTGTGGCCTTGGGTGCGCACGTGAACCGGACAGGGGTGTAAGCGTGTGATAACGGTTGTGTATGCTACATGGATGGGCTACTGGTGAAGCCTGTTAGAAACACTACATATATGATTCTCTTTGTTTGAAATGATTTTCCTGTAGAGCAAACTTGCTGAATCTACGTTGGTGTTCACAGAGTAATATTAATATTGGACTGGAGGGTCATTGATATTAAGTCAAACCCAAAGCCACAGATCTGTATAGTGGGAGTCAAAATCCAAGACAAATATGACACATATTGCTTTTGAATTTGAGTAGACAGCTCACGTGATGAGTTGGTAACAAAGACTAACTGTTCACACTGAGCACAATTAATGTATGTTAAGACTGAAATTAACAAGTAAACAAACAATGTTGGCATGTAATGCTTTTCTTTAACATTAGATTATAACAAGTCTTCAGTTTGTGAGCACCGACTCTAAGGACAAGATTAATTTGAAATGTTTGCCCCATGCTAATTCATTATTATAAAAAGAACAGCATGAGAAGTAAAACTGTTAACTGCTTTGGGTTTTTACATTGCGGTATCAGATATTGTCAAATTACTTTTTTAATTTAATTCCATCCTGAATAAGATTCAGAAGCTCTGCTCTCACCAAATATTTCATTGATAGAAGCATATCTGGGACATATTCCATGGTTTCTGAAAGTAGGAGAAGGTTCCCTCTAATCTTGATTATCACTATTAAGGTCAGATTCACTTTAATCTTGGTACAGTTACTGTAAATTCAGTCACATTAAAATGGAAAATACTCAGTATTTTTGACAAAGGGGGATATTATCAGAGGAAATATAGGTTAGGACATATTTTCAGGACAGTTTTCACAATTACTTTTTTAATTAAAAGGATGGAAAGCATGTAATTACTTTCACGTAATTACCTTTTCATGTAATTCCTTTCGTATTGGTTACAGTTGAAATAAAACTTTTAGATGTGCCCCCGAAAGAGGAAAAAAAAGCAGTGTGTCCTTTTAAATTACAATATAAAACATAAGAATCCCACTTCATCAGTAAAGACACATTTTTCCACTGAATTTCTAAGTAAAAGAACAATGAAAAACCATAAATCCTCGGTCAACGTGTTTTTTAGCTGTACAGTATTTACAGGGTTTTTCAAAGAAGAGTCTGTTGTGTATTTAGAAACAAAGCAATTCAGTGATCTGGGGTGTTCAAAAAAACATAAAAACGGCTTGGCAATTTCATGGTCTCCAAAATGTCTGAATGTTTGTCTGCTGGTTGCGTGTACGTACCAAACCCTGATCAAAGCCTGTTGTTTATTGGATCCAGTTAAGTATATTATAATTTCAGAATTCTTTACATTCTTCTTGAATTTGTGTGAACGTCAAAGGACTGTAACACGCTAAACAATGCATTGCTTAGATTTTTTTTTTACTTTGCTAATCTTAGGTACTTTGTACTGCAAAAAAAAACAATACAAAAAACAATAAGCTCATTTAAAATGTTTGAACTGTGCAATCACTATGAATGAGGCAGATAGAAGTCAGATAGAAGACAAAAGAAAAAGCAAGGCAATCAGAGGGTTAATAAATCTTGTCACATTCTGCATTTGTCAGCAAAGTGACAGCTACCGCCTCGTGCTGAAAACCCTCCTCAAAACACAAAGCTTTACTGTCCACCCTGCTTCTGTCCGCATTGTGTTCCTCTGTGAGTAAGAGCTGCAGGGTCACACGTTGCTTGACACAAAAACTCTTAAAACTGGTGAATCACGGATTTAATTTAACTTTAACTAAAGATTGTGTGTTTTTTTTTTCATTTCAGTGATTTTGCTGAAAACTGATTTTTTGTGGGTTTGAAAAACCCACTGGCACAGTTAAAAATGGCCCTGTAAAAAAAAAAAAAAAAAAAAAGTTCATTCAAAAGTGTCATGCTGCCTCCGCTGGGATCACCATCTTATTAATTCTGCATCAGTTTTTTTTTTCCTTTAACTTCTAATGAGCAGCTGTCCTGTTCCCGGGAGGATGATTCAGAGCCCATTGGAGAAATAGCAGCGAGCCGGTATATAAAAAGCCCCACACACTCACATTAAAGACAATAAAGCGGCACCCGCATGCGAGAGGGCTAACCTTCTTAGATCCTCTGACTCAGCGCCGGCTTCAGTGAGGGAAACAAAAGACCTCAGCTACTGTCATTACTCCCGGAACATTGCTAGTGAAACTTTACCGTCAGGACCTAGCTGTCAGGAGCCTGGTCCTGTTAGTTCAAGTGCCACCGCTTTATATCCAAGCCTAGCGCCAGTATATCAAAAATGGATTGAAATCTGAAACAGGGATTAGGCACTAAAATCTGTTCATATACCTTTCTTTAAATATCAGGTCAAAACTTTATTGCCTGATAATCTCTGTGCATTGCTATTTTCTTTATCATTCTGTACATGCCCTCTCTCTCTCTCATACACACCATAAAAATAAGGCAGACTACACACTGAACATTCTCAGGTTCTCACGGCATTGCCCAAAGTTGGCTGTTTAGTGGCTGCTGTACACAGTTTTGGTGAAAGGTATAATTTACGAGGTGGCTTGGTGGATGGGGTTTGCCGTTCTAGCCTGCTCGGTGGCTCGGAGGAGTAACACGGTCTGCCGGGTGACCAGCGGAGCACTGATGTTAATAGTAGGGCAGTAAAGCAGTCCGAAGTGTGAATAGCAGAGCAGTAATGCTGGGTGAATGGTGGTGTAATAATGTGAATAGCGCAGCAGTAACACTGGGTTCATAGCAGTTTCCCTGGGTGAATAGCTGAGCAGTACTCCTGAGTAAACAGTGAAGCAGTAATGGTGGGCGAATAGTAGAGCAGTGGTGCTTGGGGAATAGTGGATCAGTAATTTTGGGGGAATAGTGAGCCAGTAATTTTGGGTGAATAGAGGGGCTGTAATGCTGAGAGAACAGTAGAGCAGTAATGTAAACAGAGGAGCAGTAATGCTTGTTGAATAGTGGAGCAGTAATTTTGGGTGAATAGAGGGGCTGTAATGCTGAGAGAACAGTAGAGCAGTAATGTAAACAGAGGAGCAGTAATGCTTGTTGAATAGTGGAGCAGTAATGTGAATAGTGAAGCAGTACCTCTGGGTGAACAGTCGAGCAGGAATTTTGTGTTCTAAAGTGGCTGTTCACCCAGGGAGCAAAAACACTGCATTACTCAATAGAGGTGATCAGCCTGAAGACATCTTAAGACAGTTACACTTCAGAGCTCCAGCTACACTGACAGTGACGTACTCAGTCTCTGCTTCCTCTGTAGCTCCCAGCCTCCTTACACTGAGTGTGAGAGGGTGCGCACGTGTGTATGTGAGACAGTGCATCTACGTGAGTATGTGTGCGTATGTGTGTGTACTTAGCGAGTGAACGAGTGTGTGTGTGTGTGTGTGTGTAGTGTGTTAGCAGTTAGCAGCGTTAGCAAGACCATGTGCGCACACAGGCCCTTGTGTTTGTTTGACTTCTCCCAGGTGCTGGGGGGGGGGTGTGATTTGGATCTGTGTGGTGACTAAGTGGCGCTATCATGTTTGCTGCTTTTTTGAAAGCGTAGGGGGTGTAAGAGTAGCACATCAGCCGCCCCCGCGCCGCCAGATGGGCACGTTATCCCCATCCGCAGGCTGTTCTACTGTGCTGCCCCTGTGCCGCCGCTCAGAAGTGCAAACCGATCCTTTTTTTGTTTGCGTCCTGTTTTTTTTTTTTTCTTTCTTCATGCACAGTCACCAGAGCGCTCAGGTTACATTGAAAGGGGTGTGGTGGGTAGGGGCGGGGGAGGTTGTCTCGATGCCAGCACTCAGATTTTTTCAGGTGCGCACATGATATATGGCAGCTAGCACCTTTGTGTTCCGGGAGGTGGGTGGGTGGGTGGCGGGGGCGTTGGCAGGTAATATAACCAAATTAGGAAATGGCTCAAAGGTATCGTAACACCCGGTCCATCACTCACCCCTCCTCCGCTGTCAGCTCTACCTCTCTCTCTCTCTCTCCCTCTCTCTCTCTCCCTCTGTCTCTCTCCCTGCCTCAGACGTGCTGCACAGGTAGGCTGGCCGGAGAGATTGTTTTCAAGGTGCCGTATGTGTCACTGCATTAATCAAATTGGCAGCTCCGTTTGTCACGGATACCGGCGGCACTCCTCTGAGATCAAAGCGTCGATGTGACGCGTATTCAGGCGTGAGCGGGGACACATAGGCAGGCACGGCACTGCTGAGGCCATGCGGCTGTGCTTTCACTGAAAAAAAAAAGACACTAAAGGCCGAGTTTTTACAAAAGGCACCTCAATAAAGAGGAAGTGTGGGCACTCCCTCATTGCCACTCAGAGAAATGGCTTTGAAAATGGATAAAGAGAACATGTTCACGTGTCCATGCGTGTACAGTATCCTCACAGTGCACCACTGTTCGAGCAGCATCACGCTATGGAAGAAGCAGTATTTGGAAAACCTGCCCATAGTACATAACTATAAATACACAGATATACTACAATATTACTGTGTTCACTTGATTGGCAGGTTTCATGGATAGGCCAAAGTCTATTATATGCTGAAATGACACTTTCTGATTTTGCAAAACAGACTCATGACTGTATTTTTATTTTTAATTTCATTTTTTTAAACTTTTGACTAAAGCTGCTGTAATCCATGAGTTTGATTTATGTGCATGGCAATGACAATTATCCAATAGGCTCTGATGTTTAAATGGATACTTATTTATTGATTTGTTTATTTATTTATTTAAGTAAATTTTTATTTTTGTTTTACGTTAATTTTTTTAGTTTTCCCCCCCTTTATGCCATCCTGTTTGAAATCACCAGCTCTACAGGTGATTTCCCTAATTCTGTAGGCTCAGCTCACAGCAATTACCTCTGCAGAAGCGAAATGAGTGAAATCCTCTGATGCACCTGATGCTAGGCTATTTTCCACACTGCAGTTGCTATTTTTCACACAGGGAGTTGTAGCGCAAAAGTCACATCATATCCTTTTACCATTGTATCCTCCAGCTGAAGGATGGGTGCTGCTCCACTGACATCATCTAAGCAACTAGCTTTCTGACAAATCACAGCGTGTCTGAGAACATTCAGGAAACTCTGGCAGACTTACCCACCCCTATCCCCGGTGGAACCAAGCCAATTTGCTGTGCTGCTGTGGGCTCCCTTGTTAATGTCAGCAGGTGACCCAGCCGGTTTTGAACCTGAGCTGTAGTGCTCAGCCTGTACTCAAGACAAGTGCTTTGCTGACTGAGCCTCTCAGGAGCCCTGATAACTTATTTCATACCAAAACATATAAATATACTGTACTGTATATAGTACATGTACTGTACTAACAGTACGCACATGTCCATCTCATTTGATACCAGGGATAGGTACACATGCAAAACACACACACATATTGTAGGTATACATGCCACAGTCACATTAATAGTAAATACTCATAAATACTCATGGGGTGGCAGTGTAGCATAGTGGTAAGGAGCAGGGCTCGTAACCAAAAGGTTGCTGGTTTGATTCCCCGCTGAGGAACTGCTGCTTTACCATTGGGCAAACTACTTAACCCAGAAATGCCTCAGTAAATATCCAGCTGTTTAAATGGACAACATGTAAAAACTGTAACCTATGTAAGTCACTCTGGATAAGAGCATCTGCTAAATGATATGATGTAAATACTGATAGTGTAAGTGCTCAGAGCAGATACGCACGCAGTAGATACGCTGGTGGTAGGAGCACTCATTATGCATGGCTGAGTTGAGGTTCGTTAGTTAGGCTGGCACGGAGCTGTAAAGCGCAGCGGTCGTCTCTAATTGACAGAAGTGGTTGCCGGTGTGTCACGGAGACCGCAGTCCCAGCCTCCCCACCCAGAGTACCCAGCTGCGACTGCTTAGACTGCCACCAATTATTTCTGTGGAATAACTGTTAGCCAGCGTCAGAGGGACTGGAGACATTGCCTTTAATTGTTTACACTTTGGCTTCAACTGATTTGGCCATGAATTAATTTTTGCCTCACACAAAGGGCCCGTTCCCCAATTAAACGTTTTAAGTGCTGAGACTTCAGCAACATGTGTCTGAACATTATTTAATGTCCCTCTTTCACATGCTGTGGTCACGTGCGTCTGAACGCTGTTTACTGGCCCTTTCACAGATACTGCAGTTGCGTGCCATATTGGAATTTCTCCTGTCTTGTTGAGGGCATAAAAGCTATGTTCCTCTAGAGCAACATTGGTTGAAGTATTTATTGGATTTTTTAATATCAGATTTTCCCAAATTCATGAGTGTTAGTTTTGCACAAACATGATGATGTGTTTTATAAACTGATTTCACCATTGTTCCCCCTTTGTACTGTAACACAAGTCAGTGGAATCAAAGAAAAGACCAAGTGTTTGCATTTAAAACCCACTTGGTGCCAAAGTTAAAAATATGCAGCGCTGATTTCTGTTGCTGTGGATATTCAGAAACATTTAATTTAGAATGAAAAAAAAAACTTTTTCTCATGCCATCTCTGTCTTTTTTACAAGGTGTTTCAGATGACTGTTATTAAGACAGGCACTCCCATGTCAGAGACGTCACTTTGAAAGTTTTGTCACATGACTTCCCTCCTTCCTTCTGTGGTTGTAGCTGTGATGGAGCCACAGATTTAGAGAGAGAAGCCAAGGATATTGGTAATTGCTGCTGTAACACAGTAAATTTTTTTCTATGGTAGTTGGCTCTTCTCATTGCTCGCATTTTTACATTTTGTTTTCAAAATGGCCCTTGTGCGTATCGTATTATAAATATTTTAAAGTTATGCCTCAGTCAGAGGATATTCGGCATTCCTGTAAAGGTTAAATCAATAAGGGGAAAAATCTGTCCGTTTTCCTGTGTTGAGCAGAACAGGTAGTGCCTTGTTTGGGTACCCCTTAGTTCCAGGATCAGTGGGTAATGGCAGCATAAAACAACCCCTCACTTCAACATAAAATATTTCTCCCAGAAAATGAAATGCCTGCCGCCTGCTCCTTGCAACTGTGCAGAGATTCAGGTTAGAATTTTCTAGGATGTGAACCTACCTCTTTTCCCTCTGTTTATTCCATATTGTAAGTTAGTAAAGTTGAAAGTTTTTTTGTACTTAAATAACTTAATCTATTCTGTCAGTCTCAAAGAAACAACGTGTGAAAGTGTGGTTTCGAAGGTAGGTCCGGGTACAATCTGAACGCATACGAAGTATCTAATATTTCACATGGGTATTTTAAAGACCGCACCAGAGAGCTGTGCTTTCTCCTAAGACAGATTATTTATATTGTTTAGATTTAAGTGGCATTATTTGCTAAGCAGCTTAATGAAATTATTATCTTTAAGTCCTTATGGCAAAGATGAATTACTAGTGTCTTAACAGATTTAAATCTGAAGCATTGAGCTTAAAGTGCTGTACAATTATGACACGTTTCATCAAGCAGTGGTAGGTAAGCTTGTGTGTATAGTCTAATCTTGGCCTTTCATACATTTTTATCATGTTTCTTTTTGTTCTAGCGGTTAGAAAGGAAAACACCTTTGACAAAAGGGACAACAAATGAACTGTGGAATCTCAAATCTCTCTATTATGGTGCATGCTCCTTCTATGAAAAGGTTATGCCAGTGGATACTTCAGCAAGTGAAAATTCACCAGTCCCTGTTGTGACTCATTTAGTGTTGAATTACATGCTGTTTTGGATTCACGGCATGTTGGGGGTGATGACCAAAATGAGCAGGGTCATCACCCACTTGCTGTGCCAATGCCACCATGCCTATTTGATGCATCTTTTATGTGGAGAAGGGAGTAAGTGAACTGAGTTTCAGAAACACTACACAGCACGGAGCAGAGGAAGGAGCTCGGCTGGCTTTTAGACAGACCAGAAAACTTGAGCCAGAAGTTTCCCAATTGACGCCAGCGGTTGGCAGCTGTTCTTATCACGTTAACATATTATTAATTTGCAGATTACTTTATACCCCAGTAACACCTAAAGCATTTGCAGGGGAGAATTCCATGTAAACTTGTTATGAAAGCCTGGGTTGGGAATGGATTAGGAGTGTATCTGCAGCTTGTTGATGCTGTTCCTGTGTTACAGAAGTCCTGTTTTAGTTTTTCCGCTGCGCAGCTATTTATTGTTTCTCATTTTGATCTGGCGTTCGGCAGGATGTGGCTCTCAAGTGAAGTGTTGAATTATTTTCAGAAGCTTTTCTCTGATTTGCATGAGAACCAAACTTCTCCGTCTGTTCTCAGGGAATTCGTTTGACATGCCATTCCTTGCACATTACTTTAGAGGGAGAAAAATGTACTGTGGCATAGAAAAATATATCCATTACAGAGTTTGTAGTTAAGTCATCATCCTTGGGTGTTTTTAGACATTATTTTGACTAAGCTATCAGTTTAACATTAATTTTCCTTTCTTTTCATGATTAACAAATAATTTAGTGGTGGATTTCAGAAATAAATCTGCTTCTTGTATATTTAAAAGATCAAACAGCTGCAAGACATATTAAACAGACATCACCATGCAGCGCATTTCTTTTTAACTTGCAAAGTCATGTTGTATTTTATCATAGATCTGAATATTGTAAATGATTGCAATGGTAAACAGGCAAAGAGAAATGATCATGAAGTATTCTGCTTTATATGTTTAATACCATTTCGTTTTTTTTCAACTTAATATGATGGAAATTGAAATAAAAATGTGTGTTATTCTGTGGTCAGGAAGAAACCTCCAAAATATGATATTATCCTCAGCTGTTAGAATTACTGTTAGATAAGGATCAATCAATAAAAATCTGTTTCAAATTCAACTGAAAGTGAATCTCAGTGAAATGGGATACATGACATATCCTAGCTTGCCTAGAGAGGAGGGCATTTGAGGGCAGTTAAAGATGTAACAGACATGTAAAATGGGAGAAAGCATTCAGCTTCTGCAATTAAGGATTCTCAATAAGGATTCTCCTCTTCTCTGACTCTTTGTGGCCTCCAGGCTGCCCCTCACTTCTGATGCTCAGAGTCCCTCTGTCCGTGCACCTCAGAGAGACGGGGAACTGGTAAATCCTCTGCCAGTGAAATATAAACGCTGTGGTTTCCTGATTAGTGATTTCATGGGGGATCCCACCTTGACAAGTGTCAGCGTGCACTTTTCTGGTTATTGCAAATCTATGAAAAGTATACCGGCAAAAGGTCTGGTCCACTCTATAAGTATGGTCACTGATAGTTCAGTCAGAGCATTAGGGTCCACTTTGGGATCACACTCTGTCCTTCTTGCCCACTGCTTCATTAGACTGTTACATCAGTATCAGGTAGAATGTAGTTGATATTCTTACCTTTGTTTTTAAAAGTATGACTTATTTGTGCTAAATAGGAAACATTCAAGTATGATTTGCAGGAGAACATCGAGGCAGATCACTGAATACTAACTTTAGCAGTTTTTCTTCGCCGTAATTGTTTTTAGCTGAATAACGACCACACGTCAATGTGTCATAAAAAATCCTTTCTCAATTCACAATCCGTTGTTCTTAAAATGAATATGTGTAGCTGACCATTATTTTAGGGGATGTTTCTCCATGATGGCTGCTGCTGAGGTTACAGAGATTTCCTCTTGATTTAACATAGCCTGCTGATGAGTGGAGTTCCCCCTTTGCCTTTGCTTGTGTGGTGCAATGAGGATGTGTGCTTTACTTTTCAGATCCTCATGTCTGAAAATGAAGACCTGCGGTCAGCATCTAAGGAGACTCCCGATGCAACAGAGCCTTCCCCTGGAAATACATATTGGGTTACCTTCAAATCATTTAGGATTTTTGGAAAAAAAAAGAAAGTTCCTCAAAGCTTTCAGATTTTGCGACATGATCCAAGCTGCTTTAATCACATTGCATTTTTTCCACGTATGTTTTTTTTGTTTCTCTCAGTTTCCCAGTAAATGATAATTGCCACCATGGCTTAATTGTCAATACATGATTAGAGGGGCAAGACAAGAAAATAACGTTCTCTGCCGAGCAACAAAGTTGTCTTGAGAAACATATCGGCCTTACGAATTGCCACACATGGTGAAGATTATTCTGAGCACTCTGGTGCCAGTTGTGGAAGACTGCAAAAACGTACCCAGGCAATTTGATTGCTCGATCTTGGAGCCAAGGTACATTTGATCTGATTAATTGTTTGTCCACACCAACTTTGACGGACTTCACATAAAGCGCAAAAGAGAACATGCACACACTGATTTCTATTTAAAATAAGAGGTTGCCGGAGAGCTGCCACCTGGAAATAAAGCATTAGCTTATTCACTGGGCAGTTAATTTGATGACGATGATTCAGGGATTTGCATACTGTGAATTTATTAAGACAATTACAATGTTTATTAAGGAGGACATATATTTTAATGTGCAAGGTCACGCTTCAGCATTGCAGCTATAGCATATTTCTTGACTAATATTCATATATCATGACTGTTAATACATGTCATAAGTGATGGTCATATATTATGACTCATATGTGCATATAATGACCAGTCCTGAGATTAAAACTGGAAAAAATACGGGAGAAACTGGGTCTAAATAACGTATTGCTCAGTTGGAATTTGCTGTCCTCATGGTCTGCTCTACATGTTTTTTTTTTATTTAATGTTTCATTAACCTTTAGCATTTGCTCTAATAAGGCAGGACTCTTAGGGTGTGTAGAACGTGTTTTCTTTCATAACCTGGGTGCACAGGTCACATCTCCCATGGTCCTTTTGTTTTTCTTTTACTGAGCAGAGTTGTGGTAGCAAATTAAATGAATTAACCCACAGTATCCAGCTCCGCTCCTTCTCCTTCTGCGACCACCTAAGTTATAAATTTGAAGCACATGGGCTGCAGAGCATTAGAACAAGTTTGTAATTGATTAGGGAAGGCTAACAATGCCAGGGAGACTTGGTAACATCTGTGCTCCCTTTCTTGCAATATAGCGCAATTTCATTTTTCCGAGGACAGAACCCTGGGTCTCAGGGCTCATCTTTTATTTCTGTAGTCGCCCCCGGCAGCACTCTGAAGTCTGATGTTAACATGATAATGCCTTGTATCGATTGCTGAAACTTGCTTTGTTCCTCTGCTTTGAAATATACTACTTGTACCATTGTGGGAATAAGCTACCACAGGTATGTATGTAACTGGAACTTTGACTCTTTTAAAAAGAACTTGAAAAGTTGAAACATTAAAATTCTCTCAAACATGTCATTTAAGCAATGTGAACGCAGACTTCAGAATTTATCAGAAGAAGATTTTAGCAAAAAAAATTAGGTGTTTTTATGGGATTACATTTTAGTCAACGTCTTCTTATTTTCGGCATATTTCTTAGGTGGTGGGAGGGTTATTTTTATTATATAAACATACTAAATACATATGCAAATTTTTCATTCTCTTACAGCGTTTTGTTAGGTTCCTTTAATCAGTGCTGCAGGACAAACCCAGGCAGCCAATTAAAAAGTGTGAAGGAGGTGGAGGGAGTGACAACCTTAGAGCAAGCAGCTCCTGGCCCGGCTCAGCAGTATCTATAGATTCAGAAGGCCTTTACATTTTGGTAGGGGGGCGACAGACGTCTTTGCAAAATCCTGTAAGTGATGCTGTGATGCATGCTTTGATTCTATGAAAGTGTGGTCTCTGTGAAAAACTGTTTGTGTAAATCATATCCATATGCTTAGCTGTGAAATAATCAGCCATGACTTTTTATCCCGTTATTTTCTTCAAACTTCTTAAACTTTGAGTGCATTATTTTGGTCCTGTTAATATAATGAAGTATTTTAATTTAGTCAACATTTGATTTTTTTGTGTTCCCTGCTTGATCCCCTGCTTGAAGCCGGTGCTTAAAAATACCACTAATTTTTAGTCTTTTAATGATTCTGAGTTTTGTTTACATTCCCAGTCTTACTCCGCTGTGGAGGCACGTGCTTGATGTTTTAAAAGTGTGTTTCTAAGCTCTTTAATGTCGGCGTCTGTCAGTTTCACATGTGGTCCAAGCTTGCCGTCACACGGACAGATTGCCTTTTTCTGGTGTGATTTTAATAAAGCGCCGCTTCCATGAACACTGATTTTATTTCCGACGCCTGCTTCCTGGTCTTATTTGCAAAAGCAGAAATCAAAACTGAACTGGTCATTTTTGAAAATAAACCTGGCTTGCCAATTTTAAAAGTGCAACGCATGTGTGTGTGTGTGTGTGGAAGGTAGATGCTCCCTTAAATCTTCAGGTCATTTCCTTTAAATGGTCAAAACCATGAAGACCATTAAGTGGTCAGACAGTGGAGGGGCACAGCCAAGACCTGTGCCTTTGAGACTTCACCAGAACCCAAGTACGTACCCTCGAATCCAATACAGAATATCAAACAATTCCTGCACAGGGCTTTGCTCTGATTTTTCCACATCTTGTTTTAATGGAAGTATGTAAATTGCCACAGAGTGAATGTTTACACTCATTCTGAATCTCTCCTGCACATTTTTCATCAGTCCACAAATGTAGGTTTAGGTTGTACAAACATGTCAGTCGTAGATTATGTTTGCAAACGTAAACACGAAAAATATTACCATTTTCTGAAGTAACTTTTTTTTTTTTTCATTTCATAATCCACACAAGATAGGATCAAAGCTGCGTGATTCCGAACTGTCTGTAGACACGAGCAAATCACCGGTTCTGAGAAGATAAGTCTAGAAGCAAACCAAACCTGAAACAGATTTCACTGAAATTTAAAATAAATTTTTGCAGCAGCAGACTTACCCCAGAAGAAGTTTTGCTGACATGGTGTCACCGAGCTGAAGAGACTGTTGGATGCCATAGCCACTCTCGGTTACTCTCCCAATGATTCTCGTTCCTTTTGTGGTTTTGATGACCCTTTGAGAAGTCCTAAACTGGGAACACAAACCATATCAGGGAAAAGAAGGGAGGGAAAAAAAAACCTCCACAAGTAATGCTATTTTGTATAAACGATGTGTACAGCCACAAGTAACAAGCAGGTTGTGTAAAAAAATGAAAAAAAAGAGGAACATGTAAAAATATTGGATGGAGCTGTATTTTCTGCGTAAGACGCATGTGGTTAGTGTGTAGCGTGTACTTACTGACTCTGTCGATCCCAGTGACTGGAGCTGACCCGCACAGTTTAACCATTTACACGCCGGAGGCCTCCCTCCTCTTCTCCAGGAGAAAAACTCTCGCACCGCACTTGTGGTTCTGTGGTTGTTTGTGGGGCGAATGAAGCTTTCACACAATCCAAAAGGCATAGGCTTTAAACCTCTCTTTTTTTCCCTCATGTGCTGTTACTGGAGAGACTGGGTCATGTGTCTGTGACATCAGAGCACAGGAGTTAAAGAGG
The DNA here is from genome assembly GCA_019176425.1 of Megalops atlanticus. Classification (NCBI taxonomy): domain Eukaryota; kingdom Metazoa; phylum Chordata; class Actinopteri; order Elopiformes; family Megalopidae; genus Megalops; species Megalops atlanticus. Next base: position 6,962,091 of record CM032892.1, on the reverse strand, counting down.
GCCTGCCTCCCACTGCGGCTTCTCCTCTGTGTGTTTTGGACAAAAGGCGTGTGGTACAGCAGCTCTTCCTGGCATCCAGAGGGATGTAACTTTTTTTTTTTTTTTTCAAATAAATTTCAGTGAGTCGCGAGGACTCGGAGGGGCGCGAATGTTAAAAGACCAAAGTCTGATTTTCAGAAGAGCATATGGAGCGCAGCAGCTCCCTGTCTCTCTCTCTCTTTCTCTCTCTCTCTCTCCCTCGTCCTTTTCTCTTTTTTTCCCCACCCCCCGGTCCGTTTAAAATCTGCTTCTTGCCGTTTCTGCCTCTCTTTATTACGGTAATACTGGAGGGGTGGCTGGCACCGGAGCGGTATAAAAGTCTGAAAACAGCAGTGATGGCTTACAGTAAATTACATCTCAGGGGCTGCCACTCCAGCCTGGCTCAACTGCATATGCCGGGTCTGGTCGCTTCCCTCTCTGCTCTCTCTCTCTCTCTCCCTCGCCCACTCTCTCACTCCCTCTCCGCGCGACTCCTGTTACTCATTGTGGTGGGGCTTGCTTCGCAGACTGCTGGCTGCTGACTGGAGTCGAACGCTCTGTGCTGTAATTGGCCGAGCCGAAGGCTCTGTACTGTAATTGGCTCTCGCAGAAGTGACAGTCAAGGGATTCCTGTTCAGAGCCTTAAATCAACACGGTGGCTCAGTGGTTAGCACTGAAGTCACAGGTCCTGGGTTCCTGTTCCCAGGTCCTTTCTGTGTGGAGTTTGCATGTTCTCCCATTTGCTTTCTCCGGGCGCTCTTCCTCCCACCATCAAAAGACATGCATGTAAGGGTCAATACTCCTGTCAGTGCCCCTGACCAAGGCACTGGCAAAAAGAACTGTGGTCCCTGGGCGCTGCACTGTGGCTGCCCACTGCTCCTGGCTCCTGGTGTGTGTGTGCTCACTGTGATTCATCAGGTTCAAACGTGTGTAGGATGGGTTAAATGCAGAGGATGAATTTCCCCATGAGGGATCAATAAAGTATATGATTATTATTATTATTATTATTATTATGTCTTGCCCCATCAGGCCTTCCTGAAAGAGCTGGCCTACCGGGAGTATTTGCTGTGATTCATCAGATAAAATATGCAGGCATTAATCAGGCCTGCTGTAGATATTTGCATCAACAGATAAAATATGCAGGCATTAAGGTGGAATCGTAAAACTGGAATGCAGGGAATGTTGTTGTTTTTTTTTTTTTTTTAAATCTGTACCTGGTCCCATTAGATTAGAGGTTTTTGTCATTACTTGCAGTTGGAGTGCAGGAATTGTTAAGGCTTGTTGATGGAAAATACTTGTGTTCATTAACCCCTTAATGTCCGTGTCTGTGTGTGCGTGTTTTAAGATGTTCCCCATTTGCTGCCACTATGAATGATTGGCACCTTGCCGCTGAACTGTGTGGCACAGAGCACTGCTTGTTTCTGCAAATTTCATAAAGTGATGTCGTCTTTTCCCATTCAGTTTGTCGGAACGCAAATTTGGTGAAAAGTGGTTGTGAAAAGCGTTTAAGAACATATAAAGGCAATTTTTTGTTCATTAATGCTTTAATAGTTTTTCTTCCCCTTCACCTCCTCTTTTTGATTATGAAATTTTCGGCCTTGCTCATATTAAATTAAATGTAGCTGTAATTGCATTTCAAGCCCCATCTTGTGTGCCCAGAAGAATTTAAATCATCGCAGCGTGGTGTCGGGAAGACCCAAAAACCCACACCACAAACCCATTAAATAATTACTCTTTAATTTTGTATGGTTTCAGCTTTTCACCAAAGACTCATGCTGTATGTAAACGTCCCTCAACAGTTCTTCAGCGTCCACATTCTGGATGTCCCCAATATGGCCCAATAAATGAACTCATACGCCTGCCTGACTGTGCCGGGTGATGACTACGGCTTGTCAGTTGTTAAATCTGTTAAATCTAGGGCCGATTACCTTTGGTTCTCTCTGGACACTGGACATCGCAGTGGTATTTGAAATGTCCCCAAATCTTTCATGTGCTTCATTGTCGGCTATGCCAAGAGCATCAATTGGAGAAGATTACAGTTAAAAAGCTATTTCCACAGAGAGACTGACTCCTTCAGTTGAATTGTTGTAGGTGATCAATTTGATAGGACAAATTGGTCACTCAATAAAATGTAGTGCCATTACACAGCAGCTACCTGCCAACACTGACCCCTAAGCTGGAATATTAAATGAGGTGAAATATTCACAAACCTAGTTGCTCTTCTGACAACAGTCACATTATAAGAGTAAAGCCTCTGATTACTAACATGCAGATAGACTTTGGTTCTATCTGCATGTTTGATTAACAATCTAGCCTCGTAACAGTTTAGCTATTGCATAAAACACACGCTGATGAAACTGTGAGGTGAGATTGATACTGGATACCACATGATATCCAGGCGCTAGCATAATGTAAAAATACACTGTATGAAATACAGCTAGGCTTCACATATATTACATAATTGCTTTTGTGTGTAGTTAATGTAGCTAGCAGCAGTCTCACAGCTATCAATAGTTTCACCCATACACAGGAGAGGGATTGTTGTTTTGTGTTCAGTGAATCTCACAAAGCTACAACACAATTTTTAGCATCACAGTCTATCTAAAAAGAATTTTGTAAAGTTTTCTCTTTAATATCTTTTTTCAGCATACCACAGAGAATGTACTTTAAAAAGGACCTGCAATTATTTCCTTAAGGCCTTTTTGGTTTTGTCTTTTTTTCTATTTTTAAATAGCGATGGTTATAAAAGTCATGGAAAACTCAGCTCAAATGGCAGCAGAGGATGTGGCTATGTTAAAACAGGAAACATTGCACCCACAATGCAATGTTCAGTGACCTACTACTTAATGGCGTTTCATAAACCTGAGCCCAAGTAAAACTATATTCATATTTCTGTTTTTTCTAAGCAAATGCTGTGCGCATATATAATGAACAAATTCTAAATGTTATATTCTATTTTTGGGTTAATGGTGATGTAACTGTAGTTTGTTTTTTAAGGGAGTAATTGTAACAAATTAGGTCCTCAATTTATATTCTGAAACATGCCATCTGTCTATTGCTTTAATTTGCTCACCTCTGAATCCCCTTTCTTGAATATTTTTATATTAAATTAAAAGATTTTTCCTCTATTATCGTGTCAGCAAACCAGTAAACACTGCCAGTACCTTCTACGTTGTCATTTGTGTTATATTTCTTAAACTGAAAAGGGATGCCCAAAAAAGGCCTGACTACCCAACCAAAATGTAAAGGAAAAAAGTATAAATGACCTATAGAATTAGTGTTATTGCTTTCACGTGCGTTCTGCACACAAAAGCTTACAGTGTTGCACATTTGATTGTTTTCCAAAGAAGTTATATTTTTAAAGTAAAAACTTTTTGGGCAACCCTTTTAACATTCACTGCCGTCAGTGAAGTCTACGTGATGGGTTTCTGTGCTTGTACCACACCATCCATTGTGAAACCCAACCAAAGCACCAACAGTGGACCTGTCAAGTCCGTGGCTCGGAGCAATACCTCATCTGGCCAAATGAGGAAAAGAAATCATTGCATCAGGTTGTTCATGTTCAGCCCATTTCATCTCTGAAATGAAAGGAAAGCTGTGGTGTGGACAGGTAAGCCTGACCTCTCTGCAACAAACCTCACCAGTGCTTCATTCTTAAAAATCAGGTTCATAAAATAGGAACATATCGTAAAACAGGATTTCATTATCATGAAAATTGCAGTTAAAAGAGGGAAAGGGGCAGAAATGAAAGAAATTAAAGGAATGACAATAAAAGAATGTAGAATTTAAAGGAAAGATAATAAAATGTAGAATGAGACCTCAACGCCTCCTTCATGCCACTCATGTCATAGTGTCTGAAGGAGCCATTTTCCCCTTGTCACATATCTACTGTAACAGAGGACCAACAACACATTGGTACACATTCAAGTGTGTACCAATACAAGCTTGACACTACAGCAATCACTCATGCACATACAGATAAACAAATTAAATCCGTTTACTTCTGTCTTTTGGTTTACTTACTTAACAGAATGGTGGATTAGTGGAAACAGAAGGCTCCGGTGTTACCTAAAATCAAATCAAAACATTCAATTGACACACTTCCAAATCTGTGAATGGTAAAAATGTGTATGGCCCCAGGGCCATCTCCTTTTTTAGACTTTAGAAGTCTGTGGGAATCATGTCAGATCAATTACATTACAATGAAATACCCAAAATAAAAATGTTAATTTAAGCAAGCGTAAGTGATACCACATACCTTCTTGTGGTCAGTTTCACTTCACCAGGATCATCTGGTTTAGCTTGTCATTAAATAAACATTTACCCAGGACATGACCTCACCATGGCATCTATACCTGTGATAGCAGCTCATTGGCTATGTACAAATTACCTGCACGCAAACACTCACATGTGCACATAAAATGAAATCTTTAAAAAATTGTCCTACATCATAAGTTTGATAAACAGCATTAAAAGAAACACCATAGAACAGCGTTTGTGTTCATAGAGCCTCATATTGTCAATAAAAACACCTGCATGTGCAGAACGGCAAGGGTGGTGGACCTGTGTTGTGCCCTGATTCCTTCTGTCGGCCCAGTGATTGTGGCAGGTGTCTCTGGAGCCCTGGTTAGCTCTGGTGGTCCACTGAGAGCAACAGGTGTCTTTGGTGCTGTGGACAGCGTCGGTATTCCAGAGAGGGCAGTAGGTGTGTGCAGAATCCTGGCTCACCCTGGTGGTCCGACAAGGGCGTGAGGGGGTCTTCGGTGCCCGGGTTCACCCTGGTGGTCCGATGAGGGGAGTGGGGGTCTTCGGTGCCTGGGTTCACCCCGGTGGTCCATCGAGGGCGGCGGCCGTGGGGAGTATGACAGGTGAGACAGGAGTGCGGCCACACTCAGCCTGCAGCCCGGGTCCGAGTCTGTGGTCGAAAAAACACCCCACCCTGCCAACTACACACAAACCACACCGGACCACACAGGCATTAAAGCACATTTAACTTAAAAAACATTATTGCTGGCTTCCATGAAATTACATTTTAATAGTCCGAGATCGGATTCTGAAGGTAGACTTCACGGTGGGCTGCTTTTGAGGAAAGTGAACGAAACCCCACAGGTCTGTTATATGTCTTTTTATCATTATTAAGGTGTGTTTATTGTTGTTGTCATCATTGTTACTGCTGTCTTCAGTTCATCCATTTGTTAACATCATACTGCATGCTAAGAAAGCATGTGCGGAAGGATGAGGATGTGTGCTTAAACCTGTTCTTGTCAGATTGTTGGTGAAATTGATGATAACTTGAGCTATCATATTTTTACATTACATCCTCTGAATTGGATTTTGCTACTTTTTGCAAGATAAAAAAGTTGCAAGATAAAACAGCTGTACTATAATATAATTGATGTCACCATAAAAATCCAAGGTTGAATTAGTGTTTGCATGAAATTAATTTAAATCCCCTATGAGAAAATGTATACCTTAAGTACCAGTTGATTTATTTTATTTGTAAAGTATTTACCATAGTCATTAAAATGCACTAGTGTCTGTATAGATGTATTACGATATAGACATTTTTCATTGTTATTTTATACAGTAAATAAACTAAATAATACATTAAATATTTTACGGTAAGGTACGGCAATGCAGTAAAGAAAATGAAATACGTTAGATTTCTGTGTGTTAGAAGTATGTATTAATAGCTTCTCAAATGTTATATATTCCCTCTTTCCAGTCTTCAGAAGTGAGCAGTTTAATGTTGTACATAGTTAAAGGAAAAGACAGGTACGGTGGTTTAATTTAACAGGGCGCAGCTGTAAAACGCCAAGGTAGTTTATACTGCGGTTGACAGAGAATTAACGTGCTTTTATTGGAAACAAACACCACTTGACATCAGCTACTGCTGCCTGCTGGTTTTTTTGGTGTTAATGTAAATATCCGTTAACAGGTATGGACCATGTCAGTGACAGCCACCCAGCAGAAAACATAGATCTAACAAAGAAAAAAGGCGTAGAATGAGTTTGGTAACATGCTGCAATTAACTTCACTTAAAACGACTATAAGGTCAGTTTTGTAGGGAAACGTAATACTTACAGACATACAGCCAAAAGGATGTTAATGTTGAAGAGGCATGAACTGTTTGGTATGGCATGATCTTAATGAAAATACATATTTTCTTTTGCAGTCTAATAGCAGGTCTACATCTTTTTGTGACTTCCAGGTCCTTTTTTGTGGTTTAGAAAGGCTTTTTCAGCTTTTTTTTTTTTTTTACGGTGGAGCTGCAGCTTTGAGGAAAAATAAAACGGCCCTTTTTAGGAATAAGGGGAAATATTTAATACGCAGTGGCATCCTTACAAGTTAAACACAAATTAAAAATAGCCCTTAAAACTGAGATTACATCAAGTTGTAAAATTGGCAAGTGGGATCGTTGGATAAAACTACAATACCATTATTTTGTTTAAGAAGATATTTTGGTTTGGTGGCTGACCGTTTAAAATTAAAGCGATTTCTTATTTTCCCTTCATTTTAATGAAGAAATTCGTCCAGTGTAAACCCACCATTACCTACCCTGAAGTTCAAACACGAGGGCCGAAGAGAGTTAGGCGATGATATTCAAGGTTTGGTCAGAAGTTTGTTTTTATTTTCCACTTAGAAATTTTGGGGTGTGTGTGGGTGTGGGGGGGCACCTTTGCCTATCTGTTTGCTATACATATTTCACTGTTCAACCCCCTACATTATTTAAACGTGTGGCTTTGGCCAGCGATTAAAAGACTCTTAGGTTTCTGAGAGCTATTTTCTTATATTTTCACACCCACACGCGGCTTGATGTCGGTAATGTAAAAACTGCACATTGCCAAAGGTGAAGACAAGCCGCGCTCCCGCTGCAGTTTGTATTGGTGGCTTGAGCACGCAGTGCGTCAGAAAGCCTACTGAGTTGTGTGACACGCCAAGTCCGTTCGCCGTTAAGTCAGCGTCGCCATCCTTAAAGCGCTTCATTGTCGCTGGCATTTCTGGTCACTCCCGCTTGGTTTTGCTTGTGGCATGGCACATCTCGAAACGGCAATTAAAGGAGAACAGCCTGTCATTGTGGCGACGGTTATCACAAGTTGGGGCTATTTTGCAAAGCTGGTCATAAGTCTTCAAAATGTTGAAAATGATACTTGGAGTCTGCGAAAGGTCATGACTCATTTATGGTCAGTTAGTAACCTCGTATTAAATTCTAAGCGGTAGAAGAAATGCACAGAGCGTAATCACACTCATGGAATCACCTCTAGAAAATAATGTAAAATACATTAAGTACCCTGAGTCATTTACATTAAATCGCCTGCATATAGAACAGCTTACGAGCGACAACTAAACTGATTCCTTAATCGCAGATGGAGGAGCTCAGTCATAGCCTGAATAGACGCGCGCATAATATTGCCATTATGTGTTAAGAAATGCAGTTTATTCTTACAAGAATACAAAAGCTCCGATGAGCGCTGACGGCTGTCTTGAAAAACAAGCCATTATAGAACTGAGATCAACATTTTGCCGTTAACAATAGACGAACAACGGCGACTTTGTCTGCCAGAGTCTGTGGTTTTTTGGTGCGCTTTTATGTCATTTTGTTGGCACACTTAAATGATTTTACAACGGGCTATGGGGTCACTAGTCTTTCTGCCGTCTGTAATACAATAATGCGGAGGGGAACAGAATCTGGAATTTTGACATTGTTTAAAAATGGGTATTTTTCTTCATTGTGGTGTATAATTTTAGGAGAATGTATGCATATATTACTTATAGACAAAACAGACCTTGCTCTTATAGGAAAATTGCCCATGTGTAAATATAGACCATACACCAGAGAGCGTCATGGTGTGTTCTTAACTGTCTTGTTTACTAGTGGTGATCCAGTATTACTGAAAATGCAGAATGCTTTGTTTGTTGATATCATTTTACTATTCTAATTAATTGAAGTTCCAGATTGATTTTTTTCATTCTTCCTTGCATTTCCAAGGTAAATAAAATCTTGAGGAACAGCATAATTGTAATGTTAAACGCTCCATAACACCAGCATGCCTCAATAATGTGGTGGTAGAAAATAAAGTCAGAGTCTTTGACAGGGTGGACACTAAATAAACACTCCTTAACTCTTCTACCATACGCAAGAATGTCATTTTTTTTCTTCTCCCAAATAGGGAGCAACGGGTTCTTTTTCATATTTAAAGCATATCCTTTGAAAGTCATGCAAGAGGACGTTTGTGGTAATGGCGCATTCTGTGGAGGCAGTGGTAGCATTAAAAAACAATTTCTGTCTAGCATGTTAAATGTGTGCAGACCAATATGCACTAGAGAGTTGTCCGTGGGACTGATTTAAGAAAAAAAAAAAACATGACTTGGATTGTCAGCTGAAATATAATGGCTTCAAGTGGGCTGGAATGATTCCTATCCCTTGGAAACTCCAACGCTAGGTCTGAGAGTTGATCAATCCGATGACCTGTCATATATTCGGCCTGTATGTTTGCGTGAGACACATTTTGCTTTCATGTGTCTTTGTCCCTGGAGCCGTTTAATGAATCTGCAGCATGTCCTTTTTTTCATGTGGTTATGGGAGGAAGACAAGCAAAATCAGCTTTGTGTACTGCAAACATAATTGTATACTCCATCTTTAAATAAGCCTAAAAGTTGCATTTATATTTAGTCCACCAGTGATCTTTTCAAAAGCAACACACATGTGACAGTTACTAAAGCAGAGATGCAAGACAAAGATGAAAGAATGAATTATGGCAAGAGATGTAGATTAAGAAAAACACATTTTTAAGGAGAAAGCTGAAAAACGAGAAAGGCTTTTTACAGAAATAAAAAAATCTACCTTGTTAACAGACACGGCATGCAGATTTTTTTTTTTGTAACAGTTTAATTTTTACTGCAGTCAAAAAAGTTTTACTTCAGCATTATGAAAGAGTAAAGAAATAGAAATAGAAGAGAAAAAAAAGAAAACAATACTGAATAAGAAAGTGTTAATGGTTGTGGTAGGCACTGTGGTAAATCTTATTAAATTCTGTGAAATTTACATAGTACCACTTCATATTTTAACAGGTACTCTGTGGCTACTCGCTACATACATTAGTAAACCTGCCTATATCAACAGTGAAATGTAAATAGTTATATAGAAGGTTGGCTAATATTGTAATCCTTACTCTGAGACAATTTTGCCAGCCGCAGTACTGTAAAGATAACACTCTTGTGTACATGTTGTCTCTGTAATAATGGACTAAAAGAAAAATCAATTTATAGGTACAACAGAATCAAACAAACACAATTAATTACTGCATTTTTCCAGAGCTTACTAAACACAGGTACCAATGTATATACCTGTTTCCAAAAAAGCATTATACCTCCTGCTTAAGAGAAAAGGCTTGTCTTCTGCCCCAGAGAAAGCATGACAAAAGATTAATTGTTGCCAGTCAACCTTTCCAGACAGTGCAAAAAAGTGCAAACTGTAGGTATGCCCACGTGGACTTATGTCAGTCAATCAGATTTTGCTTGACATAGCCATCTTAATAGAGGAAGCATCACAGAATGCTTCAGACTGTAAATTAAACAGATGTGACATGAAATTAAAAAGGAGGAGCAGAAATACAATGACAACAGTGAACACAATTGAGAATATCAAAAACAATGAGATATGCACAAGCTTTTGCTTTAGCCGAACAGTTACGTATAGTAAGTTAGTGTATCTAAGATTTTCATTCTTGTCAGAAATGAAAACCCACAGATAAAAACCCAAAACATCCTTTACAGAAACTAGCTAATCATGAGAAAACAAGCAGAAAATTCCTCCTCATTCCCCTACAAAAGTTGTGTTTAACTGAAGTTTAACTGAATTTCTAGACGCCAGTCAACATGGCAGGAATAAGACAGACGCTTCCCCACAGATGAAAAAGTCTGCCTTCTGGAATCTCATGATCATCTGACCAGTGAAAGAAATGCAGCCAAGGCATTCTGCAGACTACTCTAAATAAGATTCTATGAAGAAGTAAGGAGACATAACCTTACGAATATGAATGCAAACAGGCCAAGCACCATGGTACCTCATGGAGACACTCAGAAATGATTGGATCATAGCATTGGTTAAGCTATGATTTTTATATTTGAATGCAGTTAATGACATTGACTCGGAAGGATGTAATTCTTATGAGAGAAGCACACTGTGTGTACTGCAGAGAGTGGCCACCCAGCATTTACCATATTTTCTGAATTATAAACATAAGGTAATACTTTGGAAGGGCAGGTGTTTCATTAAAATTTAACATAAAGTATTTTATGTTGTTGTACATGTACATGTTGTTTACAATGATTACAGTAGAAGACAGAGTATTCTGCCATATTGCAGTTTTGGCACAAAAATGTGTGTCAAATCACAAATCGCAGGATTTTGTTAGAAATCGCGATTCATGCAGTGTAAGTAAATATGAGTCCATTGAGCAGAGTCTGAGTTTAAGACATTGAATCTACGAGCGACGGTGAGCTTTACGGGAGCAATTTCCATGCAATATTACAGGGCTCAGATTAACATGGAAACCCAAAGGGCATGGCAGTTGGTTAGAAAAACATTATGTCAAGGGGGGTTGATATGAGTTATGGGAGACTGGGGATTCCTTAACCCCCTAATGGACACTTTCAGCTGCTCGCTGATCTGAGACAATCACAGTGTCTTACTCTGGAGAGTGAAGTCTTTTGAATGGTTCATGCAAGTCTGTGATTGACTAGTGTGTAGTCGGCTCATCCATTGTGGGATTGCTGACACCTCACTTTGCCATCACTAGCTGAAATATGAAGTGAGATGATGTTAATGAGGTCAGTCTGTGTCACAGTATGACGTCCAGAGCCTCCTGCTTTGTGCAGCGTTTGATAGGTGATTGACTCTTTTGGTAACTGCTCTGCAGTTGAAGCCTTTAAGCATTGTGCTTGCACCAGCGGGCACACTCCTGCAGTACTTGCACGAACACTCCTACTTCCGTCTGTCCATGCATAACACCATTAATATACTTTTGCAATGCATGCACTTGAACTTTCAATATCTGCTTGAGTTCAGCATGGTAGAACAGTTCAGTAAAGAGAAAAACCTACTCTGGGAAATAGGGTGTCTCTGTTGGAGGCAGCAAGCTGAACCACCTATGCATGTAGAACTACCTGTTGGGAGGTTGGGACACCATGAGAGGAATGGACTCCAATTACTCTAATTACTAATTATTGGCATCAAGTGCAGCACATCATGGAGATAAAACTAAAAGTTATCTGGGCCCAAAAAAGTAGATCTTGAGGATCTAAAGTTTTTTTTTCCTTTATTGTGATTGTTTAAAAATGACAGTAATGGATTGTAATTGATGTAAAGTGTCCATATTCAGTAAATTTTCTTAATTAAGGATTGGCTATTTAGACATCACTCACATATCACACTGAATCTCTTGAATGAGAAGAGTGAAAATAATTAATGTTATAATAAATGTTATAATGTTGTAATATATAATAACTAAATAATGTTAAGATTTGGAGCTTGGCTCCAGCATGAACTCTGTAAAACTTTGCAGCATTAATACTGTAGCTTAATCAACTGCAGGACAACAAACAACTGATAGTGACTGTTATGTGATAGCAGTGGCTTGTGCCTTATGTGTGTGTGTGTTTCAGAGCCCTCCAGCTTTCTGAAACATTCATATTAATTATTACTTACCAGAACGATGAAACACACGAAATGACACAACGCGATGATGCAGCTCGCTTTGAACTTTATTGACAAAAGAGACAGATTTAGTGTGCTCTGTGTCTCTGCTTCACACTGGTGCATTCACTCGTTCTGGTGCGCACAATTACACGGCTTTGTGGTTATGAGCCATAGTCATTGCTTTGCTCACTGTTCCAGCACATGGGCTGTCTTTGACGTGGCCTGGAGCCAAGCCTTCACAAGTCACCTCCTAGGGCTTTGGGACAGGCATGGATTATGTCAGCTCTGTTACCGTCAGAACGGGATCAGTAAAGATACAGTGTTTTCATACACTGACCCTGGAGATACACCGGGTCTATGCACATTTCCATTCCAGCTGTGCTATCAGTTCATTGGTTTTGATTGAGATGTTAACTACATTCTGATCTGGGTAACAAAACATCACATAACAAGTATATGTTAGTTCCTTGTTTTAGATATGGCTGTTGGAAGTGTGTTTGTTCTAGGAGAGGGATACAAGAAAAGGGGTTCACCTTGAGACTAACTAGTTAATAGCTTGTAGGGCAACTGCATAACTAATTTACAAACAACTTACAACTGTAATTGAAACAGCTTCCCCAAATATGTCCAAGGGGTGGATTTTAATAAAAAATGTATTTAATAAATCAATGTACTTTCTATTAGCACAGAAACATTTGTACAATGTACAGCATAACAAATATAAAGATGTCAAATTAAGATCAGGACTCAGTGACCAGCTCAATCAAACTTAACTAACTGAGAAACATTTTAGCAGTGAATCCTTTCACTGAATCCACTATTAAAAGTACGTTTTTGCTTTTTTGTGTTTTGAGGCCATAAAATTTTTATTCTACCCTCCCAAGACATAGTAGTGTGTGTGCATCATTTGACAATTAATTTAAGTTACAGCATGTTAGTAAGACTGCCATTTCTGTAAGGAAATTAACAGCATGAGAGATAAGATGAACTTTCTTCAGCCAGACATTTTTTCTGTTTATTTTATTGTGGATTAGTCTATTTATAAGCCATTAATATTTACAAATCCTCCATGTTTGCATTGTGGGGGCCATTTTTGTCCCTCCAGGCTTGTGTGGTGTGTGTACACAGTCAGCCCTTTCACTATGAAGGCGAGGAGTCTTTACACAACAACGAAACGCCCGAGGAATATTAGGCAACACAGAGATTTTTAATACTGATGCATCCTCACAAAAGCCCGCAAAGCGCAATTAAAACAGGCATGAACAACCACTGCCCCCACACACTGAGGCATTAAATGGCATTAAATGAGATGATAATTTGCAGCTTTGCTAACAAGTCACAAGCTAAAATGAATTCAACTGACAACAAAAAAACATTCCCCTTTGATGCAGATTAATTGTACAACAATTGCCTGTACACAGAAAAGATTTTTAGGAAATAATTTATAATTGGTTTGCCCTTTAACTTTTTTATTTTGAACAGAACTCTTGTGGGAACCGCAGTCTGTAACACAGAATGAATTTATCTGAAATGTGAAAATGATTTCCTATTGAATAAATAGCAAATTATCCATAGGCGACTCAAGTCGTGTCAAAAAATATGATCGTGCCGAGGCGATGATTTAATAACCGTACCCGGGGTGTTTGTTAATCAACGCGCAAGTGTTGTTCATTATCCACACATTCCAGAAGCTTCTTTGGAATGCTTCTGGAACGTAGCATCATGCATTCCTCCAGTAGCGTCTTTGAATGTAAAAGCAAGCCTAATTCAGTTTCTCAAGCCGGAGGACATTGCGTCTTTGTAATTACAGGTTTAGCTGACAAATATGTAGACGTGCGTATTAATAACAGTATGAATAAGTGAGACAGCAGGCTTGCCTGTGGTCAGGGTCTGTCTGGTTCACGGGCTGGATGGAGAACAATCGAAGCTCACAAGTTGGGTGTTTACTAAGGTGGAAGTGCAATTCTGTCTTGGAAGAGGGATAAAGAGAGGGGAATCTTGCATGCTGTATGTGTGGAGATAAGCATCGTCAGGATGAAGTTACTTCCAGATGTTTATCGCGATAAATGTGCTGCACTGTGAAAGGAGGAAACAAGAAGAGCTCCTCTCAGACACTGTTATTTGTGGAACATTCCTGATGGAACCATAGATTTGTGAGCTGGATGCACACAGCATCTGAACAGTTGTAACCTTTACTTGTGTTACCAAAATGACTTCTCAAATCAGCGCCCAGGGTATTGATACATGGCATCTTGCTCTTTATATATATAAAATAAAACTCCCAGAGGAACAACAGTAATCCCTTTCCCTGGAAAAAGAAACAACTTAGAGACCGAAAAGCAAAACACAAACAGAGAGACCTCATTCCGACATACTGTACAACACATGTAAACATGCAAACCTTTCATTTAAATCTGAGATGGATAAAGTAACTGCGTTCTAAAGATTAAACACAATTTTGTGCCAGCGGGATCATCTGTATGTCGAGATTAGGGTGTATAAATAAAACAAAATGAGTAACCAACGTGTCACTCCATGTTTGTACATTCATCACTGCAGAAAGGGTAAAAAATGAGCCGATCAAGTCCTTCTCAAACACAGTGCAGTGAAACGAAGTCTCACTGGTCAACAGTGTAGCTTGCTTTTTCTTCCCATAAGTCCATGCAATGTCGAAGCAGTCACGTTCACAACACACCCACCATGCTTTTCCTGCTTTTTTTAACCAAGATGGGGAGCATCCATTTTGTTTATCAATTGTTTGATACTCATATGGTAAAAATTACTTTATAAATAAAACACCAACTTTTCAGGTCTGAAAATTCCACATTTTGCCCTTGTGTTGAGTACTTTGCAGTTTTTAACTGTTTAAACCAGTCAAAAACATCCTGGTCATTTGAGCAAGCAGTCTTGCAACTTCACTTAACCATTGCTTGTTGGCATTGATTCTAAAGAAAACAACAAACTTGTACATCATAATTAATGTTCTGAGTCATGGCTGTTTCAAACAGTGATGATTCCCTGCCTATATGTAGTTATGTACAAACATCTGCTGCAAATGAATAATAATGCCTTAGCAGATGAGAGAATGATACCAATTGTGTCAAGCTGGCAGCTAGCTTTAGGGTGTAACACACTAAAATAAAATATTGCTCTACCCAAGACGTGGATGAGGGAGTGCCTGTGTCTGTCTGTGGAGCTGGTTCCTCGTTCTCGTTCTCTCTCTCTCTTTCTCTCTTTCTTTCTTTCCCCAGCACTCACACACACGTGCACGCATGCACAGACAAACACAAATGCAGGTAAAATGTGGATTTCATGTGTTCAATGAGAGTACTGTGTTGTGGTCCTTTGTGTCCATTCATACATGCATGCATAAAGACACGTGATCAGTTAGGATAAGTGTTAGCGAATGGGAGTGAAAACAGTAATTCAGCATGCCCTAAAGCTGAAACGCTCTCAGATTTTATCTTCTTGGTTACAGCCGATAGGAGGTCAGGGTGTAGTTCTGAGAGAGACTGGAGCGAACCAGGTGGGCCAGTGTGTAGGTCTCAGAGATTCCTAAGTGATTTGGGCAGGCCAGTGTGTAGGTCTCAGAGATTCCTGAGTGATTTGGGTAGGCCAGTGTATAGTTTTCAGAGACTGTGGGGTGATGCGGGTGGGCTAGTGGATATTTTTCAGAGACTGTGGGGTTATGCGGGTGGGCCGGTGGGTAGTTCTGAAACACACTGGAGTGATCAGGGTAAGCAGCTCTCGTTGATCAGGCAGTGCCAGAGCTGTGTTCTCTCTCCTCCCCTCCATCCCGCTCTCTCTCCCTGCCTGTGTCTGGAGGTCCTGGTGGGTGGGCCACAGATGTACCACATATCTAAGCAGGACAGGTGAATCTCAGATCAAAGAGGCTAATCCTGTACACTCACCTTTATTTTCTTAAATAAATGTGGTCAAGCACAACACCTTGCAAATGTGTGTCTGGCACAGAGAGGAGGAGCTCTTAGAACTTGCCTATCGCACGTTATAAATGAACAACTTTATTAGAAGTAATGATATGACCATTCACTCTGCCCTTTTTGTTTTTATATGGTGGAGTTTCCTGTTTTTTTTTTTTTTTCATTCATTAGGGCTCTGGGTTTTTTCTCCCTTGTTTGTACACCTGGACGGCCAAACGAGCCGGTACCGGGTCCACTGCCGTTTATTCACAACCAGACACACGGACGATCCTCACTAATGCGATACGGAGCCTGGGGAGGCTTCCAGGAGGACCACACTGGGGTGAAACTCGCCCCCCCCCCCCAGCCCCCTCTCAGCAGTCTGGCAGCGTTCGGAGGTTTTGGCAGGTCTCTCGTTGTTTTCAGAAGCACGGTGTTCTGGCAGGGCGGTTTGTATGCGTGTGTGTGTGTGTGTGTGTGTGTGTGTGTGTGTGTGTGTGTGTGTGTGTGTGTGTGTGTGTGTGTGTGTGTGTGTGTGTGTGTGTGTGTGTGTGCGCAAGCCGGGCCAGCAGCAAAGGCTGGCTGGTAATGAAAGCTGACAGTGTCCCTGCAATGCCAGGACAACAACAACAAATATTGCATAACCAGGATGGAACAATCTGTCACTGGACTTACCATAAGCATGACTTATCTATCATTAGTAAGTTATGAAAAAAGGCACCAGGAGATAATTGTCATTTTATTTGAGAAGATCTACCTAATGTTACGTAATTGCAGTACACTATTACTTATATGTACTATACAATGTTGTTATTATTTTTGTATTGGTATGCTTTAGTTTTTAATGTATGTAGTGAGGCTTGGCTGAAACTTATTGATTATTCTAACATGCAAATGCACCAAAACTCTCTCAGACATCTTGAATGACTTGTAATAAAGTATTAAACAAAACAAAACAAAATCTGAAAGTCAGAAGGAAGTGAATATGAATGTTAGAATGTACAATGTTTTGCTTTTGTGTAAGTTCAAGATGATGTGGGATAAAAAATGTTTTTGTGGCAAAGATTTTCTGATATTCATTTTCATTGTGTTAATGAATATATTCTGTATTATTTCTTTTATCTAAACTGCTAATAATCCAGTTTTATTGTATTCAATAATCAGTGGCAGTTGGTTAGCTACAAATATGGAAGGAAATCACCTTTATTTGACCACTGGCCTAAACCGGTTTTTGATTTTTATGTAATCATATTTTTTACATGATTAACATGCTTGGATCATGCATTTGCAACAGATTCCTTCAGTGCATCTAATGTGATGGCTTTGCTTTTGTGCTATAAACAAGAATCTAGTAGAGTATTCTAGTTATATTAGAATATTTCATCTCTTAGTTTAATTAAAAAAGAATGATGTTTGGAGCATTAAATATTTGCTAAAACTGGCAGACAAGTTTACCAATCATATTGAATGAATATTAAATTCAGGGAAGGTAAGTCTGTAGTTTATCTGTCAGCAGAGTCTATAATTTACTGTGGTACTTTGTATTTTGCTCCTAACGGTGACTGAAGTCCATTCAGTATTATGGAGGATATGACCCACTTACCTGTTCAAGCTTTGTGAATCACATGCTACCTGTCTATTTGCTGTAGCCCTGTCTTTCTCGCTCGTGATTGGCTGGCTGCCATCTGTGCCTCCTGGAAGCGGTGAGCTGACACGGTGGCGGTAAACTGGGATGACATCATCAGTGTCGTGCCTCACTCTCCTCCACTCTCCTGACTTCTGCCATGCATCTGGTCTGTCCAAAGCCCTCGTCCTGTGACCAGTTTCACTGTTCCAGGGCTCTGGGTCCTCTGAGAAACTCTTCATTAATGGAAGCATAAATGAATAATGACAGAATTAACATTTATTGCAGTGCTGGTCTTAAAGTACACATTACTCAGTACTTTCAAATGTGCTTAGGACACTTAAGGCATGTGCTTAGGGTACTGCAAATGCTAATTAGTTCCCTTTTTCCATTACATTAAAAGAACTCCACCTAAAAATATTATATTCTATGCTATTCCTTGGCTGGTATTCTGATTACAGCTGTAATGTCTGGAATTGATCTCAGGTATTCCTGACATGAAGCATGTCCTCGAGGTGTTGGTGTCATCTTGAATCAAAGTCCCGCACAGATCCATGGAACTGTCGGCATTTTATCTGAAAGCAACACAAAGCGTGAGGTGAGCCACTTGTGTCATTAAGAGCTCAGTGAACATGTGCAGGTGTTTGTCTGGGTGACACTTTAATAGTGTGCGTTTCTTCAAGACTACAAGATTAGAGACATAATATTACATCAATCATGTGCTGAGCAGACATTCCTATTCAGGGAAACATACGTAGGTTACTTTTTATACATTGTATTTTATGAAAGAATTTCAGGTTAACTAACCTATAGGTTACAATGGCAGGTACAATGCCATATGTTGTAAGTGAACAGTGACGAATTCAGATCTTCTGAAGAAGTTCTCTTTCCAATCTGAGTGATGTTTGTTGAGTAGCAATTCGCAAATACAGGATTTTTTAAGGGAACCAAAAAGAAATTCAGACAAATAAACATTTCAGTGATTAAGCGTTACGCTAGTCAAGTGCAGTAAGACATGTGAAAGACTGGCCTGGGTTTTAGACATCACTCCAAATGTAATACTGTAGGTTTCCTGTGAAGAAAGCGATATCAAGGAAGGCTTTTCCAAGCCAGGTTGTGTCTGGACACAGGGGTGATTGAGAAAGCTGTCATGTCCCACCTATCATCTCATACTTGATATACAGTATGACAGTGTGAGCGAGAGCATTGCTCATTCTCATTCTTTTGATAATTATGGGATGGAACAGAATATTTGTCATAGACCTCAGGTAACTACACACTACAGTTGTGCTGTGTTCATATACACTTTCCATAGGCTGACTCAGAAGCTCAAACGAGCAGCTAAATCCGAGGCCTTTCCCGATTGGCGCTCATTACAGTTTCAAAGCAGGAGAAATCTATACTGCTGCTAGTGATGTCTGGTAGTCTGGGATCT
This sequence comes from Megalops atlanticus, assembly GCA_019176425.1. Taxonomy (NCBI): domain Eukaryota; kingdom Metazoa; phylum Chordata; class Actinopteri; order Elopiformes; family Megalopidae; genus Megalops; species Megalops atlanticus. Next base: position 6,943,393 of record CM032892.1, on the reverse strand, counting down.
GCGATACTGAACACAGAGCTTAAATTAAGTGATCAGAGGGATCAGACTCAGAGTACACAGAATATGTTTTAATCAGTGCTACTCAATCACTTGCTGGAGGGATTTCTGCCTTTGACTTTTGCCAAATTAGGGGACATGAAAAAGAACTGTGTTTCTGAACTCTATATTTATAACCTCTTTTAAACTTTTTTTTGTGTAATTGGAATAATTTTTGGTCTTGACATTATGGATATTCAGGATTGTTTTAGTCAATTCTTTGTTGGTTATTTATAGGGTAACCTCACCAAAAACTTGAAAATATGTGTTTCTTAGCTTCCAGTTTAGTTAGCAAAGGACAAGCGATTTGCCAAATTTTACACAAAAAACAGTTTAGCATACACACTGATCTATGGCATGAATTGTTGTTGTTTTAAAAGGAAGCAATGAGCAACAATGATGTTATTTGCACATGTGAAAGACACACGGTTCAGTAGATTTTGAGCAGTGCTTGAGGGTTAAATGGCATGAAGTTGGTTAAGAAACTGTAAAAGAAATTCAAAGTAGTAATTTAAACAAAGAGCATTTCGATATGAATAGCTACTACAATAAAAGTAAGTAAGAACATGTTAAATTTTGTATTTTCAATAAAGTGACCCTTTGTTATGAAATGAGTATGGCATGTTTATGATTTTATACATTACAAAATTCCAATTCTAGAGAGTTACAGTTTTCATTCTTTGTTAGTTACATCTTAGTCTATTAAATTCTCAGCTATGTACCCTTTTAGTCTCTTCCAACTGTTCACCACAAATGCCAGAAGCCCACATTTTTTTATTTCTGTGGGCCAAGTTTATGCAACATACAGGATAATCTGATGAACTTTCTTTTAATCCGTGACATTTCAAACACTTGGTTGAATTCCTAGCACACTGAGGGTTAACAGAAAATCTCCTGTGTGGACTTTCTTTAAATGTTTAATCTTCTGAATATTGAGTGAACTAATTACAGTGCCATGTTTCTGTAGCCACATACATATGTAAGGAAATGTCATTTAATGTCTAAAAAGGACTTTCATCAATAAGCTGCCTGTTTGGGATTTGCACCTGGGTTATGATTACCTTTATTTATTTTCTATTTTTAATTTATTTAATTTTTTAATGGAATCCACATACTATTTGCCAATGTGTCCAATAAAGGACAAGTCATGTCAAATTCACGGTTAATTGAAAAAGACACTTGAACTGCGCTGATAGCTCTTAACATGGCTATCCAACATATATATTTGCCATACTATATATAGGGCCCCTCATCAACCAAAGACAAGCCTGTTTGATCCTGCCCAGTCGGCCATGTGTGCGACATAAAACATCTCAGTGTTGATCTCGCTTCATTTGGAAGTCTATGTGTTTTAATATGTCCCACACCTCCCGGCTCGGACAGAGTAGCTCAGTTAATGTGTGCGTCTTTATTTAGGAATGCATAATGAGGTGACCATCACTAAAAATAATTTGGGACACTTCTTTTTTTTCGTTTACTTTGCAAATATTGCATTTTCCTCAATCTTCCCAACTAAATAAAAATATATAAACCTCATTCCCATATATAGGAATATATAATATATATTATATATTCCTATACACCATTAAGAAATTATATATATATATATATATATATATATATATATATATATATATATATATTCCTATATTTGATTTGTATGTATAATTAAGACTTTATGGAATTTATATTTCCTATACAGTTCCTTCCATATTTATTCATACCCCGGACTAAAAAGGAACAACAAGCATAGTATATCACAGTATAATTTAATGTCATTGTACACAGCAAAGTCATATTATTCCCAGTTTTAGGCCAAAATGTCTCAGTATACATTGAAGTTCACATCCCCCTCTGTCCTAAGAGAACACTCCAGGGCTACAGGACATGTAGATTAAAAACAACACAAAAACATCGTACACCCCCCGAACCCCCCACCCCCGCACCCCTTTTCACAGTGGACGTAGGTTCTTCTTCAACATGGCTGGAATCATGGACATGCTGCAAGGAAGATGCCTCTTTTGAAGGCCGTCCACAGAACAAGGCAACATAAATTTCTAAATTTTAAGATCAAAGTGAAGGACAGCTCGCCACAGCAGTTGGACTAAATGCCGACCTTGCAGCCCCAGTAAAGGTGGCAAAGTACAATCCTCTAAGCCGTGCATGGCACACATTCTCCCACATTCACTAATCTGGAGCTGCAGAAGCAGGGACCCCTGAACCCTGCTCACCTCAGCAGAGCACCCGAAGACTCAGAGAAACATCTGGAACTTCAGACTGGAGCTCCTGACACACGAGGTGCTAACACACCGAGCCCACACCGCCGTACGTGTGGGTGGGGGGGGGGTGGCTGATTTCAAATCTCACACCTTGCATTCGAGAAAGATTAATGTTGTTGTTTGTGTTCCACTGGCACTCAGGTGGGTGGTAGTCAAAGACTTTCAGAGGGGAACTGATATTTCCTCAGTTGCTTGCTTTGGAAGCCTAAAAGAAAAAAAAAAGGTTCTAGCTCTACAGAGCCAGGAAACGGCAGCCTTGCAGTGTGATGTTATTACTGCCCTACCAGTGGAATTGGGTTTGCTTATTCTCTTTAATGCTTCATTTTCCCCCCATTTTGGCCTTGTTAGCATGTGTGTGCATGTGCGTCCTGTGGTCAAAGGGCACAGTCCTGCCATTGTATAATTAAGAAACTTTGGAATAGTTTAATAAACCACTGAGTGTGTGTGGTCGTGACAATGGGCTAAGAATTGCCCTACGTGTGCCTATCATTTATTAAGTAAATGTTCAGAGGAACCAATTTTAGGTTAGCCAGCACGATACTTCTCACTGGCCTGTATTAAATCAACATTTGCTCTTAACTTTAACTGACACATAAATGTAAAGGTTCTTTAAAATAAAACCCAGGGTATTCAATTTATTTTGGTGACTGCTGAACCCGCTAAACTGTTTGTGAAGAAAAAAGTAACATCTGGTAAAAGCAATTAATTTTCAAAGTTAAGGATGAGTGTTAATTACATCTAGGCCCTCATCTCAAATTTTATGCTTAAGATTCTCTCTTCTGATCTGAAGTCGTTTGTATGTACACAATATACTGGCTCTATTAAGTGGAATTTATTAATTAAAAATGAGTGTGTAACTTTTAATTATGATTATCAGTGATATTGTCCTCAGATGACTGTGGGACACCCAAAATTTTCCTTGTGCTGAACTCTGTCTTTTCGACAGAGAACTTATTGAAACTGCTCTTTTATTTATTGATTTATTTCTTTGTCTCTGTATTTTAATTGCATTTCATATCATTAGCAATGTTTTAACATTTGTTCTATCATGTAATGTTTTTTTTTGAAAATTGTGTACAGTTATTTTCAGTTCAGTCAGGCTAAAACCACTGATGGCCAGAACCCTTTTTCCTGAGGTTAGCTAAAGTGGAAAGTGGTTGATTGTTAGGTTTTTCCATAATAATAACAACATCTGAATAAACTGTGTGTTTCTGCAACCAAGACCACCGTGCAATATCACCTCTTTGGTATTACAGCTGTGACAATTACACTGTGCAGGTTTTGAGATGTGACCTTTGTATTCACTGACTGGAAGAGCATTCCTCTGCAGCCTCAAGACAGCCCTTGACATAATGTATAGCAGTATATGATAGGCCTTTTTCCCTTATCAAATATGTGCTTCTTTTTGTACAACCGGTTTGAAACTTCATATTTCACTGTGAATTAAGTATGTGATCTTGCCCTTGACAGCAAGGATTCAGTCTATGGGTGTCTTCAGTCAATGAAGAAGTGAGCTACTAAATTTAACAAGGCAAGACGAACATAAGTTCACAAGATTTATTCACAAATATATTTATCAGTATAACAACGCAAGAAACAGATGAGCAGGTGAGAAGGATTTTTTTCTACCTTTTTTATTGTTGCAGGCCCTCTAATCAGGCTAAGAATTTACCTTATAGCCTAACACTGATTATGAATTTGTGAATCATACCTCAATTAAGGCTTTATTTCACCTTTGAATTTGAAAGGGATTGTTACCTTAGACTCAGCTTTATGAAATTCCACCAGTTCAGTTCCCAGAAAGCCATTGGTTAATGGTTGTTTTTGTCCATGTTCCTGTACCCATGTAGTTTAATGTCATTCATCACCGCCTGTTCCCCTGCTTGGTTACAGCATACATATTTTACAAACAGCAAATTTTGAAGCACATTACATAACATCAGACCAAGAAAATGAATTCAGTTTAATTCCCTGATGTCATTCATAGCTGCCATATTGCTGAAGAATTCCATGCCTGTTGAAGGATTCCGTGGCTTAGGCCTATGCTGAAGTAAGATCTGTGAGAGATGCAACAATGAGTGAAATCATATGATGAGAGGTTTCTAAATCAAAGGTCCAGAGGCTTTGGGTGTCTGAGACGTACATCTGAGGTCACCAGGCACCTGAACCTGTCTGTTCCTCGTCATAATGCACAGATTCCCAATAACCAGGGGCACAGGCTTTCACCTCACAGTGCAGTCCGAAATAGAATGGAAAGCTAAGCATATTATTCTTGTTAACTCAGCTATTGTAAGGTCTACAGTCAGATAAGTGTAGGCAAGTGTAGGTGGAATAGTTTTCTTTGAGTGGGACGTTCTCCAGTAAGAACAGATGACTCGTCTGCAGACTCTGCAGCGGACACTCAGTCAGCAGTACCAGTCTAACCAAAATAAACCCAGTCTGAGACGGGCTCCCCTAACGTGGGAGACAAAACAGCCCTGCTGAGAGTGAGTGATTGTCAGAGTCCAGAGGAGAACAATGGGAGATGTAATCTGTTTTGAAGATTGTTGGAAGCATTGCGCTAACAGCTTCCCCTGAGATTAAACTAGTCCGCCGAGGAGATCTGATTCTTTTGAACTGAGCTACAGAGAAAGATGCCAGATAATGTAAAAAGTGGACCTAAAATTTGTCCATGTATTCATATATGATACATTATATTGTTTAATAATCTCCATAAATCTATTCTCCAGAATTATGGAGTCCTCCTAATGAAATGGTACGAAAATATGAAAAAGGTTTAAAATGAAATGAGAATGTTACACAATTTCCCATTGAAAACTATGGGAGTTGATCCTGGTCTTAGTTTTAGTTTTAAAAAACATGGGGAATTTGAGGTGTGTTGATTGCCTCTTACAGTGTTCCAAAGGTCGAAATCTTTCAGACTCAGAACAAAATAAACAGAACGGAATAAATACAGTAAACTGCATTTACAAAAATACAAGATGCTTAAAAGTGAAAGGGAACGGGCAATAATAGGACAACAAGTTACAGCTGAAACCAAAATATATAATTATTTTAAATCCACGTACCCAAGTGATTGTGGAAGCATGCTTAGGGGGAAAAACAGGCTTGAGGTTCTCTTAAATTTGTCTGAAACAGTTGGAGTTGGAGATCTGATGCTGTTTGGGAGGGTGTGGTCATACTTGTGGCCCTCTTGGACAAGTGGGAAGACACTGCCCCTCCCAACTTCCTTTTTACATTCTGTTCAAGATTATAATTATTTGTTACTTGGTTTTCAATATTTTTTTTTTTGCTTTAATAGTCCAGTAGCCACCACATAAAATGTCCTTTTCAAAGAAGGATGGGTGGTTGTCTTTCAGCATTACTGTTAATTTGCATATGTTGAATGGTCGTCATGAACGAAAAAAAAAATTATATTTCATACCGCACAAGATAGATGTTGAAGATTCTCGGTTTTGCTTGGGAAGGGGGTGTGTGGAGGGGATTGCTAATTATGACCAGACAGTAACCAAGGTCTGATTATGAAGGCTTGCCCTTCTAAGTATGAGTTTTTTAAGGGACCAGCATACACTCTTCTTTTTCCACAGACATTTGAACATTTTGCTTAGGTTTGTGGTAGCTGAAAATAATTTTCTGCAATTATCGAACAATGTTTCTTTCCCAACCTATCCCTCAATTTTTTTCCCCTGTACTGTTCTTTGCTGTACAGTGCAAACCGTACTCCCCCGAAGCACAACACCCTGTTCAGTTCTGCCGTCCCGCTCCGTTCCCAGTGGTCTTTTGTTATGTCCCGCTGTCGGGGACAAACGGGAGGGGTGTCGCCTCATTGACTTTACCCCCTGCTCCCAGCCCCCTCGGCACATGTGTTTCCAAGTAGAAGTGATGACTAGCCGCTTGTCTGGGGAGATGCTGCGGAGACTCTCTGCTGATGAAAGGGAACGATATTGTTGTAAAGCCACAGAGTCATTGGATAATCCCAGTAATGGAGGCCAGACGGGCACGCGGCCGGTGAAGCCACGCGTCTCTGGCCAGTTTCAGGGGGGCTCTGGCTTTCTGCGTTCGCCCTCCCCTCCTTTATTCTTCACGAGGAAGATTGATAGCCACTCCGAAGATATATTACCCCCAGTGTGTGTATTCGTATTTAATTTTTACTTCTTTTTTTCCACTGATAATGACTCTTCATTTTTCTTTCCCTTTTTTTTCTGTTTTGAAGATTAAAGTTAATAGTAGTGGCCCATACATGCATGTTATACAATGAAATATATATTTTTAAACATTAAGCATTTGGAGAAAGTGGCTTGTTGTAAATGATATGACAAACCACAAATTTGCAGGGGAAAAAGTATTCAATGCACTGTGGTCTCCTTTATATACCATGAAGAATTACTGCATACCCAGCCCAGCACATAATTCTGTGGCTGATAATTGTATTTATGGAACCCATTTTCTTCCCTCTCGAAATTGTAGCTTGCTACTTGCACCCACTACACAATACCTCAAGCACACTTTGGCCTCGTGTCAATCAATCACACTGCACTTTGATCTTGCATTTGTGACTAATTTAGACAACTTTTATGTCTTAAAGTAACATTTTCTTACATTTTCTACTCAGTAGACATTGTGTATATTTTGTTGTTGTGCATTAAGTGAATGAAACATTTCAAAATAAAGACACAACACCCAACTTACCGTAATGGTTATTATTTTGAATCATGACATTGAGAAGTACCAACCTTACCACATAAATAAATTATTCATATGTATCATAAATTAAATAATGGACAACTCTTTTTTCTGACAAAAAAAAAATCACAACACAAATTAATGTGAATTCAGTGCTGAAGGTTAATTTTGGCATTGCAAAACTGGAGTACCCAATTTAATGTGATAACTAGACCCTTTTCCCATCACAGGTGATGCAAAGATATTGCGCTATATTCTTAATGTCTGTGTAATACCTGTCTAGATGTTCCTATCAATATAGTTAGATTTCTAAATCTATAATTGAAATCCAGACTTTCTGTAATCGACTGTACCAAGCTGTATGGGCAGAAATATCCAGTAGAGAATCATCTTAGGCATCACCAGCCAGTCATGTGCTGAAAGGTAATGGCTTTTATAGCTTTGCCTTTAACAAAGCAGTTATCCTCACATCACGTCAGTACCAGGGCCACAGTCAACATATAAGATGTTTGCCCTGATTATAAGAGCACTCAGTAGTGACAGTAACATGTGCAGATAGTTGTTCCAGGTGTGCTTTTAATGAGCATTCTTTCACAAAACACATTATAGCCCTATTCAGTCACAACCTGAAGGTAGTTCAGTGTAATCCTGGTCCAAAGAAAAACCATACTTGGAAGGTAAACCTTTGCTGTTTTATTTTTAGCTCTCCCAAGTCTGGGCAAATCAAGAAAGGTCAGGCATGGCTAAACTCTTTTTTAGAATATGAGTTATATGAACACTGGCAGACCAGAAGCAGTGTAAGAAATTGGAAAAGACCACCTTGTGTATGGTTTTGAAATATGAGAAATTATTTTGTTCCAAATTAAGATTGAGTTGAGATGGTCCAGTGATTTAAGAAATGACTTTAGGATCTGCAGGAATCTCAGCATTGCAATGTCTGATTAAATTAAAGCAACCAGCAAAAGAAAACCTGCCAACAACACAAAAATTTGTTATTTAGTATTTCCCGATCGTCATTAAGAATTCTGTGGTAATACATTTTTGCGGTGTCTCACTAACTCCAGTGAAGGCACTTGACACTGGTTTAAAAGGGTTTGCTCAATTTCTAAACGGTGAAATTTTTACCATGCACAAACCTCACGTTGAGATGCTCACAGGCAAGTTGGCATGGTGATTGTTAGTACCTTTAGGTGATCAGACTGTTGTCTGTGGAAAAGGCAGTTTTCTTACATCCATTTGTAGTTCTCTGGTCACTCTAAGGAAAAGTACCAGCAAGTGTTGATGAGGCCGACTTGTTTCACCAGAGTCTTAATTTTTGATCACCATTCCCTTCTAAGGAATCAAGGACATTTTACTGGAGTGATCTAAAATCTATGAAAGAAGGATAAAGAAAACCTAAAACGCCCCTGGTCCTGATTAGACTTGTTGCCACACTAGCCATCTAGGAAACAGGTAGATGCTAAATGCCAACATAAAATTAAGAACAGAACAGAGGTATACATGTCAGACATGTATTTTATATTTGGTGGCCAATTTCCATGTCCTTTCGAAAGTGCTGAAGCGTGCTTTGCTATTTACGTTTGCAGAATACTGAGCACATTTTACTATTTGTGGTTTCAAAACCTTGAAGCAACCAAACATCGTTGCTATGGACTAAAACAAATGTCAAACAGCTGTGCTCTAGTATTTTTAGATTTGCTGCTGTTCGTACACAGACAGTATTTTGTCTAACCAGACTTTGTAACAAAGTAGCACTCAAGGGTTTTAATTCTGCACTTCGCAGTGTATTTTAATACATAATTTAATCATATTACCAGTAACATCAAAACAGCTTGTCTTAAAGCCACTACTGTATTGTACCAATTCAAAAAGCATTTTCTTGTTAAAGAATGTTTACATATAATGTTACTATGACTATTCAAATGCTTTCCAATGCATCCAGTTAAGTATTATATAATCACTTTAAATGAAAAAAAAAACAACTAAATATTTGCTTACATTTTCTTTTGAGTTTAATGGAATTGAATTACTTGGATAACTATCATGATCATTTCAGATGAAGCATTACATTAACATTGTAATTTGTGTATAAGTAAATGGTCTATGCCATGACGCAGTGGTATGAGCTAAAAACACGTCTGCTTAAAGCATAAATACTACTAAAATTCTCTGGGTGACAAAAAACCAACAAGCTTGCAGAGATACATTATACACCAAGCAGTTAACATCACACATATGCCAGATAAACTCAATGTGTGATAGATGACAGCTGGAACTACATATAGTTGGTTTTAATGGTTTTATTTATTTACAAAGTTTTAACTTATTTACAAAGGTATCATAAACATGCATGAATATGCATACCTGAATGATACACATATCATAATTGGAACAACATTGTACAATGTTTATTTGGTTTATTTGATACTGAATTTTTTTTTAATTACAAATGATCTTGTAGAATGTTTTACCATCATATTAATTCACAAAGCAAGGTGCATGTGTTAAACTATGGGGAAGTTGTGTAGTGTTCATATTTGCTTGACTGAGGGCTAGAACCGGGCATAAAAATAGGTGAGTTGCTTCCATGCTTACATGGAGACATTTCTGGCAGTACTTTACTTTATTTAACAGCATTTTCTCAGTTCCACTGACTGGCGCTGAAGAATAGTGGGCATTGATTATGATAGAATACTTAATCCATCCAGCAGCTGGTTGTCATTGGTTGCAGATCCTCTGGTAACGGCTAGCTGACAGCACAGACTAATCAAAATCTTTGATCCCGCCAGAAACATTTTGCCATTCATGTGGCCATGATCTCTGGATTATTAAGATGCTGAAATGTGAAATCTTCATTTTCTGGAAGTTATTTTGGTCTTATTACTTAAGTACACTCATATCTGCTGTTGTTTATAGACGTTTACGATTCCTGGTTATGGCGCTGTTTCGCATTAGGCGATGTGAGGGTTTCTCGACAGATCCTATCCCCTCCGTCTTTTTTTACGAAGACTGCCAATTTACGATAAATCAGCACATAGGATGTTGTCGGAGATCATATCAGACCTGTCTGTTTTTCGTTTTGGCATACTTGTGTTCTTCATTTTGCTTATTTTACTACAAATCTGAACCCTTCACCTTGGCCTTTGTCTGTACAATCCCTGAAAGTACATTGATGGTATTCTCCATATGAAAATATGTTTCCAATATGCACAAATACAAACAAATACGTTACTTGATGGTTTGGCTATTGCTCTGATGTCAAAAATATGCTGGTGAGGATTTGTGTGATTTGTGCAGAAAGGTTTGGATTGTTTATTACTTGATCACACACTTATTCACGGGACATTTAACTGCATTACAGAGAAAAAAACAACCTCCAGAAAAAAAATAACAATAAAAAATTATAGCGGTGTCTTGCTTTGTGCTGTAATTGCATTATTCTGCTGTTTATATTGCAAACAGTGATTGATATTTTAAAAAACAGAAGTATAATTCTTATTATACCTCTAGTTTACAATGATCTCTATTCACAAAATTTATTCAAAAAGCCACCATCATTGGCCTGCTCACCGTCTCGGTCTGCCTTTTTCAAGACACATATTTATGGATATTATGAATGCTTTATTAATATTCTGACTTAATCCCATTTTGTCTTTTTTTTTTTTTTTTTTTTGCTTTTAAACGTATTTCCAACCCGTGCTCAGGAGCCTGCTTTAAACATCGCGTCTACGAGGAAAGCAGGATTCAATTCACAACGATCCGGTTCGCCAAAGCGTTTCCAGGGGCGCGCTATGTCATAAGAGTGGGGACCGCCTGTATTTATAATCCTGTTAATAGTGGCTGGTTCACTCTTAATGGCATTATTGGAATAGGGCCCAGTTTCCAAGCTGAGCGGGTCGCCTCTCTGTGGCAGTTTGTGGCACGGTGAGAGAGGGTGCGGTAATGCCCTGGTGAGTGTGATGTTTGGCAGTGGTTGCAGTCGGGGGGGCAGAAGGCTCTTCAGACCGTTGGTGATTGGAGTAAGTCATGGAAGCTGGTCAGCATGGGAAGCGCACATGTGGAAGCACTTGGGTGGGGGGGCACAGAAGCGCAGCCTGGTTCAAATATAAAGGTTAAAACCCGAGCGCTTCATCTGTTAACAAGAAGGAGAAGAACAGGGTTTCGGATTACCTTCACCCGAGCCTGCCGATGTCATTTTCTGACATGTGCTGCATATTTTCAATATGCAATAGATGATGCAGAACTATGTGTTTCTTTTGGTGAGGTGGTATTTTAACAGGCAACGGAAAATAGTCAGAGTTTATAAATTCGCTGGAGTGCTCAAAGGTGATATTGGGAAAAGCAGCTGGTTTCTCTGTAGAGACGATACCCACATGCACAGTAAATTAATCTGACACAACTGAGGAGAAAACAATTGGACGCTTGCTGACAGTTTTATTCTGCAGGCTGTTTTAAAATCTGCAGGATCTTTTTTATATTTCAAGGCCTACATGAAATCACAAGCTTGCTGGTTGCTGAAAAGAACAAATGTGCGTGGAGTGAAAAAACTGCATAAATTTAAGGCCATGTCACCTTACAGTTAGATCAATATTAGGCTCACGTTCTACCCTTCAGTTCCTAGAGTCCTGTTCTTTGTATGAGCTTGTTAAAGAACTTCAATGTCTTAATATTTAGGTTTAAATTGTATCTGAAACAATGAGAGTCATTCTGTTGTGTTGCCTTGTGCTTGTGACATGTGCTTAGATCAGAAATGTGTTCATAGTAGTGATGAATCAGGCATGGGTTCTGTTAGTGTGTGATCTGGCTAGAGTGCATTTATTAACACAGGTTGCCTGGTAAGGTCCTCTGTATCTATATGCACAGCAATAGTCAGCCTGTATTCTGAATGTCAGTACCTTTCAGCTGACTTTGATGGTCCTTTTCCAGGTATGGGCCAGGTGTTGTTCTCTTTGCATGTTGAGTATATGGTGTTACTTCGGCGTGACTGGTCCACACACTGAGGACAACAGGTTGACAGGTTGATGTAAAACGACATCCTTGACTGTATACATATAATATGTTCTCCATATGCATCAGTACTGTGTGAGTGTGCATGATTATGTATGTACGTGTTCATGCAGCCACAACCCACACTAAATTAACAGATATTTTTACGGTTAAATATCTGCTCTTGTGAAGATATTAGGACAGATAACAAGACCATAGAGACCTCCTGGAATCATTTTACTGGGGTTTCCCATAAGGGGCAGTCCCATCAGGGGGGTATTCCTGGAAACTGATGCAGATTGGAAGAAATGTTGAATACACCCACAGTGGAATCACTGCTTCCTTGCTGACGGCACAGTAACTGCACACAACTTTACAGGAGTTAATATCGTTGACTGTTTAAAACGCCATCCTTGACTACACATATAATATGCTTTCCATCTGCATCAACACTGTGTGCAACTGTGCATGAATATGCATGTGTGTTTTCATGCAGCCACACCAAATCACCTGAGTATTTTATGGTTAATTTTGTGCTCTTGAAAAGATGTAAGACAACAGAAGATGGTAAGAACAGTAACAAGTCCATAGTAACCTCCTAGAACCATTTTACTGGGGTTGTCCTGGTCTTTAAGCAGATGCATCTCAGAATAATTTAGAGTCATTCGCACCAGCGGGTATTCCTGGAAATGGTAGCAGGTTGTCAGAAATATTGAGTACATTGATAGTGTAATCCTTGCTGGATTCAAGTTCACGTGCTAATGGCACAGTGAATGCACACAACTTTACAGGAGTTAATGCCATGTTTGAAGCAGGTGGCTAGACCATACTTTGGTCCTGAGAGGTTTGCTCACTGGTGGGAGGGATCAATTTCATTTTGTCCCTTCCTCACTGAGAACAATTGATTCATCAAACTAAGCACATTCTTGGTTTTACAAGACCAGGAAGGCGAGCACCATAACGGGATGAAAAAATAGCTGAAAAACTATTTAAAAAAGTAAAAAAATGAAAATCCCAGGAACTGGGTGGTGAAACCATCTTTTACAAACAGAAGCTGTGGTTGGTTTTAAATGCTGTTTGTGCGTATTTTCGAAATTACAAACAGTAACCATATCCTGTTATTGAAGGAATGGTATCTTTACTGCGCTGTGACTGATGGAAGTGAAACGCGTGCTATTTTCCCTTGTTTTTTGTCCCTCCAAACCCCCTCCTGAGGTATGTGTGATTTGGCAACATGTTTAGTCATACAGTACAGTTTGGGGCGAAGGACGCGAAAGTGTTACCTGATGTTCGCGGTGTTGCATCTGGACAGAGTGGTCAGCTGGGCGTGTCTTGGAGAGCGCGCACAATAATTTTGTCATTTACTGTGGTCTCGTGTTGGTGTAATACTGCTGTTGTACTGGTTTGGAATTTGCCAGGCTATTTTCGTAAAGGCCTGCTCACTGTAGGGTTGTCAACGTCCAAGTACCACTCTCGCCACTCCAGAACTTCCCGCCCAGGTGGAGAACATCAGTGTACCCCCAGCCCAACCCCCCGCATGGGTGACCTCTCACCTTCTTGAGGAACGTTGTGGTGCAAACCCATGCCTACCAATTTCCTATGTGTAAAACCTGAGGAATGCCCTTTTCTAACCATTATCTACCAAGCAACTGGCCCTGATTCAGTCTCTCATCCTGTTCAGCCTCCCTGCCAACTCTGAGCTTTACAGGTCATTCAGAGACTTGTGGCTTAGATAAGCGTTTTCTTCTGTCTCCCCTAGCAACACCATGGTCCTCACCTTAACAATAGGACAGTGTTACTTCCTGAACCTCATAATGAGTGGAGTGACCATGCACTGACTCATACAAACCAATCAAAATCAGTCACTCTACTTGTATTTGGTATGCTGTGGATCAGATTGTCACTGGTGCTTCACAGTGCACATTTATAAAGTAAATTAAAACAAAGACTATTTGAGGTTAAATGGGGAGAAAACTGAAATAAATTCCTGACCCCTGGAGATTGTAATAAATATGGTGGAAACAAGTGGGGAAAGATTTACTGTATTATGTTGCATATATATATATATATATATATATATATATAAGGACTTTTCTCTTCAGTGGGAGGAAATCCTTGGTGAGCCATCACTTATGCAGATGTAAATGAAGGAATTCAAAAGAATTTAAAATTATTGTACAGTGTTAATAAAGTGTAGACAAAGGAAATTATTTAGAACACATATTAGCATGTAATAAAGGGGACTGTGTCTTTATAAAGGTATTGCAGGCCTTTACCAGGTACTGGCCTTTTTGTGAGTACCAGCAATATTATGGATTTTATGGGCCTTACAGTCACATAGACAGGAAAAAGACTTTACTCTTTTAGAAAAAGCACTATGATTGGCTCAGATCACAGGTAACACACCATAGCTCCACCCACTTTGGGGTTCAAGTCACTTCCTTCTCCCATCACAGTCTCCAGTCACACCAGTGCATCAACCACACGGCAAATAATGAAAAAAATTGAGCACATAGCGAAAAAGTAACCCTTCAAAGGTTATTTTTTTCCGTAGGCATTAATCACGCTAATCTCTCCAAGATGCCTGCGGTGTTTAGGAAGTGTGTAGGAAGGGTGTTTGAATTCACCGAGGGCTTTGTAAAGACAGCCTCTCAGGGAGGCACATGGGGGCCTCGTGTGGGCTCTGCCCAGCCTGCCCCGAGAGTCGCCTGGGCTGATGGGATCAACTCAACATCGTCAGAGGGATTCCGTCTAAACCCCTCTGCTCCACTCGCCGCTTTGATTCTCAGTTTCCCTGAAAATACCAGAAGCTTTACTGTGATTAGGGAGGGAACAAAAAAAAAAACATATCAATAATCACCCACTTATCTTCATTATTCGGTTGCCAGAGAGACGGTGATTTACAGGTACCATGTGTTTATGATAAAGGGCTCCTCAGGGGGATTTGGGGCAGAGAGGAGGTGGAACAGCACTTCATCACTGCTTTTTCCATGTAGAGACTGGAAATATAGTGCATCGCTGTTGGTGAAACATTCAGCATTTTGTTTCTTATTTTTGAATTAGCTGTAATTGTCCAAGAAAAGCTTATGAAAGTGGGTGAAATGCAGTTTCTGATCATTCTTTGTAAATTTTGTAAGAGAGCGACGATGAGAAACGTCCAGGGAGGGGAATGAGTAATTCACGATTGTTTCAAATACCCTCACAGATGTCTTTGCACACACAGTTTTGCTTTACCGGAGAACCAGCAAGCAGCTTTCAGATATGCTGTCATGCTGCCAAATTATTACAATTGGCTTTCTCATATATTTTCATTATCCTTGTCTTTATGTATCATAATTTACAAGTTCACAAATGAACTGAGTAATGATCATTATGAACAGTGAGATTTTTGTCACCGGAACACATGCGCAGGCAGGGGAGGGTTGAGCTGAACTCTGAGAGAGCTTTAACTGCTCTCATTGGAATGTTTATCAGCATGAGGATGTGGTCACGTAAAAAGGAGGACCCTCATATATCACTTATTCTTAGATTTTATGTTTATATTAAGTATTGGGTAATTCTTAGATGGGTAACATAGCATTCTCCCCTCTAAAAATCTGTAGAAAGTCGTTTTCAGGTAAGCGCAAAAACAGCTGTGTTTGCGTTGCAGTTTAATCCCCCAGTTTTACATAAGCTGTCAGAAATTTGAATTTGAAACGTTGTCAAATAAGCATTCTGTAATGAGTCCTGAACGCCAATGCCCTGAACAGAATAACAAACTTCCAATCCAGTTATGAATGGCGCCGCTGTATCTGTTTATTTTCCTGGAGATGCACGCCTATAAAATTTCAGAATTAGCTGACAGGCTAAAAATATTTGTTGAAAAACAGAACAAAAACAAAATAAACACGAAAACATACATCAATCGCCATCAGCACATCTGAAACTCTACACTATAAAACACAATTAGTACGTTGCTGCAGAGACATATCTGTTAGCACAAGTTCTAACTGCAAAAAAAAGAATGCATTTAAAGCATAATCATATGTTTATTAAAATGGATCTAAATTTAATAATTAATTTGAAATGATTTCATTCATGTTTGGACAGACCCATCATGAGCAAAGAAGTATAACACAAAGCTCCATTTGACTGCACTGTGCTATCATTTCCCCACTCTGTTTTACTGACCACTTATTAAATAAAGATTTAAAGCTCTCCAGGGTGAGGGTGCAATCCAGTAGAAATGTGGCTTGGCCTTAACTTTACATTTTTTTTCACTGAGACAATATATTTTTGTTTGTTTATTTCAGCTGAAATGAAAAAAAGAGTGTTTTTTTTTTAAATATGACAAAATGATTGAAAGTTAAGACCAGATTGCTTAGCGGTTTGATTAAAATTGTCCCCACAAGGCGTAAAATCAGGCAGTTTACCTTTAACGCTTACAAAACGTCTTGGTTTGTCCACATACATGTTTGCATCCAATATTGCCTTTTTAATACAGGAGGAGAATTTAAGTGCAATTTTTTTGTGGTTGTGTGATCTGTGTTAAAAAAGCAACTTATTTTAAAACTGATTCTGTCCAGTGACTGTTATGTATCTTCCTTATATGTTGTAGTGTAGCGCAACCTCTCTGCGAAGTTCACCCAGAATCCAGAAACTAAACAGAAAGACAACAGCCCCAGAAAAGGTTGAGGGAAACGTTTAGTGCCACAATGTGTCCATCTATTTATCTTTCATTTAATGTTTAAAAAATGGACCCCATTTCTCCCTCTTAGCAAATGCTGTTCACATATGCTAAAGAGTTCTAAGGCAAAACGCCTATCAAAGTTCTCTTCAGAATAAACACGCGCATGCCAAAACAACCTCTAATGCTTCCTCCTCATCTACAGATACACAATACACACAGTATTGGTCCTGTAGCTATACTGACTGCTAGGAAATGTGGTTGGTTGGCTGCATCTACTGAGATATACAGTATAATTCTTATCTGCCGTATATTCACATGATTGACAAGCCTTCCAAGCTCCTTAAAGCCTGCTTTCAGGAAAGATCTCTGCATTTCTCTTCTCTGTGTCTTTTATGCTTGTGTTGTTACTATACTTTTCAAATGACAGGTCAAAGCACTACTCTGTAAGATGTTTAACGTCTGTTTATCTTACTGATCTAATAGCCTGGCCTGCTCCAGTGAGTCGTTAAAACAGAAGCCGATTCATGAGGGGCAGTATATCATGTCAGGGGACGGCTGATTGGACAGAAATCTAGCTCTGGTCCTGCCTTTTTCAAGTTTTGTTCAATCAGAACACACGGAATACAGCCTAAGACCCCAGCTTTCATACTCAGTAAATTCTTATTTTCATACCTCTCCGGCAGCAGTCATAGCACCAAAACAGCTGTAACATTAATTCCTTAAGGATTTTTAATAATCTCCAGAAATAAAGGGATCAACATCTCACAAGCACAGGACAGAAGCAAAGCTACTATTATTTCAGTGCTGGAAAACAGAACAGAGGGAGGTAGATGTGCGTATGTGTGTGTGATCGGGGGGTTGGTGGTTATAGACCTAAGCCATCAACCTCTATTCTCTGTTTTTCCTTTCTTTCTCATATATCATAATTCTTATGTTGGCCTGGAGCTGAGCCCTAAAACAAAGGCAATCACTCTCTGTCATCGACTTTAAACAGCTCCCTCTCTTAAACTCAGCGGGGTAAGGGCACTCGGGGATGTGCAGCGTATGAACCCATCCCTAAACTCAAACTTACAAAGACAATTCATGGTGAAACTCTCTCAAATTTAACAGCTTACGGCTGTTAAATTTAAGCCCGTTAAAAGAAGGAATGAAAGGGTTTGTGTTTATTGTGTAAAGGTCGTCACATGCACATATATTGTATTGTTCCCCCCCCCGCAGAAGGGAGGGCAAGTTTTAGTCCTGTGTGTTTGTCCTGTGTTAGTCTTACTTACTAGATGTGTCTCTCCAACTTCAAGCCTAGTGACTTAGCCCACCAAAACAATATAATGAGGTTGATTATGGGATGATCTCAAACCAGTCAAAATGTACTAGACTTCTCTCCAGAGATGTCGTTTTTACTTACGGTTGCTATACATAAATAGCTAGCCAAGCAGTTATAAAAAATGATCGATCATGTATATCATCATGTCATTCTGATACACTGCTACATGTGTAGTTAGCCAGCTAGTTAATCATTTACATTACATGATTTACATTACTGGCATTTATCAGACGCTCTTATCCAGAGCAACTTACATCAGTTACAATGTTATCCATTTATACAGCTGGATAATCAGCTAGTACCCCGTAAATAAATAGTGAGCAAGAATGTCACAAGGTGTATAGTTTAAACTGACACATCTGGTAGGCAAGGTATGTCCTGCATAAGTATTGGTCTTGTGAGTTATTTCTATGTGCGTGTTAGTCCTGCTTAAGTCATCTTAGAGAATGATGTAATAGTTCTGAGACTGACGCCACAAGGAAGACTGACTGTATTTGTCGCATTGATACATGTGCAAATGTTGTATCACAGTGTTGAGGTAAGTGTCCATTGTGTAATGTACAGACTTCTCTCAAGTTCTCTAATGGAAACTGTGTACATTCATGCCTCTAAACCTTCATGTCAGTATGAATGCTATGTATAACAATACCTCCTTGTGTTTGACAAATTCTGTTACAGAGCAATGAAGGTGGTTTCTGTTTGACCTCCAGATTTTCTTCGGTAATGATTTAGAAAAGCGACAGCACAAGGGGGTGCGGAACAAACTTGAAAACCTGATATTTCCAGCATCCCGTTCTCTCATAACATTAATCTCGGTTCATTCCATGCCAGCACTGTGGATAAACACTGAATTTGAAATTTGCCATGAATGGGTGAGTCCAGAGTGCCTATGACTGCAAATTTGCCAAAACCATCACTTTAAACCTCGGGCGTTGGGTGACATTGGAGACTCCGCATTGTCGCTGAAATTCTCACCCAGAGACGCTGACGCCTTTTCTGTTTTCTGAACGTCAAGGGGAACACCCAAGATAGCAGAATAATATCCAAAGCACAATGCGTTACAGTTGGCTAATCCCGACTGCTCTTGGAGTTTACACAGTGCCAGAACAGAACACTTCTCTTCACAGGAATCTGCCTCATAGCTGCCAGCAGAGTAAATGGAGCCTCTGTTTTATCTGAATACAGTTCTGAACGGGACATGTTTCAGTGCATATTTTGTGACAGTGGTGTTAAATTCTGTCAGTGTCAGTCTTGCGCATAAGGAGTAGCAGCAGAAATAAAAGTATGAGTATTCCTGAAGTGTTCCCAGCCATAAATTGTTTAAGAGATGGGCTGTGTTTATTTTAGATTTATTAAGACTGTGCATGTACAATTCTTTTTTTATAGTATTCTGTTTATTCAGGCACCTACACTATGCAGAGACGCTTTTGACTGCTTCTGTAAAATATGTTTGTAGAAGGTACAGCAGCCGCATGTGCTATCTGTCTTTAAAGTTTTCTTTTATTCTCAGCTTGTGTTCATTGGCTCTCGTATTATTTGGCGAATAGGTTGGATGCCAGAACAAATAATTTTGTTACCATAATGAGCATCAGTACATGTCAAAGTCCACAGAAAGTCAGGCATTTTGAGGGAGAAAGGGAGAGGTGAAAGGTGTAAGACAGGGATCTTGGACATTGTGCTGTACTGCATTATAAGTATTATCATTATCACCATCATTCTCACATTAAACATCATCTTCATCATCATCATCATCATCATCACCATCACCATCATCATTAACTAGCAGCCAAATGACCAAAGGTCAGCGGGGCTGAGATTGGGTAGGACTTACATGGGTGACTTCTTGGGAAACTAGCAGAAAACCAATTCCCCAGTTCAATGTTTGGGACACTGTATAGTAGGAGGTATTGTCTCTAAAAAGACTAAAGTCACATGGCAATAGCAATGAAAAGTCAATTATCAGTTTTTTTTCAGATTGCCCTGTATGTGTGTGTGTGTGTGTGTATTGGAGGAGGGGGATAGGTGTGTCTACATCCAAAGTGCTCTCAGTAACCAGAACTAAAGGTACATTGTAATCACAGCTTAAAGTAAACGGGAACTGAAACCTAACACCTTTCACCTGTAGAGAAGTACGAGTGTAGGAGTCGCCTAAACGTGTTAGTAATACTGGTTATAAGATCAATTGTTAAAACACTGTTGACACTCTCCTCTTGCAGTTTTTTAGCCCTTCAGTTAGATTAGTCATGATGTATTTCACAGTCCCACTCAGCTCAGTCCAAAAGGAGCTGGGATTTTGACTATGGATTTTCTGCAAAATTACACAGTGATAATGATGATGATAATGGTGCATGTGGTAACTGTGATTATGGTGAATGGGTTTTTCTTTGATTTATTTATGCGTTTATTTTCTGCATAGAATGACATTTGTAAATGCAGCCTTTTGAAGTGTGTATGTTTATATATTCATTTACAGTATTAGAAGTACTATCAATTACTGTCCAAGTATAAATGCCTAGGGCTTTTATTTTGTTATAATGCATTTCTTTACTTAAGTGCAGCTGCAGATGGAAGCTGACTTATGTTCACGACAGTTCTCCGATGTTTCCTGTGTAAGCTTGTATTAGGCAAAGAGACTTTATTGTACTGGAATGTAGATAACTGCTTTTGTGCTACTCCAAGCTTTTATTAATATCAGGCAATCAGGAGGAATCTACTTATTTACTGTTGTCAATATTGTTACAGTTTTTGTTATGAACATACCATACACAATTTGTCAGAATATTGCTGTTAATTAAAGCAAAACATTCTTACCATGTCACCATATAATAAGTATAGTTAAGTAGTTATTTCCATTTTATGACCTTGTTTCCCCCTGAAGTAGAGTAATGAAAAAGGATGTGGTGAATTTACAGGAAACCAGCTTTGTTTCCCTGGCAGAGACGGCTGGGTGGACAATTTAAAGTACTGCTTCATCACTGTCTCTCTCATGGCCTGATGCAAGGAACATGCAGAGAAGCCGTAATCATGCACATTTGTGTGATTCAGACACAACAAAAACAAAATCCCCGTGATTACAAGTCCTGCCAGCTGTTAAACAAATCAGATCATGTTCACTTTAATGTCTGCTGTGGAATTACGGCACTCTGAGATGTTATAACTTACTACAATGTTTACTTGATGAAGACCAGGGAGGGCTATAGCCACCTGGCCTGCGTTCAAGAATGGCAGTGAGGCAGTGTATCTCACGTCAGTTTAAGTCAAACACACCTCATTTATCGATGTGAGTGGGCAATGTTTGGGCAGGGTAGGGAAATTTAAAAGTGACAGATCACACTAAATTATATGATGTTGTTTAAGTCAGAGCGGTTGAACCCCCTAGCAACAGAAGAATATATTTCCCAGAACCGTATGGTGTGTCATGGCTTGGCATGGCACATCATGGTGTGATGTGGCATGGTTTTAAACCATGGTTACTGAGCAGTAAAAATGGTACTGTTCTCGTGCTTTTCCCGCTTTTACCCAAGCCCTTTTTGGAAATGCTAATTGTACATTTGGCCCGTCTCACCACGACAAACTCTGCGCTCGCACGAGAGCCATCTTCTGTATAATACGTGCACGCAGCCAATGGCTGTTGTTCACACTACAGGTCCCATAGCACACCACAGTAAAGTAACTGCCAATTGGAGGACAGGCCTGGCTCCACTGATGACATCTGAGGTGCCTGACAAATCACAGGCTGCCTGAGAGTGGGGAGACAAGGAAACCCTGCCAATAAACCCACTCCTACCTCGGCAGAACAACCAATTTGCTCTGCTGCTGTGAGTCCCTGGTCGTTTTCAGCTGATGACTCCGCTGGGGTTGATCCAGGACTCGGCCTGAAGTCAAGCTGAGCACCTTGCCGATTGAGCCACCTGGGAGCCTGATCATACATACACTCTTTTATGATGCCCTCTCATTATTTTACCGTTTACATCATATGACATTCCCAAAGAGGAGGAAATCGTATTTTTTTAAAAGACTGAGTAAAGATTGACATTTCATTTCTATTTTGAAAGTATGCAAAGTCTAGGACCTCTACTATAACCCCATTTATCACTGAATGTTGTTTCAAGAAGACTGTCTTTACCTTGGCATGGATGCACTAGTGCTGGTGAATCTCACCTTTGTTAGTGTGCCCATTGAGCTCAGATAAGAAACCAATAAAACACAACAGAAGCTTGCTGATCTCTTAAAATTCACTAGCCATTAACTGAATATTTTTTCATTATTGCATGAAGTGGAACATGAAATCCTTGTTTTTTTCCTTTTGATTTCATTTACTGGTAGACTTGGGTCCAGATTCAGTCCTACTATATTGAAATTTGTTCATAAATGTCAATCACACATGTCAACGATTGTTACATTTTAACAATTAAAAAATTTCTGTCAATTTCAGCTACTGCTGTCTAATACACAATACCACAAGTAAGGAAAGAAGCAACACTTCCTCGCAGCTGGTATTCTAAGCAAGCAGGACTGAATTCAAGCCTTGGATCTTTTGTTATCCCCCCCATAAGGGCCTTCTTCTCATTTCATACAGAATGATCAATTATTGTAGAAAGCCTTGCATAAGGATTGTTCTTTGTAAATACTAAAAAATGTGAGGACAGAGAATTGCATTGAGCATTTGGAATTTAACGGTTTAGTTATTTCTCCTCTATTACCATCATCCTTTCAATGCACATGTGTTGACATCACTCACCATTCAGAACGTAGAAACATCTGCCTTAATTTAGCGCAATTTATATTGAGAGAGACAGACGGGAGTCTATCGCCACACCACAAACAAATATACACCAATATTCGCTGCAGAATTTATATTGTACACAGAAAAGGATTTCCAAATATACTATTGCCCACACTGTCTGAATCTACTTAATCTGTCTTTGTTCAGCATATCATGCTAACATTCGCTGCCTCTGCAGCTTTAAAAATAAATATGTGCATGGAAGGCCGGGAGCTGAATCAAAGATTGTGCTTGCTACCAGAGACAGAGAGGGCTGTCCACTACAGTGCCTAAACCCGTTATTATGAGAGAAGCCCGATCATATGGAAGCAGGAAAAAAGGGCCAGAGCCTATGGGGGCACTTTTGCAGGGCAGACCGTATGTTCACAATTATGTTCATGTTTATTGCACGATGTATTTGATACATTTCATGTTTTTCTTTCCGTCCTCCCTAATTGCTTTTATCAAAGTCTTCAGATGGGCTCTGAAACTGAATTTCCTCCAGCACTATAAACTGCTCTTTATTTCGGAGGCGTTGTTGAGACTACAGAAAAACTTTTCCTCATTTTGCAGAGAGGGAAAAATGATTGATCATTGTCCAGTCTGTGAGCTCTAGAAAGACAGTTGTCTCGATAGTTTCCTGGTCAGGACTGAAGCTCTTTGTGACTAAACAAATGGAATACATTATGCGACTGGAGTAAATTATAGATTTTCCTCTGAAAGTCACTGGGATTTATTACATTACAAATATATGTATGTGAAGAACAGAAATGAAATGGGGATGCAATAAAAGTTCATTCAGAGGCTTATGGCAGCGATCTCCAGTATGCAGCTACAGGGAGCCAATTTCTGTAATCCGAGGGGTCAAACGTTTCTGTGCGCATATTTTTTTTTTTGAAGAGCTCAAAAATGGCCAGATAAAAGAGCCCTGTATTATTTCCATGTTGCTTTGTGATGGAAACTCTGTAGTGGAAAAGGCCCGACTAGTCTGCCACTGCCCTTTATGATTATATAGATGTGTAGAATACATTGGAATTGGATTGGGCAATTCCCTGTCTGGATTGCAGTCCTTGTCTTAGTTACTTTGTCTCTTTTATTCCTGACAATTTGCTAAATCTGATAAAAACACACTTCTGTCAACATGTTTTAGGAAACACATTAGTTAAATATATACGTTAAAAGCTATATATGGTGGGTAGACACATGAGAAAGGCATTGTAAGTAAATATGTATTTTTTTTTTAAATACACAGGAAATATCTTTAAAACCTACACACATCTGCAAACGAATTAACCTCACAGATAAAGCAATTAGGTTTCAAAGCTTGTTAGTAGCCTGTCAGTCACACTGGTCGTCCTTTTTAAAGTTTTCCCGTTTTTATTTATAACAGATGCCCTCCTACACAGAACGCTGAGCTGCATCAGAGGGAGACGGGGGTGGGCTCGGCTTCCTTTGTTTACGGACCCAGACAACAACATGCTCAATATGCAGTTGTGTAGATCGCGTTCCGAGCTGGCACAGCAGCCAGGGCTACAGAAGGGGAACTGGTTGGGGTAGTATTGTGAGCGCTCCAATATAAAACTGATTACAGTGCCCCGTCCCGCTGGTCTTTCTGATCTCTGTACACAGAGTAACTGCACTCATCTCTCTGTGCCGTTGTCACCATGTAGGTAACAGTCTGTAGAGAGGGTGTGTATGTGCTATTAATTTCACTAATCTCACTTTAAGGGTCTATTTATATATTTTAATACATATTAACTAAATATTACTATTGTTTTAATGTCATATATTAGTAGTCAGACAATAAGGTACTAAGGTCCGTTGAGGTCCAGGTACTAAGGTAAACGGGTCCTTTTTTGTTGTTGGTATTCCATGTTGTATAGGAAGTTATTGCATTTTATTTAACTATAAAAAAATGAAACCTTAATTCAAACCAACATTAATTCAAAATAAATCATGACAAACATACCAATTTAACAAACATTTAACATACCAAAAGTACACTTCTAAAATGCTGATTTCCAAATACTCCACACTTTTAAATAGGATGGCTGTCTTTTTAAAAAAATAATATTGCTACCTGCGTACTGTATAGTTTCTAACTACTTTAAGTAGTTATAGGTAGCAACATACTTTAGAGCTTCTTAATAGTGTAAACTGACCATTAAAGAAGTTGAGGTCATTTTGTTTCCTACCGTGGAGATAAAGTGACTGTATCATGATGGAAGTTTCATTTCAATAAATAAATCATTTTAGATTATGTCAATTTCAGTCTGTTTTTTTCTGTGTAAGAGAGCTGCTTCAGTGGGGTATTCTCTTATTTTGATGTCGAGCTTTGCTATCTTGACAGCTAATTTCTTTTTATGTTTTAAATGAGGATCTGGAATAAGAGTCCTCATTTGCCATGCTTGCCAAAGTACTATCGTGTATAAGATTAATCTTCCATTGTTTGACAATACATATTTCCTTTTCAGTTAGTGACATTAAAACCAGACACACATGATTTGTTGTTTGTTTGTTTCCTTTATTTATTTATTTTTGAGAGAATGTGTTATGAAGCACTGGGGAGCAAATGACAAGCAGAAAACACTAAATATCCTGTCAGAAAGTAATACTAATTATGTTCAGCAGTTCTAAAATTGTGTCCTTATATGGAGCGTTAAGGGCATTCTGTACTATGGAGGTATTGCGGTGTTATTACATGTGAACTATACAATTCTGTTCAACAACTATCATGAATGCTTAGGCGTTATATAAAGTGTTATTAACATTAAAATGAAAATTTTGTTCTTAAAGGCATATTAAAATGTAATTCTCTTTCTGCAAGCAACATTTTAAACACTTCTGGAATTTGGACCTTATCAGATACTGACGTAGCCGACATATAAAAAAAATTTACACATAACTGAGTTTTATTTTCTCTGCAGCCTCCATCTCTAACGAAGAAGAGGAAGTTTCTGTGGCCTTGCAGCGGTTTTTACATCTATCTGCTGAAACCGCTGCACCAGTATCCCGCTCTCCGAGTGTGGGATGGCTTGGCAGAGGCAGTGTGGGAAAAGCTGTGAATACAACGCTGAGGAAACAGTAAACAGCTCCAGAGAGCTTGCTTTTTGGACACGCTGTCAGATGACAGAAAAGGATGATGGCTATTAACAGGGGACATGGCAGTTAATGACAGCAATTCTGGAAAAAAAAGAAAACATCTCAATAAAATCACTGCAACGTCGTGAGTCGTTATGATTCGGTTCTCATAGCGTGTTGAAATTTGAATGGACAATTATATAGGTGCCTTAGCATGAAAATCTCTTTCAGTGATATGTTGTCTGCTGCGTTTTCTTTCCAAAGGGCACACCGAGAGAAACAGAATCTGACTAATAACATAGTTACAGTCCGGTCCTGGATGTATTATATGCCTGAACTAATTTTCTCTTTGGCTTCAACTTAAAAAATATTGGTAGACTTATCCCACAAAATAGAAGAGTATTGATCCAGTCCCTCACCCTTGACTATTGTCATTTCAAAGTGAAATTATCTTCCTTCTGGTGAGAGCTTTGTGGAGCTTTCAACCATGGTAGGAGTTTTAGAGCACTGACAAGTTTTTGAGAAATCATCTGATGCCTCTGCTTATTCATTATTTTGTGAAATACACACACACACACACACACAAATAAAAATAAAGGTCTGATAATGGTGCAGAACCTGTTTCATATGAACAAGTTTTCCATTTTAGTGAGGCTCATTGATTGCCAGCTGAATCCCTCTTAATTAATTCTTATCATCTTAATGTGTTAGCATGGCCTTTGTGCACCATACAGTGCGCTGTTTTAATTACAGCAAAGTGGTCAGGTTATGCTACTGCTTTACAAAATGGAAAATGCTTCATGCAAAGCGCACGAAGTGTGAACTATTATATTAGACTAAGAAATCTATAATGGTGGCTGAGACAGGGTTCTGGTGCTGCCATCTCTTCAGCGTTTATAGGGGTGCTTTCAGCTCAGCTTTGCTGCTTTTTGCTGATCCTGTAGTGTCCCTCTAGACTGCGCTGCTAAAAAGTGTTACACAGTTTCTCACACTGGGATTACAGCAATGGCATTTCAGAAATAAACACGAATAATGCTGTCTGAATGTAGGATTCTTTAAATGAATAAAAGAGTGTAGGTTTAGTGTAGGTTTAGGTCAGTGTAGGTTTAATTTCTGGTTCTACTTGCAGAATAAGCACAAAGTTTTCCCCTTTATGAAGCAATTCTACATGGAATATCTGAATTTCAAGAAGAAACTTTCTGATCTACACAACCCACAAAATCCAAAATTTCTCATGTCTTGTAGCCATGGGGATTTGTATTTCTTTATATATGGAACATGGAATAAAATGGTCAGCACCGTCTTTATGGATGTGGTCTGTAGTCCTGAATAAAACTAATGCGCAATGATGCCATACATTGACTACAATAGGACCACACCCCAAAAGGCTACCCGACACACGTGGGTGCCTCTCTGATGTGGCAGAGTCCTCAGAATGGCATTCACAAGTGTGAGTCGCATTTAACAAGACCACGGAAAACATGGGGTAGCTGCAGGTGCTTTGTGATGCTATGCATTAACAACTTTTATTATGTTATCTCCTCACGAGTAAATTAAAATTAGCTACCCTTTTCACGCAATGGCAAGAACAAAGACGGTCTACCCTTTCATGTGATAAAAAAGAGAGAAAATGAAGACTAAAACACACTTTGATGAGGTGTCAGTTGTGGTTCTCTCACATCCTGTCTGGTTCATTGCTGCACAGACTCATGTAAAGCTTTTTTTATTTGTTTATGAATGGCTGTTAAACGTTACACAATAAAAGGGCCACTGTTTCACAACACAACTTAATTTTGTTTTTAAAGGCTTCAAAAAATGTTCTGACCTCTTTTTGTGTTTATTTTTCCTTTGAAATATTTGTTTTTTTGTTGTTCTTTTTTCTACAGCTAACTATATAAATGTAGCACATGTTTGTACAGAAGCAGGTTTCCATTTGTAGCAGTTTACACATGTCTGATGGTCCTATGTTCATCATAACCCTATGTGCTATCATAGACACAAATGCACTTTTCATATTTTTAATGTACATTAAAAAAATCTTGAAGATTTTTCATGGCAAATTTGGACACCTATTTCCTATTATTTAGCACTGGAATCAACAGGTGATCAGGTTTTGTGCTGAAGTAAAAAAAAAAACAAAAACCAATATCCTGTCTTGCTGCAAAATAAAAACGGATGCTGTCAAGTCACTTACACTATCTGCTCGTATGAACACGATATTTCAAAACTTTTTTACACTCATTTGATGTTTTGCATGTGGGTATGACGGGTGTTTCTTGATTGCTGTAAGGCTTTCTCTTTGCAACAGATCTGATGCGCTCTGCGTTTGCGATAAGGTTTTGCTCTCTGGCTGCTGCAAGAGGCTGCAGCTGTTGGGGGGAGAATGTTTTTCATGCCCAGCTTTGTTTGGATGGCACCTTTTTTAATGCGACACACCTTCCTTACACATGTACAAACGCACGCACTCACAATCTGTTTCTTAATAATGAACGTGTTTAAAACTGTTTACTATTCTCGCCCTGTGAAGCCGTTCCAGGCCTCTGTAGTCTGGGTTTGTGTTCTCTCTCTGCGGCTTTTAGTTGTTATTGCTTGTCAGATTAGTGCAGCGCTCCTGTGAGCATTCCTTCGGTCTGACGACGTTCATCACCTGATTCTGCTCTGAGAATCGAGTACTGAGGGCTGCGGGGTTTGAAAGATGCCAGACTAAACTGCTGATCTGTGTTTTTTTCTTTTTTCCTTTCTTTTGCTCATTAGCGTTTTTTTTTTTTCTTTTTCAAACAGCTGATGATTTTTTTTTTTGCTGTAAATATCCCTGTTTGTATGTTAAAGACTTAAAACCAAAGCTTGACCCATTAATACTGAGAGAAGACATACATATGCTGTTAAGAAGACATACATATGTGTGTAAAAAATACTGTATCCAGCATAAATCATACATTATGTTAGTATCAGTATTTTATAAGTTTAGTTAATGCAGTCTCTGTTGTCATGGTTTCATAAAATATCATTAATTATCTAGCCAGTGTCAGGTATTGGGTTAAATGGCACTCCAGTGAAAGCAGTTGTTAAAAGCGCTGGGTGAGCCCAATGCCTGGGAATCAACACCAGCCGTGTCATTGGCCAACATTGACTGAGAATCCCCGTCAGTGGAACAAACTGGCTTTGTTCTGCTGGTGATTGTGGTGGGCAGGTCGACCAGGGTCCCGCTATCGCTCTACTCTCAACACCCTGGCATTTGCATAGGTTCCTATGTCCACCTGAGAAAGCATCTGGGGAATGCACCTGTCCTCCGACTGCGATGGCCTCCTGGTGCACTGTGGGACTTGTAGTGTGAAAATTAATTGCCGTAGACATGCATTGTGTATACTGGAGGATTGCACTGTGCCCTGTGTTTCTGCAGTGGTTGTTTTCATGCTGGCAGTGGGCATATTCATAAATAATTACTTAAAGTTGTCAGATATAAGGGCATAAGAAGCCATTTTGGTGTACAGATTTTTTTGAAAGTCACGGCACCCAGGCATGCTCGGAAACCTAGGGTCCATTCTGGATGCAAGTCACCCTTCTCTGATATCACTGCAACTTGGTCCAAATTTGTACTGAACTATGACCCACTGAAGACTGTATAGAGCCCACTGAAGAAAGTATAGGTTTCCAAAGAGCTCTGTGTTTACAGAGTGGTCAGTGTTTGAGCTCCATTGTATTCAAATTACCACTATAAATTATTCTAAGGAGAGGTGCCTGATTGCCTTGATGCTACAAAGTGTTGAGTTTCAAAATTTTCTGAATCCAGCTACCAAAAAAAAAAACCCTCTTTGGACTACTTCCTTTAGATGTCTCAAAAGCAGATGAAAACATATCACTCACTGTATTTGATTCTTTGACTGTGTTTGGTACTTCTAAACAATATGTAAACGACTACAAAAGAATAAGTTTAACATGTATGCACAAACCTTGCAATGGCGCCCTGTGTGTACAGTAAAATGCATAAACAGCTCAGTCATGATTACAGTAGATTACAGGCAAAAAGTGAATTGAACGAAGGACATTTCAACAAAACTATTCAGAAGTGTAAATGTATACCCAGCTTGTTTATTTAAACATGTAACTAATACACAGAAATAGGCACGCTCCTTTAGTCAAAGAAATATTTTAACAATTATACTAAAAATTATCCAAATATGCAGAGAAATATACAAACTGCCACACAAAAACACAACGGCAATACAGCTTATCTGTGCAAATGGGCTAGTGATTGTGATTATGACAGAGCATCTGCCCTTATTTTAATTTAAATTGCATCATCATAAAAATCACTTTTAAGGATTGTTGTCTCACAACAATCAGTCAAATCTGGAACTTTCTTTTCTCCTTACGTCCTTATTAGAGGGCGATCGGGGTGCCGGTGTGACTTTGTTATGTTTTCCAAGACCTGTCGTTTACTTAAGGGCTGGATAACCTAAATTGATGTGAGAATTAGTAGCGGATATCCTGCTGCAGCGTGGCCTGTGAGCGGCTGTGTTTATGTAGTGTAGCTTTCGGTCCGCTAGGAAAAGCTCTCCCTGAATCCGGCCCTGTTAAGCCCGGGTAACAGAGTACGCCACTAGTGCACGTTGGGCGACTTCAATCAGTTCGCAAAACTGCTTCCATGGCTTTTAAAGACCCACTCCAGTGAGCTCTTAGGAAATCTTTGATACAGTGGTACACTGAATTTTTTTTTTCAGCTAGATAGCAAAAGATAGCTTTTCGAGACACACTGAAAAGAGAGGCAGCTACAATGAGCTCTTACAATTAAGAGCAATTAACAGCAGCTTTTTTCCCCCCTCAATGCTCATTTTTAAAAATTAGTGGTGTGCTTGGAAGAAAATGTCTCTAACAATATCAAAACTTGGGATATTGCAATATGACTTGTTTAATGGAAAAGTAATAGTCAAGGCCAGGTTGAAAGAGGTTGGGACAGTGCACATTGTGCATACCTGAGTGCATATACAAATCAGGTCACCTTCTTCTGTGAACTCTATTTTTTTTTTTTTTTTTGGGGGCACTTTATAAGTGTTATTTTTGTTTCATAAAGTAACGAATGCCCAATGCCAATGAATGCTGATTAGATAGCAAATTTCTTTCTCAGTATTGAAGATTAGAAGGCCATTTCACATACATATCTGGTGTCTACTGCAGCTGGGTGAATAAGGGAAAAGGTGCAAAAAATATAAACAACAACAAAAAGAAGACCAGTTCTGGGCCAGTACTGTGGATTAGATGTCCAGTTCTGGGTCAGTATTGTGGCTTGGATGACCAATTCTGGGTCAGTGCTGACCAGTCTTGCCCCCATGTCTTTAGGGTTAGTCACCAGGCGAAAGTGTGGGACAGTGGATTCATCATGTATCCTGAAGAGGTATTCATATTTGGCATACCTCCACCCTACACACACACACGCGCGCGCGCACACACACAGTGGGGTGATGTGCATGTACATATACGTGTAGGAATTTGTTTTTCAGAACATCCATCTGACTTAATAGGCCAGATCTATAAATTCACTTGGGAATGGTCTGTGATTAAGAAAAAAATCATTTAAAACTTGAGTGCTGGTTTTATGAATCATGGTGCTTAGCATTGTCACGTTCCGCCTTCTGAAAATTTATGAGCAGTGAAGCATTTCCAGAAAATAGTTCTCTCTTTTTATCCAGACACTCCTTGTGACACAATTCACCTGCAATTCAATGTCCTGGGAAATCTAGAGAATTATGTCAATCATTTATCATGAGGACTACTTACATCAAACCACACAACACATACACATCAGAGACACAGACACACAGACGCACGCACACATGCACACACACGCACACACACAAAGCATTTACAGAAAGACCTGTAACAGAGAGAGACGGAGAGAAATGCAAGTGAGCAAAACCAGGAGAAAAAAAAAGAAGGAAAACAACAGTAGTATCAGGCGTGGTGATCTGCCCCTGGCAAATTCCACCTTCAGCACTCACTCCATTAAATGTATTAGGAAAATGGCTAACTACGAACAAGATCGAACATGTGCCATGCTCCATAGACATAGCACTTCAGAGGCTAGACACAACATTGTGGTAGCAATAATGTTATGAAAGAAAAGGTTACCTCATTACGTTTGTTACACATGCTTTGATATAATGGAATGAAATAAGAAAAGTCTGTGGCCAATTTTTTTTTTCCTTCTGTGGAGTTTTAAAAAAACAGTACAGTACAGTACTAGAAAGCTAACTCTATAGGTGTTCTAAATGTGTTCTTCTCCCAGCAATTGAATTCATTGCTTAACAACAGAGGACAAAAAGAAGAGAAAAATATGTTGCTTATTCCTGCATGGCTGTTTGTTTTAAAGTTCCCTTAGAATAGACATTATCCCAAGGAAGGTGTGTGGTCGGACACACTGAGTTTTGTTCAAACAGCTCATAAAGTATGAGCGAGTTCATTTTCAAGTACTCATCATCTTCATACAGAAGATGTTACTTGAAAGTTTCACAATTTAAATGAATAAAAGTATAGTCAAACACTTACAGTTTGCCAGAGAAGAGAGAACGATCATGTATGAACAGTTTTGCCTCAAACAGCGTGCTATACATTGGAAAGTGGTCTTCAGTCATTACGTTGTCAGCGTTGCTGGACCTCTTGCTGTAGGGTCAAGTGTTTTGTCAGTAGCTGGAGGAGAGTAATCTGTCAGGGGTCAAAAGTCAGGCTCTGACACACGTTGCTTGTTGAACCTTTCACCTCGCAGTGAGGTTCTCACCCACAAAGGGAAGTGTCTTTTCTCATTCACTGCTCTGACCTCAAACACATGGAGGCCACGCGTCTAACATTAAGAGCAGGGTTGATGCACATCTGAGGACAGCCAGTTTATACAGTATCCAAATTTCCCACTGAAAATGATCATTTTTACAGAGGCTCTCCTGGTCCAGCGCATGTTTGTGCATTAACAATATTAAAAGGGATTCATTTGATATGACTGCGAAAAGGACAGAAAATTCCACGCACCATCCAGTGTTCAGATCTGAGGTCAGCAAGCTGACCTCTCATTGGTCAAAAGCCGAAGACCTCACACCACACTAACCCACAAAGCACACCGCGGCGTTTCTCCTGGCCCAGATTGCTGTCTGCGTGTCCTGTTGGAACCTTACACACACTGCGAGAAAGAGAAAAGAGAGAAAGTAAAAGAAAACAAGACAGAAGTACAAAAAAATATTTTAAGCTTCAAGGCTTCATAAATGCTGAGAGGGCTTTGGGTTATTTTTCTTCTTGACTGTAATTTATTTTCAACAAAGGAAATAATAACATGAAAATTAACCAGAGAAATATGTTCTCAACAGAAAGCTGTTATGGGTCCTGCTTTGCAGACTTCCTGTAAGGGCCTATTCCATTACATGTATTTTCTCAGCAGACCCCTTTATCTAGAGTGACTTACATTTTATCCATTTATACAGCTAAATATATTACTGAATATACATAGGTTAGGTACAATGCATAGTGTCCTCTGTTGGATTCTAAACTGCAGCCAATCCAGTCATGGGTGCTTTTCCCTGATCATATCATTCTAGCATACATATCCTCACCCTGTATAATCAAGCCATGTGCACTGGTAGTATTTGTTCAAAACAAGCAACAATGTATTAAGGCTACAATGTATAAGATACTTAAATAAATTCAGTTGAAAGTACTAATGCAGGGGCCTACATGTACTGTATTTCTCATAATGACATAGGTAAACTAGTGTCTTTCAACACAAATGGAAGGTCAGCAGCTAACACTGACTACACACTGAAAGCAAACTTTTGTCTTGTTCACTTAATGTGCGTGTTGATGTTAACCGTCATCTTACTCCCTCATACATGTAGTCTGAAGGGGCCAGTTCCACACGAATGTAGAGCACCGCGGCTTTCAATCAGAGGAAGATCCCCTGGGGCTAAAAATAACTGTGGAGTCCTACCAACGGTAAACGGTAAGTCAGACTAAAGTCATTTACAGGTTGCTCTGAGAGGATACGATTGCTGATTCCCATGTTCTGTGGGAATAATACACATTGTGTCCTATGCAGAGCACAATTAACGTGTGCTCTCCATAGGACACTTCCGAAATATTCCTCATGAACCATTTGGAAATATCACATTTAATTCTGTGATGAGGACTGGCACCAATAATAGCCTAAGTGCAGCTCATATGAAAGACAAATGGGACCATATAAAAGATGTGTGTGTTTGCCGGTATAACTCAGGGCTGCTTGGAATCAGGGATCAGTATACAGTGACATCATATTTATTTAGATTATATTGATTGCTCACGTGATGTGGTCTGCTCTTTGCACTTCTTTAAATACCTTCCCAGCCTCCCTGAATAGCAGGAGAGCAGAGCACGGTGGTGAATAGAAGGGGAGCAAAAATATGGTGGTGATAACCCTAAATTAATCCCTCGCTTCCTCTCCCTCCAGCTTATTATTCTTAGCAGAGGCCAGTTGTAGTCTCGCAGAGTGGACTGTAATTGTATGCATGCTACTTAAGTAAAGACCGCAGCAGTAATAGACCAAATTATACAATAAATCCTTCCCAGATGTCCTGCGAAAATCTCTCCCTGTCTGTCAGTGTACACAGAGCGTGCACACACTCACGCAACCGCACACACAAGTAACACACACATCCATTAACACAAACACACACACACACGTGGTAACACATGCAGACCTGGGCAGACATACAGTATACACAGACACAGGCGCGCGCACACACACACACACACACACACACACATACTGTGTGACTTCGCACTATGTTTTCAGTTTTTGGGTTTTTGCCAAAATGTTGTTTCCATCTTGCAGTTCATTGGGTCCCTGGTCTGCCTTGGCTTCCTCTGACCATTACAAACTGTATTAGTCTGTAATATTTTGATAACCTTTAGCCTGCAGAGGAAGCTATTTAGTGGCCCATTCAGCAATGGACTTTTCTAATATTTAATAGAAGGCTCAGAGCCTGCAGTCTCTCCTGTTAGATTGTTGATATGTACTTTTTTGTGAGTATATTTTTATTAGGCATTCAACAAAACATTCATACAGAAAAACAACATGAGACATCCGCACAAAAATGTGTGAGGGGAAGGGAATCGTTGATATAAACTTAATAATATGCCAAAACTGATATTCTGTACTAAATATTAGCTATCCACAACAAGAATAAATGAGTAGATTTATTAAAGTTCAAAGTAGTGAACAAAATTATTAAACTAATAATTTCATTCGAGATTCAGGTCTAATGCCACTGCATCGATACTACTGAAAATCTCACTGAAACAACCTTGCGTTTATATTTAATTCTGTGTATACAGAATAACTTGCAGCAGTATTAAACTTACTCAGACAAATATAAAGTGCTATGTTCTTCTGCAACTTTTATTCATTCTTTGTGGTTTTCTGAAATTAATGGAAATGTGTTAGAATCCATAAAATGTAATGCATTTGTCCTACGGTTTGACAAGAGAACACTGTAGTGGACTTCTGTTATTTGATAGAGTCTGTTTGCCACTCTCTCATTTACCCCATGTGAAAAGGCCTCTTTATATTTTTCCCACTTGTGTTTCATCCCTGCATACTTTTAAAAGTTCTTTGGGAAGAAATTGTTCAACACATACCATACACTTTTATTGAGTTTTCCTCAATTGCAGCCTGTGACACCACAAAGACACATTCCAGAATCACGCAGCCTGTGACATCACAATGAGAAATTTAAAAATCAATCAGCCTTTGACATTACAATGACACGTTTCAAAAATCACTCGGCCTGTGACATCACAAAGACACATTCTGAAAACCCCGCAGTCGAGTTGCACTGCACTGTGATGCTGGTGAATGTTTGCAGTGCAAAATTCCTTTTCCAACTCGACATATGGCAAAGATCATGCTGTAACTCAATTGTCACTCATCGCATCAATGGAGGACTTGCTGAAATAATTATGGAATGTCACAAACAGTAATCCTGATTTTATGGACATGTACACCCTGTACTTTTGCGCTCAGTGTCAAATGTGTTCCTGATGAGTAGATGGTGTTTCAAAACAATGGTGCTGAAATACTTCTATGTGGTAATCGGAACATTGTTAACTCATAAATGTTATTCAGTTATATTGTCAAACATTCTCCTCAGAGCAGGTTTCATTCAAATTTACAAATACACAGAAGTATGCACAGGTAGATATATTCAATATCTGGAAAATGTGTACTGCAGCAAACTCTGTATGATCAGTGCTTTGTGACAATTTCTATAGTAAAACTATACAGTAAAAATTACTTTTATCTCTATCTAGACAGACAGACAGACAAGTCTATGAACAGGGGAAAAACCCTGAATAGGGTCAAATTCAAATAGTGTGTTTTCAGAAAAAAAAAAAAAAATCAAATGTTTCAATGTCCTTGAAAACGTGCCAGTTGAACCCAATATGAATTATGTGATTGGTCTCCCCACATAAATACACGTTGCATACATTTCATCACGAGTGTCTCATCACTGGCATTGTGCTGTTGTTTGAAGTGAGAGATGAAAGGCCAGCCCAAACAACAGCAAAGTGAGGTCTACACTAAAGGCAAGGGAGGGGGAGTTCAGCGAGATCATTACACTGACATCTAGTGTTCAGTAAAAGCGAGGAGCTTCAAGCATACCTTGTTTGAAGTTTCGGTAGTCTATCGTTTTGATGTGAAGCTATAGATGTTATTTTTGCTGATCAGATCCCAAGGTGACACAGCTTTCACTGACATATATTTTTACATACACATTTTCACAAAAAAAATCATCTAACCAAAATCGATTTTTCCTATGTTCTATCTTACTGCAGAACCAACCTTTGAACAGTGGCATTGTGAGGGATGAACACAGAGAGGGATGCACATAATTACAAGGGTGTAGGCTTTTCACATCAATCATGTTTGGGAATTTGGTCGCATTAATTAATCTGGAATTCCATACCATGTGCCCTAAAACAGAAGTTAAAATTTGGTCTTCTTTTCTGCTTATTTCTGAACTGAAATCATTTGTGTGCTGTGGATTTGAGATTGTATTTAGAAATGTAAATTAATATCTTATTTCTTCATCTGGTTTTTATTCTTGACTGATTTTCCTTTTTCGTTGTTGTTTGGTGGACTTGAATAATATATCCCAGTGCTGTAAGTGCAAATTCTCTTAGGATATGGTTACCATCTGTAACCGACAGCTTCTTCACAAACACAATGAGTTTATCAGACCCGTCACTAACCATGAATCCAGCTCTGATCTGAGTGATAAAATTAAATCTCTCAGGCTCAATGATATCCTGTTTCCTGCCATTCAAGCGAAGGGCCCATTTGTAATTGAGGGAGAAAAAAAAAAAGTGTGACGAGAACACAAGAGCAAGAATGTCCCATGGTTTTAATCCAGGTGTTCGCCCGGGCTGTAATTTGATTGACTGCTCATTTGGCCCAGTTGTAGATGTCGACTCCACTTAGGAGCCTAAAGATTACAGTAAAAAGACGTCCCATTGGCCCGACACACTGGGAGTTAATCGCAGTTCGCGTTGGCTGTTCCTGGAGCCCCAGGTGCAGGAATCTGGCTGGAGCAGCTCCCGCCTGTGAGTTCTTTTAAAGGCCTTTCTTCGGTCCCATGTCTTTTTACCAAACCCACGAGTGTTGTTTTCTGCAACTACGGCAATTTGTCATACGACTTTTTCAAGGTAGGCCATCGCTGTAAATTACATTAGGAGCCGCAGAAAGCTCCCCTGTGTCTGTGTACATAACTACGGCGATATATTTATGAGTCGAAGTGCAATGTTCACTGCACACATCCTTTTAATTACAAGTAGCTGGCTCGTTAAGTGGCCCGTTCAGGAGAATGTGAGCAAACTTTTTCCCTCTCCCGCTTGTCCCTCCCTCCCCTTTTCCAAAAGCCAGCTTTAATCACTTCGCTGGACGCAAAGCAGTGGCTGCATTTAAACCATCAGCATTTTATTAGGCCCATTAGAGACTTTAATACCGTAATGTGTTTTAATGTACAAGCTGGAGTGTTCATGTCTCCACGTTCAGAACTGTTGTGTAGCCCACTGGCTGTTTGATGCAGTTGTTAAAGACCTGGGGTTCGTAACCTGGAGGGTCGCTGGTTTGATTCCCAAGGTCAGCTACTGTACACACAAATACAGCACTTACCCTTGAATTGCTTCAGTAAATATACAGTTCTATAAATGGACGATATGTAGAAATCTAAGCTATGTAAGTCAAGGACATTGACATATGACAACATTATGGTAGAGAGGAAGATGGAGGGGAAAAGTCTGCTTTCTGTAAGAGATCATATGCCGTCCAAAAAAAGAAAACTGCTACCACATTTTTCATCATTTATTATTGTTTCTGTGAACTCTGACCCAGCCTCTTACTGCTAAGTAGAAGTCAAATACTTTCTGTCACCATTTTGTCACTGGCCTCTGGAGTTTTCCTATGGTGGCTCAATTCAGATAATATAAGTGCAATCGGGGTGTTGTTTTATTTATGCTTTGGATGTTTGTCAGGTTTTAAAACACAAACACATACACACACACACGCTCCACCCTAGTGATATTTTGGGTGGCCATAAACCCTGCCAGCGATGCTCACGTTGTGTTTACGTTTGAGATTTATTTATTTGCTATCAGGATGAATATGCAAAATGGAAAGACCCATCTCCTTTACGGTTTTCTCCCTGTAAGAGTCCATTCAGCAGCTCAGACTGTGGTTGGTCCTGGCTGGCACGACTCACAGAATCCAGACACACAAACTGGCAAATTACCCAGCATCCCTTGCAGGCTCCGCCTGGACTCTGAGGGCAGCAGGCAGGGAGCAGGAGGCACTGAAGATGAGTGCTAAGCAGCAAGAACAACACTATCATGACATTTTTAAATTCACAAATGTATTCATTTGGCAGCTTATCTTGACCTGAGGCTTAAAAGGCCATAACAGAAAACTACATTAAAATGCATATCACACGAGAAACAACAACAACAAGAATATAACGTAGGTACAGAATATCCCATAACACAGTTAATGAGCACCAAGCTAAAAAAAAAAAAAAAGAAAAAAAACCTCTTCATTGAGACTTTTCCCAGCTGGGATTAAAAGTGAAGCTAGGCCGCTGTAAAACCCTCAGGCTCAGCTGAGGCCTGCTGCAGTTTCTCCTCTCAGGCAAAGCTGAGGTGCTCCAGCCTGTGGCCTGGTTTTACAGCCTGCTTTCAGTGTACAGCTTACTTAGTGCCCATTACTGATTTTTAGAGATTACCTTCTCACCTCATTTACCCAACAGATATTTTTCTCAAGTTTTTTTTTTTTTTTTAAGTAGTGTAGCAAATCCTTTTGGCAACCTGAATGCACATTGACATTTGTTTGCAGAAAACAAACAGCGCCTGTACTTACGTACACAAAAAATGCCTGTGTGTGTATAAATGGAACAAAAAAACTTAAGGCCCCTTTTAGGCCACCTGAAAAAGTTATATGTTTTACACCCTGAATGATGTTCAGCTCCAGACTCTTGGTGTTGCTTGCGAGACTGTTGGGCTTTGCTGCTCTTTTAGCTACCCATAGAGACATCTGTGAGTCTGCCCTCTCCCACACCCTCACACAGGCATAGAGACATCTGTGAGCTCTAACACTACCTGACGCAGATACAGAGATGTCTGTGAGTTTGTGCTTTCACACTCCTCAGCGCAGGCACACAGCTGTCTGCGAGACACCCAGTGTTGCTCCGCTGCTGCAGTCTGTGGGCTTGTGCTGCACCTCATCTGGATGCCATTACCTGGAGGACGTTCACACATGGCCCGTCTCGGCAAGGTTGATATCCCGCGTTAAACAAATCCAGCCAGTACACAGCGCCGGGGGATTGCCTCCATAGATCAGATTTACAGTTACAGAACATGTCAGGGTTATGCAAGTGGCTACTGTGCTTCCTCCGAACACCTGCGTGTCTGTCGATGAGGTCTACTCCCTTACGGCCAGTGTGCCTTATTGCAGTCACCCCCCACTGGAATTATCACCTGCTAACATATATCAGTATGTAATAAACTGAAGGAAATTAAAGCATGCAAGCGTAAAAACATACAGGACGTTAAAGCATGCAAGCGTAAAAACATATACACACGTACGACCATGCTGACTAGTTTTCCTTCCACTAAAGTCCTTACAGAAGTCAATTTAGATACATGCTGTTGAAAGTATGTCATTTATTATCTCTAAATGTAAAAACAGAGAACTGTCTAAATACCATCATGTAGCACTTTCTTCCTAGTGCTAAAATGCAATGTGCTTTAATTATACTATAAAAATAACATTAAGCAAAACAAAAAAACATAAAGAAACTGTACATTTAGGTACAAATTTAGTCTGCATATTTAGTACTCCTACATGTGGCATGGCATTAACATGGCGGTGTACTCTGCGTGGCCACACTATGGCACTTCATAAGGCCTCCATAAAGCATTCATAACACCTTCATTAGCATGATGTGACCCTTTATAAAGTATTTATAGACAGCTGCTGTGCTTTATAATGGCTGACATAGAATGAAAGGGAAATTGTGCGAGAATGAATACACGATATATCACTATGGCAGCCATGGTAAAAAAAAAAAACATCTGCTTATAACACCTTTCTCGTGAAGATGTTACACATTATGATGGCCTCGTGGGGGCAAAGCTCTTGTACAATGTTAGCCCTCTGCTCTCACTGAAAGTCAGAAATGGGGAAATCAGTCATGTAGGTCATTTGAGTGCTTCTTGCTCCTGCGGATGGATCTTTCTTAGAAACCCGGGAATGTGAAAGAATGGACTTGGCAAACCGCTCTGTGCGTTGGCGCATTTATTTTGAGTAGCTGCCCACTCCAGACCACTATCGTCAATCCGGCGGCCTTTACAGGTGAAGTAGCGGGAGGTTTGTTTTAACAGCGTCTCCATTTTGCTTGGAAGTGCAGATTGTGCAGGTTGTGTTTGGAATAGCCAGTGTAACTCAGATGTCAATGTCCTGGTCAATAAACATTTTTTCTCTTGAGTAATACGCCAGAATTATGCTGCACAACGTAGACGGACATTACAGTAGTTCTGAGTTTTTTGTTTTTTTTTTAGGTCCACTCAGTATGTGTATTGTTCTTTGACTTTTTATGTGTTTGACAGAGTATGAGGTTGTCTCATGAGCTCAAATGACCTCTTCCAAGATGGAATGCAATTTGTCAATATTAAGTTTGGTTTAAACAGGACATGTCTTCCATGGTACAAATTAAATGAGGTTTCTCTATTTAGTATCTCAGCATATCCGCCTTCACCCGCTATGTAATATGTAACCGTTCATGACTAATTTATTTGTTTTATTTTAATAAAATCACATCAGCCTTGATTAAAACATATAACTTAAAACTTACAAAGTTATAACTTATAAAACATAACTTATGAAGTTATAATGCCACACTAGAAGCTGAAGGAATCTCAGGAAGGACGCTAATGTCTTCCTCTGTAATGTTGTAAGTAAGCAGCAAAACGGTTATAGCTTTGACATATTACTGATATTTAAATAGAGGAAAAACTTTTTTTTTTTAACTGTGTACCTTGAAGGGACTCAGTGTTTCTGAAAACAGAAATAAAGTTCTCAAAAACAGCCTTATGACAGCATCAAACACATTTTGTGCCGGCTGTGTGTTAGTGGGTTTGTTGGAGAATGCCATCCCCTGTGGTCTTCAGACAGCAGAAGCATTGTTTGTATGTTCAGTACTCATTTGGATACCATCATCGCTGACTGTTCTAATCTAATATCCTCAGTTCGTCTAGGTTTTGAATGGAGTCTGAAAGCCATCTTTTGTTTAAATTCAGTATGAGCTCTCACTTGGACTGAGGCTGATGAATGCAAAGTGCTGTTTAGGATGGACGTGATTGTAGTTGTAAAATAATATAATGTAGCTGTACCTCTGCCTGCTAAAACATAATGCTGTCGTGATAGTCTCATTGTATAAACTGAGAATTGATGTTGAACCTTAATGTTGATATTTTAAATACTCACAGTAGGTACTGTATTCATAAAGAAAATAAAATGAGAAAGACTTTAGGTCATGAAAAAAGAACAAATAATAAAAAAAGAATTATTATTTAAAACAGAATAATTACTATTTATCTTAATGTAATCACATGTATTAATCAGTTATTTTTAATGTACATATTTATATAAATGGTAACTTATTTTAAAAGTTTTCTATATCTATGTATTACTGAAATGCTGAATAGAAGTGAGCCTTTGGTTTAATTTGATTTGATAATGATATGGAATTTTGCAGGTTTTGGAAAAACATTGGTACTTCAGCATTTACCTAAATTATTATTATTTCTCTTAATGTCATCTGAAGTTCCAAGCAGTCTCAATAAAATCTTTTTTTATAAGATGTTTGCATATTTGAAAACATTCATTTTACATTGTAACATATTTGTCAATGTGTTTACTTTGCAAACCTTGTGTGACCATGCTTGCCATTCAGACGGTAAACCTCTGTCAACGGCTACACTGACCTACCATTTTCAAAAGGATGGGGGAAAGCTCTGCAAATGAACCAAGCTTTTAATGCTTTTCTACATGGAAGCTGGGCAGGCTAAGCACCATCTATAATATTCATGTCCTTTTGCACATAAAATATCTCTTTTCCAAAACAAAGTGGTGTAACTGATCTCTTACATGGATCTTGTGACAGGAACACTCCCGTCTCTCCCTTTTGCCTTTTCCACTGTAATTAAGTCCTGGATTTCATAATTTCGCAGTAGCGGAGGACAGAGGAAATTGCGTTCAGTAGGCTTGCTTGTTTTTTTCCCTTTGGCCCCGCCGTAACATGAAAGCCTTTTTTTCCCCCTCTCCCCAGTAATGTGACATAAAGCAGCTCATGTCACATGGAAATGACGTAATGATTATCCATTTAATTAGGGTGGAAGGCTGGTAAACTCTCCTCTCTACTCCAAACATCTGCTTTTGCAGTTGATGAGCACCGCAGAGGCCTGGTTAACTCCGGGGTGGCTTGAAGCCCTCGCCTCAGTTTCTCGGAGGGTCAGACTCCAGCGTCAAGGCCGAGGCTTGTGTAGCCTTTCACCGGGAGGGGAGTGGGGGTGTCTCCTTCAGTTCGCTATCTGCATTGAAGTCCTCCATTGCAAAATTAAAATGGAGAAAACACACCCCCGGCTGAATTTACAGAGTCAAGCAATAGCTGGCGCTAATGTTGCACTTTTTTTTAATAGTTTGGGCATGTTTTTGTCCCTGCGCTCCGCAATAAGTGGGATGTTTACACAGACAGGAAAATGAGCTGATGCAGAAGCCACCAGTGTACAGGATTACACAACTTCGTGAGGTGTGTTCAGTGGGTGACACAGTGCGCTGTTCTGTGTCATTTCACTGTGTGAAACTACAGTGCCTACAGGTGTGTGTGCAGTTATCAATCTGTAATATTTCCATCTCCATC
Source organism: Megalops atlanticus (assembly GCA_019176425.1). Classification (NCBI taxonomy): domain Eukaryota; kingdom Metazoa; phylum Chordata; class Actinopteri; order Elopiformes; family Megalopidae; genus Megalops; species Megalops atlanticus. The sequence goes on along the minus strand of CM032892.1, from coordinate 6,900,087 downwards.
TCCACAGACCAAGCTCACTCTGTGCATGTGTGCATTTATAAACACCACAGGGCTTTATTTTCCTTTCCTTTCCTTTAACTACAGTCAACAGATAAGTTGCAGAAATGTAGCTGAATGAGTGAAAGCTGACAAAAGAATCTTGGTCAGAAAGAACATAAGTGACAAAATTAGTGTTTAGCATATTAGGAGTGGATGGGCATAACCAGGGACCAAAAGTCATATCAGGCAGTTTGGGTATGTGTACAGTCCTGAAAAATGCCTAAAGAGTGTGCAATAAATGCGAGATGGATGAATTGATGCTATGAAAAAAATATATTTTCTGACCATATTATCATCGCCTTGGACCTAGGACACATCAATAGACTATGACTAACAAGCGTGTTAAATCTGAGTGAAAGTGGACAATACTGTTTGCAGTTCTGTGTGGGGAAAAAAACAGAGAGAAACAAGCTTTCTGCTGTCCTGGCTTGAAAGTCTATTAAGAAAATTCAAACCGACACTTGGCTAAGCTTTTTTCCTGAGAACCCCAGGCGCTCTTTAATATGAAATAAATGTAATTTTATTATTAATTTAGGACCCTTCAAAGCCATTTTTGTCTTTGAAAACACACCCAGACAATTCTATCCCTATGTTTCTAAAGTATCCCGAGGCTTGATTGCTCACCTATTCCAGAAGTTGCAAAACCATCTTTTTTTTTCTGCCAAGAAGCAAACAGTCAACAGACTTGGCCTCTGGAAATCACCCACAGTGATCACTCTGTAAACCCTGGGTGAGCCTTTCCCAGAAGGAAAAAAAAAACCTGAATAACACACTCCAAATTTAGAGCTTTACTGAGACAACCTCAATCTCACTGCAAATCAGACCTGTGGTGGAAATCATTCTGTTTTAGGACAGAATAGCATCAGGAACTGTTTGAGACAAACTTTCCAAGGGCAAGATATATTTGGATTATTGAATTGGGCCTATTGTTGGACTAGGGTTTATATGATAATGTCTAGACATCTTAAAATTGACCAGATCTACAGTTTATGCATACTTGAACACAAGCTCAGCTTTTGAATCCTGAATGTTTTATCCAATATTTCATGTGTAAAATCAACATTTCTAATACATTAGAACATTAGATACATTAGATCATTACATCAGCAGGGAATGATCTGACACTCTTGTCCCATCCGTACTTAGATCCTTCTGACCTCCTGGGGCTGGCAATACTGATCTGGGATCTGGGGACACACATCACTGCAATTAGTCATTATTTGTTTGCTTTGGTAGAGACCCTTACCCATGACCAGATACATAGCTCACATCTTATCCAGTTATCCAGGTGGATTTTCACTGAATCAGTTCAGGTTAAGTACTGTACCTTGTTCAGGAACCAAACTTAGAACCTTCTCATCAGCAAAACTGCAAAGCATTTTTGAACTTTGATGAAATAAATTCAGATTCATCAAAACGTTTTTCCCCATTTTCTTGCACAAGCTAGTAATGGACACAAACACGTAAGGAACAAAATATTGCTTAGGCTCCCTACTCAAAGTTGAGTACAAAATATGAAGTGAGTGGATTGAAGAGCTTCAACACTCTTCATAAAGTTCTCACTATAATAAGAGGAAAAGTGTATTTAGTGACATGGTTACCAGCAAGATGATGACGTACAAAATGTGTTACTGTTCAATCTGAAAACTATGGCACTTTGTACTTAAATCTGAGTAATGAAATGACCACTATTACAAGACAGGCAGTCACTAAAATGGAAGAAAAGTACAGGTATTGTAAGATGTGATGAAATGTAGTATTGGCTTCACTTCATTATTGAAGGTTAAAACTGAAGCACCCTGGTGGTTAGATTGATTTCTCCCAGGTCTCTAAACCACAGAACAGGGCCTTTCAGAGCAATGCACCTTTCCTTCATTACACGAGTCTCCCCCCTTCCATGGTCTTGTCTTTCTTTCCACAACCTCTTCTCCTGCCCCAAACCTCTCAGTGTGTCCACTTTATAAATAAATAAATGGATAAATATTTACAATTTTGTACATTCGATTTCAAAGGTATTTTATGATATTTATTGTGATTTTTTTTCAGCCTGCCATAAATGCTAAATTATATCTAGGCTTTTCTAAGGCATATACTGTATGTTGCTTCCAAATCCAAATATAGAGGGTGGCGTGAGCGAGCGAGAGAGAGAGAGAGGGAGAGAGAGAGAGAGCAAAACCGTGCTTTCAGCACCCTGGCAGCGGGCCGCTGGTCTGCAAGACGCAGTGGTGAGGGAAGGAAGAAGGCTCCGGGCTGGCGTCGCGGGTGTTCCGCGCTCGCGGCGGCCTTGATGTGCTCTGGCAGGAGCCAGGGCTGGAGGCTCCCGCTGTCTGTCGCTCGCTTGCGGCCCTCCCGTCCGCCTCCTGCCTGCCGGGCCCAGAGCACGCGGAGGGAGAGCGCGGAGGAGAACGCGCGCGGTCTGCCTATAGTTTTAATTAGAGTCATAAATGTAAATTCTCCCCAGAAGGGGGGAAGGAGGAAGGGAGGCACAATCATGCCATTGTTCATGGTAGGTAAGCAGAAAACCCAGTTAAGCGGCGTCTTTATGACATTTTAATAACTCTAATAAACTCTGTGTGGTCCCAGCACAGGGGCTTTGGAGAAGTCTGCGCGGCGGCCGGGATTTCATTGTGTTATGGTATATAGTGTTACATGGTACAGTATCATATTGTGCTGTGTTATATTATTTGGCAAAAATATATGGTTCATAGGGAAATCTGTCATTTATCATGTTCTGTCGGACTACGTGAAGGGAGATACGATGCTTCGGGTGGCATACGTGCTGCCGTTACGTGAAATAAGCACAAAATGAAAGTCACGACGCAGCCAACAACAGGATGAAAAATGTCAACCTGATTTCGAAATGGCAGCTCAACCAAAACTTAGACCTCCCCACGCTTGGAAGACAAAATGAGCTTGTGTGAAGTTCAAAGTAGATATTAAGACAGTCGTTCAGGGTGATTTTTATGTGCACAGCATAGTGCCACTTGCGGCACAGGTTCTGAAAGTGCTGGATGAGTATCCCTGTACTCACAGGCTGAATGCATCTGACATCAAAGACAGTGGAAGGGGTGAAAAGGACAGAGGAATGATAAAAAAGGTCATAGTGAATCCCTGCTGTTTAGGTATACTGTACTATGTAGGTGTAATGTATGTGTGAAGTGCTCTGTATGTGGTAAAGTGCTCTGTGACAAATGTGTGAAATGTGCTATATCAAACTGTACAGTGACGATAATAATAATCATTATTATTTAGATGGTAATTTTTTTAAATGACTTCTTTCATTTTTTTACATGTACACATTTTTTGTAGTTAAGTTCTATTCTGAAGTTTCTAACAAAATTTGCCTCCCGTGCTCTGATATACCTTAAAGTTGCCTTGAATGAAACTGCAGTTATGCATGCATTATATACAGCCTTCCTTTAACAATGATGATATCCAGAACATCAGAGACAGGATGGATGCTATTAAAACATGAAACAATTATGCATACTTAAATACAGTTTTTTATCTTTTAAAAATTGTCTAATCTTTTAAAATATTAACTGTGCCAAAAGTGTTGACATCTAAATGCATATTCACCTGGGAGCACTGCCAAGTCAAAGGAACATATATAGCACAGGTAAAAACTAGTAATTTGAATTCCATAACAACATTCAACAGCCACACCTGAGTCTTTCCCTCTATGAGGACTGTTTATACAAGTCTTTAATGTGGAAGACAGATTTGGAAATGCAGCTACACAATAATGACTTTAAAAAATCTTTAGATTGAGCAGGAAAAAAAATGCAAAATATGTGAGTGTGCATGTGTGTCTATGTATGTGCATGTATTAATTCTATAGAATTTTGTATAGGATAAATAAATTACCCCATTTTGTCTAATTAACGAAATAATCTAACATAAATATATCCTTGATATGCTTTCATTCACTGAAATAAATTCTGTTTTATTTAAATAAAGACAGGACAGGCAGTGGAAAAATACAGACACTTTCACCTAAGTCTATTTCCAGCCATTTTCCCCAACAATAAACTATATATATATATATATATATATATATATATATATATATATATATATATATATATATATATATATATATATAGTCACAAATATTCCCAAACTGGTATTCTTGTCCTGTCTTTGTCATACATTTCCTGTCCGTGTAAAAATGAGCAAACACAAACTCCAAAAAACTACCTTAAACTTTTTTTCAGCAGTTGTCCAGTGACTTCATCCTAATCGTACATTATGGTTTTATAATTGCAGCGTTCCCCTTCTGTTCCATTGACTCCTGACCTCAGCGACAGTTTAAATCTTCAAAGGCAGCCTTAATTTGATTACTGGTGTGGTGTATCTAGATGAATTCAGCCAGCATGGTGCACTGTTTACCTAAATGTCTAAGGCCCCATGGGCCCGTTTCTGAGTCCATAAAGCTGTGGCGCAGTAAGAAAGCGCTGTTGACACAGTTGTTTTTGGTCATTTGATGTCAGTGCAGCCTGCAATTTTCATCCCGATAGCACTATCACTTTTCCCAGTGTAGGAGGGTGATGGGTGGTGTTAAAAATAAACGAGGGCGTGGCTGTGAACACTCCAGGCCCAGTGGTATTGTGGGCTGCCTCGCCCTTTTCTGCCGCTGTGTCATTGCATCACAATGCCGGGTGTTTCCCAATTGGCCGTCAGCTCTGCTCTGTCTGAGATCAGGTCGCTTGTGTCATTGTGCAGTTGCAAGAACCGTTGCTTACTGGTATTACTTATGTCTCCATCAGGGAGACAATTCAATCATTACATTCACAATACATTATTGGCATTTAGCAGACGCTCTTATCCAGAGTGACAGGTTTAATTTTTTTTACAATGTTATAGCTGGATATTAACTGAGGTAATTGTGGGTAAAGTACCTTGCCCAAGGGTACAGCAGCAGTGCCCCAGCGGGGAATTGAACCGTCAACCCTTTGGTTATGAGTCCTGCTCCTTAACCACTATGCTACACTGCTGCCCGAATCAATGTCCAGGTAGTATGGAATACCAGCCGTACCATCACACACGTGTAGGCTAACTATCCTGTTCAACTCGTGACTCCTTCATCCTCGCCAATGCATTGTGCCCTCTTCAGAACAGCTGTAGTCTGTTTCTTGTCAGACTTGTTGCATAACTGAATGAATATCTGGAATGCTGAAAATAACACTTCAAACAATGTGAACAAACATACATATACCTACTGTATATATAGATATATACTATCTAATTACATAATATGTATCTTTATGGGGTCATTTCACAGCTGAAACAGAATAAGGCAGCACAACTTCTTTTTTTTTTTTTTTTTACTAACACAAGACATATAAAAATTGGCTTATTCTTTCTTGTCTTTCATATTCCGCCATGTTTCTCTCCCTCTGAGCTCATCGCAGTCAGTATTGTCCACTGTTAGGAGACAATGCCAATACACCATTGTGCTAGAATAAAAACAAAAAGTAATCTGGCACATCCTGATTGACCAGTAAGCAATTACACCTTCCTCACACCTCCAGCTTATTAAAACATGGTTCCCAGCTCATTTGTGCTGCCATCTGCATCAAGATTTATACATCGCCACATACCACAATTACGCTGGTCCCACCTCATTCGGACTGCATTTGTGGACTGCCGTAAAACCCAGTCCCTGTGCGTTCTGTGTAAATATTTTAAGTGATATTCCGCAAAAGTGCACGACACGAAAAACAGTGTGTTGTGAGATTAACTGTGTATGTGCCGTATACTCTCTCTTGCGCTGTCATGTTCAACTTCTCCTTCGCCTGCAGCCCATTACCCTGTGGTTACAGCTAAATAAAGACTACTAACAACCTGGATGTTTCCTGCAGTGCTAAACATTTACGGACAGCTCACTCTGTGAGAGGTTAGCGCCTTCTGTCATTCAATCCCAGGTTATTTTTGACCAGAAAGTACATTGCACATGTCAGATCTGTTGACCAACACTTTGTACAGGTTCTCAGTTTGAATCTGCAACATTAGAAATTATCAAGGAACAAACAATTTCAAGCTCGCAAACTGGGATAGCAGGTACAGCCTCTGTAAGTTACTGGCTGGCAAGGCATACTCCATACCAACACAGCAGCAGTACAGGATTTGTTAGGGTTTCCTACAGAAACAACCACAATGACCCTGAGGTCTAGCTCATTACAAAGTCTAATTTGTGTAGCCATCTAACCTCATTTAGGCACACAGAATTTGGCTCCAATCTCATACGTCGACACAATTACAAGGTTCTTAAATTCCCTGCTTCATTATGTCATCAAAAATGTTCTGGTACCCCAATTAATGTTTCTAACTATTGGCCTCGTTTCATTTTCAGCCAATTGCCACATATGTTCATTGGGTCCTGTTGCAAAAAAATTTCTACCCTTGGCAGAATATAGATGAATGAAATTGAAGGTTAATGACTGAATAGGCTTGGTTGTGCATGAAAGCAAGCTAGCTAGTTAACTAACAAAGCTCCTAACAAAAAGATGAATAATAATGATATACCAATATAGCATCAACAGGCTGCAACATTTCTAAAATATATTGCCTATTATTTCCACTTTACCAACAAAGTCATCTTGTAATGTGCCACATACAACAGGTGTCAAGATTCAAAGGTAGGCCATGTTATTCCCAATCTGGATTTGTTATTTATGAGCAATTGCAAACTACCATCTTCAGGTTAAATATAGCTGCAAGCCAGCCAACCAGATGATCGCTAACATTTCTATTTTCAGCCAGTGGACTCATTAGCCAACTAATTGACTAGGTAGCTCACTCATTAGCTACATTGCTAACAAGTTAGCTCATATTATTTTCAGCCACTTTGCTCATTAGCTAGCATGCTACCCCTCTGGCCAGCTCGGGGGTTACCTAGATCACTAGCTAGCCAGTTCAATCACTAGCTAAACCGTTCTCTAACTTGCTGGCTAACAACACCACTAGCTACATCATTTTATTTTCAGCGTTTGGCCTTTAGCTATATAGCTGTCTAATTCCCACACCACCTAGATTGCTAGCTAGACAACTAATTCTATTTTCAGCCAATCTGCTCAGGATTTAAGCAACATTGGGTAGGTTTGCTTTCGAATAGCACTTGCTCAGTTTGTGTTAGGTTATGTGGCCTAGCGTGTTCTGTTTAATGTCGCATAATTTTGTTATGAATAATTTTAATGGCAGACCTATTTCTGTAAGGACTTAGTGCATGTGACTAACATTCCATTTTTGTACACTGTAATAATTTTTTCTGTTGATGAAATGATACACAAATGGGCCTTGGTCCTAAACATTTATCTGCTGATGAAAATCTGACTTCACTTTTATAGTAAATTTTAGCTCTGTTTCCACAAAACCCAGTTAAAACAGATGATGTTTTCAACATGTTGTAAAACATAATTAATCAACAGCTCCTTCTGAGTTACATGAAAGCATACCGGGTATACAAAATTTTGGTCTGCTTGGTTTAGGAAAAGCAATTGTGCCACACCCTGGAAAAATACTTTATTTTACAAATGTCATCTTGCAAAAATATTGCTCCCACATATCTATGGTACATTGCTATGGAAACATATTTATAAAGATGTTGATGCCATGGTAAATATTTGACTGGACTGGACTATATTGGACTGCATTGGCCTGGACTGGCCTAGATTGGGTAGAGGACCAGAGGACCAGAGCTCTCTCATAAATCTTTCATCCTTGCAAAATATAGGCAGCCAAGGAAAAGACTCGGTCACTGTTGAAAAAAGAACCCAGTCCAAATGCTTGAGTAATAAATCTTTACTCTGTTCCGATGGTCAACGCTTAAAGTGCAGTAAGCGCAGAACGTGCAAGATGTGCACAACAATCAGGGACAATCCTTTTGGCCACATAATTTAGGCACCCGCACACTTGACCTATTGCAATTATGGACCTCTAAAAGGCGCAACCTACACTTGGTTTTATTTGATCCTTACAAAATGGCAACATTCAACACCACAGTTATTTACAGTAAGAGTAATTTCACTTAACCGGTGAGTAATTTTCACAAATCCAAGAGTATTATTTGCAGCATCCAGCTGGATTACAGAGTTAAACTGAACTGTGAAACACAACTGCTTGCTTTCAGATAAGACTACGAAAGCGCTGGTTTTCTTCATATAGGCAGTCATTTTTCTTTGCTCTCTCCATGATCCTGAGATGTTGGAAAATCCTGGGCATGTTCTGTACTTAATCAGCCCTGTTTTTTAACTGTTTTAAGTCAGTTTCCAGTTCAGCTGCAATACAAAAAAACATCTAGTCGTGGGTGGGTTAAAAAGGTCAGTAAGTTGACACTGCGAGCGTTTCATAGCAAGGCACTCACTTAATTCCACGGCATTCCCTTTTTTAGCTGATTTACATGTGGACAGCTATCATTTTGTGAGGAGGGTGACAGTGATAAATGAGGTGTTTTGGCTCCTAGGCAATAAAAAGAAATTACAGCGCTTAACTGAAAGGACATTCTTCATTCAGTTCCTTTTTTTTCCTGTCTTTACTGGAGGTTGTAAAGATTGTTTCCATATGACTGCAACGTTCCCATTCTGGCCATAATTTGTTGTGACATAATACGAAAAAGATTAATAAAGTAATTTCAGATTTTTTTCTTGAAATGCAAATAGTAGGCTCTGATCTAAATAGGTAGCAAAAGAAGCGTGCCGTTTTTCTCATCTTGAAAACAAAATTGTTGAATTTATGGTCTGGCAAGAGCTAATGATGTTTTCACCTCCAATGTTCAGTTCAAAACATGCTTGTTGTGTCATCTTCCACTGAGCATCTAAAACCGCATGCATGAAGCACGCATAGATTGTCCTGGGTGGCATATCCTGGCGCTATACCATCAGAAACGGCCAGCGGTGCTTCATCATCAGAAACTGCCACTGTGTTTGCACGTTTGCAACTGCATCTATGAAATCAGCTTTCGGGGTTCAAAGCAGTGATTTATGAGCTGCATAACATCCTCTGCGAACTGCCGACAAAATGAAAAGGAGTCACTTCCTGTCCTGGTAATATCAAAAACAGCTACTGTTGCTGTTGATTAACAAAATGGAATGGTTTCAGGACACACTGCACCAGAATGGGAACTGAAAATCATTATTACAAACGTGCACACTGAGTGATGCTGACGAAAGCCACAGTCGTCCTGGCCTGGTGCAGTCTGTCAGATCAGATCTGTATGAAATTGTGAATAATATGATATTCATTAATCATTTTTAAGAGCAATAAATCAACCAATCATATGCACATATGCACACACACAAAAGCAAATCTGGACCACACTTTATGTGCAGCCTTGTACTGATTGATAAAATATATGTAGGAATGTATTGCTTGGATGATAAACACATTCCATTTATTTCTGTTATCATCAGCAGTTTCCAGCTCTTACTTATATTGCTTTTGAACTGTTTAACAATAATGCTCCAGTGCAATCAACCAAATGTGTGAGATATTTTTACCATTCCTTCGGTACTAAAGAGGTGAGGTAGTTTGTGGGAGGTGAATACAGCTTGGCCGAAACGATCAATTACTGAGCCAAAAAACGAAAAACCATCTCTCCCTATCGAATTTTTTTTTCACAATTCATGTTTCTTTTCCATGTGGAAATATTAGTACTAATAATATTTATTAGCAGAGCCAGTGTTATTCTTACGCTTTCGGAATCAGTGCTCATACTTATTCACACTCAGGTTTCTTAAGTAATGCGTGAAAAGGTTTCCTCGGGGGCTTAATGCTACAGTTCAGAAGGACAACACTTTCTCTCTTGCATGTCCTCACCTGGGAGCGGAGAGCCATGAAACAAGCCTGCCCTCACATCCAGAGAGCAAAGTGAGCCGGCCGCTAAAGAGGACTCCTTTCCGAGACGACAAACCCCAAAATCCTCACAGGTAGCGATAACAAATATTCCCGTGCGCGTCATTCCTATTCCACTTAATCTAATTTTAATGTTATCTGGGAGACCTGTATTTCTCTGCTCAGTTTATCAAATTGAATTTAAATGCAGATGGAATTAAGTTCATGTGTGTGTTCATAGTATAAACACAAATCACACAATATATAGAAAAAATAAGTCCAATGACTTTAGGATAAAATAAGATGATTGAGTGTTAAAACATTGTACTTTGTATATGTTAATGATAATGAAACTGAACGTTTGTGAGATGGCTGACATGCTTTCAGCAACACATGCAATAGTACACAAAATAATCACCCTCCCTATTCTATTTCCCATAGAATTCTGGATTCTAATGATGCCATACTCGCTCTGATTGGTCTGCCATCCTGTCAGTTATGTTGCAGATGCAGAGGGAGAATATGTGGACACGCCTACTTACCTTGAGTGTGGCTTGAAACCAGAGGTCCTAAAGCCATGGTTGTAGCATTTGATCTAAAATATTTTCATATTTAAAAAATTAATCATGATGACCATCACTTGTAAAGTCACTTTTCAATCATAGTGTGCTTCACGTTTAACTTTGAGTAATAAATTTTAAGCAAAAGTCACATATTTGTGTTTTGTAGAGAAGATGTAAGTAATTTAAAAAATGTAAGTAATTTAAAAAGGAAAAGCTAAAAAGATGGTTTGGAAGCAAGCTTAAATCATAAGAAAACTACAGTAACATTAACTGCAATACAGTCACAGGGCCTTTCCTATAATCACCCCTGGAAGGAGGAAAAAAAAAACATTTTCCTTGTGAATTACATTTCACCATTTAGTTATGCCTTTAAATGATGAAGGCACACAAAATGACTTCAGAGTCAGCCAAGGTCATTTTTTTGCCACAGTCAATCAACACTGTCAACACAAGGCATTACTGTGATGCACACAGAAGCTTTACAATATCCCTCCCCAACTCCCTCCCCCTTCGCATAACGTTCGACCGCAGCAAATTGTTGCTCATCAATATCTTACAAAAATAAAGAGGGGACGGGAAACTATCTGAAAATGTGGAATCAGCTCTTCGTCTCGTGATAAATACGACCAGGATGTTTCCCCCCTCGTTCTCTCGGTAAAATGAGCCGTGGAACAATGTTAAATGCAGTATTTAGAGAGAACGGTCTCTCAGTCTATCGCATTGGAGCCTGTATGTCTGTGCTGAGGGGGATTTTTTTCTCTCTCTCTGGCCCTAAGTAGGAGGGGAACATGCATTCTCACTGCACGGCGTTTTGGTCATCGCTAAAATTAGCGCTGGAATCGGATAGAATTCCAAATAGAATAAACTTCTCTTGGGGTTGATTATTGTAAGTCTTTCCAAGCTTGTCCTCGAATGAAAGAAAAGAAAATGCAAAAGAGGAACTTTAGAATTTAATTGCGCCTGCGGCCGACTTACACGTTTCACATTGTGTTCAGGATGAACAATATCAGAGCTTGCCCGAATGTGCCCCCGCGTTTGCTCCATCACATCTTCCATATATTTGCGGTGAAACCATATCGCACAACCTGCAAGTACGCTCAGCGCATTAAGGGCAACTGATCCATAACTGTCTTTGTATTTCCACTCTAGACGTCCATGTGTCTTTTGTCAAATTTTGTACATTTTTCCCCCTCCTGCCAGCCCTCATGTCAAACTGCAGTGGGGGTGTTTTTCGAATGGAAGTTATTTACACAAAGTGTGTAGCACTGTGATGTGATACAGTCCAACTTTCAAGAACAGAATAAGGCCATTGAGACTCACTTATGTACACATCATTTTTTTTCTGTTCAGTCCTACTGTTCTACACCTTCAATAACTGAATAAATTTAAGGAGGTGTTGCCTTGTTCATTACTCACTAGGTAAAAAAGAAAGTCAGACTTTACATGTAAATTTGTTACTCAATGTTTCGAACAATGTGAAACACAAAAGGATTGCCTAACCACTTATAACCTTTATAAGTTATAACCACTTATAACATTTATGTGCCTTTTAATCAGCACTTTTTTAGGATGGTGGTTCAGTACCACCACTTATAACAATACCTCATCAATAACACAAAACTGTTCAATAACATATTATTTACACATTTAAAAGTTTGACCCATTGCAAATTAGCATTTTTTTTTACTGAAAACAACACTTTGCTGGAAAGGAGAGGTACTGTAACTTCTCATCTTCTAAGATGTCACCACCATCTGCGGTGAGAGATACACGCTACATGATTTAGAGTGATGTGTGGCTCACTGGGTAGTGATGACCCACTCACTCCCTCGACTGAGGAAGTGAAAGTGGTGAAATTCTCCTGGCCCAGGGGATGTGAGCACTAAGCACAGCCCCTCTGGAGTGGGGACGTGGGGTGGCATATACCCCAGAGGTGTGTGGAGACAGTGGTTTGAACTCAGAGGTCTCGCTGCAACAGCAACACAATGGCCCTCACATAATTACACTGGTGGTTAGTATGGAAAACCTCTGGCAGCACCACAGTGGAGAAGGGTCTGCCTTTGACCTCCTTTGATGCTGGAGTTCAAGCAGCAGCACAAACCAAATAAAACAAGAGAGCTGGTTCTTTGCTAAGGCTTCAGAGGGCAGATGCCAGAAAAGCCAGTTATTCTGATGCACTTACGGTGAAAGCGCAGAGCAGCAGTGTGGAGTTGTGGCTGGAAGACTGGCTAACTAATGAGGGATGTTGAAAAAAATCCCAGAATGCCGCTCTCTCCATCAACTTTGAATAGAAAAACTGGATTCTAGAATGTGTGGTGATACCATCCTTAGTCTAGCTGTGGATACAGTGTATTTTTTGATGGAGAAATATACTTTTCTCACGCTGAGAAATGAGATGAATATCAATTACTATTATTATTATTATTATTATTATTATTATTATTATTATTATTATTAACAGATGGAGTCATTGAATTTGGGGGGCTTTGCCTTTTCCAACAAAATTACATCACCATTCTTTCAATACAGCCTTTTCTCTGTTCGCTACTCTTTACAAAAGTTTAGATATTACGATCTAGCACACCATAGTTTAAATGTAAACAGGTAAAGCAATCTTACTGAAATTTTACCAGGAACGTATAACATTTCCATTTTCATTCAATTTTAAATCAGTTTTTTGTTTGCGCTATTAAATATACAAACAATCTGATTTTAACTGTGACTGCAATCTGAAAGCAACTTGCAATTGGTAAAGTACTGTATATTTTGTGAAATACCCACAAAGGGTCCAATCCTTTACTGTCTGAGATTTAAAATCACTTAAACATGTCTTCATTGGTTTTTGAATCGGAACTCACCACAGATGACGAATGGAAAGATTTCTTTCCCTGGCATTTTAAGTGGTATCGAAGATTATGGCTGACGGCTCCATCTGCTTGTTTACTGAGGCGGATTTTAATGCATGCTTTCATCAGAGTGATTAGCATTGTTTGTTATTCATGCAAAGCCAGATCTCCTGAATTTCCATCCATGTAAACACCCCACTGTACCAAATGGCATGTTTTAGATGCATCAAAAAACAAAAGTATGGGTGTAGAAGCATCAACATATTTGTATCATTTTGTAAGTATATTTCAAAGCAAATATACACCAACTGGATTTTCCTATTTTACTTTTTTTATTTAATTGCCATGTCTCTGCTGAAAGTGAGTAATTATAATTCTGTTTTAGGTTTAACTCATAACAGCTTGTCTAAACGTGACCCTGCAAAAGGATTATTCTGGTGCTGTAAGCTCTGCCTCCTTGATTAAAATCTATAGGCAATTTTCGAAAACTTCACACAAACTAAATTTTACCTCATTCTATTGATTTGCATTGCATTACATAACATTATGGTCATTTAGCAGACGCTCTTATCCAGAGCAACATACAGGTTACAGTATTTACATGTTACCCACTCATTAACTGAGGCAATTCTGGGTTAGGTGCCTTGCCCAAAGCGTACAACAGTGTTGCTGTGGGGAATCGAACCAGCAACCTGTCGGCTCCTTCCCACCACACTACACTGCTGTAATGTTCTCCATCAGGACAGGGTACAACACCGACTCTAAAGAGCATCTAGAAACCATCTGCTGTAGAATGGTGCTATAAAATACAGATAAATTATTATTAAATACAATTAATAATAAATAAATGGAGCTGCACTTGTGCTCTCTGACAAAAAAGAGTAACAAAACAAAAGCTCTCCCTATTGCTTTAAGTATCTACTGATATGGCCATCAGTGGCTGTTCCTTTTGCTTTAGTATTTGGCTGTGACGCATCTCACACTCATCTCAGTATTACCAAGACTGAGTTGTGGAACTGCACATGTTAGCATGTTATAGTCACAGGCTAAACATTGCCTTCCCATCTCCCACAGACACCCCATTAACTGACCTTGTGTAAGACACTACAAAGAGTGTATGATGTACTTAAAACAACCTGAGTGAGATGCATGTGTTCAGAATGGCCACGGGTGCGACGCCTGGGGGAGAGGGTGGCAGGAGACAGGGAGAGGGGTGAAGGAGGATGGTGAGCCGGTGAGCAGGCCCTGTGGAGGTTTGGAAGGAACAATGGAGCGTGGGGGAACAGGAGCGCCGCGAATGACGTCCCCGCGTGGGTAAGGTGTAAACAGGCACAGCTGGAGCACAGATGTGCACCGACGAAAAGCAGTCGCTGTTTTTTTTTTTTTCTTACTCCTTCCTCTCCCTGCGCCCACATGTAGACAAATCCAGCAGCAGCAATGTCAACAAAAGGCAGGAGCTGGCCCGGGGACCTCTGCAGATCCCCCAAGCAGACAGGGGAATTCTCTGCCCCTCCTGACGGAGCGCAACACGGACCGGCCAGAGCTGGAGAGGTGGAGGTGAGTGGGCAGGGTGCTTCTGGGCCAGAAATAATAATAAAAAAAAGCTTAAAATGGTGCCAGGAGAGGACGCTGCCTTCAGACAAGGCAGAAAAGCGTGTTCTGTTTGTGATGTGGTCTGTGGAAGACTGACTCATCGTTTGGATCTGACGTCTTCTTGATCCCCAGGATTACCTGAGGTTGTGTGTCAGATAATAAATTCAATATAATTATGCCTGCAAAAAGGCCACATTACCTCATTCTTTTTTTTGGGGGGCATGCTTCATTTCAAAATACATGTTACTTCAAAAAAGTTGAAAAGCTTTGGTATTTACAGTGCTTCCTCATACTTCATTAATTAACAACAGGTTCTGCAGCATATAATACTTTCATAAGTGGTGGGCAATCATGTGTGGCACAATAACTATATATACATATATATAGAATAATCACAAAAACTGTTAATATTTAATTTTCAACAATTTGCAGGCAGTCACAACAGTCTGGTTTATAATGACCCACATTTCTAACAATAATACACATGCTACCACTAATTTTAAAAAATCCTAAAAGATGAGAATTTTTTTGGTTTTTATGTCTGTCTTGTCTTTCTTATTTCAGTTTGCTTTTATTCAGCAAACTTCTGAGGGAGAGTGGATGAATATATATTTATTTTATGCTTTGAGAGTCTGTGCAAAGTCTCCTTTGCCCTATAAATAAACACATGTATGAAGACCATGGTTTCTGTTTGGCTGCTCTCCATGCCCTATCATTACTGTCCTTGAATTGTCATGCAGTGTGTGTCACAATATAGAATGTTTATATTGTACTTCATGTGTAAGTACTTTATACTTAAAAGTGTTTACAGTATTAACAATTTATGAAGATTTGACTTAATCCCATATTTATGTTGCCTTTTTTTGGCAGAAAATTTGCATTCCTGGCCTATGCTCAGGGATGTTACCCCTGCTTTGAACAATTTGTCTATAGTAAAATACAATTCATCTATGGTTCACAACAAGGTGTCTGGAAATGTGTTGTGTTGTGAAAGCAGGAACTTCCTGTACTCACCAATCAAGTCATCAAGTGAACTAAAAGCTCTTGCCAGCCACACATTTCATTTGATTTTTTTCTGTATATTGTACTGTATCAAATCTAATCCATTATAAGAAGAGTACCATGTTTGTGTTGGTAGATTTGTGGCATCTTCAACTCAGCTGACCTACTAGTAATAGCAAGCAAAGCTAGCACGCTAGTTGGCAGGTGTCTTATTGTTTCCCCCACAAGTTAAACAGAGACATGGCTGCACCTGGATTAGGCATAGGTAGTGAAGTAACAGTCTAAATTTCAGCACTCTATGCGTTTTGCTAACTCACTAACTTCCTGAATTTTTTTCAATTTGTAAGGCAAACAGACAGTTTGGTTTCCACACTGGGTTAGCTCCTTTGAATAAAGTAACAACAGTAGTTCCACAAACTTTGTCATGAGCCTGTCCAATATCCTGAGAAAATCAGCTAGTGATAATGAGCTACATTATGGCCAGGCTCACTTCATTGTGCATTAGTGTTAGAGATGCTAATAGGTTCATAATTGTATCGCTAGCTAGTGCATTTTTACCATGGGAGACAGCATGTAGATTATGTAATTTTTTTAAGTATATGCACAGTTTATGTCACCTTTAAACATTTATGCAACTTTCACCATATTCTAAATATTTTAAACATAGTTTACACTGGTGTTTTTAATGTATGTCATTTGTGCAACATTTTGTAAGCATTCATGTATAATGTGTTCAACATTTCATGTTTAAATTTACACCTCAGTTAAAAACTAAAGTGTAAGTATGAGATGAACGTGTCTCACTTGGAGATTTTTTTTTTTCCATTTTCCTTTTTTAATGAATCTTAAAGTATGAAAATAAGGAGGAGGATTAAATAAAATCCTTTTGTTTGGAAACTGCCCATTAAAACTTGCAGTCTTCCAGTCGGAAGAAGTAATTAGAGATTGCAGACAAGAATCTTGAACATGTTAGAAAAAAATAAAACAAATCATTCTGGATATCGCCTAGAGACTTTATATGTCCTGTTTCAATTAAAACAAAGCCCCAGCCATTCTGGATGTTGCCCAGAAAAGCTTGAGTTTCCCTCTGATTTGTTCTGACTGAGGATTTTAATGGACATGTTTTAGCTATCATGGCAAACTTTGGGGAAAAAGGTATTGTATCCTACTGTGGCCTCCTACTTTGTTCTGGCCATTTAGTCTCATTGCAATTCCACTGAAAAGGTATTTTACAATTCCCCCCTTTCTCTCTCTTTCCTGGTGAATGAGCACAGGCTTTAGTTGACTGACCTTGTGCCCAGAACATGGTTTGTATTCACTGACATGCTGAGAAGTCAGGCACTTTTCTTCCTCACCCTCTTTATTAGTTAAGTCAAGAAATATTGAAATATTCTATCAGATTTTCTTTGGAGGTACTAACTGTGCTGAATTTAATAAAGCGTTTCTCAAAAGGGATATGAAAGTATTAAAAATAGGAATAAAACGTGAATTTGATTTTTTTTCACTGTGTTATTGCTTCATACTATCCGCTCCTTCCTTTCTTTGTCAGTTCTAACAGGTGCTACATATTCAGGGACTTATGAAAACATTGAATAATTAACGACAGCTGGGAGTAACAATGGTTCTGTTCTGAAGCTAGCTGGCATTTCCTTTAAGCCCACTTATAAATCCCTACAAATTACATGGAATAACAAGCAAACAACGGAACACTGATGGGTTCAAAAAACACTCAATGCGTGTTTTTGTTCCACCGCAACAGACTTCTTTTTAAGTGATCGTTTTAAATCTGACTTTGTCTCATTTGTAAATAATCCTCAGCGGCAACAATGGCAAAATAAAAGAGGGAGATTTAATGTGAGAGTCTGAGACACTGTTGTTAGGGGGGGTGAGGAACAAAGCTCTTTCCTTTGCAACAGAAACCAAGAGGAAGAAAACAGTCCTTCCTCTCTGTTTCAGTTGTCTCTCCTGATCTCTCAGCGACAGCTATCAGTCATCTCCAGGACTCTAAAAGTTTGTCCAGGGTCATTACATTATATCACATTCATTTAGCAGACGCCCTTATCCAGAGTGACTGCCAGCACAAAAGAACAAAAGTACAGTATATCCATTCATGTTGAATGAGCAACAGTGTCAGACCAGGTTAACAACACTCCCAAACCACTGAGTGTGAGCATAACACTGTGCACGCCCCCAACACTGGATCCTCACTGACATTCAGATGAATGTTTTAAAAAGTCTCTTGTGCAGGACCAGCATAGTTTTCCCTGTAGAACCCTGTTTAACCTGTGACAGCAAGCTATTCTCCCATGATTTTGTGGAACAGTAAAGATTTCAGTCAGGCAGTAACTTTGACCCCACGTTTTCAATAACGACTACTGCATGTGGAGGGATCTCACAGGAGCAGCTGTGTTTACCTCCTGCTGTCTCCAGCTAATGGACACAGTCCATAGTAATCACACTGCTTATATAGGGACAGAAACCTAAAGCGTGCACAAATTTTATTCACCGTTCTCGAGAGTTTTGTCCTAAGGGCGCTATTTTTACAGGTTTATCCTGACACAATTTCACTTCAGATCAGCATTCATCTGACGTTCATCAGTGTGGCTGCATTTCACTATAATAAAGTTGCATAAAATGATTCAAGTGAATTTCAGCAAAATGTCCCAATGCATGCCCTGAAACACATGGTAAAACTCCCTGGCTTCTATACTTACACAGTGTTTCATTATCAAGGTCCTGTGCTCCGCTTTGGCTATCAGTCTGTCTGTCCTGTATGGCCCCAGGGTAACAGCCCTCGCATTTTCCCTTATACATAAGTCACATATAGCTCACAGTCAAGTCACATATACGTATACACATACATGTACTCAGGCTCCAATGAGGAATCTAAAAGAAGGATTGATTGCCTTGTGCATTGCATTGGTGTCTCAGATTCGTATGCCTTGGGAAAGGCCTTGCAGCTGAAACATTTGAGGTTTTTTTTTTTTTTTGTTCATGTCACTTGCTCGAATGGCAATAAAACTTTGAAAAGAAACAGTGGGACTGGAGAGGGCCTCTAATTCTGCTGTCTGTTAATGTATATCCCAAAGCCCTGCCAGTCTCCTAGACTGTTTTCCAGTCCCATAGACACTCCACTTTATTTTCACTCCCTTTGAAAGTAATGGTGGTTAAATATATTAGGGGTCATTTCCCAGTTGTGAAGCCCCATCAGGCTGTTCAGTTTCAACCCTTCATACTCTTGTATGCTTTGTCATGACTCATTAAAAACAACTGAAGTGAATAACAAGACCATCTTCTCCAAAGGACTTTCAAACTGTCTGTCTGTGCACATGAGGCAATCATAGGCAAAAAGGTTATTGTGTTGTGAGTGACATGGGAGTCAAGTGTAAAGCAATTGGGCTACTAGAATTTTAGCATGCGATAAACCTTTGTGATTTATCAAAATTATTATTTTTTTACAAGAAATTTAGATTAATTCAAGACATAACATTTTCGAACACTAGAAAATGGCACGGTTCCTCTCATGTGTTGCTATGTTGTGTCTTGGTAGAAGTGGTGCAGCATCTTCTCTACAATTTAGAAAAAAAGTAGAATCTTAAATGGCCTCAGAAAGCATCAAACAATTTGCACTAAGTACTAGACTGATGATCTGAATGATTTTCTGATCCTGTCACGCACTCTGATTTAGACCAGTAAATCACTACAATGAAACAGCCACTCAAATCTTTTAGTACTTTGTAAAGCCCCACTAAAGCCATATCTAAATTTTACAGTAGGCTCTGTTTATGACTATCCAGTGAGCATTTCCTTATAATCAGGCCAAGGGGTACAACATTTTAAAAGCCACTAATGTACGTTACTACATCCCCTGTGTGTAGACTGCACTAGAATTTAAAAAAAAAGGATCTGTCTTGATTACAAGGCTTTCAAAATAGGCACTTATACATTCCACTCAGAATTAGCTGTTTTTCAGGTGGGCCAAAGTTTTGGATTCATTGTGCCTTATATAGCAGTCGTCTTGGAAATCACAGCTACGGTTTTTCTTTTAAAAAAAAAAAAAAACCCAGAGTCGTAGCATTTCTCCTGTCGCGGGCTTAACTGGATTACAGAGATATTCGAGCTCAGTGGCCTCAGTCTTCTTTTATTCAGGGAGCAGCCTGGCCCAGAAGCCAGGCCTCCACCAGACACGCAGGCTGCTGTAATCCTCCCGGCGCAGGCCAAACAGACCTCCGCTCCCCGAATAACAGCTCTAATAGAAATCCCAGTCGCTGCGAGGAATGGCGAACAGACAGAGCGCTGGATTTTCAGCATCATTAATGTGTATTCTCAAAGATGGAATTTCCAATGACTGCCAGCTAACCAAATAAAATGTCTCCGGTTGGTTTGGGTGGCCTGAAAGCGATCCAGAATGCCTCGCGTCTCAGGCACTTTCTTTTCCCCCCTCCAGTTGTCAGAATGTCCCTGAGCCTGTTCAGCAATGGACAGGACAAACTTGGCAGCCTCCCGCACACATGTCCACGGGCCAAAACCTGGGCACATTTCACAGCTCTGACCAATTAAACGGTACAAGGAGCTTCTGAAAAAAGCTACCCATGAACTCAAAGCAGGCTCATTAACGTTCTCTGTGTTGTACTTTTCCCATAGTACCAAAGTGGGGCCAGGATTAGGAAACGTTTCAGTACAGGTGCCAAACCAGGACTTAACACCATTAGCAATAAGGGCAGGCAGCATTTTTCTGTATTTGCTAACAGAAAAATGCTTGGTCCATTTAACCTAATGATATTTTTATTGTTGCTATCATTTATTTATATATTTGGCAAAGCAGTAAAGGATATAAGCGCAAAAGAGATAAAAATTGTCATGCATGAGTACATCCATTAACATAATTCATGACTACAAGTTACTAGCTAAGCATATTGAGGCAACACAAAGAAATAGCAGGCATTCTCAACAATGCAACATCTGACAGTTTGTTTCTGCTATTGTACCTTTACACAAGGCACTAAAAGTTTTTGTTTTGTTACAATGTAAAAATTTTTACAATGCAGCACTGTGCAAGGTTAAATTCCTGCCGTAATAAGGTGTGTGTTTACAGTAACTCTGGAATATGCTAGTACAGTTCTGCTTGTATTGCACTGATACTCTTGCCCGTTTTGAGACAGAGACCAAAGGAGCTTCACTGTGTCTGTTTCCCTCAGAATTGGCCATGCATCACAGAGCATGCCAGTGTGCTTGTTTCAGACGACGATCTTTTGGATCGGACAGTTAAACAGGGTGTTGCACCAGCTGTCTCCCCTGCAGCTGTCTCCTGTCCTGTGGACGTTTCGGAAAGGGAGAGTTTGAGATTTTTTGTCCTTGAAAGTCCTTAAGCGTAATGTATTGGTTGAGAGGCACCATGTATTAAACCGGCAGGACTAGAAATGGGCAATTTTGTGACCTATTAATGATGATGCTGAGTGTCACTTTTTTTTTTTTATATTTTCCAAGCAGCTTGTAATGACAATGGAGGGCCTGTTTTCAAATATATTTCTGTTGATTCAGTCACAGGTTATAACTTAAGATCCATGAATTACCTGAAAATGCCGGTACGTATATTCCAGCACAACAGAGGAGCCTCAGTCATGACGAGTTACTGCTAAAAGCGAAGAGGGTGTGTTTTCAGTACAAATGCATCACAGACATTTACAGTAACTTGTGTCTGCAAATGCACCCAAGATCAAACACACCACTGCTGATGCCACACTCACAGCATGCGTATGATTAAAGTGGAAATTGTCTGTGAGATAAGCAAAGGCAGCTGTTGCTTGTAAACAGCGGATACGGGCTTTTCATCAGGCAGGTGCACAGCAACCTGTCAGAAGGGATGCCATTCGGCTGTATCGCACAAGCTGTCCAACAGACAGGGGTATTGTTTTTTTGTACGAATTTTGTACACCCTTTCGTACAAAAGGGCTGAAATCATTATTCAGACTATCTGAATAATTTGAATTTAAATCTTCAGTGAGATTTTACACTTTCAAAGCATGACAGCGGAATGCATGACTACATGACTGCAGAACAGCGGAAACATTCATTAGTTGCCATTTAAAACAAACAAACACTCATGCTGCATACTGTTCAATGCACCATTATCCTTGCTCAACAATGCAGAATGTACCACAGGACCAGTAACGAAAAGAAAAATTGTTACGTGTTCACAGACTAGTAACCAAAGGACTCTTGCAAGCACACCTACTGGTAGCCTTCTGTGGGCTATGAGGGCTCAGACCACAAGGACCTAAAATAGGCCCTTACAGGACGCATTTGGGCGTTGATTACTATGGTCATTGGATTACTAGCCCTTTTTTGACTGGTAAGATCTCTTGTCTAACATTTCCACCAACGACTGTACAAGTGGGAGTTTTGGAGACGTCTTCTCATTTATGTCTCAGATATTGATTATGACAATTACCTTATCACCAGCTGATTAGTTTCGGCTTGATTCCTCATATTGGCCTGAATTATAACCAGGCTTGATTCCTTTCTATAGCAAGTTAACATTAGCTATACTCAGAGCATTTGATTTACTGGCTAGTTACCTATCACTGCACAACCTGACCAGCTTGCTTGCTCTAAGTTAGCCAGATGGCAACTGAAATCAAAGTGCTTAGTTTTTCTGTTGAAAGCCTGTCAACCCTGACTTGATTCATGTATATGTACTCACCTAGTATTATTGTTTTAAAGTTCTCTTATCATACTAACTAGCAGCTATTATAAAATAGAAGACAATAGTGGTCCTGCAGTTTCATTCTTTTTTTGATACAGCAGGTAGCCAGGAACTGTAGCAAACAAAGCAAATTCTGTGCCTACAACTGTCTTGCATCGAGATTCATTCATTCATTGTTTAGTAGTTAACTTTTTTAATAAGTGGTAATATGCATAACATGCTTTTGTTAATAAAGTGTTTGTAGTTTTAGTTGCATACTATATTCTCTACTTGTTGTCATAAAAATTATCATCGTGTAAAGATCAGAGGTTGGTACCCCTGCTATTTATGTTTGTCTGGAGGTTTATACTGTCAATAAAGAGTAATTGACTCTGAACTGTGATTTCTGCACGAGTCATTTCTCAGAATCCTGCTAAATGAAAAAAATCAGTAATTCCCTTCATATCCGACTGCCTCAGGAACCAAAACAGGAAGAACAAACAAAAAGAAAAATAACTACCATAGTGTTGGGGAGAAGCCCACCAAAAATAACATCCAATTCACTGCTGTGTGCTTAGTAGTGGGTTTCATTCTTCTGCATAATGTAGCTGAAAAAAGTGTACTGTTCAGGTCAAAATACTGAGGAAGAGGCAATGTTTTGTTCACTTGTTTTTTTACCATGTAAATGTAAAAAAGCAGCTGTAATTTTATTCAGGTACTATTTCAAGTGCAATTGCACCATAACCCTTAACTTCAGTCAGTACGATAAACAACTTATCTTCCCTACTTATCTGTTAAATCATTGTCACACATTCAGATTTGATCTGAAACCAAACTGCTAGCTCTTCAAAGTAGCTGGTTTCTCCAGTGATAAACATCTAATACATTACAGTGTTTAGGCTCATGGCTGATGAACAGTAACCCCCCAAAGATTAGCAATTCAAGTAATTTAATTACATGTTGCAGACAACTGTTTACTTTGTTTTTAGTTTCCTTTTCTGCCTTATATCTAATCAAACATCCAATGACAATGAATGAAATATTTTAAAACCCAAAAAAGAATTTAATAAAGAATAAAAAATTCCAAAGGTTTTATTTCTCAGGAAAAAGGCTAAAAAGCACAACAAAGTGTGACCTATGAAGTTAAAAAAAATAATCCAGGAGAATCAGGTCATTCCAACAGAAAACACTGTGTCCATGAATCAACAAGTCTGAGTCAGCCCAATTTAAGAGGATCTGAATGAAGGACTGCCCTCATTAAAAGCCCTGTGAGGCCTATTCAGCCTTCACCAACACTGAGCAGAAGGCCGCATTCTTGTTTGTGTAACATGTTGACAAGAATGAAAGGCCGCTTACTGGAAGTGTTTGTAGGCTGTGACTAGAAAAAGGCTGTCCTTCCAGCCAACTATCACTCTCACAATCTGCTCAGCAGTGATTCACAGCGGGGGTCAAAGGTCGCGGCCTGGAGGACCAGTTAAAAAACATTACGAGTCGATCACACAACTGCCAAGATGTTAATGAGGCTTTAAATGATGCACAAGCCCTGACATTTGGATAACAATGGATGCCTATTTCAGCACTGCTCAACTGTAATGCTCTCATGAGAGAGCAAAAATTGTCCCAGTATGTTGGATTGAGTACACTCAAAGGACTGTTTGGAGCCCAAAGGCTTTAGCTTTGTGTGTTTTATTGCTCAATTTGCATTATGTATCAGGTACCTGACTGGAAATAATTTAATATAAATAGTTTACATCTATGTATTACTTTTTATTGTTTATCTGTATGTATTTTCAGGTAACACAAACACACACGCATACACACACGCACACACACACACATACACACACAACCATAACTTTTTCCATACCATCCATTTACACAACTGGACATTCACTTAAGCAATCCAGGTTAAGTATCTTGCTCAAGCATACAATATCGGTGTCACACCCAGGAACAGACCCTGGAAAACAGTATCTGCTAAATAACTTAGCAATAGTAAATAATAAATATAGCCGCAAGCGGTAGCTTATGGGCCCAGGCCCTGTGAGTCAGCCCACACCAGGGGGTGAACTGATCCACAGCAAACTCAGACCCTGGATTTCACTCACACACCTTTTCCCACTATGAGTCAAGGGGCTAGAGCTTTAGCTTGTTCTTAGCACTCAATGAAAGCTTAGTCAGACAAAGCGAAGCACTGAATACAAAGTGGGGTTTTAAATGATAATTCAAGGGGTTTCCATAGATTTCCTTACTAAAACCCTTTTGGATCAAACCGGATTCAAACTCATAACCCTTCCAAAGCAAATGCCTTATCCACCACTCCGGCTCGCTAAACCCCTTTTCCAGAGGTGAATATTTCCACTTTGACAATTTACAGTTTTCTTTCATAGTTAAATAAACAGAGCATTAGATATAATGCTGATGGGGAAAAACGGCTTTCAGGGAGGCTTAGACTCAAACCTGGCTCCACTGCACACAAACTCATCATTCTTCACACAGTGAATGAGGACTGAAAATTAACCATGTTGTGACTGAACAATCATACCAGGTGAAGTTTGTGGTGCAAAAGGGATTTAAGCAAATTTAATGAAATTACAGAAAACATTCCAGAATATTGAAACCACATCTATAGGTTGGAAAATGCGTAATTAAGATTAAGAAATTCTTTGCAAGTCAGTTATTGTGTATTGTTTCAAAATTCTGATCATTAATATTTGGATTTACTTCCATAGTGGGTCCAAACCACACCAGCAACAAGCCAAGTTCATACATATGTTAGCCCTACTCTGTGCCCTTCCTGTTTTTATATTTTGTAACTTTTAATATAGCCATTTAAACTCTACAATGATTTACAAGGGCATGTAGACTTTTTCTCTAAAACAGAAATTCACAATACATTGGTTTAGCAGATGCTCTTATCCAAAGCAACTGACATAGCTTGTAACTTTAACATGTTGATCATTTATACAGTTAGGTATTTACTGAATTCTGGTTAAGTACCTTGCCCATCAGTACAACAGTAGTGCCCCACTTGGGAATTGAACTGGCAACCTTTGGGTTTCATTTTCTAAAATACAGTTAACAATTCAATTTTTTATTGCTTAAAGTTTTGATCCTTGGACAGCCACAGCATAGAAATGGATTCTGATTCTGTTCCAACAGAAATCCATTCATACTGTCAGGCCATGGCTGAGGTTGGCTAACCACTTAATCTTATCACACACAACAACTTATGAATCTTATTCTGACTGTCATTTAGCCTAGTCCCCAAAATGTGTACTGTAGCGACCCAGTGAGTTAGTTACTAACACCTATAGTGCATGTTATTTCTAGAGACACTGGTGTACCAGGAATGACTTAGCTCCAGGGAATGATTCTGTCATTTTCATAAACTGGCAGACTACTTTCACTGCTTTCCCTTTTGGCACAAAAATGTTACAGTAAACCTACACGAAAATAGACCTCACCCTGGTCAAAGGCATGCGGTCCCTTATAAATATGTCTAAAACAACTGAACTCTCAGATTACATGTTACTTACTGCTCTGTGATGTTTGATCCCTAATAAGTAATGACATGTTCAAAATATTTAGGATACTGTAAAATATACCACAGTGTCCTGCATAATCTCAAATTTTTTGAACCCAGCTTGTCAAAGGAATAGTAATGGAAACGCGAGGCGTCTCAAGTCTACAGCTATAATTTCCCCTTCTCTTTTCCGTTTCAGGTAATGCTGGTTAAACAAGACTTGGCCCTGAAAATTAGAGATCCTTTCAGCATAGGAGCAGCCTCAGTCCTGCGCCATGGCTCCATGACTGAAGCAACAGTTTCTGACAGTTATTCAAATTCATTTCCCCTACTTCCTCGTTATTGAGGGCAAAGCTGCGCCATCATTCAGCATGAACGTCGCCTCGCGTGCCTGTTAAGTTGCTTCCCACCCCCCCCCCCCCGAAAATACCGCTAGACCCCTCTGCTAATCCACACTTAAACTCTCCTCAAACTTAAGACCCGACCCCCCACCCCCCCACCCCCAAAGTCGAGCAGGACCGCCAAGTTTGAGGGAGGTGGTTTTGGGTTGCAGGAGCTCTCCCACTGGGGGCGCGTTTACTGTCACTGAAACCCATAAAACCGCTTTCCTCCCCGCTGGGTCAACCTGAGTCCACATGCTGGGCTGTGCACACATAACCCAACGCACTCCGCGTAGCTGCACCGTGGGGTTGCTGATCGATTTCCGCTGATAAGCCGGGTCACCTGGATCAGGGAGATATTCGGGACTCCTTGAGCCAACTAGAGGAAACTTGACCAACTGCTATTTCATCTGGACAAATAAGCATTTTGATATAACTCAGCGCTGATATACAACATCAACCCACACAGTCCCAACAGGTCCTCCCACTGGGTCTGGTCCAGAGGAATCAAATTAACACTCCTGAACTGTAAGGCTCATCTTTGAATCAGTTCATAGTCACTTTCTTTCATTTTTCTATAGTTCATAAACACACATGTAAGTAACACTGCTGCTTGGATGTTCTTCAACTTCTGGCCAAGCATCAGATTTTGTGATTCTATTCAAATGAGTTTGTGTGTGTATTGGTGTGTGTATACTGTGTACGTATGCATAACATCTGGCATTCTTCAATAAGGTCTATAAAGTCATCTTACTTATCATGTGTCCAAATGTGTTTTCCACAAAACAAGGGTTTGGTGGAGTGAATGCCACTGTTGGGTGTACCTGATTCTATTCATACACAACCATGGAAATTCCCCTGGTAGAAAAGGAGGACAGATCTGCACTGGATAGGTGTTTTTCTGTGAGTTTGTGCGATTGGCTAGATTAGTATGTGTGCGAGCATACGTGATTTTCCGTGAGTGTGTGTACTGTACGTGTGTCAGCTCTTCTCCTGCAGAGCACTGCAGCCTGTGGTTTGTAGACAGAGAGCTGTGCCATCCAGCCTGCCCACATCAGAGAGGCCATCCGCCTATAAAGCCACAAAGCTCCGCCCCTTCTCTCCCCCTTCCCCAATGTGGAATAACAGAGCCTCAAGCCCCACCCACTCTGCCCTTTCACAGAGTGGAATAACACCGCCAAAGACCCCGCCCACTCTCTCCCTCCTCGGGGTGGAATAACACAGCCATAAATAGTTATATTTAAAATCTCAGAGCGGGCCCATTTTAAAGTGGTCAAGCTCAAAAGTATTGGAATTGTTGAGAGCACTTTGTGGTTAGTGTAATGTTCTTTATAAAAGTGGCATAATTCTACTGGGGAATTAAATAGAAAACTTTTTTTTGTCCATGTTGGAAACACAAAAAAGGTTCCTTAATGGATTTATTGTTTCATTCAGATTTCAGTTGTGAGTGATATATCATTTTGACGTTTAAACGGAAATTGCATTAGTTATGCAAGCAATTCTACATTTTTAAATAATTTTTCTATTTATTATAGATATCACAGTTGATGGCTTATTTCTAATTATGGCCCTATGATAAGATGGTGCAACAAAATTAATGTGAAGTTAATTAATGATTAAACTGAATTTTTTCCATATTCACTGCTCCTACTGTAATACCAACATATTATAAAAAATGAAAATGTGTGAGACAAAACAAATAAAGTTTAAATCATATATTGAGTTATAAAACATATGAGAAATAAGATCTCTGGCATGAATTGGTAATTAAGGGGATTTAGTAATATTTCAACAGAATGTGGTTTGCAAGTAATGAAAAGGGGAACATTTTCTTTTATTAATTATGAAAACCGTAGTTTTATAGTTTCGAACTGGATCTAATTTCAGTTAATTTAACTTTCAGTGCTGCTCCATTATCCAATAATTTGCTTTATTAGTGAAAAATCAATAAACTGAATACCCTGTTCTAAATTATATATTTACACAGTCTTAAAAAGGCTTTGACACTTATCACAAGTAGGCACCTGGCCTTGAATGTTTACAAAGCTATCTTCATTTACTGTGCTTTGTACAGTATTTTCAGTATTTCGGCTCCAGCCTTTCGTCAAATGTTGCAATTAATTTGAGAAAGACAGTTTGAAGGCCTCCTTGATTGCCCTGTAGTGTAAATGTGATGTGAACACTGACAGATTTATGGTGGTATCTGAGTGTCTCCTCTGCGAGCTCTCCATCTTTTGTGTCACTCTGTAGGAACCTGAGGTTTTGTTCTGCAGCCCTGTAAACTGTTACTGAGGCCTGCTGTGAATTAAATTAATGCCTTTTTCCCCCCAGTCAAGATGAAAATGGTTTACAGTACAGAAAGCAGTGACACCAATAAATGTCACCCAACAATAGCTCAGACAAAAGATTTTTCTGGATGGGTATGTTATCTAAACGGCGTCTTAAAATCCAGGACTTTTCCTTCCCATGTGGCTACAGTATGTCTGAGGCTCTCTTCCTGTCTCGTGTCACAGGTCCTTTTAATTACCATATTTAAGATACTACTGAATTTATACATTATAAATGATACATCTAATATGTCTTATACATCTAATTTACACATTAGAATAGCCAGGTGGTTTGCACATTTTTTTGTGAAGTTAGGTTTTGCGCACAGGCAACTGA
Organism: Megalops atlanticus; assembly: GCA_019176425.1. Lineage (NCBI taxonomy): Eukaryota > Metazoa > Chordata > Actinopteri > Elopiformes > Megalopidae > Megalops > Megalops atlanticus. The sequence continues at coordinate 6,870,958 of CM032892.1, read as the reverse complement.
ATTTTCTGAAGTTTGAATCACATACTACAAGTTCTTACACTGCTATATATTCTGAATGCCTCACAATGATGATCTCAGACTATGCCTTCAATCATCTCCTCCCGCATTATCTCCCACTTCCAAAGTTAGTGATGTGGAATGAAACTCTGGAAACAGTGGACATTACATAAACTTCAGCCTCATACCACCACTACCATACTAAGAGATTGTTAACTTTACTGAAACTCATGTGAGGGCACCTTCAGGAAAATGAAACCCTGTTCCTTTGCTATGTTTGCCTGCATTGTCTATTGAAACAATTTTCCTAGGTGTCCATTTGCAAATGCTTACTGTGTCGTATATATTTTCCAGAGAACCCCAAATTCATTTGAAGCTTCAAAGAGATAAACATTCTAAAATGATAATTATAAGGTAGAGCAGCAGACCGGGGGAGGGAAAGGAACAGGCAGCTGAGAGAGTTTATAATGATATGACTTCAGCAATCTGATGCTGTGACTCACAGCCACATGATTAGCAGTTCTTAAGCAGCAGCTGAGAGGTTAGAGTGTCAAGGCAAGAGCCGTGCCATGTGTCGTTACCAGCGTGTTTGTGTCTTTGAGGTTTCGGGTTAGTCACCGGCCTGTGTCGGTGACGATGACATAACGGTCACCGAACGTGCCGCGATGACTCGCACATTTAGTCATGTGACCGTCTGTTTTAAAGAGCCGAGTTTTGAGTGGCCTTTGTGCTTGAAGACAACATGTTGTGCAGCTTATGGATCACCCTCTTATTTCACGGTGTTTGACATCATTGTAAGATAAGTCATCTGCTCAAATAAGGAGCAGGAATAATGGATGATGTCTGTATGAAAAAATGATCATTTCAGAGATCATGCATAGATGAAGAGTTGGCCCTGTTCTTTTTTTATTACCAAAACAGACAATGCTGTATGGTTTGCAATGGTTTACAATGCTGTACCCTATACACAGCACTAAGAAACAGTCATGAAAACCATGAAAAATGACATAATCTTTCAAAAGGTTAGGGTTAGTGTCCATTTTGCTCCAAGGGAATTTGTTAGTGGTTGTAAGAAGCAAATGAAGGCAATTGTTTGAAACCTTAAACATGTCAGTAAGTGGATGTAATCATTGGTAAGAGTATTCTTGTAATCAGTGGGTTGTTGGTGCAATTCCCCAGTGAGTGACTGGTGGTGTGCTCCTGAGCATAGTAGTTAACCTGAAACACGTCTATAACTATGCATTACATGGCTGGTTTGTAAGTTCCCTGGATAGCAGTATCTGCCAAACAGATAAATAATGTACTGTACAGACACGGTATTGGTTCTGTTCAATTTTGTGTCTTACTTTACTTACCTGTATCAATATAGGCTCCCTATGGTTTGTGGTCACTCACTTCCTCAGTGAACTAAAGTTTCATACTGACCATTCTGACTGGCAGAGAAGAGTCTATTTCAGAAGCATCTAGGTATCTCCCACGCCAGTCAAAAAACATTTTCGCTTCTAGACAATCAAATATTTTTTATACTTCAGGACAATCACATGCTTTATTTCCATTTCTGGCAAATCACTCAAATAATGCTTCCATACATCTAAAAACACGTTTTTCCTCACAATTTAATTGCATATTCTTGATATGTTTTTCAAAATAATCGATAACCATACCAGGTTAGAACAGGAGGCCCGTTGCCGTTTATTTTCAAAGATGACCCTAACTATCCCTTAGCATCATTATTTCAAAGGACCAGATTACTGCTCATGCCATGGCCCGTAACGGCAGTAACACTTTCAAAGGAGCCATTTCAGTAAATCTGCCCTTGCAGGAGAGTGCGCACAGATAAATGTGCACAGAATGTGTGCAAGTGCCCAGCTTGGTGTAAGTACACTGATAAATGTGTGCACAGGTTCTTGTGTGAAGACACTCCTATGTATACGGATTGGTGCCTGCACAAGTTAGTGCATGTGCAGATGAGGATGTGTATAAAAACGTGTGAATATAGGTGATGGTGTGCATGGATTAAGAAGTGGGTGTACAGATATATGATACATATGCAAACAGGCCAGTGGACAATATGGTATTGGCACAGACTAGCACATTCAGATTGGTAAGCGTGTGTTGTGTGTGCACAGATTAGTGTGCACACACCTCACATGCTGCACTGATGTTCAGGAATCACTGTTTCTTATGAAAGTTGTCTTTTCTTCAGGTTTATTAAATGGTGGATTTCCTCCAGCATGGCGGTTAGGTTTCACACCCTTGCTCAACTTGAATCTCTCTCTCTCTCTCTCTCTCTCTCTCTCTCTCTCTCTCTCTCTCTCTCTCTCTCGTAAATTCTGTATTTTGCATTTCCTAGGCCATCCTTTTTCCGAGAAGGGAAAGTTTTCCTCTGTTATCAATACTCTGTCTCCAAACCATGGTGTTGCTCCAGTAGGTTATCAATGAACGCCAAGAAAAATACATTAAGTCTCGTTCGATAATGGAGACAAAGCACAGTGTTATTTCACCCCGGGTACCTTTCAAAACGGGGTCAACGGCAAATATCAAAGTGCTTATACTACAGAGGTGGAGAAAGCCTTTTTTTAATGAGAAACAGAAGAATGACTAAAGGCTCAAAGTGCAAGGCCCACACATATGCTTTGCTCCAATGAAAACATTTTGTTAACAGATGAGTATAACGACATAAAACAATTTTTGAATATTATTTATATTTATTATGAGGTCTCAGAATACATATATTTCTTGGGGGTAAAGAGCATTCTGGCATTTTACTTTATATGCAGTGTTAATTCTCTGCTCAGCACCTTGTTAATAATATTCTGGTACATACAATTTACAGAAGTTCAAAATCAGAGGAGTGTCATGTCATGATGGAGTACAAAACACTAAAAATGTCTCTTTGGTGCCGGAACAAACGCAGCTATTTTCATTAAGTTTAATATCTGCACATGCAATTCATATTTCAGTAAAATAAAAGTGACAATACCAGTTCCAAGCTGGCTGGAGTCCTGAAGCAGTGGCATGGGAGCCAAGCGCAATTTCCAGGACAGAAACATCTTTTCCAATTTGTTAAAACATAAATTAGTGGGCTAATGGAAAAGTAAATGACATACAATATGGAGGTTTGAAGTCCTCACAGTTGTAATTGTAAAATGTGTTTCAGAACTTTTTTTTTTAATTTTTAGATTCTTCTTTGTGTGTGTGTGTGTGTGTGTGTGTGTGTGTGTGTGTGTGTGTGTGTGTGTGTGTGTGTGTGTGTGTGTGTGTGTGTGTGAGTGTGTGTGTGTTGCGGTGTGAGGAGGGAAAGCAGGAGGGGGGTATGTTGGCTGCATCTGGAAGTGTTTTATTAGTTATATACTGTCTCTGTATGTCAGTTGTCGCCCTATGCATTTAGTTACCAGCACAGTGGTACTGTGAATGTCTGGGAACAGATTAAATTAATGTACCATTTATTATCCCATAATTAGTACATTATTAAAAACATTATTACCATGCATTGCTGTGCCTGTTCTACAGCAGATATCATTCAGCCCTTGCAAATGACTTTAGGACAGACAGTGCAAAACAAGGCAAGTTTTATCAACCAATACTTTACAATGTTAATGATGTTCAGTTTCAGAAAGCAGTTATAAAGGGTGAGTCGTGTCTACTTTCGGACAACCATTACAAAACAGTTAACTTTGTTAATTCAGTAGGTATGGATTTCCAAACAATCAAAGTGTAAAGGTTGAAATTGATGTGAGTACAGCAGTGCTTTTACTTGGCTTGGAGTCAGATGAAGGGATCACACCTGGCCACCAGTCAATGTAGTTGACCCCCCATTTGGACATTGTAAACAAGGGAAAAGGGGGAAGATGGGGTAGAGGAGGAATGCTGTGAACTGCTGACACAGAAAGGAAGTCGTATGTTGGATTTTTATAGGTGTGGATAGGACTGTGCAGGTTGTCTGAAAATTGTCCTTCCAAATCTTAATTCGGAGCTGGCATTGCAAAAAATTGAAATTGTGGAATGACATTAATAAATGTAAATAATTATTATTAATAATTAATGGAGAATTTGTGTTTCTAAGTCTTTCCTAACATTTGCAGAGCACTGACCTGTGCTTCACCTGTATATTACTAGGGAGTATCTGAAAGCCATCTTCCTGTCGACCCCAAATCCTCTCTCTCCCTGTGAGGCGGGTGACCATATGACCCATTAAACCTGTTTTCTCTGGATTACAGCATAAAGACGAGCACTAATGGTCCAGCCTCTGTCCGTGCTGGAATCCAAGCAATAACATCTGTAATCCATTTCACAGAAATCTCAGAGCGCCACTTCAATGTAAATCACGGTGCATTTCCAGGTCAGTGTCACCCAGGCAACAAGAACCTATCGCGTTTCGTTTTCGGCAAACCAAAGGCCTCGGTCATTTCACGCGTCTAGGGACTGTGGTCTCATTTATCTGTTTATTTCAGTGTTTTTTTTCCCACTTACAGGAGTGAAAGTGTTTTAATGGAACAACTGGAATTTAACTGTGCTCACTTTCATCATCAGAGTGCTTTTGTAACAGGTAAATATATGACTGAGATCAAAATGAGATAATTATGGGTGTCAAAATTTAATCGGTGGTGGTCTGTTCAGCTCAGTTGCTATGTACAGCAAGAATGAGGTATACTGCTCCACGCTCACAGAAGATTAGCATTACTTATATACGTCAACACAGTTACAATATATGAGACACAGAGGAAGCTTCCCTGCTCTCCTGCCCGTCCTTTTTTCCGGCTGGTGTGATGTTAATGATGTTAGCACTGTTAGCACCAATGATGACTAAATCACTTCAACGTGTCAATTATCTTAAAATTAATTGTAACACTCCATCTGACATGTTTTACTACATTTTCAATATTCTGCACATTTTTACCGCATGTGTCAGCCCAATCTGCTTTTGACCCTAGAAACTCCCAGTAAAGCTGTGTGTCTTTTTATAAGATCCAGAACACTGGCTTTAAAGATCTCATCTGCCTTGTTCTCAAAGCTTATTTTCCCTACTCCTTTTATCTTCTGTCAGCTACATTTTCAAAATGATTCAAACAAAATTTAAGAGGACGATGAACTTTTGCCTTCTTGTACACTGATTGAAAAAAGAGAAAATGTTGATTGATCACAAAAAGGCAGAAAAAACACAAGACAAAGTCTGGGCAGATAATCACCACTGCTAATGTTTTAAGTGGCTGTAATTCTAACACTGTCATGATTAATCCATCTGCAGCTCTTAATATAAATCAAATTTATCAATAATATATTTGAATACATGAGATTTCAACCAACCGAGAAGTTCTGTTACGCTTCTTTTGAATTTGTATCTGAAAAAGCAGAACAAAGCACACTGCGGTGAGCTTGAATCAGTGCCTGAATCTTAAAAGCTTCAGTATAAATCACTGGAGCGCGCCTGTAGGAAATATGATTGTCACATTTGGAGGCTGTTTATCGCCCCAGAGAAACTCTGTCTAATGGTTTTAACTATGGTGGGCAGGAAAAAAAAAAGAAAAAGAAGAAAAGATGATATTCTTCTTAATACAAAGCATGTGTATCTGTGTGTGTCTGTCTGTGTGTGAGAGAGGGAGAGAGATATCCCTGGAACGAGAGCTGCCTAATTGAAGTGAGACAGTTGGTGTCATGCACGCACCCAGAAACCTCACACGGGACATCCCAGCACCCTTCAAAGAGGAGCATTTTTCCGCTTCCATTATTCTCTTTCCAAAAACATCTTTTTTTTTTTTTAAGGGTTGGGGGGTTATAGTACTCTTTGGGGTTGCCTCCCTGCCTGTGTGGAAGACAGAGCCAACAGGAGCAAAGGAAGGTACAGACAGCCTGAGGCAGATTACTACCTCCTGTCACTCATGTCAGAGAGGGTCCTCTCCTGCCCACATCAACATTGTCGCTTATCATATTGTGTATGTGTATAAATGAAAACTAAAATCTATATGTGGTTTTTATATACGTAATACATGAGTGAGTGTGTGTGTATATATATAAACAACATACATGCATTTATATAATATATACATATATTGTTCTTTGTTCTTTTTATTTATTATTTTATTCATATATTTTTTTATTTTATTTTCATGTATTATTATTTCTTTTTATTCCAGTGGCATGTTATATTCACATTACAGCAGTATCTGCAGCCTGCTTTATGTGCATAACCAGCAGGATATGCAATGTGTGCGTGTGTGTGGAAAGAGCCGTGTGCTGCAGCGAGCGAGCGGGTTACTTTAAAACTGCCAAGTGAAAACATTCCCCCTAACAACTCTCCGCCCCGTGACAGATCGCGGACGCTTCTCCTCAGGATCACAGCGGAGCGTCTTCAGCGCTGCGGATTATATAGGCTATAAAATCAGCGAGGGTCGGCCGGCCGGGCTACAGGGGAAGTATGTTCACAGCGCCAGTTTCTGGAGAAAAAAAAAAAAAACGCGCTCTGCCTCTTCCTTCTGGTCTTGTCAGCGGGCAGTAATTCACTCCTCGATGCGCCGCGCCCCTCTGGGGCGGCGAGGCGGAGGCCTGGCCTGGCCCGGCCCGCACGTCACAGATTTACAGGTTATTCTTGGACTTTAAGAAACGCAACCTGTCCTGCAGAACTGCAGATTGGGAATGGGGGCGGGGGCACCGGAACACCACCCACTGCCAAGGTCAGGAGGGGAGGGGGGGTCCGTGGGTGTGGCGCGTGTGTTTGTTGTTGGGGGGGGGTGGGGGGGGGATTGGAATGTTAAGACCTCCTTTGAGTGTTACTGTAAAAGAGAGGGCTTTCAGATGGGAGGAGTGCTCTGCTTTTGCTGTGTTTAACTGTGTGAAATACTGCAGACGTTTATAAATGACTCCTAGGTCTCCGGCTCCAGATTTTCCATAATCTCTTTACCAGATTGTGGGGTCAAATGCATTTAGTTAAAAAAAAAAAAAAGAAATAGCGTGTTCCTGTTGACAATGTATTTGTGAAGAGCCAATGTGAGGGCCATTCAACAAGCAAGTATTAAGTACAAGTCTGATGCAATATTGTCCAGCAGGAGAATAACAATGGAAATCACTCTTGCACATGCATGTTTAATTTATGTTTCTCATGTCTCTTAAAAATCTAAGGGGGATAACAAATCTAAAATCCAACTGAAGTGAAATAAAAAATTTAGGTTGCAATTTCCTATGTGCTATTCCCTATTTTGGCAACACAATGCTTTCATGGCAACCCTGCTATAAACTGGATCTTCTGGAATATTAAGCAGCAGACACAACGTTATAAGCAGGGGTTATTAACCTGACCACAGGTGAGATATATCATTTTTCACAAAAATATATGGGATTAAACGTTTGTACATTTAGACCCTGTATACTTACACTTGAAGTACAGCATAAATATTCAGTGTTATGACACGCACAGTGCATGCACTGACTGGATAAAATAAATAAATGTTGTTCAATTCTCTCTCATAAATTCACTGAACAAAGACAACAAACAAAAATAAAGATCCCTGATAGGAAACAATCTCTGATGCCTTTTCAGCCTTTTTTGGTGGCTTTTTTCCTCTCTCTCTTTCTCACTCCAATGTCTCTCTCTTCATAAAATTGGATTTCGTGTTGTAAAACAAATTTTCTTTTTGTTGCAAATGCAAATAAACTTGATTTGCCTGCATTTCAGAAAGATTTAAATACAAAGCAAATAAGTTTGGTGTGCATGAATTTACAAATTTCTTTCAAATTCATTTAGGATCAAATAAATACAAAATACTCTGATACTTGGTGGTATTACTTCCATTTACAGTAAAAAAGAATAAAATTCCACTCTGATTAGTATATACCAAGGAATGCCCAACCTATAGCCTTTCAGGACTTCATGTTTGACAACTAAAGTGACTGTGGAGACAAAAAAGACATTATGAACTTAAAACATTATGAACTTATTATGAATTCATGCTATGCTTACAAATATTATCCTTGTGTCCTGTAAAATACATAAAATGTTATTACTATTAGCATAGACAAACATTTTGAGTGAGGAGTGTCCAGGTTATCTGTCTTCTCACAAGAAGCATGAATATAGCAGGACTGCAATGTACATTTGGCAAAGTAATCATTCATGTCTAGTGTAAAATGGAACAGATTTTGCACATAAATGAAGACATGAACGGATGATAAAACCATTTGACAATTCCCAGTATAATACATGAATTGGCTATTACAATTAAAAAAATACTTTGGCCCTTTGACAGTGACACTGGAAAAGTCTAACTCTAAATCTGGGTCAAGCTGACCACCCCTCTTCTATACTGTAAGTACGGTGAGGCTAGTTTTAAGTGACTATAACACATAAAAATCATTAGAGCACCCCGGGACACTCAGGAGCAAAGTGCCTTGTAGATCCTGTGTGGTTACGGGCCACATGGTGAACACATCTGTAGCTACACTAAACCTACACATGGGAAACAGCAGTGTACGTCTTCTGGAATATTTCCATTTCAGCTCCTTTCATAATTTATACATTCATGACACAGTACGCACTCGATTATTTGGGATTGTGTCTTCAGGAATTGAGAATTCCAAAGCCGCATAATTCACAGTTTCAACAGCGTTTCAGACGCGTGTCAACTGCTCCGCTCCTCCTTGGTTTGACTGGCGCAGACCGGAGCCTGTAACGTCTTAGCCCGGCGCTCCCTTGATCTTTTCGGTCTTGGAATGAGCGTGCTCGCCCTCGTTCATGCCCCACTGTAATCAGCCACTTTAAAGCGTTCCCTTTATTAGCAGATGTGTGATACTCCTGAGGGAATCGCATTCGGGGATAGAGGACAGCGGACCACATATGAGAGCAATTTGTTTTTCTTTTCCACTTGCGAAAGTATAAATAGTTAACGCCGGGGAGGAAAGGGAGAGAGGGGGGAAAAAAGTATAAAAGACTCCTAAGAACTGTTAGTGAGCAGTCTAAATTAAAACATATCCTCTTCAGGAAGGAAACGCTGCTTTATATATTGCCCCCATTACTTCCTTTGTAACATCCGCGCATTATAAACTTATCGAAGCGAAATTTGGAGCCGGGCCCCAGTGTCAATTAAACACTGAGCTTGTATTTATGTTTCATAGGAAACTGCTCTCTGTCGGACTTCTCTGAGTCGTTTGCGTTGTGTATTCAAGAAGATATCCTCAACATGGGTCCAATAGAAGATCAAACAGGTCTTCTGGGCTCGCTATAATTAAAGCTGGTTATTTGAGTTAACAGAGGAGCTCTACACACTTTTTTTTGCCCTGAGTATATTTACTCCATAGCTGAATAGTCCCATAGCAACATTTTTCAGCTTATAAATCACATAGCCGTCCTGCAGTTCCTGGTCTTGGCGAGGAAGCAGATAGTTTTCAGATGATTACCGCTACCTGTCATTTTGACGAGGCAGCCAGCTACCGACTAATTGATGTGGCAATCGAATTCTTAACATTATAATAAACAAACAAGCTCTGTGTTTGAGCCCACAGTACCTGCGCTTGTTTTTCTTGGTTCTTATTTTTCTGGGTCCCAGTGTACCTTTAGGTATTTATAGCAGACGAATCTATTAAAATGCATGAGAACAAATTAAAAAACAAATAAAGCGCTGATGTGTTCAAACAGCCCCGGATGTTAGTTCTTTGGATTTTGGTTTTGATATGTTTTCAGAGCTTTGCTAATTAATTTATCAATTTCATTTCTGTTAGCATTGCTAAGGCATGGGATTTAATTAGACAGACTCCTAGAGAGCCAGCCTGCAGGGCGTATTTTTCATACATTCTAATACTCCCAAAGCCCAAACCGAAGATTACTATATAAAGGATATTTAGATTACATTTACAATTTTGCAGCTGCAGCTTACAAAAAGAAAGATCTTTTCTGGCAGAAAAAAATGTTTTCCTTTTTTTCTGTGTAGAAATAGTAAATACTCTCATATTTTTCTGTATTCTCTCATTTTGTTTCATTGATATAAATTCTGAACCACACAAAAGTCACATACATGTGGCTCCCGCTTTTACAACACAATGCATTCTCGGAAACGCAATCGTAAACCGGATTGGCAGGAAGAGAATCCAGAGTCCACATCCATGCAATATTACAGATCCTGGAGTCAGTTACAGGCAACTTCACGATGGCTGTTGCCAACCTGCGTGAGGTAGGTTAATTCTTAGGCATGGCAAGAGTTTTCACATTCTAGAACTGGATTCTGATGAAACTGTTTACATCTATCGCTAGCACCTGGGCTATTAACATTAGAATGTTTTGCTCATAAGTGGTAACTCAAACTCACATATATTATATATATATGTAATACGTATAATTATTTAGTAGCCCAATCTCTTTAATATAATTAAAACCTTTTACTTTTAATGCTACATTTAACTCAATTAAGTAATAAGGAACTTCCTTCATACTGGCAGGCTTTGCTATTAATTTACTATTGGCAGGCTTGTTGATCATAAAAAAGAACATTGATTCATCAGTTTGAAGGAACTTTCTCTGCTTCTACTTTTTTTTCTTGGTCAAAACTGCCACTTTTACGAAATGCATTTGCAAACATTTCCCTTAATTTATTTTTCTCAATATATTTTTTTTATCTGTGTTGGCAGACAGGGATCAGCCGGATTCCATTCTAAAGCAAACTGAAAGGAAAGGAGAAAAGAACCGAAAGGAGGGGATGTAATTGATGTACCACTAACCCAAAACTACTGATCATTACAAATGACCTGAAATGACCTCAGTCATTCCAGTTTAATCCTCTTCGCTCTTCCAGTACACATTCCCATGTTAAAATATAGAGTCAAAACACCATAAATCAACAGGCCGATGTTTGCCTCAAATGCAAATCAAAGACCCTGGAAGGGCACCGAAGAGGATTTTCTCTCTTTTCTGTTGTAGACAGAGCATTCACTCATATCATCTCCCTGACACACCCACACACACGCACGCACATACACATGCACATGAACACACACTAACATGCACGCACACACACACTCTCTCACACACACACACACACACACACACACATCCAGAAATGCCGGGACTGAAACATTCCAGCCAGTGTTGTCTGCAGAACCGGAAAACAGGGCCTGTCTCGCGCCTCCGTGGAGCTGGAGTGATAATTCATCACAGATTTTCCCTCCTTCTCTCTCTCCTCCCGCCACCCCCTCCCTTCACATTCAAAGCAAACACCACGGAGATGGCAGGGGGTGGGGTGGGGGAACGGAAAGAGTTCCGGCTGCATGAGCGGGGACTTCCTCCCCGTCCCTTTTCATCCACCCACCATCGGGGTCTGCTCCCGGGCCACCCCGCCCGCCCCCACGCGTCTGCTCCCTCTCTCCCTCCCTCCCTCTCTTGCGTGAGTTGACAGGAATGTGGATCGCATTATCTCCTTCAATCCAATTTGAATCCGGGGCCAATTTGCAGACCGAGCCCCTCTGACTCCGGAGAACACATTCAGAGAGCTCTCTCTCTCTCTGGCATAATATGAGAAGATTATTTGTTTTCTTTCGGTGTGTGTTTATTTTGTTTTGGTGTGCACTCCACTTTGGAAAATTCTCTGTTCTGGTTATAAATTTGAGCTTTATTAATTGATGAGAACTTGCTGACAGTCTGTTATAAGTTTCCACATACGCACATAGACGGATGATTCTGGAGATGTAGCACTAGTGGAATGATCAACAGCACTGCAGCTGAAGGAAACACCAATGTAGTTTATTTACAATAAATCACCAGTAATCACTAAACATATTGTTTATATGAGTGTTTGTCTTTATTAAATTTACAAAAAAATGAAAACTTGCAACAAAAAAAAGGAAAAAGGAGTACTTCATAATCAAAAGCATGAATGGATCAAATCTGCATGTAATAAAAGAACAAGTCAACCAAGGCTGCGTGCATATCAAATTAACTGTGGATATCACATTAACAGAGCCATAAAGACCAATTCTGGTTTTGATGAAGACAAAGTTGGCCTCCATGTTTGTGGAACACATACTACACTGTGCCGGCTCGGCGCTCACCCATGCAAATCAACGAACTACCGAACAGACGACATCATTTTGTCTTTAGACAAAAATGAAGACGTCCTCCTTCGGTGGAGGTAGATTATGTTCTGCATTTACATGTGACGAGCTTGTGGGTTTATTTGGGGATCACTGGATTACGGTGTCTTCATTTATTTGTCAGTTTCTGGAGGACAGCGTGTGGGAAAACAGTGCTGGTAATAAGATCCTCCATTCCAGACATATACAGTAGCTAGCTATCTAACATGGCTTTAGGGCACTGAGCTTGAATTCTTTAAGTGTATCAAATCAATACATGCCCTTGCTTCTAGAAACCACGTTACTTACACAACAGTTTCTGGAGAACCATCAAGCCACCGTGCTTTTGCCATTGCAGTTACTCTTGTTTGTGCAAAACTGTAATAAAGCTACTATGAAATAACTCCACGAAAATTTAAGTCCATAACTTTCAATGATAAATTTAAGCCGCTTTGATCTTTGAGCTTGTCTCTTTGTCTTGGCCTAAACTAATATATTAATAAACACCATTACATTGTAAATCAAATTTCAATAACAATGTTATTGTTGTATGCTTTGACCATACATTTGCTATACATTCACATTTAGTCATTTAGCCACACTTAGTCATTTAGTCACAAAGGTTATTGTACTATAGTGATGTTTAATTACACACGGTGCAATGGAAACATTGCCTACAATTCACCTGGCATGCACCAAAGGTATACGTTTGATATTTTAAGAGCTTCATTGTGAGAGTTCTTTAGATTTAGATACTTCTTTAGATACTTCTGCTGAATGGCATTCTAATCTACACAATTATATTTTAAACCTTTGCTTAGAGGAAGGTTATAATTTTACCTCCTGGTTCCAGCACACATTTTCTCATGCCAGATTATGATTATGCTCATTTTATGCAACTACTTTTTAAAACTGCGTACGCCTTTATGCTCAGGAGCAATCTGCTTTGGTGTCTGTAAGTACTGTTACAACTCTGTGTCATATAAATTGCAGTTACGCAGTTACGTAGTTACAAACATGTTGCAGTCAAGAGTCTTCTGTAAAGTACAAAAGGCACAGTTGTTAATACAACATGATTTAATCTTTTCCTAGTCATACTCGGCACTGCAGGGTTTACCCCCAGTCATGAATTACTGAGAGGCATCTTCAGTGTTTCTCTCAGAGGAGAGGGACTGATTGATGGATGTAACATTGAGCTTCTTTTATCCACCTTTATTACCCTGCAGGACTATCTGTTCCCTTACCTATGTCTGGATACTCATTTAACATCTGTCCATTCCTGCCAAGCTGCGCAAGAGAAAATTCACTAACAGGATGTGACATCATTTATGGGAGACGAGGGCCACGTGTCCACTCTGCTTGTGGCTTTTCAGCTCAAAATGTCCTTTCAGACCGAGGATGTGTCCAACAAAACAGACCTGTACTGAGTATTACCTTTATTTCCTTACCAGATGACCCTATCCAAGGCCGAACAATATAAGTTTATTTTTTTATCCATTTATACAGCTGGATATTTACTGTAGCGATTCAGTTTAAGTGCCTTGCTCAAAGATACAGGAGCAGGGCTCCACCTGTGATTTGAACTTTCGGGTTGCGCATCAAGTTCCCTAACCACTACGCCACACTGTTGCCAGTATTCATGAACGGAATGCTGTCATTGTTGAGTCTTGGGGTGCCCTGGTGATTCGCTCTTGCATGTGTTACCACAGATATTGTATTTACTAAACAGATATTCAGCCCTCCGTTGCCTCGGCCCCCATACATCCATGTTTAGGAGACTATTGTTGGATACAGGAGGTTCAGGTGTTTTCAAAGCCACAGTGCTAGCTTCGGATGTTCTTTCTTTGACCATGAATATTCATAATGATGTCAAATCAGAACACTTTTAGTTTCAACAATTTCAGAAACACAATCTTCAACACAAAATGCAGAGCTGATGTTCAGGTCGGTAAAAAGAACATCTGTCATGTTTCCTATGTAGTGACCTATGACCCCATGACCCCTGTGTCGCAGGCAGCCACGGGTCACATCCTGAAAGAGGCTGGTCTCTTCAGTTATGTGGTGCAGTCATCAAATGGAAATTAAAAGTCAAGCTGCTTTTGCATTGCACAGGTCACCCGCTTTGATCACGTTGATATAGATTTAAAAGGGGTCAAGGGACATGGTCCCAGAAGGTGGATCTGTCATCACTGTATGTTGTGAGTTTGTGCAATATTTTTTATCCCTTAATTTCATCCCCTGATTCCCCTGGCTGTTAATATGCCATGGAATGTGCAAAACTTTTCTTCTTTTGAAATTAGAAAAACTATGTGACTTGCCTACATCAATGAATCAGCCCCTAATCTTGCTTACACTTTGCAAAATACAGTACACATCTTCTTAAGACTTACATACAACAGGTGGATCCAATGTGTCTCAAAAGAAGATTTTTTTTTCTTTTTTGACCATTAATCTTAAGCAATGTAAGCAGTCTACGATTTGGTGCGGTTTCGCAGGCGTGATTCTGTCCCGGCCTTGGACACAGTCGGTCTAAATTTACATTGAGTTGTCCAAGACACGTAAATCTCAGCGTCTGAGGCGCGTTGACTCCGTGCGCACATGTGGGTGTGTGCGCCACGCTCAGGGAAGAGGCCGCGGGGATTCTTCCGTGGGGAGCCGTGGAACACTCCATTACCCACGCTGCCCCACACTGACAGGGGTTTACGACCTACATCCAGGGGAGCCGTAACGGGGCTGCACCTTGTCACAGCCCATGTGCTTTCATGGCCACTGTGCTGCTCCTCGCGCTACCAGGGCTTTGAGTTATGGGATGCTGATGCCTGCAGGACAGGAGATGTCCGGTGCAGGGGCGGAACACCGCACGCTGATTCTCATTCCAGACTACAGAGGAAATTCCGTTTGATAAAACCGGACAAGTTTAAATAATCCGGCGTTCTGAGTATGCTGGGCCTTCTGGCCGTTTTTAGTGTGTGTACTTGTTGCGTAAATTTGACCTTGATCTTAATAGCCCCATCTGTGTCTGACAGTCTCTTGTTGGAACTCAGTGCCAGTGTCAGTTGCCATGGCTTCATTTCAGACAAGTTCCTCAAATTTTAACTTCAACCTCTAATAAGATGTGCATGTTAAATTATAATGGTGTTGAACTATAACTGTACAACAAACCACTGATCACTTTCTCTTCTAACCCTACAGTTTTTTTTTCCTGAACAGTATCAGTCAGTTTCTTTATATTTTGTACTTGAAGCATATCTAACCGGAGCTTAAAATTAATTTGATATTTTCAAGAAGAAAGTCTATAAGTATTCAAAAAAGAAACCCTGGGATAGCATTTCCTTGGATGTGCCAAGCATACACAAAGTAACCTCACAAGGCAGATGTTAATGTTTCCCCCATCCAACCAAACATTTATCTTGGATTTATTATTATTGTTTTTACTCGTAAATTTCCACCAGATGCATTTCAACATTATGTGACGATGAATAAAATCATAAACCATATGTTTAATAATGCAGCAGTGACTCTGATCATGCCAGTGCACCGCTACAGGTGTCATTTAAACAGAGGACAAAAGAGGGATATTCCTGCATCCACTCACAGTTGAAACCATTCAATGTAGAGTTACGGTCAGTATCTTTACATTTCACATTTCATTTTACATTTTTTTCCTGTCCACATTTAAATTTTAGCACTATCTTTACCACTCACTCTCTGAAACCTCAGGTACCTAAAACATTTGCAAAGCGGTGAAGGACTGAATGCAATGCAGGTATTTGTCAATGCAGCACAGCAACTGTAGAACAGTTTTACATTCAATGTGTTCAAAATGCACTATGAACGAAACAGCTGTTCAGCTTCAATGTTTCTTCCTTTTTGTGGCTTAACTGTACAGATAGATGATAACAAATTAATCACCAAACACATTTTTTTAAAGAGATTTCTCCTCCGTTCTAAAATCCGTAATTCATCCCAGTCCACATCTGCATGTGAGGATCCTTTCAAAAACAACAGCTAAATTTTGTTTTCATGCATCGGCCAAAAAAGCAAGGCAAGAATATTCTCTTTGTTTTGCACTTAAATTCCCCCTTTTCCTGTCTCGCCCGCTATGATTCACCGAGCTGCGTGTGCAGTCGGGTCTCCTCCGCTCGTGGGCCGGAATGACAGGCAAAGTACTTAATGCGCTCCGACAGTTGTGAGCAAGCACAACAGGGAGCAAGTGTCACATAAGGCCCTGTAAAAATAAACAGCTGAACCTGGGGAGAGAGGAGCAAGGCTCCGCTGGACCGAGACGGCACACACCAGAGAGCTCTAATCCCATTTGGTCCCCCCACCTGGGTTACGCAATAAAGAAATAAACAAATAATGCCCCTCTGTCTGCTTCGTATGAAGTGTTTCTATATCCTGAGCAGGAACACACACCTCCTCCACCAGGACATTTCGTTCGCCAGGAATTTGTACCAGATGACCTGTAGATGAGTTGGGTAAATATCGGCATTCAATCAAACCTAATTGAGAACTGGAATGAAAACAAGCTAACCGTTTGCCATGGAGCAGGACTGGGACACTGTTTTAGAATACGTCTTGTTGGTTCTCCAGAGTATTGACTTAGACTGGACTACATAGAGGCGTGATGACAAGGCTAAACTGCTAATTGTGATTGCACTGATTATGTGCATAAGAATAGAAGCAAGCAGTTCTACTGCATGCCCAAAACACACTCCATGTTCAAAACCTAATGTATGCTCAGCAATCTTTAAACCTCATGTATGCTTATAAACATAAAGTTTCAAAACGTACCACACATTTAAAACCTACTGCATACTCAAAATCTACAGGACACTTCAAATTGAATGCATGCTCAAACCCTTCAGCATGCTCACAATCTACTGCAGGTTCGAAAGCAACTGCACAACTGGAGCATAAAGCTTAGTGACGTTTGGAGCGTGACCAAGGTCAAGACTGAGCAGAAACTGTAATCGTGCTGATTCAGTTTATGTGGACAGGAACAGTGAAGGAGAGGGAGGACTTGCCACCACAACCTGAACAGGCAGAAGTGGATTTATGGTGTTTTTAGTAGTATGTCAGGAATGTTTTGGGGAGAGACAAAATTGTACTGTGGCAAGATATTTTATTATGCAGTGGGACTTAACTGCCCTGGGAATTGAAGTCTGTCAGAGAAGGAGAAAGACCTCAAGTCAAGCGAGTCTTAGTATTTACTTTGACTGCATTTACGGTGTTAAAACAATGTCACATCTTCTTTCACTAAAGCGTGCCGCAGTGTTTAAATTCGCGTTATATTTCCAGCCACCACAGAGTCGTGTCATTAATCATCAGGGCACTTCTTTCACCAGCCTTCTGTTCTGCGGGGCACGCACCTCCGAAACTTCAACACCAGACAGAGCTGGATGTATTCTGATGCATAAATTAACACCATGCATGTCCATTATGTGCCCGCATTCCTGACCAGCAGCAATTCTCCAACGCAGAGAGAAAGCTACTCGGGATGGGAGTGAAGGATAGGCTGCTGACAAAGAAAGCGTTTTCCATTTGGACGGACGGGAATCTGGGGGGGGGGGTGGCCTCGAAGGCAGTAAAACGGGAGAGGGACGCGGTCTTTTCAGGACATGGCAGAGCCTAGAGAGATACAGTAAGGGTTTTTTTTTTTTTCTCTCTTTCAGGAGGAATCTCTGGCAGCCCTGAGAAGTGTGATTTACGGAACATTGCGAGCAGTCAAGAACTTTCTTTGTGGTCTGCAGCTCCAGCATTATAGGAAAGGCAAACATGACATATTTTACTCCCTTAGCATCCACATATAAAAGGGCTTAAATCAATGAGAAGCCTCTGATAAGCATGGTATAGGACTGATCAGTTGCGTAATGCTGTTTGAGACCTTTGACCTCTGTTACGTAACAAGTATCTGATGCTGAATGTGGACAACAGGAAGTTAGGGCGTTGGATTGTCTACAAAGATGAACCTAAAGATCCTACAGAGGAATGAGCTAAGGATTTTTCCAGTCAAATCCCTTACAGGCATGAATCTCTCCATAACCCGTTAGGAGCAGTATGAGGATGCCCCTCAAAGTGACAACACTGAGGCAGCTTTAAGCCACCTGTACAGCCCAGACTGTGGGGACCACCATGGGCGCTGTATTCATGAACAGTTCTTCCTATCATTAACATAACAGTAGGGCATTAATAGTAGGGCTTTGAGAGCTCTGCTTAAAAAACAGTTCATTATTATTGTAGATTTATTAGTGATGACCACATAAGTAGTTATACCTACTGCCAATTACTTATGTAAACCCTTCCACCTTTTATTTCACTTTTAAGTAAATCTGAAAAAGTGTTACACGGAACTACATGTCTACACACAGCATGCTTACGTATATGAATTGCTGCCTTTTGGATTCATGCTGAATGTAGAATGCTGTCACAAGGCATCACCAAACACTCTGGACCATTTGGAGAACTGAGGACGGTACAGATAAAAACATGTCTGTTGGTTTCTGACTTATCCAGTCAATAAAAGTCCATCTTTTGAGGATTTGCAAAATTCAAAGCCCATCACCTGGTTGATTATGGATTGTGCATGAGCTCCGTTGGTTTCTGACTACTCAGGTGTTAAGACATTAAAAATAATATTATCATTGTGCTTTTCACTCACCTTAAAAATGATTTAAAACTGATTTAAAACTGAAATTCTTCAGTACAGAAGCACAGCTGAAAAACTTAGGGAAGCAGGAGCCTACAACAGGAAACCGCAGCAGCTTCACAGCTGTTCCAGTGCTGACTTTCGCGGCACTTGTATTTTCTCATTCTTTTCAAAGATCTTCTTTCATTTTACTTGACTCTTCTCAAGAAACCGTTTGCCCATGACATACAGAAAGAAGCTCTTTGCAGTACTTCTGTGCCTTAAAATGCAGATGTAGTTTCTGATGGCACTGGGCACACCAAATTGTATGTGACAGCTTGTAAGATAAGTGCTTGATGTAAGAGCCGTGTAGTCAGTTTGGCTAGAAAGGAAACCGCATATTTAGTTAAATGTTTGCGAGAAGCAGAAGAGGTTATCTGGAGTGTGTACTGACTGATTGTACACCACAGGAACTGAATGGATGGTAGCCGAAATTAAGATTTTAAAAGGTTTTTTCCATAAGATTCTACAGAATCTTATGTAATTGGTAATCTTATGTAAAACGTAGGTGGATAAAGCAATATTTCCCAACAGGAGATCAAAATCAAAATGATTACAGACCAAAGTTGTCTGTATAAATGTTTATTTGAATCACGTGTAATTGTCTGGAATGCGTCTTCTCTTTTTTTTTTTTTTTTTTTTTAAGAAATGGGGTCCAGGAAGTGAAAAGATGGCATGCCTCTATAATTGCTGAAAAAAGGCTTGTGTTGTGCCACCTCAGTTTGTTTCTCTTATTTTGGGTAAATGGGTAAAGGGAGTGATCTAAATGAATACTCTCAACCTTTTGTTCTAAAAATAGAATATGCTAGCTACGTAGTAACCAGGCTTTCTCATGAGTGTTCCACATTCCAGAACTCAAGGAACACTGGCTCCTGCCAGAGATCCCAAAGCATGAAAACACCATGCCTGTTTTCATTTATTTGCTGTCTCACTTTTTTTTTTTTTTTTTAAATAAAAAGTTTTTCTTTGGGAGGAGGTTTTTTTGTGTGTGTTTAGCTTGGCATGTGGAACAGGTTCTCGATATTTGACACCTCTTGAAAGCGAAGTCTGGCAAACAGCGCTGGACTTGGGTTCCAAAGCTCGGGGCAGAAAAAGTGCTTTACGGAGAACACCTGGGTGTCTTGCTGCTTGGTGCGAAAAAGGCTCCTATTGACAGGAAGCAGCACTAATCTTTAAACAGGTGGTCCCGCAGCGAATACCATTTGCTCTTAAGGTGAAAAAGCTTCCAGAGGAGTGTCTACCCGTAGGGGCTAATAATTTTTCAATTGCTGAAAGGGGTGTCCATTTAAAGAATCTTGGAGCACTCTGACTGACTGCATTAGTCAGCTAGTTAAACTGCCGTGTGGCTTATCAGCAAGCAAACTGGTTGCGTAGCTAACTATCTAATGTTGGCTTACTACAGCTGTTTCACAAATGGAACAAGTCGGTACAAAACACTAGCCCATAGCAAGAAAGTTTGGGGGAAAAAGACGCCATACTTTCCTGGCATCACTATTACTTCATCATGGCCTTCTGTTCATTATCAGGAGTGACAATGTAAAGCATTTTACTCAAGTACAGGGGACTGACTGACTCTCCAGCGCTATTGAACTGTCTTAGAAAGTGTTCCCTTAGCCAGCTCAAATATGTTCACATAACCTCCTTGAACTGTAAAATAGCTGTTACTGCAACAGTTTGCTATTGCAACAACAACCATAATGATGCAACATACATCACTAACACTCAGCTGACTGCCAGCTGACTTGCCCCCACTGTCAGGGTTAAAACTGTCTGTGCACACCTTTCTGAACAGTAGATGATGCTGTCTTTTCTGTGAAAAACCCCATAAACTCCATCCACCTGAGGAAGGTTCCATTTTACTGCCCTCGAGAGAGAGAGAGAGAGAGAGAGAGAGAGAGAGAGAGAGAGAGAGAGAGAGAGAGAGAGAGAGAGAGAGAGAGAGAGAGAGAGAGAGAGAGAGAGAGAGGAGCAAGCTGCATTGCTGGGAAGAGGGCCTTGCATGGTGTGTTGTGCGTGAGACTACATCCTCTTGAATCGCCCCTCTCTTCCCCCCCCTCCCACACATTGCATTACTGGTAATTATTTCTGTGTTTACGTTATTCCCCTCCACATCTTCCAAAACCCATATTTGTGAGGAAACCTTGAGGAGCTTACTTTTTTTCCCCCTGACATAGATACACAAACAGAGCTTAAGAGCTGTGCCACAGACAGTCAGGATCTGTTGTATGATAAGAGTCCAGATTCCCTCAGGACCTTGGGCTCATGGTGGGGGCAATTCCGCACAGAGCACCTCTTTATTCCTCTTCATGCCCTCTCACCCCTGCTGCTCACAAACCCCATGGAGGGAGAGCAGCCATCTCTGGAGAGCCATGGACCATGACTGGGGTAGCCTGTGTATGGAGTGCAACATTAATGACCAATGGAAATATGCTGCACGATACAGTTAGGGAAAACAGCCCATAAAAGATATAAATTTCGCAACTACATCCTACATTCAGATAAATATTACTGCATGGTGACACACTTTTTAAAACTCTGCTTTAAACAAAAGCAGGTCCAATTCACTTCAGATCATTCACAATAGATGTGTGCCTCTCAGTTCCGCACTAAAATCAATGAGGTGTCACTAAAGTCCTGTCATATTTTAACATTAGTATTTCACTCATGCATAACTCAACAGCAGTAGTGTGACTGAGAGAACCTGGAGTGAATTCTGGCCAAGACCCAATACAAACAATTTCCTTATGTACCGATCATTTTACTTTTATTAGGTTAAATAAGTGTAAACTAAAACTGAAATGACCATTGCTGTTATGAATAGTAGTGTCTTTACAAAACAAGTTTTTTTCAGCCTTCTTACAGTTACTTAAAAGGTGCCAGCAGGCAATAGTTGTAACAGTTTCTACATATTACATTTCTGGCTCTCGGCTGCCGTTTTCAGCTCATTAAAGGATGAATGCACGAATTATCACTGAATACGCTTCCCTGTGCCACTAACTACTTCCATTGCTATGAGATTTCAGTCTATAACATTAACATTTAAATAGACAAAGCAATTATTTTTTTTCAATTGTTTGAAATGCACTGTCCTAAAACACTTTTTGAGCAGATAGAAGTTTGTCCCATTTGAATTTGACCAACAGTAACAGTCAAAATTTTGGACACACCTCACCGAGATAATGGAAAACATGCAATTAAAGGCATGTTGTTCTAAAGAATTATGCTTAAACGCTAGAAATTTG
The DNA here is from genome assembly GCA_019176425.1 of Megalops atlanticus. Lineage (NCBI taxonomy): Eukaryota > Metazoa > Chordata > Actinopteri > Elopiformes > Megalopidae > Megalops > Megalops atlanticus. The sequence goes on along the minus strand of CM032892.1, from coordinate 6,848,983 downwards.
TTTCTTAGACAAATGTAAAGACTGAATTTGATGCCTATGTATGAATTTCTTTCCAAAAAATTTTTTTTGGTTACTTGGAAGTATCTATCATATGTTTAACGCTTTTTTGGTTACTGAATAATTCCATTTGTGTTATTTCGTAATTTTGATGTCTTTACTATTATTCTAAAATGTGGAAAATAGTAAAAAATAAATAAAATAAATAAATAATAATAATAATAATAAAATAAAAAATAAATTAAAAAAAATAATAATAAAACCCTTCTATGAATAGGTGTGACAGTTACACGTGAAATGCTACAGAACATGCAGCCGATCTCACATCCTGCTAGTACCCTGCCCCGACTCTAAAATCCCAATTAGTGTCTGCCTCGAAGTTGTAAACATTACAGACAGGAGGCCAAGATGCTCCATTGGTTTGAATCATTCTTGCATGATATAAACCAATGTAGAGGACTTCCACAAATGACATCCACAAGTATGAGGTAATACGCTCATGGTTATAGTCTCTTATAAATTAACCATGCATTCTCACAGCAATGTGGCCGAAACAGTGGTTTTCATTTATTTAAAAGGCATACTTTCCCAAGTATATTTGCCACTGATTATTTAAAACTATACACACTCCACATACATACACACGCACACACACAGAAAGGGAGAGAATCCTTTGCAGATATTGTTTCTTTTATCTGCTGTTTGTCCCTGTGGCTTTTAATTCAAGGTTCTCATTTTGAAGCCCCGAAATTTGGGACTCATTTGGCCTGAACCCCTCGGTGGTGAGCAGATTAAAGGGAGGCTGTGTCTGGTACAGTGGCTGTGCTCTGAACTCCACATCCCCTCACATTATCTCTATTAGGGGGTTTGAAGTGCAGTGAAAGGGACTCTTCTCATCTTAAGCGTCTTTGTCTAAACAGTCGGTTTCAGCCGAACTGCTGAGTTCTTAGAAACAGCTGAAAAGGGAGAGTGTAATCCTGTCATTTTGAGCGTTAGGAATCATTTTAACGGGATCTCCAAAAAAAAATAAAAAAAAAATAGATGAGTGACAGCTTCCCTCTGAATGGGGATAGAAAAATGGAATTATTAATTGTTAATAACTAATGAGCTAGCCACCTACACTATAATTACAACAATTACATAGCTGGCAATCAACTGAAGAGATCATTACAGTAGCCTGATTGCTTGATTATAGACATTTTATTTATCTCATACTTTTTTTACACAAATGAACCATCATCTAGTCCAAAGAGAAATTCCATTTGCAGTTAGGAGCTTGGTATCTTACAATGCCAGCAACATCAAAACATATGAATCAATACAGTTGCTGGCACTCTTGTGTCTAAGCGGCATCTCACACACAACTGTAAAGTTCTGGATTGGCTTCATCGCATTCAGAATTCAGTTGACAGGGCACTGGTGCACATTAGAACATAGGAACATATATTCAACCTACCCTGTGTAACTTTCATTGGGTCCACATAAAGTGTCGCATACACTATAGGTTAGGCTACTTACATGGATTTTTTAAAGCACTCAGCGGCCTTGCACAGTTATTTATACAACTTTTTACATTACTACGTGCCTACCCAGAAACTCCACTCCTGCAATACAGGCCAACTTAAATCAGTCTTTACTCTTTGGGGATTGGTTCTTTCAGTGCTTTGGCCCTTAAATTCCTCACGTCAACAGGTCTGAGACAACAAGAACAAATCTGAAACTACGAGAACAAGTTTGAGACTGTAGGAAGGTGTCACTTTGGAATCTAAACTCACTACTCATTTTGCTTAATTTACATTTTCATTTTTTTCTTCAGTGTTTCAGTTCATTTCTCTGCTTTTAGTTCTTAAAATCATTTTGTCTGACTTTTTTTAATGTGCTTCTCTTCTGTTTTAATCCACTGTTAGCCACTGTTTGTTCTTCATTTATGTATTATTTTATTCTACAAGATTTTGACATTACCGTACATAAAGCCGGGGTATCTGCAAAGTAAAAGTAAAGAAAAGAATGAGCTAACAGGAATGAGATACATTGCTGACACGCCTTAAAACCAGTAAGACGTTGCGGTGTGATTTATATAGTTTTGAGCTGCAGTTAGGCGTTGCAGCTTAATGTCTTTTGGCACCATCTTATTGACTTTTCCTTCAACTGGACTGCCCGCGGAGCACCACTCTCCCTTTTTTTTTTTGTTTCTATTTTTTATTCACTTACACGTTTAAATTTAAAAAATAATAATAATAAAACACAATATAAAAGATTCAGAAGCGTTCTCTGTATATGAGGCAGTGAGTGTACGGTCTGTGATGGCTTGCTCAGAGGCCTGCCCTCAGACACACTGTAGCAGCTGTACCGGGGAGGGGGGGGGGGTGGGGGACGGTGGTTCGGGCCGACCCCTCCGATGAGCTCCCCAGAACCACTTGATGAAGAGTGCGGTTTCCAGCTTCTGAAAGGACCAGCACGGCACGGGAGGCCACTGGAGAAAGTGAGGTCGTCCGCCACTTCAATCGCGGTGGAAAAGAGAGAAAAACCACGGCGTACTGTACAGTACAGCACAGCACAGCACGGCACAACAGTACAGTAGCACATGAACAGTACACAGGGCATCCTGCACGTCAAACATAAAATGTAGTTACTGCACACATACACTCCTCCAGGAGTGAAAACTGAACACAGAGGTAGGTGCATAAGCTGAACTCATTTAGGGACGTCTTGTTTTATTTCTGCATTTAACTGTGCATAATTTAATAAACTGATGCACATACATCTGGTAAAGCTGCCAAAAACCATTGGCTAAAGGAGCTTTTCAACAAGTCAGGACTGCGACCCAGTGGGACCTATCATCCACATTTATTACTTCTACATGTTTTAATATATTTTGAAATAAATAAAACATATCATTACGTTAATCAGACCGTTACAGGCTACAGACACAGGCAGAACGATCTGCAGTCTGATCCTGTCAAGAGCCGCCCGCTTCTGATCCCAAAAGACATGACAGTATGACACACTGGACGCCTTAAACAGTGAGCGAGGAAAAAGACCTCACGTTGCGCAAGACAGCTATTTAGTGATGTCTGGCCATTTGGAGCTGGTGTCAGCAGCCTAATTTCACAAGTTCTTGAGATTATATCTAAAAACCAGCCATATACAGTAAAAAAGCATTCTCTGGTTTCCTCTCAGAGATCACTCACTGACAGCAGCACACTTCATTTCACATGACTGTTAAACAGTCCACAAGGCTGACAAACCACTGCTGAGTTAGTCGTTACAAAGGTCTGTTAAAAATCTATGAGCTATTTTTTTTTATCAAATCAAATATTGACGTTAAGCACAAGCAGAAAAAAAACTGCTGTGTCGTCCTTTCTGACGGGTCTCAGGGAGGCTCAGTTAAACATATAAATCTGGCACTTTCCCAGTTCCGAGGGTGGTATCTACTTCCTGGACACATGTCAGCACAACTGGCGGGTAAACGCCGGACTCAGCAGCAAAACAAGTGTCCACAACATCAGCTGTGAATGACAGAGCACTTTTTAGCCCATTTCCATTACACACACACACACACACACACATCTCCAGCTATATGTAAACACCACACGCACAGCCCTACCCAGGAAATGCCTTGCGTAGAGCCAGCAAGCCAGGTTTCTATGTGCGCTTAGTGCCACCATGCCCTCTTTATGTAAGCGCTAAGCGTAGCGTCACCAGGTTAGCTTTATGTAAAGTGCCACCATGAAGTGCCACCATGGTAGCTGTGTGTAAATGTTGAGCACAGCGTCACCATGGCAACAAGTGTATACACTGTGCACACAGCATCGCCATGGCAGCATAGTGTACACGCTGCGCAGACAGAGCTACCATGCAAGCACTCTATATATACTGTGTGCACACAGCACCACCACGCTAGTTCTTTGTAGACACAGCGTAGACAGCGTCATCAAGCCACCGCTCTGTAAATGTGGCAAGCGGTGTCACCACTGTCACCCTTCTGGAAATGCTGGGTGCACAGTGCTGTAACGCCAGCACTCGGTACATACACACTACATGCACAGTGCCACCACAGACAGCACAACCACACCAGCTATCTGTAAACGCTGTGCACAGAGCACAACCCCACCAGCTATCTGTAAATGCTGTGCACAGAGCACACAACCCCACCAGCTATCTGTAAATGCTGTGCACACAGCACCACCACAGCAGCAATCTGTAAATGCTGTGCACAGAGCGCACAAGGACAGCAAGCAGCTATCTGTAAATGCTGTGCACAGAGCACAACCACACCGGCTATCTGTAAATGCTGTGCACACAGCGCACAAGGACAGCAGCTATCTGTAAATGCTGTGCACACAGCACCACCACAGCAGCAATCTGTAAATGCTGTGCACACAGCGCACAAGGACAGCAGCTATCTGTAAATGCTGTGCACAGAGCGCACAAGGACAGCAGCTATCTGTAAATGCTGTGCACACAGCACCACCACAGCAGCAATCTGTAAATGCTGTGCACACAGCGCACAAGGACAGCAGCTATCTGTAAATGCTGTGCACAGAGCGCACAAGGACAGCAGCTATCTGTAAATGCTGTGCACACAGCACCACCACAGCAGCAATCTGTAAATGCTGTGCACAGAGCGCACATGGACAGCAGCTATCTGTAAATGCTGTGCACACAGTGCACAAGGACAGCAGCTATCTGTAAATGCTGTGCACACAGTGCACACAAGGACAGCAGCTATCTGTAAATGCTGTGCACAAAGCGCACAAGGACAGCAGCTATCTGTAAATGCTGTGCACACAGCGCACAAGGACAGCAGCTATCTGTAAATGCTGCGCACACCGCACACAACCCCACCATCTCTCCGTAAACGCTGTGCACGCGGCGCCACCACACCAGCTCTCCGCACATGGCAGATGCGCAATGCCACCATGCCAGCTCCCAGTGAGTGCCACGCGCCTGTGGAAAGTTTTAGGCTCGATCTCGCGCCACAGAGCTCTGCGTTTTCTTTCAGAGAATCAGGAGCTGGACTGGGGTGTTCCCCATTAGGAAAATTCCACTGGTGCGTGCCTAAAGCAATAATGTCAGTGTGATGCTAAAAAGCCGAGCCCACGTGTGTGTTTCACACAAGCAGTTTAGGTGGCACTTCATCCCTGTTAGTTTACTCCCGGTGTGGAAACAGGATTTTTCCAGTCTCAGACAGCAGATGGTTTCTCTCCCGGTAATCCCGGCAGTATAACGCAACCCCCACCCTCAGGACGTGGAGTCACCCCCGAACAGCTCGCAGTTCCAAATGTTTGTCAGCAAACATTCAAAATATTTGTCAACACGTAGCAGGATGGCAGGAAGTCATGCTTCTCTTAATATTCCTGCTAATACAAACAGGAGTCTTTGCATCCTCTTTCGCTCAAACTACACCCGTTCTTTCAAACTGGACAACTCATAAAAGGACCATAAAGTACTTTTTAAAGTAGTTTTCCAGCATCTTGTTCATTCTGGGAGGTAAACTGTAAGTCTCATGGAACAAAATAGGACCCTGACAAATTGGGACAATATCACCATCTTCTGGAGAGATATTGCTATGAACAGGACAAAGGCACTGGCGTTAGCAATTCAAAAATATTTAAATGGAAAACACTGCAAAAATAATAATTTATGTACACATTATTTTTAAAAAATTTTTTATTTTTTTCTTTCAACTTCAATGTGTCTCAGAATAACAGACACCAGCATAGATGTTTAACAGGTTGACCATCATCTGTCCAAAGCTAAAGGCAGAACTACAGTGGAGCTATCTTCTGGCACACTCAGAGGCCTGGGATTTACAATAAGTAGTTATACTGGAATTGAGGTAATCTTCATGAACAAATGAAGTAATGACCTCTCTAAATTATGCGCAGCAAGGGAAACATTTCAGAATTTTTCAGGCTAAATACTCTTACGCCCCAAGGGCTACACTTGGAAAAGGATTACTGTGCACATGTAACATTTTAATATTCCTTTCCAGCTAAGGCTATTGTGTGCATGACTTTTGCTGCCTTGTCTTTGGTTTCTCTGTTTCTCTTTCTACATGGCCATCTTAATATTGATCCTCTTTTTATGTCATTTCTCATAATGATGCATTCTGCATGTCTATTTCCTTGGAGCACCCATTTCGCCTTAGTTGTGCTCTACAGCATGTCCTTACCCTTGTTCTCCTTAAACGGCTCAGTGAAATCCTAATTCATTACAATAACCACCTGTGATGCAGACTATTTAAAAATATGTGCCTCTGTCTGGGTATCTATCTGATGAAGCCTGCCTTACGGACTCATAGGACTGCTCACAGCACATTTTATTCATGTAAGTTTGATGATGAGGCTGCTGCACTGGGACAGGTGCCGAGAGGCATGATCAGGAAAGGGCTGGAGACTGATCTGAAGGCAAAAAGGAGCACTGCTCAGCACTCCATGAATGACAGAAGAGTGAGGATATAGGAAGTCATGACTCATTGATTTGAACCAATCATAGTGTTATCCTCGGAGCAGGAGTCTTTTGATTGGTTCAGGCCAGTCGGTGATCAGTGACTGACAGCACAGGGCAGCTCCACCCACGATGGGGTTCATGAAGCCTCACTCTGCCAACACTGCTCTTCAGCTGACCCCAGGGCAGCTGCAGAAGCTGCTGTTTGTTTCATGGGAAGGTTGTAAAATTGCCTGCTGTGTTCTAAGTGCAGCAGCAGATTAGATCTATGTGTGTGTTTGTGTGTGTATTTGTGTGAGTGTATAATTGAAAGTATGTATGGGTGTGTGTGTGTGTGAGTGTGAGAGTGTGTAAGTGACAGTATGTACGGGTGTGTGTGTGAGAGAGAAAGAGTATGCAGGTGTGTGCATGTGTGCATGCATGTGTGTGAAAGAGTATGTAGGTGTGTGTGTGTAGATGTGTGTGTGTGTGTGGGCAGGGTTGCCGAGATGCCTTCCCCTACGTGCTTTCACAGCCAGACTGCAGCTGTTTGATGCAGCTCTTGGAAAATGGCCAAGTACCTTTATTTTTCTATTTCTATTTCAGTTTTCTGGAAAGGCAAAAAGCAAGAAGTGATTTTAAAATTAGAATACCTCATGAAAGATTTTTTGTGCTGCAATCAGAGGAACTGGTCAGCAGCCAGGTATGTTGTGAATGCCAAAGCTGTTGCACTGTTGTAAAAAGGGATGTGTTTCAAAGGGAAAAAATGTTCAGATGTTCAGCACCATTAATATTGCATTGTTTCATTATCACTGTATTGTGTTTCCAAAACATAATCTAGAGCAATATGTGTTTGATTATCTTTTCTTTCTCACCCACATGTTTATGTTTATAGTGTGGATACTTTGCAATCCTCTTTTTATATTTTTGATGAAATACAGACACTTTTTCAGACATTTCAAACTTTTTTTCACTGTATATACATTATCTTCTGCTCCTTTGGAGGCAGACTCCAGCCTTCAGTTGATCTAGCCCACAAACACATGAAAGCGATGAAAACATCATAAAAGTATTCCTTCTTATGCTACTGTTTGTACAGCAAAAGTCGCTGGTTAGCTGGATAACCTCCTCCCCCTCCCCTGTCTACAAGTCCCCATCTGCCCCTTTTCTACCACACCTCTCAACACACCTCTCTCTCTTCCTATTGGCCAGACTCCCCGACTCACTCATCCACACCCGCTCAGCCGTGCCCTCAAGGTGAGATTCTCCATTCAGAACTTTGGTCGAAGCTCCGCCCACCGGCTTCCTCCCCTGTGAAACGAGACTCGCTCTCCCAGAGTCCTCCTGTGCAGCCGCGCGGCTCTGCGAGCTCCGGCCGCAGGCGGGTGGGCCGCGACGGCTCCGTTCTGCAGTCGTTAAGAGGCTGCGGGCAGGGCGTGGAGGAGAGTAGATGTGGTCCAGCCTCATTATGGGGATTCGGGACTAATAATGGGTAGCGGTCAACCCAGCCGCTACCCAGCGGCTTAATGTTCCTGAGGGACTCTGTCTCTCTGATTTGGCTATTTGTGGGCCAATCCCAAACCATTTACGACAAAGCAGTCAGTCATGGTGATCCCCAGGATAAATTAACTAATTTGAACAGAATTGTTTTCTTTTATTTCTACTAAGACAAAAGTCTCACATACACAAATGCATGTAAATGAGAAATGTATGTGCATACGAATATGTTATGCATTTATTAATTTCTTAAAAATTAAAATATTAAAAATCCCCTCTGCCTATGAGTCTATTCTATCTATTCGGGTGAGTGGTTTTGATAGCAACCCATGAACATCAGAACCACACAGGACTCCTTTCTGCCTATGGGCCATCGCGCACTGGAGCTTTATGCGCAAATGTTACATTGATATGTTTCTAATTTCAACACAGGAGACCAACGGAATTGTTCCACCCTGTTTTTTGTAATCTGAGGCCTGGGATCAAATGATGCCATGTCCGTATCAGTGTGAAAGAAGTGATGCAGCTCAGCTTAGGTTAGTATCAATTCAACCATAAACAAACAAAAAGTAGTGTGGGTTTGCTCTGGAAGTGACGGCCAAGCAAAGCAGAATGCTAGAACAGTGTCGACAGTAACTGGGCAGTTTTTCTTCGTAACGTGGGAGATTGATAGGTGGTTTGAGTTCTTTGAAGCTCTCTGTGAAAATGTTATGACCTCATCTGCGCTCTTCTCACTTTCTGTATAACGAGGTATCACAACCAAGTCCCGCCAATGTTCAAACTCTATTTAGACACTCTGCTGAGCTTCAGGGCTCTGAAGCATGGGGACCAGGGCCCGAGACTCAAGCAGTCTCAACACTGCTGAAAATATCCGCTGTCGGAAACGTGTTGCGACACAAGTCTGAGATTTCGGTCTGCGTTTCTTCATAGACTACCAATGTTTTCATTCCTGTTCATTTCATTTTAACTTACCAACATACTTCTAAGCAAGAATGCCAGTATTTTTGTCGGTGGCTGTAAAGCATATCCACTTTGCTGATATCGCATATAATTTGGTCAACAAGATCAAAGAACCCAAGTTTGAGAGTGTGTATTTTTCTCTCATTTTCTTCACAAAAAAAAAAAAAAAAAACAAAAACAAATTAACGTGCAACAGTATGTCAATACGAACGCGGAATGAAGTCAAATCACATGTCAAGCTCTCAGACATTTGGGTTTGATAAATGGCGCCCCTCTGGGCTCTAACATCTTGGCTGCAGAAGCTGGAGCTGGCAGCCGACACTCCCTTGTTTTTGCACAGAAAAGCTCACCTCTCACTCAGCTGTAGCGTATTTGGAAGCTCGGGAGCCAAGCAGCTAAAAAAAAAAAAAAAAAAAAAGGACCCTAAATCAGTTCCACTCTGCTGTAAATTACAACCCTGCATTTTTAATTTCCTCTCCACATACAATGTTATTCATTGGCGTCCAAACCAAACACGGGCCTCACAGTCTGAACAGCTTGGGAGAACAAACTGTCCTCTTTTAGCAGTCTTTACCTGTCAGAAGCATGATTAAACACACACATTCCTGATGGGGAGCTGTAGAGTCAGGGCGGCCGGAACACAACGGAAAAACAAAGGCCAAGGCAAAAAAAAAAAAAAAGATCAGATGAAAACTCCAAACGCTTGTGTTTGCCTTTTGAGTCGGCTTGCCACGGGCAGTTTGACGTGAAATGCTATTCTTGGTGTCACTTTTTATTTTAGGTAATCAGTAATACTGCAAACAGACTTAACATGCTCAGATTTTTTAAAGTCGCACACATCATAAAAGTTTTGAAAGATTTTTTTTTCCTTTTATTGCAGAACTTCAAACACATGAAATACCCTCAGGCGGGCTCAGGGAAAAACATGAACCAGATCTGTAAATACAGACCTTGTTGTAATCTTTTTTCAATAGTCAGGCATTATAGTTTAAAAGGACAGAGTTGACTTAAACTATGTCCAAATCATACAAGTCAAATCAAATTTATAAATAAAAGAATTATATTCATCAGGTCTTTTGGATAAGATGTTTAAACTGAAGTCCTGGCTCTCAGTCTAGGTGGTCGTTAAAAATCACATGGCACTTTTTGCTGCAAGAAGGGGTATTAACCAAAAAACCTTTGGAAAATTCTCAGGCAGGCTCTCTGTACCTGGACATCTGATCAGCCCCCCAAACCCCCGATCACGCCCCCCCCCAACACACACACTCACTCTCCCACCCCCAAACTGTGCAGCACCTTGCCTCCCCAGATCATCACTGTAGAGAAATTAGTTCTCACCAGAACCGACTGGTTGTACAACATACAACACACCTGAAGTGCAGTGTAGCTACTGTATGTCCTATAAAGTTATTCTCCTATGTACATAGTTGAGAACTAGAACTGACTACCTCTTTGTACTAGAAAATTACTTGCTCTTGTATTTCTAAATAAAACAAAAAGACCACTAAATAGAAAATGGTCTCCAAGGTAACAGCAATGGCCAACTGGATACAGTGAATCCATTAAAAATAAAACAGACAGAAAAGTCCCCAGATGCAGCCAGAGCGTTTGGGTTTTTTTTTTTTTAAATGTGGATTTTTTTTATTATTGGGTTTACAGATATGAAAATAAAAAATGGTCCACTTGCCCATAGCGATGGTAAGTTTCACAGCACTTTAAAGACTTTGCAATTTGCGGTATCAGCCCCAAATCCATTCAGGGCAATTCTAAATCAAATTATGTAAATAAAACAGGAATGACACATGGATTACAAAGGAGTAAGGTCTCAAATTTGAAATATAATATGCTTTCCAATAGGGTGCACAATGTGGAAATATAGCGGGACCGTTGCCATTTAGATGAATTTGTGGCCCTAATGCCTTGCCTGCCGCATCCTGGCAGACTCCCTTGTGCCTTCCAAGCCGCTTAATGTTTTGCTTTCAAACAAAATTGCCACTAGCATAACAAAATGTGATCTTTAAAATGGCCTTCAGTCTGTCTTGCCTAATCAGGGCTGGTTCCGAGAGGGGGGGTAAAGTGTGCCGTGTGTATCGGAGCAGAGACCCGACACATTCCCTTTTCCCTCGGAGAGATCTGTAATCATGCGTTGGCGTGATGAACGGGCGTGTGGTGCCAGCCATGACTTGGCACTGCGCACTTCCACGACGTCCCGTATCGTTTCAGCATCTTTCAGTATCAGCTGCACCCGCTGACAGCGCACTTTAAGCGAGTTTGGCTCACGACGGCTGAACTTGTCACATTTCACCTTTTTAAACACTTCAAGTTTACATTTTGAACTCTGTTGATGGCAGTTGGAGAACAGTCGGTTTAAGGCTGTAGTGATTTTGTTTTTCTGAGAAAGAATTATGCTGAAATCTTGAAAATTTCTGAAACTGTATACGGATCAGTATCCCAGCTGACCAGCAGGGTTTCAAATGGCTTGAAACTGAGATTGTAGATATTTCATTACAGTGTCACCATTTTCATTTAACTTCCTGGTAAAAGTCACTACAATGTGGGGGAAATCAGAGTACAGTAAACGATAGAAAAAACATTTTAGGTTTAGTGGTTTTACCATGTACTGGTGTCAACATCCATAATACTGTCAGAATTCTGCTAGTAACGGTACTATAAAATTTTTTTAAATTTTTTTACCCCCCTTACAGATTCTACTGCTACTCCTGCTTCAGCTGCTACTACAACCACTACTACTAATAATAATAGTCATCACCATTCAGTGACATCCTCTGATTTCCATTCATTAATGGCTATGTCCATCCCTACTCACTCTGACTCAATACTGGAGTTAAATGACAGTGTCCATCTCTGATAGTGGTGTGTCTTCCACCAAGCCACAAATGGGCTGCAACCACAAAATACATAGGGGTGAGATAAATATACAGACAGGGTTAGGAAAAATGCAAAAACTGTATTTTTATCTTCAGCAGCTCTTTTGCCGCTGACATTTCTCTGGAACGGACACAAACGCATCAGTGATTTGATCAGAACGTGCTGTATTCATTTCACAACGCTGTGGCTATACCATTACATTTCTGCATAGAAATCACCCCTCTCCCTCACACCATACCACGTCCCTCAAGAACATGAGACTGCTCTACTGATCAATCACAGAGCTATATGTTTGGGAGAATGAAATATGAAAATTATTACAAGAGTGCTTCACACGAGTTGGTGGGATTCTGTTTACGGTTACTAATGCTCAGATTCAATATGAAAGGTTTAAAATGATTGGTTCTGACAAAGGATGATGTTTTTCCTTGTTATTTAAATGTATGTAGAATGTGCTGCATGCAGTACATTCACTCTGTAACAGAATACGGTTTCTTGAGAAAAAATGGCCTATAATAATCATACACAACATAACAAGTGGTCTTCACTGTACTGTCCAAGTTGAAATTTGTTTGAAAGTTGTTTTGTTTGTCCTGTCCCTGTAGAATTGTTTGTGATGGTGTAAACAGGTTACTGGCACGGTCAGAGGGAAAACTTGGAATATTATGAGAAACCTGACAGAATACAGCAAATGGTTTTGCTATAGTCAACGCATAGGGAAGGTATTAGGGAGAATGTGAAACAATAGAGCATTTTGTTTAGGTTTATATAATACTCAGCTTGTAATCACACTATAACCATAGCTGATTGTATTAATGAATTTTGTTACATTTTGAATCTGAACTTGTCTGAACTTTTGTGTACTGCCAGTCCCTCTGTACAGTATGGGTCTGTCTGCTCTAGGGCCTAAGCATGGCTACAGAGCCACAAATTACTGCAAGCCTTACTCCAGTGTGGGGTCTTCTGTCACATATTATTGTTGCTAAGACAAAAGGAAATATGTCCAGTTCTGTGTCATCCATCATAACTCATGGTTACATTGCTTTAGCAAAGTATGCAAATCTTCTCAAATTTCTCTGTGTTTTCTTCTCTTTGTTCTCGTAGGTTTGATGCATCTCTTTGATGTTTCAGTCCTTTTTTTAATTTCATCCTCTGTCCTCCAATCAGTCTCTATGGCAATACTTCAGAACTGGACTTTAACTCGATTCTCCACAGCGGGTTCACAATGCATCAATAATAATTCTACACATTTTTCTGCATTTATCCTCACATTTAATCCTTACTATAGACCTTCTTTTGCAGGAAACACACTAGCAGAGCCAGCATTTCATCCCAGGCTGGGCTTGAAGCGGTGCACAGCTCGGTAGTTTGACAACTCCAAGCCGAAAGACTTTCCCACACTTAGAGAGAAGCACTTGCTGAACAAAGCACCCATTAACACAGCTGGAAGCTCCCTATAATTGCTATAAATGATCTTGGCATGCAATTTTAGACTTAATTTTAAAACAGTGCAAAGCTTCAAGAGTTAAAAGATGAGATGATCAATGTGTCATCCTTGCGGGAGGGCAGCAGTTAGAAGCCCCTCCTGGGAATCGCACAGTTCTCTACCGGCCTCCGATTCACTAATTGGGACTCACATCCTGCTTCAGCTCTTCCTATTCACGCTCTGGGTCTCTTCTCACGCGCATCTGAGGGGTGAGAGGAAGCGCAGGGCAGATAAATCTGTCGATAAATTCTTCAAACACCGCCGGCCAATGAATGGCTTCCTTCCCGGACAGCCTGATGTCGGATGATGTCATGCGGATGAACTCGGAGCGGTATGCAGTCACGGGGCGCTGCACCGAGTCCGAGGCCTAAGGGCCGACCATGTCGGGCTGCAGAAAAGAGCACTAATACCCCTCAGATGTTGCGCTATTTATAACGGCCTGATTCAGTGGACCGTGGCGAGGGGGACAGGGCAGGGGTCATGGAGAGCGGCGCCGAAACGCTTTGATGCAAGACTCTTAGGACGCTCGATCCCTGTGTGTTTTCAGGCGAGAGCTCTGTCTGTGCTAATGAGATGGGGTGGTGTAAACAACAGTCGTTGCTAAGTTTTAACACCCTTCCACTCTGTGGGCCTTGACTGAGGACAGAGTGTCGGTTCAATAGCTGGCTCATCATAACAAGCCATTTTTTAAAAATTTATTTAGCATGAATGCATAACGAGAGTAATTTACAGAGGTAATAGGGTGTGACACATTAAATATCACAGGAGCAACAAGCACAAAACTACAATACAGCCTGCTGAACTACATGAACTCCATGACTGAGTACATAATGAAATGGCCTGACTTTTCACCTGATAAAGGTAAGAATGGAACATTTCATTTGAAATACACTAATTGTAGTAGTATGCTGCAGTGGTAGTAACTCCCAGCAGCACTCTGAAAGAACAAGTCAGTTGAAATGGCACAGATATGCCCTTGCATCACATCAGTGCCATTCACAGTGGTGTGTCTCCCTTGCCAAACCAAGTATCATTACAAGCTCTGCATGTCACACACAGGTCTGTAACTATGTGGCAGGCCCCGCCCCCTCTATGATTACATCATATAAAACACTGACAGTTGCAAAGACCAATAATGGGATCACATAATTACATCGCAGCCTTTGAAATGGCTACATGCACATAATCATGTCATTGCACGCGCATAGTGATGAAATCTTGCCCATTCTAGCGCTAAATCGGAATGCGTTTAGCGGGATAATATGCTGCCCTCAGCATATTAGCCCAGAATTCTGCCTCCTGCGGCCTCTGAGAGACTCATCACTGACAGATACTGTTCCAGGCCAAGCCGCCACTGTCACCCACTGGCCGCACTCTGGAGGAAGATGCTTATCTGAAGCAACTGCCTATTGCTCGAACCCTGGCACTGGAGTCAGCAGCAGTAACAGCTGTGGGGGAAAAAAAATGAGACTTGGCCACAGTTACAGCTGCGGGCATGAAAATGACAATTGCCAAAGGCCTTTGGAGTTAGGTTAGCAACATAACATTGTGGTTGGGTGGAACTCTACACAAAGTTAACCACAAAGTGACCAGATACTGTTGGGTCCACTGCTCGTGAGAAACAGACAGTGGAGGCATCAAAAGGGCAACGCGAGTGACAGAGGCCTCACTGCCGTACTACTGTACCACAGTCTGTAAATAGACTGCAAATCAGACTCTCCCAAGAGGCCAGCCCACAGTGTCCCCTTACCCAGCTGGTCTTGAACCTCAATATACCAACACACACTCACACAAATTAGCCCCAGGTCAACAGCGCTTCAAAGCTACCAGTTACAGTTAAATTATGAAACAAATGAAAAACGCAAATATAGAATGTTTTCACAACCAAACCCCAAAATAAACTTCTTATTCGGCCCTGAACGGGGGCTGCACACATGCTGAGTATCTCTTCACTGTCAGTGACAGAAAGCAGAGACAAAGCCGTGAACTAACACTAGTATCTAAATTGGCCAACACAAAAAGACAGTGTTGCTAAAACAAGATGGTATACATAAACACATTTTAATATCATATATCATTGTCACAATTACAACATTTAATACATGTACATGCTTCAGGGTTTATATGTATGGTTTTCCCCTGTATAACACACTTTGGCAATATTTATGAAAACGCAATTCCCCCATTGCAGGTAGCATCAATATGACAGGTGTATCACTCTTCTCAGTGATCCATCCACTTAAATTAAATATGTGAATGACACAGCCAACAAGATCCATCAAATAAACACCAGAAACAACACCAAGCTAGCAAAAGGAGCATAATAAGACCAGTTGCCTTGAAAATATATGAGCAGTAATGCAAAAATCCTGTTTATATGAGCTAGATAATTACTTCACATTCTTGGACATGTCTATGGTACCCTCTATACTTGGGTCATGGCATTTATAATAAAGTATGACATCACGTTGCACACTCACCAACTCAACACATGTGTAAATACAATGTACTGACATTGACTGGACAATCATAGCAAAGTGCAATTCAATGCATTTTTGACTGATTGCTTATGTTCCATTTGCCTGCCTATTGGCAATCAATACAGAAAGAAACTCTTTTTTCCATCAACAACATCTTGTTTTGCCCTTTAGAATTTGTCTAACTGTTGATCAGAAAATCAATTTACAGCAAAAGAAACTGTCAATTTGATACCATAGGACTGGGGGTCGTTATTGTGACAAATGGAAGCACTGACGCTGAAATAGCTTACATTTTGGTACCACTTAAAATCTATTTCTAGGGAACATTGCAGTGATACAGATCAGGTTTCATTTATTACTTTTAACCGTCTTTCAGCAAGGACTCCTGAGGTAGCAGTTAAGGAAATGGCATGAAAAACTTTCAATTAATTGTTCATGTTTTGCTGAACGGACATGAAAGTATCAAATTCCCAATAATTAACGACACTGGCAATAAAACAATATTGATATAAATATTGCATTAAAAAACCTGGGCTTAAAAAAAGAAAATACCACTTCGTACTGGCTCTAGGCTAGCTATGTCACTTTACATTTTGCCTCCATTAAATTCATACTTCCTGTGTTTCAGGTCAGACACACTTGGCTTCGAAACTCTGCCCCCTCTGAGAGTCGTACAGGTTCAGCTTCTAATTATAAACCCAAACAACTGAACCCATAACGACCCCGACTTCCTCCCTCAAAGGTGCACGCTTAATGCTGGCAGTCCTTCCAATGCAGCCTGGGCCAAGGAGAAACTTTGACCGCTGAAGAGAGACCGCTCCCGGTTCACGTTTCAGATATATGTGCCCTCAGCTCAAGCCTCACCCCGCACATAATGTCTCAATAACGTTTTAATACGGCTGGGCCGGGTCCAAGACTGTGGCAGGCACACAATATGTGGCGATCATACTGTGATCTGATAAGGGATGTGGTTCTTCTGGAGCGTTCAAACCTGTTGTTAATCTTTTGGTCCCTCGCATAACAACCGAACAATAACTCAAATGTTTCTTTCCTGGAATTTTCACTTGCACCAGACTGCTGCGGGGGACAGCAGATCGGAATCTGTATCTATATATAAAACCTATATACTCAGAAACACCAACGACTACTGGCACACAGCAGGTGGGGGAAAGTGCACAATGGTAATATGGGTGTTTACCGAATTCCCAATGGAGCTGAGGAGGCTACTGCAAATAGCCTACAGCTACGATCTACAGGCAAATGATCAAAACAAATCATCTGGCTGAGCCAAATTTATGTGATTCATTTTCTCATGGTTCTGTTTTCATTTGTGTGTGCCACATATGTGTGCGCATGTGTGGGGGTTTCCACACTAGAAACTATTACATACACATATGTAATAATATTTCAAGAACTATAGTAGCTATTAAACTTACATATTCAGGGCCCTCTTCTGACAGTGATCAATGAGTATTTTGCCCTTGCATTCAAACTCAGAGCCCAATACGACACACTTAGAACACACAGATAAGAAAGGAAGGACGGGTAACATGTTGGCATGCAGCTGAATCTTAAAACAAGGGACAGCAAATGCTCTGTGATACAGCCATAAGTGTTAGCCAGTTCTTCGATATGAGAAAATACAGTGTATTTTCACTAAAGTTGAGCCTCCTTCAGGGTCATCTGTGATGGTAGACGGTACAATTTAAACACCACCCGTTTTGCCTCCCACTCACTGTGTGGGGCTGCTGGCTTCTAAAAACACACGCATGAAACTCAGCCACCACAAGCCAAAGACCTACTCTCCACTGTTTTTCACACCGTGGGAACAACAACAGATTAAACACGCAGCGGCACCGCGTCTGAGGGCTGAGAGCGTTCATTTCTGTCGTCAGCAGCCATTAAACGCCGCGGAGAAAAGTGTGGGGGTTTCTGTGCACTTAGGCCCGGCTCGTATCAACCTGTGTGGCAGTGGTTGAGGTTGAGGTGGCTCGTAAAGTGCATCCAAACCTGAAACCACAAGGATCTGGGAAACACCTCCCCTGGCTGTGAGGTGAAAAGAGGAGGAAAAAAAGGATTTTCTCCAGAACCACATTGTTTACTGTGGTGGTTTCCTATCAAGTGCGAGGGTTAAACGCTCCTCGAAAGGCTAAGAACCTAACAATAAATGAATGTGGTTTCGTAAGAGAGAGAGTCTTTGCGGTTAAATATTTTTTTCACCCATCTCCATTAATCTGTTAATTGGAATCATTTTAGAATTTAAATGGCATTCATTCTGCAGTAACCTGAGGTACGAGAATCAATGGGAATGGAAAATTTTAGCAATGCTGTGGCTTCACTGATGTATAGCAGTGCTGGTAGCAGAGCATGACTAAAACTGCAAAGAAAAGACAACACTGTTAATTTGCTGTCAGTCATGAGAAAATAATGACCACCAACAACTTTTCATCCTACCTTTAATCCAACCGGAAAAAAAATCGAGTTTTATATTCCTGTTTTTTTTTTTCCGTCTCTGAAATGTATTTAATGACTTTCATCTATTATTAATGGGTGGGTTCAAATTATTGTATGTCATAGAATCCTTAAAAAATGAGCATCTTCTATTTCAAGTGATCGCTTAAGTAGTTTTACAAAAGTAAACACGCGTGCTACGGGGAACCGGGGCTGTGGTAAGTCATGAGCTGCTTACGCGAATTTACCAAAGGCCCCCCAACATACTTCACCCCGTATGACTGCTGGAGAGGTTTCCAAACCTCCCGCCTCCATGCGAACGCCTTTTTTTTTTCCTCCCCTCGCTGTAATTACATGACAGGACCAATTTGAAACGAGATTGAATCAGTAAATGAGAGGTTTAATGGGAGCTTTCACACAGTTAAATTCAGGATTTTCGCTGTAAATGAAAACGTACCGCAGGATTTGAAGCCAAATAACAGATGTTGCGGCTCAGTGTCATATTTGTTTAGGTTTGACGTAGATGCACTACTGGACTAGCTTAGGGGGTTTGGCAGCCGTTACTGCGCGGTTTACGCCTTTGTAAACTGCCCCCGCTCCCGCCGTTTGGGCCCTTACCTTGATCACATTCATGACTCACTCTTTTTAAAAAGGCCTTTGCCAAAGTTAGCTGTTTGGCATTTGCCAAACTACTTAATTCACTGTTTATTTCGAGAGGGATATTAAGCACATGGACGCGTTTTATTATTATTGGTGGTGGCTGCAGTTGCTGATATAGCCGTTTTGCTGGCCTCGATAATCTTGCTTTTGTTAGGTTTCATGTTGAGAATATATTTTCTTGAGCTGACATTCGAGCTCTTCAAGGTTAATACCGTGTCATTTCCTTTTCCGTCTGTGGCTTTATTTGAATGTGTCAGTATTGTTTGTACTATTTTAAAGGATACATTTGCTGGAAAAACCATCATTTTCCCTCCCGTGTTACCTTTGAACATGGATACATACATGCCAAGGGAGTGTGAGAGTCACTGCAGATTCTCTGCAAAATGTCAAAAAGTTCTAACATCTATCTAGGATTCAATAAACAGAATACTTTCTGCATGTTTGGCTTTTGGGACCAAACATAACTGCCAAAATGAATTTTAGATTAGCATTTTCTTTTTCATGAATATTTATAATGCATGGTTAGGATTTATTTTGTTTTTATGATTTCTGAACAGTAATTTACAATGCACTACTCATTGAATGTTATTTAATGATAGACAAAAACTAGCATAGTTACTACAATTATTAATATCCTTTCATACTGCCATTGCTGTTGTTAATAATATAAGTATTTCCAATATTTAAACAAGCCAGTTATTCCTGCCGCTTTTTTACCCACACATGCCACAGGCCTTCTTTTGCTATTATAATTGTAAATGTAGCAGCGCTAAATAGGACGAGTGAGCATATGAGTTCCCAGTACCAGGAACCTTGGTCTTTAGCACAGTGAGCTAACTGTATCCCTTGTGCCATGCAGACAGCCTTTATTTTAATACTGCAGCAGATCTTCCCCAACTACATTAATTCAGTTACATAAGAACAGCAAGAAATCAACAAAAATTTCATGTGGAGACAATCACAAACTTCACATCATGACCTCAAAGTCAGGCTCTTCAAAGTTCAGCTTTTCAAGTGCTTACCATGCAGGCACATCATCATACTATCAGCAGAGGTGAGGCTTCATTTAAAAATGCTTCTGTTATTTCACATACGTACAAACACATTACTGCAGTTTACATTTTACTTTACAGCTGATGTCATGTTGCTGACAGCTCCTGCAATAGCCGCTTTGGCAGTTTCTGAAGCCATACTTGATTGAGCATCCATTTTACGTCACATTCTTGGACAGGTCATCGGTGTGCATCATTGGTGAGTGCATAACTACCTAATTAACCACACTAAGCCAGATTAAAAACTAACCCACACAAGGGTGTGATAAATTACATCAGTGTTCGAAGTGATAAGGCGCTGAGTGTCTATGATGCGTTTCGGTGACGATGGTAACCAAACACAAGACATCAATTTTCCCATGTCTCACACAGGAGGACATACACAATCACCCACTGATTTCATATCAGCTTGCAAGACCTCCAGCAGTGGGAAGCCAAGGCGCAACAAGGCTAGGCTAATCCTGCCAACCCTATGGGGCTAGCTCATCCCATCAAACCTCTGTCACCAAGTACGATCCAACTCCACAGCAATATGTGAACATAGCAATATTTCACACAGAAAATACGCATAAATCTTTTGGGGAAACACAGTACAAGTTGTAACAATACAGCTAAGCATATCTAACAATAACATTCTGACATCTAGCCTTAGCCGCGCATGCATTTTGAGGTTATAGCATCTGGGCCAAAGGGTAACTCAGATACGTCTGAGCGAAACAGAGACCGTATTAACGAGGACTGCAGGATCCAGCAAGAATATTTAATGATTAATGGTAAAGGCCGCACAGTTACAGCACATGGAATAGTGTTTTGGCTCCACGCATAAGCAGTTTAATCAGGTATGCACAAATGGATTTATAAATAATCTCCTCTTTTGCAGCAGACAGACAAGTGACGCCACGCAGACACATTTAATTTGGCTGTCAAGAAAATTAAAACCTTTAATGATCTCCTGCCGGATGTACAAGGAGGGCTCTTAATGGCTCCGACAACGACAGAATAACAATCTTGTTGACCACTTCCGCTCCCCCCCCGCTCCACCACCCGGCACCCCCGATATCCAGCAAACCTCGGGGCTTGATTGGTTTTCCAGCCGTGTGGAGCCTGTATAATGTGACTGCTGTTTAAAATAAAGTGACAATTTTTAATGGCGTTTCAAACCTCAGGCAGTTTTCCCTGTCCTGCCAAGTGCTTGGCAAGGGCCCTCTTCCAGCTCTTTCTTTAATGTAAAGGAAGCAGAGAGAGAGAGAAAAAAAAACGTCATGAAATCGCTGCCATCTAGAGCACTGCACATGCAGCAATTTTCTCGTCTTGCGTTGATTTCACATTGTGACTGAAATTGCCTTTATTTACACCATATGCATGGATCAGTGGCTTTTTACAATGTAACTCGCTTTTTGGGGCAAAAAAGGCAGTTGCTCACAGGATAGAGGAGCTTTTAAACTCAGTGTGAATTCACATGCAAGTTTTGTTCGCGGTCAGTTTTGCTTTGTTAGAGAAGCATGGCTTTTGCGAGCATTCTTGGCGTGGTTCTGTTTGTTTTGCTCCTTGGTTAAAAGGTGAAAATAGTCAACAATACAGGCAGGGATATGTTTAACAAGGGTTGTATTACTGATGCTCTGTATATGTTCCTGCAATTTGTGTGTGTGTGTGAGTGTGAGTGTGTTTTGCTGCTCCTTGCTTCTTTTTATCTTTTATGTTGAGATGCTCAATGGTCACATTGCTATTGACTTTGACAGACTTTCTTTGCCGGGATGTATACTCACCGACAAACATCACAGCAATGCCTTTTCAAATGAAATCCACAACAGATATGAAGCCGTTCTGGGGATTAGCGTAGTCAGACAGAGCTGGAGGCCTCCGATAACAGGATTACATTCCTTGCCACTGTGCTAGCAAATACGAACATAGTCTGAGAAGGGGGGAATAGAGGTTATGAATCAGCAATCATACTGCCTTGATATAAATTTCATTAGGCACCTGTTGGATGAAACTGCAAATCAGGTACATCAGCAGAATGCTGTGAGCCAGCCGGGAAATCTGGAGTGCTGTAAACACCATATGGGATGCACCAGCAGTGGAACACCGGCACACTCTGCTTGGCATCACCCCCAAGGAAGCTAATAATTACTGCCAAATGCAATCTACTGGATATTAAATAAATGATTTGTCAGGTATTTGGTATCATGTCTAATGTCATAATCCAGTTTTTTTCATGATCAGGCAATATTTTTAGAGGCAGGTAATTCCATGTCACTGGTAGTGTTTTTCCTGCCATCATGGCTAATTGCAGACCCTTCCATGGCACAGTGCATAGTGCGCTCTCTTCACAAAGTTCTGCAAGCACTCCTCAGAAGTTTGTTCTGGAGTTCTGTTGCTTGACATATTGTATTCATTTTCTCACATAACTCCAGGAGACTTTACTTTCCTGGTTCCACGGCTACTATTTAAATTTAGATTTTTTTTTCTCTTCTTCCTCTGCGCCATCCTTTCCTTCTTGCACTCTGAATTTTTAGTTTACGGGATATTCCGCTCTACCTAATTGGACAGAACTCCAGTTTTTTTTTTCGCTCTTTTATTTTGTAAGTGTGTCAGCGCTCAAAGAAAAACAGGAAATGCAATTAACGTCTGTCTAGCGCCGGCATTCCTCAACAGCAAGGCCAATTTTATGGCAATTTCAGAAAATCAGCAGAGCCCTAAGTAATGGTAATGAGAGCCTTAATGTTTTCACACGGAGCGGCAGAGCCTCATTGTGGTATTTTCCCTCCGGTATTTGATCCACCTAATATTGTACACGCTGTTTATACTGTGTTTTCCAAACTGCAGGCTTCCACAAGCCCCGCGAGACGGCAGGCACCAGTGCTTTTTGGAACACCATCGTTAAAAGCTGTGTATATAGAGATCTCGTTTCTTTTTGGCGTCCCCAGGGTTCAAAGGTTGTGCATATTTAAAAGCTCCTAATAACAAGGTGTGGTTAAGGCCGAGTTTAAAACAAATATTAGAACTAAGCTGCGGAACGAAATGGACAGCTCGTTACACTGTTTTCCTTGGTGCCGGTGGCCCGGCGAAGACGATAAACGTTCGAAAAGGGGAAAGCTCCCCAAACTCCATTTGACAGAGCAGGATTAAAAACTATCACAGAAACCAGAGGTGTGTTCACGAAGATCTCTGTTCTTCTGAGGGCACACAGCCAATCACTGGACCTGGCACAGAATGGCTACAACCAACCGCTGCCAAGGTGGACACACACAGAGTATCGTTACCTACCGGACAGACAGCTGCTCTGCAGATCACAGTACAACCTCTGTCACATTGTTCTGCTGTATTCCGTCCAACACGAGCCAAGACCGTTCTCTGAAAAATATTGAGCAGATTACTTGACAATTATATTAAATGCATTTATGACTGTAATCAAAAATTCATTCCAAGTCTTCTGAGAAAACTTTCTGAAAATGAAGCCCTTCATCCGTTTCTGTCAAAAAATATATCCTAAATGAATTAACTAATAATTCATATTTCATTTTTTAGCAGGTAACACCGGGACAACCTTCCCTAACGCATTCAAACATTCGTGTAGATAAGAGAACTCATTTCCAGAATCGCCAACACAACATGAAACATCTTTTAATTAAATCTTTTACTGCTGATGAATGTGCAATTGAAATGACTCAGACCACCCCGGCTGCACATCCCAGTGTTGGATTTAAGGAGAAATTTACAGCACAGGAAATGCTAGGGCTTGAAAGTAAATTTAGAAACCCAGCGTCTGGACAAAAACAGCAGAGTAATGAATCACTCAGCCCTGACAGCTATCTGTTTACTCTGGTACCTCACGTCTCGCGCCGAATCAGAGCCCCGACTCGAGAAGTGCCCGCTTGAAACACGGCCACTGTGTGGCACAAACACCTTGGGGGAATGACAGCGCATTCATTTAACTTGGTAGTTAGATTTTTTTTTCAAACAGAAGGTGACCAAATGCTAGTCTGTTTCATCAGCACACTGCATTACAGACACTTCATCTCTGAATAAAATAAGGTAGTTTTTTTTTTCACTTTGCCTGCATCAAAACATATAGGGAAAAAACAGGAAACTGTTCAATAACATTCTTACTGTGGATCTGTGAGATAATAAAACAGAGAAAGTGTTTGGATGGGTATATCAAACATGTACTTCCCAGCCTTCTTTGAATTTGACTTTGTGTGTGTTTGGAACGGTACAGCAAGCTAAACAGTTTTTGTCAGGTTTTAATTTCTACTGCTTATCAATTTATTTACAGTCAGGCAGTGCTACAGCCAGGAGTGCCAGTGGGGCTTCAGGCAGTTGTGTGAACAGTGCTTCAAGCAGGTGTATGAGATGAGGTGGCTGGAGCTCAAAGCTCTGCCACCCAGATCATCTCTCAGAAAAATCTTTTTTTTTTTCCTGTGAAAAAGGAAAATTAAGACTGAGATAGGATTAAACACCCTGACTGAAGAAAAAATAATCATTAAGACTGAGACATGATCTTCAATCTGTGGTATATGTGAACATAAATGGAGTAATCTGCTTTGATTCAAAAGGTGATCTACCCTTTGATCATATCAGCACAACTGGATGACTACCCATGTTCTTGAGATAAATCTAGTAAAAGTATGAGGTTTGTGTTTTATTTCTTAGAGAAACTTAATAGTGACAAAAAAATCAACTTTATCCTGCAATGAATCATATTGTATTTCATCATCCATTATCTCAAGCTTTAAGAGAATACATGTTCACTCACTGTATCAAGCAACTTTTTGCCTCCCTTCTCTTACTGCACTACACTGACATACAGTACCATTTACATTACATTTACATTTATTCATTTGGCAGACGCTTTTATCCAAAGCGATGTACAAAAGATGTGTACAATGCAAATAGTGCTGAAGCTGAGCGCAAGGTCAGTGTTGTGAGCCAACTAATCTGAACTAGGATGACATAATACAATTAATACAAATACAATAACAAATACAAATACAATTACAGGGACAATAAAGTACCGCTACACTACCTAGGTAAGAAAGCAACAAGTACAAGACAGGAGTCAGATTTACAAGGTCAAAGTTACAAGGTCAAGTGGCAGAGGTATCAGTCCAGGTAGAGTCTGAAGAGGTGTGTCTTCAGCTCACGTCTGAAGGGTTGGAGTGAAGGAGTTGTTCTCAGGGGGGTGGGCACAACTTTTATTCATTTATTTCAAAGTAGCCAAAAAATGTTTACATATTTTTTCAGAAATAATTTCAAACATAGACAAATATAAATAGTGAAGCTGATGCCTAAGAAACAAATCTCAAGTATTTCGTTTAATTAAATGCATGTTTCCCATTATCTTAATCAGGGGTGTCCAAACTTTTGACTGGTAGTATAAATAAGCATCTCTGGAAGGCTCTACTCATCATTTTAAATCACACCTGTACCACGTCTGCCTTTGAAGAGAACTTCACCAATCTAATGCAAAACGCTTGTGTCACCTAGTTGAGTGCTACACATTGACGGTGGCTGAGGTCACCCCACCCCACACACACACACACACACACACACACACACACACACACACACACACACACACAGACACACACACACACAAAGGCACTATAGAAATGCAACACGTTATCATTCAATACAGGAATTATACAACAGTTCTTCAACATTCAGTTACCTGTGTGTGAACGACAGTAAGCCAATTCAGCTGAGAGGCACCATCAGTGTGACTAGAAGGAGCACTGAGAAAGCACGTTAAACCCAATATGGATGCACTTTAATTTCACAGTGAATATACAAAGTGTTGCTGTGTTACTGCAGTATAAGTTCACACTTGTATTATTACAGCATTGGTTAAAATCTGTGGCATGGGCTACGCCTGGGGCAGTATTAGGAATGCTGACACAGCTTCTGCAATTACATAAATCCCTAACGCCTGTTCCACTCTGATCACTGTATAAATATATATGTTACCTGATGTTTATACAGTCATGTTGTAGTTACATTTATCTAATTGCCTGCCTACTGTAATGCTGGGAACACCCACAGTAAAGCACAAACTGCAGCAAAGCACAGTCAAGTGTGAGACTCTTGCTTTGCTTACAGCCAGAACTCAGATCGAGGGGGGTGGGGAGGCAGATACAACAGCCTAACATGGAGCAGACAACTCTGCACTGGAGCATAGTGCAGACTGCTGTCCACCAGAGCCAGCATGAAAGAAGTCACCAAAATATTGTCAGACCTCCCTAAAATCCAAACGTACTGGGTGGCTGTGTGGATCAGATGGCCTCTTATTATTAGTGAAAAAAAAAATTATGTGGACAGTTTTTAAAATGTGCTGTAGATTTTCAGCTAGACAATATAGTCACAATGTATTATAAAGGGCTAGATGAGTGTTACCTATCTGTGTGGGCAGCATAAACTTGCTTAGAAAACTGAACCAATGAATTGCTCTCCGTTCCAATATCACAGTAAGAATTCAGACTCCAACAAACTGAAACTTTGTGTCCACTAATTCTAGCGAGCCAGCAGCACCGGCCAGATATTATTCAAGATACTGAAATGGTGCAGCTATAATTACCATGGCAATAAAACAGTTCACTGGAAGAAGAGCTTATGTTGGCTATCATCATGTTTCATTTTTGAAAAATGGCACATGGCTATCACCTAGAGCTTAGAGTAAGAACTGCACTGGCAGGATTATAACCAGCAGGGAGGTACGTACTGAAACTCAGCTACACAGACCTTCACAGGCAAATTACAATGCCATTTAGGGGTGCCTTCAATCAAAGCTCCGTCATGCTCCATCTTCAGCTTTAAACAATTCATTTTTGCAAGTATTATTTTCACACACTGAGAGTTTGGAGGTCACAACATTGTTCAAGAATAAAACGTTCTTTTACATAATGTGCACCAACACCATGAAATCACACTGTTATGATGAGCAAACAAATTCTCTTCAAGGGAAGACAAGAGCTCAGAGCAAGAGCAAAGAATCAGTCACTCCACTTGTTGAGACTGGTCTCATGTGTTTATGAACACTCTGTAAACACCTTATGAACACTTTATGAACACCACCTCAGGATACCAGGCAGGCTTACGAAGTGACAGAGGTGCACTCTTTTTGCCCCTGGATTAATTCTGAGTGTCTGGAATGAACCACATCATATGTTTTACAAATTAATACAGTGTTTTAAAGCCCCACACACCCTCACATCTTCTGATTTGCTGTGTCCTGCTGCTCCTTCAGCTAACAGCATCACTACCTAATTTAACTTTCAGCCAGTTTTCCCATTAGCTAGTTAGCACACCGGCCAATAAATCAGTCAGCTAGTATGCTAACTAATTACACTTTCACCCAGTTAGCTTCCTCGCTTACTATCTCATATGCTATCTAGCCAGGTAGGCAGGAAGCCAGCAGGTGACATAGGTCACTAACACAGAAGTTCATTCACATTTCGAAAATGAAAAATTAAACTTTAGCTAGGTGTGGACTAAGCTACTACTTAGTCTACTACTACTATAGCAAGTCCATACATTTATAAAAAATAATTCGCTGGCAACATTTATTATAACACTTCAAAATAAAGTATCAACAGATCCTGCCTTGAACCTTGCAGTCTTGCTTGCTCGCTTTCTGAACTCACTGTGGTGAGTCTGATTACAGATATGGAGTACAGGAATTACAGACTATTGTATTTTACAAAGCAACTTAGTTAGTTCCTATATTTTATTTCAGCCAATTAGCTAGCTTCATAGTTATTTAGCTAGCAAATAAGGTTGACAAGAGATTACTCTTGCTACCTATTTAATTCCAGCAAACTAGCTCATTTTTTTACCACCAAACTTGCTGCATATTTATATTCTTTCTCATGAATTCATCATTACTTCCACTGATGGCAATAATTTTAATACACTATATTTTGAAGGATTTCATTATGTTTTGTTTACCATATGTTCTTACCCAGAGCAACTTACAGTTTACCTTCTTACATTACCCTTTTACAAGGGCCACTCTCAAAGGGTTTTGGAAGTGAAAAGTTCCAAAATTCAAAATGTTATGGGTGTTGAAATGAAATTCATGGAAAAGTATTAAAACTGAAGTGAATTTAACTGAGCAAATAATGTTTTAGCATAAATCTAAATATTTACACTTTAAAATGGTTAAATTTACTACAACATGATAAGCATTTTTAAAAATTCACTAATGGAGAAGAAGAGTTCTTTTGGAAAAAAAGATCATATATATCATGTTTTGAGGGGAAAACAAACAAAATGATCATCTTGCACAAAGAAGACCACTTATCTGTTTGTTTGCCTCCTGCGTGTGTTATTCCAGTAAGTGCTTGGCTCCGGTGATAAAACACGTATGAGCCATCTGAAGGTTTGCATGCCACTGCAGCACAGAGGAACTTGGCTTCAAAAGGCAAGGGGGTCAAACAACAATGGTGCCAACCCATAAACCCAACCGTTTGCGTTGCTGTGAAACAACCTAAATGGCCTACCCTTTATACTGGTCCCCGAGACCCCTGGCTCTGACGGTTAGTGCTCTTTGCCGCGGGGGCCTGGTTTGTTTTCTGTGGTTACGGTGATGCACCGCAGTCTGGCGGGATGATGCTGGCTCCCTTTTATTTCGGATCCCGCCGCAGATGACAATGCCGCGCTCTCCACGGCTGTAACCTTGCACGGCCTGCAGAAAAATGTGCCCTGCAGCTGCCAGTACTATAAATCGTGTTAAATCTCTGAATGAAGTGGCTGCAATACCACCACCCCCCCTTCCCCCCCAACCCCCATCCCCGCCACACAACCCCCCGAATCCTCCCCCCCCGACCCCCACCCCTTCTCAGAAGTAGCTGCTGTGTGAATCGTGTCCAAGTTACCGCCCTGCAATCCGAGCCAAGAATTATTAAACAAACGCACCCTTTGTGAGTCGTTTCCTTGATTAACTGAAGCTTTGGCCATATGTGCCCCTTAAAAAAAAAAAATCTGGAGAACACTGTTGGTGGGGGCCAATATTTTTTAGTCCCGTTAATATATCAGTGGTGCTGAAGTTGTTTTTACCCTCTTTAGTGGAAACTAAATTTACACATATATCTCTCTCCTGAGATTCAATATTTTCAGAAGCGAAAGACTCTGATGTTTCACATATAAAATAAATACTGAAACTCCACTTGAAAATACTTGAAGCAGAAAATTAGTAGTCACAGAAAGCTGGGAAGGGCACATTTTGCACTAAAAGCAGAGATTAAGACATTCCACAAACATTTTTAAAATGTTAAAATGGAGGACTGGTACAAGTTATCCTCCATACCACCCACATTCAGAAGCATTTCATCAGCATAAGAAGTCACTGAACACCACCTGCATTCACATAGTGACACTGTGATTAACTGACACATTCAATCTCCACAACAAACTGTAGCTGCATGTGATCTGTTAATTGCTTTCTTATGCTGAAGTCCTGCACAAATACACCAGGAGTATTCTATGGGAAATAGTTTCCACCATCCTGTCAGGGTATTTAAAGATATCTGCATAGCAACTGTTTGGTTTAAAATTCTCATGTACCTGTTTGCATTTCAGAGGTTTGCAGAAAGTAAGGGAAATTTATAACTTAGAATCCTGTCTGAACACATGCATACTGATGACAGTGTGAAATTTGTTCAAAAGGATTTTTTAAATTAATTCATTAAAACTTCCTGGAATAATTTCAAAAGCATGACAAGGATGTATGTGCAGTGGTAGTGGCTGTATGTAGTTCTTTGCGCATTGGTCTGGTTCTGATCCTTGTTTCAAAAACTGAATTAGTGAACAATACTGCACCCTGTTGGAGGAATGTTGAAAATGCAGCACACTACTATGAAGGCAAATGTTGATGTGGCAGTTTAATTCAGCTTTATCCAATTGTGAATGTCATATAGTGATAAACAGGTGTCCTTTAAATTAGAATTAAAGCGTTATTCACACATGTAAAGGTTTTGATATGCAGTCAAATCTTTCATCAGGTATTCTTACGAGCAGAATGCACGCTATTTAAAACATTTTACTTATCAAAACAGCCGATAAATTATCCCAAGGAAAACACAACTGAATGTTGTCAGAAGGTCTGACTGACAACAAGAGTTAATCACAGGTCCCAGAGCAAAACAGGTGGTCTTTAACAGAGCTTAAAACACACACATCAGCTGAAATAGATTAATCCAGAACTGAACAAAAAAATTATGCTGCATAAACACTGCTCACATAAAGCAGACCAATAAACAGGATGACTGTGATCACCTCTATTTGAATTAGTTAACTTTTGGAGGCAGTTCACCCCCATAGTCTTCCTCACAGAACACTTTGTTACTCTCATAACACTTTTTATCAACAGAGCTCTCATATGTTCTAGCCCGCCTTAAGAATTCAAATGACCCAGCCTTATGCATTCTATAGCTCACGCTAATGGCTTGCAAATGGCCTGTTGACATGTTTGTTGGATATTGACAGGAACAAATGCCTCTGTGTGAGGAAGTTCAATGATTATAGTTCCATGATTCTCTGTAAATTGTGACAGTATAAATAACTAGAGCTAAAAAGGCCTGTGCAATAAAAAGGCCTGTCCATATCAGTCAAAGTCAATACAGACATGTACTTTTACAGTTAAAATTGACATTAAAAATGGTAGCAAGACTGTTGTATCTATCCATGTTCTCTGCAGGTGATGTTTCTAAGAGTCCATTAACATGCAAGACAAACTGTTCTTGTCCATTTTGACAGCTTAAATATAGCATTAAAATATAAGCAACTAAATTGTACCATCAATACATATGTTATTGTGTACTATATAGACTTCTGCTGTAATTAAAATGCAATTTAAGATCAAAATAAATGGTTTTATACAACCATTCAAAATACAACATGGTAAATAATGGTACCAGGAGGATGCAGAAACCAACTCACTTTAAAATTAAGGGCTCCAGTTCACCTGTGGGTGTGGTCAGCAGGGTGTTGATCACCTGCATCACCTGTCTCTGAGGGGTGACCCCAGGGTCATCACTCTCGCGAGGAAGTTCAAGCACACTTTCAAAGGTGTGCTCACATTTCTGACACTCATCAGACTCTAAGCCTCCTGTTCAGTCCATAGAAAATTAAGCCAAAACATCACAAATCAACTGTCAGAAAGACATATGACTAAAATGGGGACAGTGAGGATCAGTTCAATGAATCTGACTGACAACAAACAGATGGATAAAAGCATTCTGGGTTTTATAAGTGTTCTGGAACACACCTTTTCACCTTTCCATTATTATTAATTTGGTCATACCTCATCTTAGCACACAGGTAATCATATAGCAAGTCATTTCAAGGTTTTGGCTATGAAATGAAATGATTATAGAAATTTTCTCCCCACAACTACCAGGAAGCTACCACTTAGCACACAACTACCAGGTAGAAACTTGTAAGAGCTGGTAAGAAACTACATGTAATTATCTACTGTTACATATAATAAGATGCCTACTTACAGGCAAAAAAATCACAAGAGCAAGGGAAAAGTGTTCATTATATAACTCTAAAAAACATACACACTCACACGCACAAACTGCTTTTACTTATTTGGGGAGTGCATAATTTAAGGCAGTTTTCAAGCACGTTCAGCCCTAATGTTGGTTCTTAAGAGGGCCATCTGTCCGTGAGATCGCATAACCCTCCATAATAGATGCCTCCCTCCAAGCGGCGTTCAGCGTTAAATTGGCCCACATTATTAACATGACTGATGCTCCTAACAGTCTAAACTGTAAAAAAAAAAAAAACTCTTCTCTCTGGCTTTTTCCCTCAACAGTGACATCTCTAGTTCAGCTAAACAAGTTAGTTGATTGGACATGTCAGGAGAGCTTACTGCGGCACGAACGAGCCATCACAACGTGCCATGTATAACACTCAAGTACTTTTCACCAAAGAGGAAGGAAAGAAAATAACCGTGTAATCTGATCGCTGTTTAGTTTTTATTTAGGTATTTTGACATCTTATTTGAGCTACGATAAAACAACACTACAAACATTAAAGTGATAAGGTCACGACAGTTTCTTCTCTCAAACGCTATATGAATGACGTGTAACATCCATGATAAAATGCATTCTTAATATTCAGCTAAACCCTCCATTAGTGAAATACACAGTTAAACACATTTCGTTATTATTATGATAACCAGTTAGTGATCTTATTTTCGAGAGAATGCATAATTATTTTTAGAACTTCAGAACGTTCCCCTAAGAATCGATGCTTTGTTTCGCCATAGAACGGAGGCATCCGTGACAGTGAGCTATGACACGACACACCACGCTGTCACAATTCAAAAGAATTACTAGTTTCTGGCATTTATATTTCATGCACACACTATTATTTCCCATTTGAACATCTGGACTGATTCTACAACGCTTAATTTACTCATTGTGATTGCCTATGGTGCTTCTACTATAGGATCGTTACTGGCTTAAAGAAACTGCCAATATGGCAGGTTTCGTTCGACGTTTGTATGTCTTTCTTTTGTTGTATAATATAGTATTTTTCCCATTCCTGGTAGATGAGAATTCCCTGGGCCGCGGTGGTAAGCGTTTTCTTCTCCCGCATTTTTCCCGGAAGTGATGACAGCGTTCTCGCCAACAAGAAAATACTGATCTAGCCATGAATTTTATTTAGACCAATCAGAGAGTTGTATCAAAGTACACTGACATTGTTACAAACACATAGCAGCTGGCGAGCGGACTTGTTCCTGCTTTTATTTCAAACTACTTTTACTTTACTTAAATCCTAGAACAACTACACAGCCATATATCTTATCTGTACTGTCATCTTAACAGTATTGATAATGCATAAAAGAATTAGCACAGTGTAACAATCTTCCTTATATACCGTAACGACGTTTGGACGCTTAATAAGTTAAAGCACACTCCGGTTGTTCGAAAACCGGACGACTTAGTCTGTGAAATGTATAATAATGGTTTGCCATTTTGTTGCACCTGTTCTGCGGTAACTCCATTCTCCGTGGCGCTTTGAGGTTATCAGCACTGTACGTCACGATTATGAAATAGCTGTACTGTCAGCTTCATTAAAGGTTGGCTAGCTAGTTAGCTATCAAATAACTTTGTTTTCCCTAACAAGCGATCTCGAATTCTGCTTGCTAGAAATGTCGAGTTGGATAACTAGACAGCTGGAAACTGTTGGCCAAGACAAATCTACATAATGTAGCTAACCTTCCGTTTCAAATAAATGATTATTATCCAATATTAACAAAGCACATAATATTATAATTTACCGGTATCCTACGTGTCGTTGTATAAAAAACAGCCAGCAGGTTTCCAATGTTAGCCTATGAGACAATGCCGCTTTTTAGGCCCAAGACGCCATATTGCCGTATGACGGCAGTAGACATTAGGGGCTGAAACAAATGGTTGCCAATCGACCATTGGACGAGAGCTATCTCTGACAAACCACAGCATTAATTTAATTGCCTACAATTTAACTGCGTCATTATGACTTGTAAACAAACTAAACCATAGAGACACTCAGTTAATTTCTGTTGTGTAGGTACCTGCAGTGTGATTTCAGAAAGAGCAGTACTAACCCATATGATATATTAATCCCACAGTGCAACAGTTGTGCGGGGAAAGCCAGCTTGGGACGTTTACACCTGATGGTCAGTTTGTGAAATTGGGCAATACCTCAGCACGGCTGAAAAATGCACTGGCAAGGAGAGTAAGTATACCATCCAGACGACATACTTTCAATATGAATGCAAGTGCTTTAATTTGTTGACAGCTTTAAACAGCTTTAAAATATTGTCTACAGTAAATGTGTTTATTGTATGCCTTGACCTATGACAACCATACTTGTAAATCTAGTTTCCTCTACAATAATAACTATAAGTGACTATATTGTCTCCAGGTTGACAGTAGTTTTGACGATTGTCCTAAGGACAACTTAATAACCAGTCACGCCAGCACTGATAAGAAGTTACAGCCTTTTGCAGAGGTAATTGAATTCATTACTTGGTTGTTCCTGGGCATGTATAAATTGTGCTAGAATTCTGAGTTATCAGTTCTTCCAAAGTCCCTCCATGTAGACAGCTTTAAAATATTGGCTACAGTAATTGTGTTTATTGTATGCCTTGACCTATGACAAACGTGCTTGTAAATCTAGTTTCCTCTACAATAATAATTATTAGTGACTATATTGTCTCGAGGTTGACAGTCCTAAGGACAACTTAATAACCAGTCACACCACTGCTGAAAAGGAGTTACAGCCTTTTGCAGAGGTAATTGAATTCATTACTTGGTTGTACCTGGGCATGTATAGGCCTAAATTGTGTTAGAATTCTGAGATATCAGTTGCATCAGTTCTTCCAAAGTCCCTTCCACGTGACAATAAAGAGGGTCTCACAGGACTTATACCTGGGTAACCCAAAAGGTTGCTGGTTCGATTCCCTGCTGGCACATTGCTGCTGCTGTACCTTTGGGAGAGGTACTTAACCCACAGTTGCCTCAGTAAATATCTAGCTGTATAAATGGATAACATGTAAAAATTGTAACATATGTAAGTCGCTCTGGATAAGACCGTCTGCTAAATGACAATAATGTAATGTAATATAAAAAGAGTAGGGGCCACCTCCTCAGTGCTTTCAGCTGATGGTTTTTGTGAACATTGCATCCTCTGGCAATGGCACATAATCACTGATCATATTACATTACCTGTTAATCGGAAATCAGTAAACCACTTATAAAAGTATTTGATAGTAAAATGGGATTGTGGGATCTCATTTTCTTTTCAGGCCACTGATTTTGTACATAAGAGCAGAAAAATCAGTAGTTTGACCTCAGAGGAGACTCTGAAAGGACCACAAGCAGCAGTGGAAGATCAGTTTGATTTGAGCAGCAGTTCTGAGGTGGATCACCCATCTGCAGGTAGCTGCTTCATGGTCTAATATGTTCTTTAATGGGGGGGTCATTTGTTATGTGTTAATGTTTTAAAACCCACATTATGTATCTTCAGGGTCTGTGGATTCAGCTGGTGTTTCTGACCATCATGAAAATGATCCAGAGGACCCCCCCTCATTCGGCTCCTTTCTCCTTCGGATTCAGGACCATTTGGGAGAATATTATGAAGTGGTTGATCTTGTTTCTTTTTTTCTTTTTTTGAGGAGTTTAGAATTAGTTGACTTTGTTAATGTTTCTAATAAGTAATTATGGGAGCTACATTGTCAGTACATATATTAGTGCTTTTTGGTATTTAACGTCATAATGTTGTTTTCAGCCTTTTTGTCACTGAATGAGTTGTAGCCAACTTCGGAAGTCCTAAAATACCTTAGCAAATGATGGAGTTTTTAACCTTTGGTTTCATTGTAAAGTCATGAACGTACTCTCAGTTGCAGGACATTGTGGGGGGATGTTTGTGTATTACAATGAGCTCTGATTGGCTCAGTGGAGCCCCAAGGAGCAGGTCTTTTAACTGAGTAGCTGAATTGTTAAATTTTCAGATCATCACCAGCCTGCTGTCAGACTGGTCACCAGACCCCTCCTTCCGTGGATTGCCTCTGGAAGCTTTATTCATCACATCTGCCATTGAAATCCTCCTGACATTCAAGGTTATCTGGAGAGTAGTGCATTCTGTGAGTCTTTTTTTCATCCGTACCGTAAACATTGTCTTGTAGTCTTCCCTGCACAATAACCATAAAGCCTCTTTGATGAAACATTGTATTTACATCATTTCATATTTTACAAAGAAACACATGAAGGAGAAGGAGAAATTTCGCAAGCAGCTGGAGAGTGAGCACCAGCAGCACATGGAAATGGTGAGCTTTTGTGCAGCTCTGCCTTTGTTGTATGTATGTTGTGAAGGTTTTCACCTTAAATGCTCATTTCACTGCATTACCAACCGTTCTGTACATACAAGAGTATGTTATTTTTGTTCACATGACTGTGTTTTGAGGAAATACTTGCACTTGCATCATCACTTGCACTTTTTAGTTGTGGACATGAGTAACTGGCTGTGAAGTGAACAGCTGAGGTTCAGTAATGCGTTTCCTGATACAGGTGGAGATTGCTATCTCAAGCTGTGAGAAGGAGAGGAATCGCTACCTGGAGAAACTCCTGGCAGAGGAGGAGAAGAATCACCAGCTGGAAGGTACATTGCACAGAGACGATTTCTAATCAATAAATGACTCTCGAATTCCCTGTGTCTGAACTGTGATGGTTTGTGCCCCAGAGCAAATCGAGATGCTGAAAAGGGATGAAACCTCTCTGATCCGTGAGAAAAAGCAGCTGGAAAGCCAGAATAGGACCATACAACAGAGGCTGGATTTTATGAGCCAGCTGTGTCAGGAGAAAGAGGATGCACTGCAGCAGTAAGCACCCAGCACATTGCCAAAGATGGGCTTTGTGCATTCATGGCAGAAGAGGCCACTACCTGAGAAAATAATCCAGATGAACCATGCAACTCCCCAAAGACCCCACTCTCATACTGTAATTTTTAAAATTGATCAAATCCTCTGGTGGAGTTGTAAGATGTGTTGTGATCTTATATGGCTGTTGGAAGTAATGGAAGGTTAAGAGCTACTGGACACAGGAGCTCAGAATGGTAATTTGGACAGTGGAAGGCTGAAGCCCCTGTGTTCTTTGTGTTGCAGGAAGTTGATTCAGGAGAAGATTGAGCAGGATGAGAGAGAGCAAGAAGCCCTGTGCAAAAAGGAGGCTCTCGATGCTTACCAACAAAGGATGGAGAAAATTAAAGAGGAGCACCAGCAGCAAATAGAAATGGTGAGCTTTTCTGCAGCTCCGCTCATGTAGCAGTACAGCTTTGACTCTAAATGATACTATAGACAACACGCTCTCACATATTACTTTATAGCGGTATAAACACAAATACCTAGAATAATGTTGCTTTTATAGATGGGCCTTAGACTCCATTTGTACTTTTGTATGATGTAGATACATTGCTCTCAAGGATAACTGTTAGGCACTGTGTGCACTGTTCTACACCGTATACACTGTATGTATGCTGTAAAGGTTTTCACCTTAATGGTCATTTCACTGCATTACCAACTGTTCTGTACATACAAGAGTATGTTGTTTTTGTTCACATGATTGTCTTTTAAGTTGCTCAGAATAAGTGTCAGCCAAATAGGGATGGACATTTGAGCAGGTTTTTGCAAAGCTTTGGTTCAATTAAACATTACATTACATTTCAAAATACTTTAATCATCACTTGCACTCTTTAGTTGTGGATATGAGTAACAGGCTGTGAAGTGAACAGCTGAGGTTCAGTAATGCGTTTCCTGACACAGGTGGAGATTGCTATCTCAAGCTGTGAAAAGGAGAGGAATCGCTACCTGGAGAAACTCCTGGCAGAGGAGGAGAAGAATCACCAGCTGGAAGGTACATTGCACAGAGACAATTTCTTATCAATAAATGACTCTCAAAATCCCCATGCCTGAACTGTGATGGTTTGTGCCCCAGAGCAAATCGAGATGCTGAAAAGGGATGAAACCTCTCTGATCCGTGAGAAAAAGCAGCTGGAAAGCCAGAATAGGACCATACAACAGAGGCTGGAGTTTATGAGCCAGCTGTGTCAGGAGAAAGAGGATGCACTGCAGCAGTAAGCACCCAGCACATTGCCAAAGATGGGCTTTGTGCATTCATGGCAGAAGAGGCCACTACCTGAGAAAATAATCCAGATGAACCATGCAACTCCCCAAAGACCCCACTCTCATACTGTAATTTTTAAAATTGTTAAAATCCTCTGGTGGAGTTGTAAGATGTGTTGTGATCTTAAATGACTGTTGGAAGTAATGGAAGTTTAAAAGTTACTGGACACAGGAGCTCAGAATGGTAATTTGGACAGTGGAAGGCTGAAGCCCCTGTGTTCTTTGTGTTGCAGGAAGTTGATTCAGGAGAAGATTGAGCAGGATGAGAGAGAGCAAGAAGCCCTGTGCAAAAAGGAGGCTCTCGATGCTTACCAACAAAGGATGGAGAAAATTAAAGAGGAGCACCAGCAGCAAATGGAAATGGTCAGCTTTTCTGCAGCTCCGCTCATGTAGCAGCACAGCTTTGACTCTAAATGATACTATAGACAACACGCTCTCACATATTACTTTATAGCGGTATAAACACAAATACCTAGAATAATGTTGCTTTTATAGATGGGCCTTAGACTCCATTTGTACTTTTGTATGATGTAGATACATTGCTCTCAAGGATAACTGTTAGGCACTGTGTGCACTGTTCTACATCGTATACACTGTATGTATGCTGTAAAGGTTTTCACCTTAATGGTCATTTCACTGCATTACCAACTGTTCTGTACATACAAGAGTATGTTGTTTTTGTTCACATGATTGTCTTTTAAGTTGCTCAGAATAAGTGTCAGCCAAATAGGGATGGACATTTGAGCAGGTTTTTGCAAAGCTTTGGTTCAATTAAACATTACATTACATTTCAAAATACTTTAATCATCACTTGCACTCTTTAGTTGTGGACATGAGTAACAGGCTGTGAAGTGAACAGCTGAGGTTCAGTAATGAATTTCCTGACACAGGTGGAGATTTCTATCTCAAGCTGTGAAAAGGAGAGGAATCGCTACCTGGAGAAACTCCTGGCAGAGGAGGAGAGGAATCACCAGCTGGAAGGTACATTGCACAGAAACGATTTCTTATCAACAAATGACTCTCAAAATCCCCATGCCTGAACTGTGATGGTTTGTGCCCCAGAGCAAATCGAGATGCTGAAAAGGGATGAAACCTCTCTGATCCGTGAGAAAAAGCAGCTGGAAAGCCAGAATAGGACCATACAACAGAGGCTGGAGTTTATGAGCCAGCTGTGTCAGGAGAAAGAGGATGCACTGCAGCAGTAAGCACCCAGCACATTGCCAAAGATGGGCTTTGTGCATTCATGGCAGAAGAGGCCACTACCTGAGAAAATAATCCAGATGAACCATGCAACTCCCCAAAGACCCCACTCTCATACTGTAATTTTTAAAATTGTTAAAATCCTCTGGTGGAGTTGTAAGATGTGTTGTGATCTTAAATGACTGTTTGAAGTAATGGAAGTTTAAAAGCTACTGGACGCAGGAGCTCAGAATGGTAATTTGGACAGTGGAAGGCTGACGCCCCTGTGTTCTTTGTGTTGCAGGAAGTTGATTCAGGAGAAGAATAAGCAGGATGAGAGAGAGAAAGAAGCCCTGCGCAAAAAGGAGGCTCTTGATGTTTACCAACAAAGGATCAATAAAATTAAAGAGGAGCAACAGAATGCAGAGCAGTCATACAAGGCCCAGGTGAGCAAGAGCTGAGGACCACAGTGGAAATAAGTCTGGTGACTTTATTGTGTTTTCCTCAGTTTCTTTTTACATCCATTGTGCCCACCTTGTGGTAATAATTTATTTTTAAACTTATTGAATAAAGTCAAATCAGCAAGACTACCCAATGCAATTGCTGTACCCTCCCCTTGAAAGAATTATGTTTGTCCAGTCTGCTCTTGTATGTTGTGTATTATGTACTATGTATCATATATTATGTTTCCAGTGGTTCTTATTAGGAGAGTGCACCGTGCCTTATATTCTTCATATGTAACATCTTATACAGATTGCAGAATAAAAACAATTGCTACATGGACTGACTAGACTATTTGGACATGCCCTGAATTTATTTCACTTTATATGTTGTGCTGACTGTTACTTGTCTCTCCACAGATTACATTTCAAGAAAATAGAGCAGAGGAGAATTGGGTAAGAAGGATGTGGCAGGAAGGACAGTTTCATGTGTTATGGTCTTTGACAAAGACAAAATATTCCTTCTTGTTCTTTTCCCTCCAGATGAAAGCTTGCACTGCAGAAAGAGCCTTGGAGGAAGAGAAGAAACAGACAGCGATCCTTCATGAGAAGTCAGTTCAGTGGGAAACAATAGCCATTTGCCAAGTGGATATTTACTAACAAAGGGATGGATAGTGGCCAAAGATTGATTATCAATTGGCACAACTGTCAATAACAGACCCTTTATCATCATTTGAGATGGTGACAGCATATTCAGTAGATTTAGCTTGATACTTTCATCACATCCTCCTTGCTAAATCAAATGACAGACACTTCTAGCAGGGCAAAAAATGGCTATTGTCTGAATGGCCTTTTATCTACTTTTCAGGCTAGCTGAGATGAGTGTGAAACTGGCTGAATTCCAAAAACCACTCCTGGAGCTCAATGTCAGCCACTCTAACCATGAAATCACTTCTCTGGCAATAGGTAAGGCCCTGCCAGTCTTAGCTTTTTACCCTCCTGTCTTACTGACATGGTATGCAGAAAACCCTCCTTGGCAGTCTCTGGCCTGTTTGAGAGATTGTCAGTGTTTCAAGAATAGTTTGTATAATGTAAATATTATCATTTTGGCCACTCTCATAAACCAATGTATGCCATCACACCCCCAAATTCTCCTTCTGCAGATACACCCCCCAATGAACCTGCAATAGACCTTTGCAGCCCTACCAATGACAACGGATCTGATGCTAAAGAGCTTCTCAGTTTTGCTGCATTTGAAGAAATGAGTCCCCCTGCAATAGGTGAGGCCCTGCCAGTCTTGGCTCTTTACCATTCTGTCTTATTGACGTGGTATTCAGAAAACACTCTTTGGCCGTCTCTGGCCTGTTTGTGGGATTGTCAGTGTTTTAAGAATAGTTTTTATAATGAAAATATTATCATTTTGGCCACTCTCATAAGCCAAGGTATGTCATCACACCCCCAAATTTTCCCTTCTGCAGACACACCCCCTAATGAACCTGCAATAGACCTTTGCAACCAGACCAATGACAACAAATTTGATGGTAAGAGTTTTTTATTTTTGCTGTACTCCAAGAATTGAGTCCCCTTGCAATAGGTGGGGCCCTGCCCATCTTGGCTTTTTACTCATCCTGTCTTATTTACATGGTATTCAGAAAACACTCCTTGGCAATCTCTGGCCTGTTTAGCATAGTTATAATATGTACAGTACAATCAAAGGTTTGGACACACTTTTCTTTATTTTTACTATTTTCCACATTTTAGAATAATAGTAAAGCCATCAAAACTATGAAATAACACAAATGGAATTGTGCATTGACCAAAAAAGTGTTATAAACAAATCAAAACTTATATTTCAGATTCTTCAAAATAGCCAAAAATTATTTCTTAAAATTAAAGATGTTCTGGAAAGAAATTTGTGCATAGGCATCAACTTCACTTATTTATATTTGTCTAAGATACAAATTTTAAGCTTTTAGCATAATTCCTTAGATCAAAACATCTTTGAATGCAATTTTCCCATTATCTTAATCAGGTTTGTACAAACTTTTGACTGGTACAGTATATATTAACACTTTGACCCATCTCATAAGCCAAGTAATGCTATCACACCCTCAAATTATCCTTTGCAGGCACACCCCTGAATGAACCTGCAGTACTTGCAATAGACCTTTGCAGCCCCACCAATGAGAACGTATCTGATGTTAAAGAGCTTCTCAGTTTTGCTGCATTCGAAGAAATGACTCATCTTGCAATAGGTGAGGCCCTGCCAGTCTTGGCGTTTTACCCATCCTGTCTTATTGACATGGTATGCAGAAAACTCTCCTTGGCAATCTCTGGCCTGTTGGTGGGATCGTCAGTGTTTCAAAGTATAGTATATATAATGTAAATATAAACACTTTGTCCCCTCTCAGAAGCCAAGGTATGCCATCACATCCTCAAATTCTCCTTTGCAGACACAACCCTGAATGAACCTGCAGTACTCACAATAGACCTTTACAGCCCCACCAATGAGAACGTATCTGATGCTAAAGAGCTTCTCAGTTTTGCTGCATTCGAAGAAATGTCTCGTCTTGCAATAGGTGAGGCCCTGCCAGTCTTGGCGTTTTACCCATCCTGTCTTATTGACATGGTATGCAGAAAACTCTCCTTGGCAATCTGTGGCCTGTTTGCGGGATTGTCAGTGTCTCAGGAATAGTTTATTTAATGAAGATATTATCACTTTGGCCCCTCTGATGGGCCAAGGTATGCCATCATGCCCTCAAATTCTCCTTCTGCAGACATACCCCCCCATGCACCTGCAGTGATTCCTTGCAGCCATGCCAATGACTACACATCTGATGGTAAGAGCTTCTTATTTTTGCTGCACTCCAAAAAATTAGTCCCCTTGCAATAGGTGAGGCCTTGCCCATCTTGGCTTTTTACCCATCCTGTCTTATTTACATGGTATGCAGAAAACACTCCTTGGCAATCTCTGGCCTGTTGGTGGGAGTGTTTCAAGAATAGTTTATATAATGTAATTATTATCACTTTGGCCCCTCTGATGACACAAGGTATGCCCTCAAACCCTCCAATTCTCCTTTGCAGACACACCCCCTAATGAACCTGCAATAGACCTTTGCAACCGGGCCAATGACAACAAATCTGATGCTAAAGAGCTTCTCAGTTTTGCTGCATTTGAGGAAATGAGTCCCCTTGCAATAGGTGAGGCCCTGCCAGTCTTGGCTTTTTACCCATCCTGTCTTAATGACACAATATGCAGAAAACACTCCTTGGCAATCTCTGCTCTGTTGGTGGGATTGTCAGTGTTTCAAAGTATAGTATATATAATGTAAATGTAAACACTTTGTCCCCTCTCAGAAGCCAAGGTATGCCATCACATCCTCAAATTCTCCTTTGCAGACACAACCCTGAATGAACCTGCAGTACCTGCAATAGACCTTTTCAACCCCACCAATGACAACGGATCTGATGTTAAAGAGCTTCTCAGTTTTGCTGCACTCCAAGAAATGACTCCGCTTGCAATAGGTGAGGCCCTGCCAGTCTTGGCTTTTTACCATCCTGTCTTATTGACATGGCATGCAGAAAACCCTCCTTGGCAATCTCTGGCCTGTCTGTGGGATTGTCAGTGTTTCAAGAATAGTTTGTATATGTAAATATTATCACTTTGACCCCTTTCATGAGCCAATGTATGCCATCACATCCTCAAATTCTCCTTCTGCAGACCCAACCCTGAATGGACATGCAGTACCTGCAATAGAGCATTCCGACCCTACCAATGACAACAGATATGATGGTAAGGGCCTTTCATTTTTGCTGCCCTCTGACATACACACAGACTTAAAGCTGGAGCGTATAGTTTTTACAACTAAAAAATCCTAATCAAACATTTCTATATTTTCTATATTTATTTTTCTGCTCTTGATTTTTATGACTGAAACGTAGCAGCTTTTAAGCATGCAGCTCAAGAAGCTGACCGCTGTGTGAGGTGAGTAATGGGCGATGTGTTTGAAGCAGGCTGCTTTCTATTCCCAGACTTTGAAGAGATCAGTCTCTCTGACCCACCTGCACCAAAGAAAGGCAGTCACGCGGGGGTATTCGACATCTTACGCCAAACGGCCCAAGACATTGTACACCTGATTAAAAAGGGGCAGCACAAACCCTGTGAGAGACCGGCCTGTGTCCGGTATGTTACCCAGGGAGTCTCTGCTCAAGCCCACAGCAGAGACCAGTCTAGGCCTCCCCCGCACTTGGACCTGAGTTCCTGGGTTTTTCTAGAGCCGGTCCACGAGATGGAGGACTTCACATCCCACAAGCCAGACCGTCGTGCCGCTCTGTCCTCATTTTTCCATCCAGCTAGCAAAAGTTCTGGCATTCATAGAATTTTCAAAAATAAATCATAATCAAACCAGCAGTGTTGTGTTGTCCTTGGGCTTAGGTATGCTTGTCAAAAGGAAAATGAATGAATTAGTTGCAGTGGTCTGTTGTGAGGTGCAAGAAGTCTTTACTCATAAGTATGACATTCTTTGGTGTAAGGATAATTGTGGGATGCTTTGGAAAATGAGGATGCTCTCAAAGTTCATTTTTGAGAAATTGATGCTAAACTTTGTCCTTTGAGGAGCAGTTATAGCAATTTATGTTATTTTGCAGAAAACGACGAAACAAGAACTTTAAATTATTCAAAATTATTGTCGCTTGCCCTGCGCTGTTAAAGAACAACAGAATATGAAGGAGAAATCTTGTGTAAAATCTCTAGCTTTGAAACAGGAAGTAACAGGATACACGGACAGAGCCCTGTACAGTGGGTACTTTTATTGTGACAAAGTGGAATTCTGGATGACCGGCATTTCCTGTTTCCGTCGGCTTGTTTTCATGGCACGAACAGCAGGTAGGCCAGTGGCTGTACACCTTCTGTTGCATTTTGAATAAATTTCGTATTGACGAGCTGTCAAGCTAATTCGTTTGATATCGGAAGATAGTCTAATCTGCTAGGAGTAAACTGAAGCCTTGCTTTCTTGCGAGCTACTTGCAACGTCCCAATTAGTGATCAAATTGCGTCGGTGGCCATTAAATTAAGATGGCATGCAGAACATTTACGTGAATGTATCTAGTTAAATATAACAGTTTCGTTTGAAGCATCGCGTTTTCTGGTAAAGTTATCTCGTTGGACAGGATCGGGGGACATATGTGAGTATTTTTTAATGTTTTGGGTCAGTAGCTAAGCCACATTTGCAGCCCTGTGTGCTGTGTACTGTTAAAACGTACCAAGCTCATCTTACAGTGGAGTTATGCCATGGCAATTTCAGGAAAGATAAAGATAGCTCACCGTTTTATTTCGTGAACAGAATGAGCTTTACAGTTCTCCTTAGTGACTCAGACAGCAGGGCGCTTGTTTTGAGTGCAGGCTGAGCCCTACGTCTGTGTAAACTGCCGACAATGACCTATAGCCCAGGG
Organism: Megalops atlanticus; assembly: GCA_019176425.1. Lineage (NCBI taxonomy): Eukaryota > Metazoa > Chordata > Actinopteri > Elopiformes > Megalopidae > Megalops > Megalops atlanticus. Next base: position 6,804,338 of record CM032892.1, on the reverse strand, counting down.
TGGCGGAACAAAAACTTCATTCCCGAGGACACGGGCAGGTAAATCGGCCAAAGTTTCCCAGTCTCACCGTTTTCGCACCCTAAAATTCCTCCGCGCACTGCTAATGACGCCAGTGGCTCCAGTGATGTATCCTCCAATGAGCGCACATTTAATTGCAGCGTTGTCTGTGTGGGTGAAATAACCACTGGCCTGTGTCTCAGAGATTGCGTTTGGTGAGGTAAAACCCGTATACAATTTAAGAGTCCAAAAAACAGTTTAAAAAAGGGTGGGAAAGGCATTTAAAAATAGGAGCTCACCAGCTACCTCCCTATTGTCACCAAGGTCTTTCAGCAGTATAAATGCAATTGTAAAGAAGTAGGTGATTGCTGTATTCAATTTAAAAACTCACACACCAACTATTGCATTTCAGTGGAGGGTTCCATTTTTTCCGAATCAGTAGACACATAATTTTATTCAGTTTTTGACATTTTGTCACATCCTGTGTGTAACTATCCAGGGTTACAGATATTATATGTAGAATCTTGGAATGACTAGCTTCATGACCCTCGAAGCCAGTGTACAGCAAGCAGATACTCCTGACTAATGCAGTCAACCAGTAACCATTTGGCTACAAGTCGTGATCCTTACCACTATGCTACTGTACTTACTGTTCTTTACTTTTTTAAATGTCTTTAGGTGGGCTCATTTTATGATCTGAAATTACAGATTTTAAACTGAAAAAAGAGATACCTCTGCCAGGCCCAAAAATGAACGCTACATCAGAACAGGACGAAGAAAAGGAGTTCATTCTTGGTAAGTTGTATTCATTCACTAATATGAAATTCAGGGATGCAAGATGATTACATGTGTACTGCACATACGCCTCTGGTTACAATGTGTTGAATACCTTGGCTGATGTATGTATTTCCTCTCACTTTTAACTCTTTTCTAGGTGGGCGTATACTTATTCCAGTCAATATTATACTGAATGGTGGTAATGAAGAGGAGGAGTATCATGATATTGACCATGGAGCAGAGGGTATAAAAATAGAGAAACATGGTACTTGGTCATTTTCATTTAAGATAACACTTTTATTGATCCTCAGGTGGGGAAATTTACTAAGTGTTTAATATGTTGTGGTTATTAACACTGACTATAGTCATTCATTTCAACCATAACTCCTTATCCTTCTTCCACAGAGGGGTGGCAGTATGAGTGGGACAGCACGGAAGCAGAGAGAAAGCCATGTGTAGACAGGGAGGAATCCAAAGAGGTCAGCCACTGTGTTCCCGGAGCAGTGGTGGAAGACAGCGGCGGTTGTCCCTTTAGTGCTGCAGAGGACGTGAAGCCGCTGGCTCTGTGTGTGTGTGGGGTGACAGGAGATGAGTGGAAGCTTCTGCAGCAGGACAGGAAGGTTCACTCGAAGCCCCCGCTGAGGTGTGGTCTGTGCCCGTGTCTTGGGCGTGGGTCGCAGGCTCTGAAATGCCACGCAGCGACACACGTAGAAGAGGAGGCTCTCAGGTGTGAGCTCTGTGGCTCCTCCCTGTTCGCCGCCGACCCGGTGGAATTCACGCCCGCAAAACCTGAGGACCCTGTCGTGAAGTCGGAAGCCTGCGGGTCCCCTCTGTGCGTCCCCGTTAAGAGCCCCACCCAGCACAAGAGCGGCGTGGGCCGTGGGGGGGCCGAATACATCTGCAATGAGTGCCCGTACACCACCAACAGCTCATACAACATGAGCTGTCACGCCAGGACTCACAGCGGCGAGAGGCCCTTCCAGTGCCCCAGGTGCGCACACTGCTTTCGAACCCGCAGCTCCCTCAACCGCCACGGGAGGTTGCGGCGTTGCCGGGGCAGGGGCAGGGGCAGGGGCAGGCGCTCCCTTATGCCCGCCCACCTGGCGCAGAGGGAGAAGCTGACCCTGTGGGAGTGCGAGGACTGCGAGTACGCCACAGTTAACAGCTACAACTTCAAGGTGCACCAGCGGATCCACTCCGATGAGAGGCCGTACAGGTGCGGCACGTGCGAGAGGGCGTTCCGAACGCAGAGCCACCTGTATCGTCACGAGAGGTGTCACCAGAGGGCTGCCAGTGTGCCGGCGTTGACGCCTCAGGGCGCTCCGAACAACAGCGGCCAGGACTCGTGACTTCAGCAGAAACCATATAGGCTGGGTTTAAAGCAAAACGCACACGCTGTCACACGAGTGGTTGACGCTTATAATCCAAAAATGTCATTTCAGATGTTTTCCACCGTTTCCGTTCTGCGTTGTAGGCCGTGGAATGTTTGCGTTATGATTCTGTTGATTGCTGTATTGGAAGCAGTTGTCTTCTATTCAGTGAACATTAAGAATTTCGAAAAAATAGGAGACGGTGAAGGACCCGTATTTGGAAATTGCACATTCTTATTCTGCGCACAGCCTCTAAGGAATGCTAAGCTGATCATTGCCATGGTGTATCAAAAAGAGTTTTTTAAATTCCCTTATTAAGGGGTAAACACTACCATAGTACCCAAAAGAGAATTAAAATCAAACCAGACTAAAAACTACCAGTATGCTCATTAAGTAACATAAGGTAGACTTTTAATAAAAACTCGCTTGTAAGCACTATAGCAGGAACAAAAAATATGTTCTTGTTGTCAGTTAAGTCTGGGCATGTAGGGCTACAGGCCATTGTTTTTGGACCATTCAGCCCTCCAGAGTTTCCCAGACTTGCTTAAAATTGTTAGGATGCTGGTAGTGTGCTGTTGGAGGCCATACTGTATTACAAACTCAAACTGTAGAGAGTTTGAGTTTGAGAGATATGCATATATTTAAGGTCTGTTCACCCAAGTCACAGGAAGACTCCAAATACTATGTTCATGGCATACCTCAGTTTATTGCAAAAGCATGCTCTCTGACTTGGTTTTGTTGAGCAGAGAGTTGGGCCTCTATGCACAGATATTCTGCTTATTGGGCTTACCATTCAAAATTGAAGAAAAGTTCTTTTTGTTTAGCTCTCATCAAAAATCATGAAGGGTGTATCTAAAGCCAGAACATTGAAAACTAGCAGAAGGACAAAGGACAGAAGGAAACTAGAGCTGAATATCTGATCAGTAAATATAATGTTTGTAGTCTCGGTTTACAGGATTTTCTTGGCTGTTGAAACCTAGTTTTTGGATCTTTGTATTTCAGCCGTGTGCTCAGATGTTGTTTTAAGTCAAGTTGTGGCATCTCTTGTTGTGATGCATTCTTTCTGGACACAAAATAAAGGCTCTTTAGTATGGGAGATAAGTCTCGAACCTCATTCCTTACTTCATCGTTCTGTTTACCACAGGCCAGCTTTCCCTTCCACCAACAAGGGCCTGTGCCATTTATCAAATAATTATTTGTGGATGAAAATATATATGGCAAACTTCAGGCAAGCATAGGAGAACCTATCACAGTCTGCCTTCACAATAACACTGATATCAGCAATTTGCCCCTGGAATATACAGTTTGCAACCTGTTTATTTGTTTACTCCTAGATGAAATATGACTATAAATCATGTTGCTTCAACTATCGTCTCGCATATGATTTCATTTGGGGCTACATGGAGAATTTCCATCACACAATTTCTTATCTCAAGTAGTTACAATATCCTTACTGTCACACATACAAAACATGCAGTTAATGTATGCTGTAAAGAATGTATTGTAAGTCAAAACCAAGTAAGTCCATAGAGCACCTCTTCTTAGGTCCTTGCTGTGTCATTTGCTGCTTGTGTATAGCAACCATTTTATCTCAACCTTTTTAGGTGCAAAAAAATGTGGCATTTTCTTTTCACATGTTGACACAGGCAATGCTTAAAAAGCTGAAGAATTGATCTATGTGAGGAGTGAGTAAAGGGCTAGTGGTGTGATTGATGCTGTCTGATAACTTGGAGTGCAGGTAATTGGTTATTTTTCTGTTTAACGTTTAAGTGATGTGTTATCTTTGCTGTGGTTCTTAGTGACTGTCAAACATCATAATGTCTTTTTAACATGTAGCCATCTCACAAATCGAATTGTTTGCCACTGACTGCCTGAAAAGGGATGCTTTCTATTTAATGATAGATGATTGGGTTACTCTCTCTTGAGTCTCTAAGTTACAATATGTTTTATCTTTTCGTTTAAATTTTTATTTTTCAGGATACAACGGTCGCAGCCAAACAGCAAGAGGGAGTTTTCAGGCAACACTTCTTTCTCTCTTAGCGTAATCAAATGTGTGAGAATGTTTTAACTGCATAGGAACTGTGAGAGTGCTTGAGGCCGTTCTTGCACTTGCAATGGGTGATGCGCAGCAATTTTTTGTTTATTTCTGAAAAGCAGCGGCAAAGCACAGGGACAGTGTCAGAATTGTACATTTCTGTGATGTTACTTCAATGTAATTCACATAATGTTTTGTCCACGTTATTTATTCATCAATTTTTCTTCTGTTAATTTTAGGGATTGTCCAGCTCAGTGTTGTGAGGGCACAAAACATATATATGTAAATTGTATATTGTTGTCACTTAGCAGACGCTCTTATCCAGAGCAACTTACAATTTTATCCAAAAAGTGGCAGTGGGGGAATCAAATCTTGGCCTCCATGAAAACTGCAGCTTTAATATAGTGTGTTAATCCTTGCTCTGCCTACCTGACTGAACTCATTAGTGGCATGTTTGATTGGCTGAGCACACCTGATTTAATCAAGCAGCAAGGATAGATAGAAGATATGCAGGACAGTGTGCCACCAGGAGTAGGGTTGGGAAACACTGTGTTAGACCACTCGGTCGAATATACTGGATTAAATTCTGGCAGTGTGGTATTGGTACTGGGCTTGTAACCAGGGGGTTGCTCATTCAACTACCACTTGAGGCACTGCTGAAAGACACTAAATTTGAATGGCTTCAGTAAGTACCCGTTTAATAAATTTATTCTGTGTAAAAATGTAAGATGTTTGGCAACACACTCATCTTGAGTACAGGTCTCACAGCAGGGGTTAAAAACTGGTCCTGTTATCTGCCGACCGTGACCGGGAGCCCACAGCAGCAGAAAAAATCCAACAGGGGCAGGTCGGTTGGCCAGAGTTTCCTTGTCACACTGTTCTTTAGTCCCCCTGCAATTCATTTACCCCCTACAGCTCCTCAGACAACATCAGTGGATTAGAATTTATCCTCCAGTAGATGCCGCCCTTTATGTGGTGCACTGAGTGACTTGTAGTGCTTTTTAAAGAGCCATTTGTATGCATGCGAGTGTATCAGAGGATTGCATTTCTCTCCCTTCAGCTCAACTGTTATCATTCATTATGATTCATGTTACCTAAAAACCTTAATAAAATACTCATCATGAAAAAAAAACAATTGGTAATTCCAAAACAAAGGTGCATAAAAACATAAGCTGTATAACTCGTCTCAACCATTGGTAAAATGGCTCTGTAGTTTCTGTTGCATTTTCGGCTTACTGGTCCTTAAAGGGCTGATATAAATGCCAGGTGCGGTGTGTCCAAACAAACACTTTCACTGGGTTCTGTCTTTCCTTAGTATCATCGACTTGCAGCCTGGCTATGGGTCTGCTCCTCACACCCAACTGCTCGCCCATCTCCCACAGTGCCTCGCTCTCTACTGCCCCTCACGCCCACGACAGACCAGGCATGGGCACCGGTTCACGGCTGTCGCCTCTCCAGTCTCAGTGCTGCACTTAAGTAAATCAATGTAGTGGTGAGAGTCTGGCAGTCTGTACACCTGGACTCGAAGGAGAACATTGCAATGTAATGCATACTGATTTATCAATATGTTTCAAGGACCATTCAGAGTCCCATTCAGTCACAGTATTAAAGCGATCAATTACTGTAGTTAAATGATGAAGGCAATATGTTTATATACTTTGCCTTACAATTTGTTGTCCATAAAGCAAAAATAGTGTGAGTTATGAAAGAATAACTTGAGAATGGCAGTAAATGTGTTATTGATTTTTAACTTGCTGTGTTAACATTGGTGTTTTAACCAGGGTCTGAATACACAGGAATATGTACTGTTTATGTACTGCCTGTCAGATGTGCCTACTTTTTCACAGTAATTTTTGTTAATATCATAATTTTTTACTTGTACTCATTTTATGAATCTTCACTGTCAAACTGTAATTTCTTCCCACACTTCCTCTTGCCCTCTGGTGTTAATCCCCTCCTGGCACATCCCTTCCATCTATTTGTATTTATTTATCATCTTGAATTTTCTTGGATATTTTATCTGTCTAATAACTCATCTGTTTTTTTTTCCTTCATGAAGACTTGTTCTTTCCCCTGGGAAATATTCCCAGACTTGTATTTAACCCGAACTAATGTTAAATCTGTGCATATACATTTCTGATTCTGTAATAATTTAATTTATTCTTCATATTCCTCCAATTTTTGTATTTATTTTTCTCATGCAATTAATCTCATGCATCTTGGATGGAGTGTGTTAATAACGATAATGAGTTTATAAATAAAGTCCATGCAATCAACAAAACAGTGTGTGTCCTTATCACAGGTAATTATTATTCTAAGCATATTTGCTGCTTTTGCTGTGCAGTTGGTTCACAGGGTGAAGTGCAACACCTTGTCAAAACAAGCGCCTCCTGATATCAGGGCAGTTCTTCTCAGGAAGATTTTCAGTCACGGTTGAGATGCTCAGCAAAGCTAATGTGCCTTAACAGCGGGGAACAGACAGAGAGGTCTCTCTCTGTTGACCTTGCACTGGAGTGACAAGTTCCTGTCCTCTGTGGACACACATCAAAGTATGTCAGCCCATGCAAAAGTTACAGTGCCAAAGAGTTATTTACTGTAGGTGCGGCTACAGACAGCATTCAGCCCGGTGTTGCTTCCATTTGCACACATCACACAGTTTCCTTTCCTGTCTGGCTTTGATCTGCTGCTGTCGGTGGAAGCTCTACAGGTTTTATGTGATGAAAACTGGCATTAGTGAGGTCATTTCAACAGGGAGGAGCGGGTAGCTTGGCTTTCGCACATCCACTGAGATAATTGTCACCTCATTTCTCTGACAGCTCCGTGTATGTGTTTAAAAAGAGAAAGGATTTAAGAAGAACAATTTTAAGATTTTTTTCTATTTATAATAAATTTATATTAAATCTGGACTTGTCAGGAGTTGCTTCAGTTTTAATAATCCCAACTGGCAATGTGTTCGACATACTGGAGGAATTGCACCCTCACTGAACAATTTGAAGAGATGATTCTGTAAATTAAAATGGAGGATAAATACACATCAAAATTATCTCCTGCCATAGACTACAGCGCAGGAATGTTCCTGGTGGTAATCGGTAAGTAGATCTGTTTTGACGTTATTATGGTAGTAAAGTTTTGCTGTAAGATTGCATGTATGTATTATAACTGTAAATGCCTTATCTGCATTCTTAATCAAATGCAAAAAGATCCATATGGTCATTTTAAATATTTACAATATATTTAGTAACACTAGTCAAATGGCTTCTTTTGCATGCTTTTGAATTTCTTTTTATTATTAGAGTTTTCATAAATTCTGATTTACATCCATAATGCGCATATTAGTCTATCCATTATTTATGCATAAATACTGTATACATAAATTTGTGTCCAATTATTATGTAATACATACATTATCATGTATAATGCATGTAATGTCAGTTAATTATACATAGTGTTAACTATAGTGGAGAGCACACTGGTTATGCAAATGTGGTGCCTACAGTATTTTTTTATTTTTACCATGTTGATAAAAGTTAAATTAATGCATTGTTTAAAAAATCTGAGTTTATCCAGCAGGCACAAAAGCATTGCATTAATTGTATTTCTGTACAGACTGCATATGACAGCATTTCCCAAATGTTCACAACCCTGTTTCCCTGAGCCCCGCTCTAAGTGCAGTGTATGGCTTTCCGCTGCACAACATTAACATGATGGCATTGTTGCAGTACCACTTAGCTGTGCATCAGAAGGAATGTATTCCTAAAAGATTCCTCTGATGGAAACTTAGTGCTATCATTGTAAATGCAATGAGGAATGTGAGTCAGAGGCATACAAGGTCACTTGTACATCATATCTGTACAGAAGCTGTTGAGTTAAATTGAAGTGGAATGACTTCTACATCCCAGTGATTGCTGAAATATTTAACAAGCTTCAGAGTGCTGTGTGCAGGTGACGGAGTGCTTTTCATAAGCGCAGATGAGAGATAAGTGAGATTTTTTCATCACATTTTTTTAAGAATGGTTAGAGTTGGTACAACATACAATGTACATTATTTCAGCAATATTTCAATTACAAGGTAATTAATTCCAGAGAAAATTATGTGATATGCCTGCTACCGGTTTTTAAATATGATTTTATGTATACAGGTAGTGAATGTTTTTTTACATATTGTTCATGTGTCCAGGTAAAATGCTGAAACTCAAGTTTGTGTTCAATATATATTATTAAAGGGGCATTTGCTCCCAAGTGGCTCCGTCAGCAAGGCTCTCATCTTGAGTGCAAGCTGAACCCTGGTTCAACAAAGGGCATGTCATCTGCCAACAGTGACCGGGAGCCCACGGCTGCAGAATAAATTGGTTTCATTCCGCCAGGGATAGAGGTGGGTAAGTCAAGGCAGGGTTTCCTCACTCACCTTTCTCAGGCATCCTGAGGTTCCTCAGGCGCTTGCCGGTTGCTCGGATGACATCAGTGGTTCCAATGCCCACTTCACTGTGGTGTGCTGTATGACCACTGGGGTGAAAAACAGCCGTTGGCTATGTGCGAGTGTATTGGAAGATCGCATTTGTCTGAGTGAGTGCAAAGGTTGTTGGACGCTGAGACAAGCCCAGTGTTCCAAACAGGATTGCACAAAGAAGAAAAAGCGTAAAAAAGGGTCTAAGATGTGCTGAGGACGGATGTTTAAGGTTTAAACATTGGTGGTAGTGTGCAGGTGCAAAGCATTTCATTCCTGTCTGGGAGAGGAATTGCTTCCCTCTCAACTGTCAAAATCAATACCGGCCCGTGTGTGAGATTTGTGAATCATATAACCTGAAGAATGAGGTCACATGATCAATAAGCACTCCGCATACGCAACATACTTCCTGTCTTTATGATTTCATCAGCAGTAGTACAGTTTGCAGGACAGCAGTGCACCTGGGGGAAAAGGAGTTTTGCTATAAATCTATAGATCTAGTCATAATAGGAGCCAGTGGTAGTAGGGATGGCAATCCTTACCATGTCTAAATACAATACACATGTGAACAAAATGCTAATGACTCATGTGAGTGATGTAGTTGATACATCACTCACATACTGTACTGTACTGTATTTGAAGTGAGTATGAATAATCTGAATTTGGTTTACATGTGAATTGAGTTTAATTATGGCACAGAAGATCATCTGTAGGCACTCTTGCACATGCCCATCAAAACAATGAATGCAATGAATCACTTGCGCAAGGCGTGGTGGGAGGGGAAGACAATTCTATTACCAAACAGGAATGTTCTGGAACAATCTTGGAACCTGCCTGGATGAAGTTCTAAGATTGCCCAAAATCGGACTTACCTACCAAATGTTTACTTCTTTCTGACTATTTCTTACTTTCTTACCTAACATTTCTAACCTCTCTTCTAACTACTTCCCATTGTGCATTTATCCATTTGTAATTGGGCTGACTGGTAACAGGGGCAGGTGAGGATGGTTGGATGATCAGGTACAGTAGATATCACAGCTCATGTGTTTTCAGACTACTAAAACCCAAAATGGCCTGATCATTGCCCAATTACTATTGCCCAGTTACTTAGATGATGTATTGGATCTAATCATTTTAGCCATATGCTGTTGTATCCTATGTCTTTAAGCACGGAGCAGTGCATTTGTATGAATTCATAAACTGCTTCAGTCTGGCACACTTGCTAATTCCCCCAGAGGGATCCCTTGCAGTTCTCACACAGTCCTGGAAATTCAGTGTTAATGCACCTGTCCCCTAGTTCTCCTAATGACCGCACCTTATATCTGACATGTAACTCATAAAAGGCTCGCTGTGTACCGTGTGGCTACATTTCAAAGTGCTCCATGACCTTTACACTGTAAAATTTCAGCCCATCTCATTGGCACAACTGCAAAAACAGAATCAGACACTGTAATGACACTGAAAATATGATGCAGAACAGAAGGCAAGATAACAAATTGATGCTTTTACCACACTGAAGACATGTATGGGACACATCACTGGAATTATGCCTTTGTATGTTTTTGTCCATTTGATGTTCTGTTCTTCAGACATGTGTATAAGTATTTTTAGGACATTACCTCCCTCTGAATTGTCCTTACCTAACACACAAGACCTCACAGGAACAGAGCGTGCTGAGCAGGAGATGTTTCACGTGGAATTGCATATGCAACAATTTCCACAATGCAGCAAACCATAATCCTCTTCCACAAAGGGAAGGGGTATCAGCAAATCCCTGACAATAAGCAACCTGTTTATACTGAAATGCTCCAAGGCCTCAAAGAGGCTGCAGGCAAATTGCTTCACTGCCAAACAAGTGAATGCTTATGTACTTTACAATGAATGTTTTAGAAGACACAAATCCTTGCATGTTGGCTGTCTCAGTTTAAGTCAATACTTCTCAGAGCCCATGGTAAACATGGCTCTTGTGGGCTCGTGAGTGGTTCAGTCAGTAAAAGCACTTGGTGTTTGAAGTGCAAGGCTGTGCCATTTGGCCTGGGTTCGATCCTATCGTGGCATGCCGATGATGACCAGAAGCCCACAGCGGCAGAGCTAATTTGGCTGCTGTTGGGGGGGTGGGTAGGTCACCCAAGGGTTTGACCATCCTATTGCTCATCAGTGACCCCTGCTGGCCAATGGGCTGCAGCTGTGCATGAAGTGTCTTCCTCCAACTCACATCTGTGAAAGCTTGGCAGTGAGATCTTGTGTTTTGGAGGAGAGAAAGAGTTTGAATGAGCTCTCTTGGATTGGCAGTGGGGGTTGCAGCAATGGGCCAGCTAGTCTATGACACAACTGGGCATTTCAAATTGGGAGAAAATTGGGAAAAACCACTAGGCGCTCCAAAAATAAATAAATAAACACACACCTCTTGTGACGTGACATAGACAAACCTTGACAGCATGACAGCAACTCTCCACAGGCCAAAACAGACGACTTCAGGATTATTTTTTTTTTAGAATTATCAAGATGGTAAGCATGTTTCCAATAAAAAGCAAATCATGGGAGATTTGCTGCAAATCGCATCTCAGTTCATCTCACAGGTGTTAAATCAATAAGAGAGCTTGCTGAGGACTGCAACAAGCAGGATTGCAGTTTTCCTGCTGTTAGATGTTTCTCCTGGGGGATGCCAGGTTAAAAGCAATGCTCTGCGTTTTACTCTTTGCATTACGTGTGATGACATTTTTATCTGGAATTAGAGGTCGTCACTGCCAGTGTATAACTTTAGGGTTAAAATGCAGGGGGTTATGTTGTACCAGCAGGCAGTAGACAGCCGCTGGCCATGGTCAGAGAGAGGTGCCCGTGGTTAGTTAATCTCTCCCTGTCCTCTTGAGGAGAACAGGCATTTCTATGGGGAAAAGAAAACATTTTGCCACAGGAAGTGATGCGAAATTCATTTGGTAGAAGCAAAAGTGGGTTTTTGGAGCATGAAACAGAATGCGGGCCCGAGTTTTTGTTTCAATGTTTCAAAACGGATACTTTCATAAAGCAGAGGAAGAAGAGAGTCTTCTTCTCAAGTCCAGAGAAAAAAAAAACACCAACAATTTGAAGAGAGTGCTTTTCAAGCATACCTTTCCCACCCCCTCCCATGTTTGGGTACACTCCTAGGCCGTTGTCCTGTTGAGAGCAGATAGTGTTTCTTACCCTCACCTCAGGAAGGAATCACTTGCATACACAGTTACCCTAGGACGGAGTCATTTACATTTACATTTTAAAAGGTGAGCTTGAGCAACACCTTTCCTCACCGCTTCCCAGGATTAGGCTAACCTGACAGATGGCTGGCTGAGAGATCTGGTCACACAAAATGTCTTTCCACACAGCATTTCAACACATTCTAGGACTGAAAGGGTAGACTTGTCAGAACTGCACACATTTATTTGTGAGAAAAACCATAATAATATCAACAATGGTTGGTGTCTGACATATATCCCGTGTATGTCATTGTACAATTTAATGTTACAATTAAAGAAATGCGTTCCAGTTTTCTGAATATCCTTACTTCCCCTTCTATACTGGGTGCTTGGGTTCAATGTAAATGGTTTGCTCCAATAATTTTTAACATACAATATAAAGGAATAGCCCTCACTGTTATACATATTAATTGTAATTGACAGTTTTAAACAGACAGTAAATCTAAATTTCTAGGATGGAAGCATGTCTCAGTTTAGCTTTGCTGTTCTGTTTCATTGAAGAGGTTCCTTCATTAGAATTATTGGAAGCAACTTCCACTTGATACATTTGTGGTTATAAACAATGACATAATTTTAGTGTTGTATATCTGTATCTAATGTCTGATAAAAGTGACAGACACTGATGAGTGCACTTTTTAGTGTTTTCAAAGCCATGCTACAGAATCACCCAGGTTAAGCCAACGGAAAAAATCAACACGTCAGGCTCTTTCAATAATGAAAGTAGGAGATTATTTACATCTACGAATTTATAGCAAAAAAATTAAACTCAGTATTACTCAAAAGCTTACTCAAATGAACACAGAAGTCCATTAATGTAATTAATTTCATAATGCTGTAGTGGACAGGGTGGGAAATCTTTAAAAACAGATTAAAATTACAGTAACCAAGAATCATTTTAGAGCAAATTTATCACCAAATATAGTTAATGGGCAAAGATTAGACTGCAATTATTTTTCAGGTTAGGGGTCAATGCACAACCTAGCTTCATCAAATCTCTGAGTAATTAATGACTTTATCGGAGAGGGTGAGAGACACTGCATGTAAGCTGGACAGGTGAGCAAAATGTATTTGTTATAGCTCATTATTTCTGTATCACATTGTCACAAAGAGTTAGACTGAGTTTATTTTCTAGAGGGAATCACAAAAAAGAAAACAAAAAAAGAATACCTGAAGTCTGCTGCAGGCAAGCCAGTACCTTTATCTCAGGAAAAGGTGGGGGGGACACTGATTGAAAACTGTTTTGTTGCATGATGATGACCTTGGTCTTTGTTCAAATACTGTTTTTGTGATATGTCAAAAATTTCACCGTTACACCTTCTTTCCAACAGCCATATGCACACTTGGGTTTGACATCAAAGGGGGTTTTGGTGAAAAGTTTAGAAAGTTTAGGTACGCAAACTAAAATTTCATGAGCAATAGATGACCGGATGTGTGACATGCACATTTTTCCTAACTTTTAATGTGTTTCAGGGCTTTACGTTTTATGGTCTGTTTGTTTTGTTTTTACGTTTTTAGTGTTAATTTGGTTTTAATTTAGGTGCTTTGTATATATTTTTCTCAAAACATTGTGGGGATGCTAAACAGGTACAGTATCATACTGTAAAACTGTGGTGCTTCAGCATCCCTAAAAGGAAAAGTATTTAGAGCTATCAAAGATTAGATGTCAGTTAGGGGAAGAGTGGGGCTGTGACTGTTCATTTTCAGTCCAGCTAATCCTACAATATGGATGATTAACCAGGATTTTCTAGGGTTAAAGTAAGGTTACCTTCAAATTAAAACAAGCTAAACATATTTTCTTGGAAAGATATTATCTCTAATGAAGCGTGAGGTCTACTGAAAAATATTTTATGTACCTAAAGCACATTCAGGTAACAATAACATTTGTTTAAAGAAAAAGTCAAAATGAAGCCTATTGTACTTTATAAATATGTAGGTTGACTTTCACATCTTACATTGTTGCATGCTATACATTTTTCCCCCTGGATATTTATTGAAGCGATACATGTAAAGCACCTCCCTGAAGGGTACAGCTACAGTGACCCAATTAAAACCTGCATCTTCTAGGTATCAGTCCTATTTCTCAACTTCTGCAGCACACCCAGTGCCCCTCCCTCATAGGTCCCTTGCAGAAATGCAGTACTCCAATGTTTTTAATATGCAACAGCCATATATTCTATTGTTTAAATGCACGGGAAGCACCATGTAAGTAATGGGCATTGTTATTATTTTAGATAGAGGAAATATGACAGACTGAGACAGGCTGAGTGACCCCTTATCATTCTCCTGTTCATTCTGCTCCAGCGGTTCTGTCCATTTTGGGTAACGCTGCGGTCCTCACCACCGCGGCCAAGCGCCTGACCCTCCTCAAAGCCCCGGAGCTCCTCACGGTCAACCTGGCCCTGACCGACATCGGCATGGCCCTCAGCATGTACCCACTCTCCATCGCCTCCGCCTTCAACCACGCCTGGATCGGCGGGGACCCAGCCTGCGTCTACTACGGCCTGATGGGGTCGCTCTTCAGCGTGGCCAGTATCATGACCCTGACCGTCCTGGGCATGGTCAGGTATCTGATCACAGGGACCCAGCATCGCTCAGGTACGGCTGCAGCTCTGATGATCTTCAGATTAACAGATCGTCTTTACGTCTATTTTTGCTTCACAAGATTTCTCTCAGCATTTTAATCGAATTTCATCTTCACGCAGTGATTGATAATTTCTTTTGCGCTCTACGGTTTGGTGTTAGGAGGCTTGCATGCACACAAACACAATACATTTTTGTGATGTAAATCACAGATATATACTGTATATATATATATATATATATATATATATATATATATATATATATATATATATATATATATTTAAACCTTCTTAGATGTGAGGTCAAATTAATATCAAATACTGGGAACTGACATTGAAGCATATGTGCAAGTTGTTTTTTTTTTACCATCTCAGCTGAATAGGCTGTTTTTTATTCAAACCGAGACCTTTTTTATCTGGGGAAATAGTTTGCATAAAAATACAAAGATTATATATAATACAGAGAGGGTGCACACTCTGAGCATAATCCATGTTGTGGTGGAGGTGACCCTCAGTTTTCTTTCCTGAGTAAAGAGCTGGTTGCTGATAGAGGCGGACACAGTGTAAGGTTACATTTCTCCTGTGGTTAATTCTACTGCTTTTTGTAAGGTATTTCACGATTATTTTACGCACTATATCCTTATGCTGGATTTAGTCGTATTATTAATACTGCATCTTGATGCTTCATTGCCAATGTGTTCCATGCTGTAACTTAATAATAAGGTCCATAATGTGCAGATCTTCCAGTATGCACAATAGGTGTTTTACATCTTAAATACAGCCTTGCATGTCACTCTGGAATCAGCCAAATGAATGAAGAATAGACATTATTACATGCTCTTTTTTTCTGTAAGCCTCAGCCAATAATCTTTTTTCCATCAGTGCTGCTCCTTAAGAAAATCTCACAGTCATTTCCTCACGCCTTTGCAGGTAACAAATTCCAGAAAAAGACCATTATGGTGATGATCACGTTCATCTGGCTGTACGCGGTGCTGTGGGCTGCACTTCCGGTGCTGGGATGGGGATACTACGGCCCAGAACCGTTCGGTCTGGCCTGCTCCGTGGATTGGGCTGGGTATCAGCACTCTCTCAATGGTTCCACCTTCATTTTGGCCATATCCATAACCTGCACTTTTATGCCCTGTCTGGCAATCATCTTCTCCTACTCCGGCATCGCGTGGAAACTCCACAAAGCTTACCAAGCCATCGAGAACAACCAAAACCTTCCGAAATCTGGGAGTCTAGAGAGGAGGTTCACATTGGTGAGTCCCTTTATTATTTATTTATTTATTTTACAGTTCAGAGTCCAGAAAACAAGCCTCGGGGTATTTCTTCCCTGGCGTTTTCACAGCACTGACGTGCAGCATGAGCTGTTATGGTGAAGTGTCACATCACACAGATTGCCTGAATGTCGCTGTGACATTGTCTTGCTGCGTTGTGATAACATTCAGCACAGATCTGTTCACTCGCGTCCAGGTGCAACATTGGCAGGATGTGCCACATCTTTTGTGTGAAAGTCTGCGGCAGGATCTGAATTTCTGCGATGGCCTAAAACATGACAGTCAAGCGAAGACAAATGTGCCGCAACCTAGCGGCAGTCAGTTTGCAAACAGATAAATCTTTTTTCAGCCTACTGAATGAACTGTTCTGCTTCCTAACCCCTCCACACACTAATCACAGACCCTCCTTTAGGGCTCCCATTTGTGTCTTCTTCTCATTAGCTCACTCTTTCTGTAGTCCTCATTAGATTGGGGTGGCAGTGTAGCATAGTGGAAAGAAGCAGGGCTTGGAACTGCTGCTGTACTCTTGGGCAAGGCACTAAACCCAGAACTGCTTCAGTAAAAATCCAGCTGTACAAATGGATAATATGTAAAAGCTGCACCTCATGTAAGATGCTCTGGATGAGAGCGTATGAAATGTAATTGTTTCTGTTGTGAAATATGGATAGTTGCTTTACTCTGGTTAGTGACCATGGCTGGGTGGGTGACCATGACATCAAATCCATATGAATTCAAGGCATTTTGTAGCTCAACTGAACAATTTCAGTTTAATGTTTAATGTAACAAAGTTTCATTTAATCATCCTGATGAAAGCAGCAATCTGAAAAATGTTGGAATTTTCTATCATCAATAAATACTAATCGTTTCCAACGTCGCAACACAACCATAACACATAATCTGTCCCATGACCAAACCACGAGCGTGCCAAATTCTGCTTTTTATTTTTAATGGTTATTCTGACACAATGAACAGATTCATGAGCTCACATAGCTGATTTTACACATTTTACTGTTATCGCAGCTGTTGCACATGAAAGCCCAGTCCAGAGAAGGTGAGTTCATCGGAAGAGTTCCATGCCATGGATGAGTCTTTCTGGAAAAGGGCGCTTGAGGAGATGCTTACAAGGAAGCATGAAAATAGGAACCTTGTCACTTTGATTTGCTGGCAACTTTTAATAGAGCAAACAGGGCCATAGCACGAGATCTCTCTTGAGGTTAGCAGCACAAGAGCAAAACTGTCTTTTAGCTGACGTTAGCAAAGACATTACACAGGATCGCATTTACGGTACGGTTTCAGTTCATTTATCTACGGTTATGGCCACGAGGCAAGATTGAAAAATGGCTGGCAGAGTTTTCTGTGATATCTGTTCTGTTAAAGAACAAGTCACGAATAATGGCCTGATAGCAAGTGATAGATTCAAACTGTATATCCGTGTTTTTCAGTGTCACTGTCTTCATGGAGAGTTCAGACCTGTGCTGAAGTCATGAATGACAAGCATGTAAAAAATGACAAGCATGACAAAAGGGTAGATATTTTTCATGAGTTACCACAAAGCATAGCCACTAAACAATAAAAACAAATGGCTGTGTGCACATTTTAACTTGGGTCACAACAGAACCGGAAACCATGGCAACAGTAATGCATTTTCATGTCGCAGTTGTATAAATGGGTTTCTCGTGTTCAATACATTCGCGGGGCCATTATCGGAGCAAGGGCACTGCGAAAGAATTGCCAAAGGATTGTGGAATGTTTGCTTCCGTAAAAATAGGTCTTTGTCTTTCACCAATATGACAAAGTGTGGTTAATTGGTCAGGGAGCTGGCCTTAACTGGCCCTTACAGTGAAGGAGAGGGGCTCTGACATTGTGCTCTTGAACATAGTATTGATTCTGCATTGTTTCAGTACAATATCCAGCTGTGTAAATGGATAAAATGGAGAAATATGTAAGCTAATTAAGTTAGCTACTAATTACCAAACCTGATCCTGGCAGCACATACCTGCTTAATTAGTTGTTAACATAGTGGTTATAGACCCATTTGCGCATCTAATTATTTTTAATCAATAAACCTGAATGTCTGTATGTATTGTTAATTTAATGGGTGGAAAGCCATCTGGGTTGGGAAAAAGCCATGGGTTGGGAAAAACGGTTTAAAAAAAGTTAAATGATCTTATGAGTGCTGACTGCTAGCAGAATGATGATTTTGTCATTGGCTGTTTTGTATTAACCCTGTTTGTATATTTCACTTTACAATGTTAGCATGTTTAGAGTCTTCGTTTCATTCTGCTACCACATCTTCAGAAATCCTGAAGTGAAGCAATTAGTGACCAGAAATACGTCGTATGTCAGTAGCGCAAAGCATTGAGATTTTTCTGCATGGCCGTAACTCCCCCCGTGGCCGCACCTGTCTCCCTCTGTTTCAGATGGCCGTGCTGATCAGCTCTGGCTTCATCGTCTCCTGGACGCCGTATGTCGTCGTCAGCTTCTGGACCATGTTCCACCCCAAAGGCAAGGACAGCATAGCCCCCCTTCTGAGCCTGTTGCCCTGCCTGTTCGCCAAATGCTCCACCGCGTACAACCCCTTCATCTATTACATCTTCAGGAGGTCCTTCCGCAGGGAAATCGGGCAGATCAAGTGCTGCTGCGCTCTCTGGATGAGGCTCCGTGCTGCCAAGAACTCTCTCACGGGCAAATCCGCGGACAGCCAAACCCTCAGAGGGGCCGTCAGTGAAAGCAATCCGGCACGAGTCAGTAGCGCGGCCGTCAAGAGTCTGACAGATGGTGAGACAATGAACTCCTGCTGAGCAGCCCATCTTACGGGTAGAGAACACCATCAGCGGGGTCAACAGCAGACTGAACCTCACTGTGGCGAATGTGAATTTAATTTGATGGCCGTCATTTCCAACCTGCACCAAGGGTCCTCTCTTAGCCGTTAGAACCTTCATCTAAATAATTTATTCTAAAACTGGGAGTTTAATAAGTAATTTCCTCCCTGCTCACAGTCATGTAGTTTTTTATTGTTTAAAATGTTTAAGTCATAGTTCTTGTTTAATTGTTTAATTCATATTTCGCAATGCACTTACCAGCTGTTTTGTAACGGTATAAATAGGCCTTTAAACTACACTAAACTCCCAATCAAATACATTTTAAGTTATTCCTTACTTTATAATTCAGTGGTTATCCATATGGAGAGCACAAAATACTCTCATCGGCCGCCATAATGGTGGCTGGAATGTTGCAGTACATTTCTCCTCTCCTTTGAATCATAAGTAAACACACATTTTATTTTAGACTACCTCCACTTAAAAATACGTTTTTTATTTATTTATGAGCCCTCAGAGCATGTCCACGTGGCCGTCCTGGACAAATCAAGCCATTCGTACATTAACAGGAAAGGCTTCTGCTGAAACGCACAGTGATCCCTTCAATACCACTCCTCTCTGCCCACCATCCCCAGCATTCACAACAAGTTTGTTTAATCCAGAGAGAGAGAGAGAGAGAGAGAAAGAGAGAGGAGAGAGAGACAGCGAGAGAAAGAGGAGAGAGAGAGAGAGAGTGAGAGAAGAGAGAGACTGGGTAGAGAGAGAGAGGAGAGGGAGAAGAGAGAGAGAGAGAGAGAGAGAGAGAGAGAGAGACAGATGGCTAAATTTGTCAGACACAGAACCACAAACAAATTTCAGCCTGCGCTATTTCTTAATGAAAATAATGGCTCTTTTGTGTTGATTCTTATTATAGTACAGATGAGGACCACATACTATACCCCATATATTTATGAAATTGTGGTAGAATTATGCTTAATGTTTGTCCAGTAGGTCACATGTGCAGCAGCATATTATTCTATGCTTCACTTCCCAGTCATTAGAGCATAACTGAAAACAGCATCAGAAATCCTTGAATTCCTATCTTAGGGCTTCATCATGACTGTCTGCTTGTTTGTACCTCCAGATGGACTCGGACATGTGCTGATGTAGTGATTCAAACCTTTTTTGTGGGCTTATTACCGCAAGGCTTTTCAGAAGAATGCTGGGCTCTGGTAATTTATCAATTTTGACATATGAATCTGACCCTATATTGCTGCCGATAGGCTTTACCATTTTGTTGTGCTTTTGTTGTTTGCTGCAAAACCCTTGTACAATCGTGGGCATCCTTTGTAATTACTGCATTCACTGTTAGATTTCATTTGTATTGTTACTATTACATTTAGTTATTATTTTTTCTTTTGGGGTGGGGTTGCACAATTAAGTTTTACCTCCCAAAATGTCTGCTTTGGTGGATAACTCATGTGTATATAGTTTTGTGCAAGTTCAGTATTAACCTCAAGAGCTCCCCGATTCTATTTAGATGGGTAGCACTGTAAAAACAGCAGGTGCACAAACTGTCCACATTGATCTAACACGAGAATAAAAGGTTGACCCTTGCTAAGAGAATCTCACCTCGTGTCTTGTGTCCCCTAAGAAAGCACACTCGTGTAAGCTTCAAAGCACACAGGATCTGTCTATAAGCAGCGTATCCATATATCACATGCTTCTAAACTAAACAGACACAAACTAAACAGTCTGTTCCTAAACAGAACAGACACACTATCAGAGTGCTGTTAAAATCCACCACAGATTTTCCAGGTAAAGGCAAGCTTACTCATCTTCCAAAGCAAAGTTCACATATGATATTTCATTTATGATAGCCATGATTATAGCTTTGTGTGTCTCCTGAACAACTGCACAGCGCATGCAATTTTGAGGTGGGTCTGCTGGCTGGTTTGGGAGGCCACTGATGGGTTCTTACCCTGGTAGGGTACAAAATACCCAGCAACAAGACAGAAAACAGAGTTGGGGGATATCACAAAAGGGAAAAAGCTGTAGGGAGACAGCAGGGGCACTGGAGAAGACACCATTGATTGCAGCTGAATACAACAGTAATTTTGCAAACCCAAGGAAAATCACCATGGGTCATGGATGCCATTATTTTGTTTGCATCAGTCTTTTCCATGGCAACAGTGTGCCAGGTCCTCTGATCGGAAATGACTGCCATGCAGTATATGTTGATCGGCAAAAGCGGTATGACCACATAAAGTGACCACATATAATGTAATAATGTCAGTTTTGTGCTTATATGCTCACTCAAGCATTCTTCAATCATTTTTCATGGATGCTGATGTTGTGCAGTGCTTTCAGTCCAATTAATTAACCAAGGCTTTTCTTGATAAATAATTCCTTGATAAAAGTTGATTAACCCTAAAAGGAGCTAACCCTTTGACACATACATTCTAAACAGCAATGCCAGGACTGGGGGGGTCTTTTGTCATGTGCTTAAAAATGTTTCTTTTCTGCAGTTGAACAGCTTCCTTACCATAGCTGTGTCTGGTTGATTCTTCATTTGTTTTTCTGCCAAGTAGATTAGCTAGCTAGCTACATAAGTTAACTAAGGCTACACCATTTACCCATGCTGACTGTCATAATCAAGGAAATTTGTTGATTATTTACAATAAATCAACGCTTCAGGGGAACAGCTTGTGAAGGTAGATCTAACATTTCTCTTCCTTTGATTTGACACAAAATTACACGTAGCTATATAACAACTTATATATACAACTTATATATAACAACGTTGTTGTTGTAATGTCAACAATCAACAACTTGATTGTTGACGTTACATTCAACAGTATAATTTACATGTGTATCCTTTCAATAAGGCTAGTAGCAGAAAAGGCCATTTCTCTTTGAAAACCGTTATTGATGCAACTCTAAATGGTAGACAAGGTCACAGAGGTCAACATCATCAAAGACAGAAAAGAGGCAGCTGTATGTTTTCTTGTGCAGAAAAAACCTCTATTGTTTCCAAAAAGTAGATTTTGTTTGAATAGATGCTTGAAATGGAAAATGTTATTATGTTGCCCATGCCATTAAGCCACTCAGGTCTTGTCAAAATACACCTTAATCGACACTGATTGCCATTTTCAGCGACATTACACGTTCGGGAACATTACATGTTCATTCTTTTGTCCTTTGCAAGATGGCTGAAGATTTTTTTCCTCCCCATGGACATTTTCATTACTCTGACATGTAGGGACAATTGTTTTAAAGAATGAACAAAATGATTGGACCGTATTCTGTCATCAGGCAACAAAATTGATTTCTTGCCTTTTACAACATTGTTCTTATAATACAGCATATAGACAAGGCTACAGCTGGTTTCTCATTTGCAGAATCCTATTCAGTTTGGTTCCTATTGACAACCTCTTATTCTGAAGGTATCCTTGTCCTTGAGACATCTAAGAGGTTAACCCCATCAACACATTTAAATTGCCTGTGTAAGTACAAAATAGTCATATGTGCAAGGCTGGCATTTGTTTTTGAAAGGTCAAATAACTTCTAGCGAGGTAAAGAACAGTGTCCTCTTGTAGGTAATATAGGTTTCCTGAAGTGGGACTTGGTAAAAGTTGGTGAGGGAGCTGTTAACAAACAAGAGAGGTGATAAATGATATTGTAATATCAAACCTGCCATGATTTTTTGTGAGATTTGAATTGCATACATTATCGAGAAAAATCATATTAGACAATTAATCAATTAGTCAAGCAACTGGCTATGCTAGAGAGTGTGCCTGGAAGCTACATACAGCCCATTAAGACCAATAAAATCAATTTGGGCCAGGAAAAATACAACTTCCTCTGTAAAGTGGAACCTGATAATTGAAAAGCTAAGTCATCACACGGTTAATTCACATCTTGCTACTTAACTATCAACAACTATGGGTGTGAATTTTGTTTTTCTCTAATGTAAGGTAATATTAGAGTTCAGTGTGTAATTGATATACTTTAGGAACCTGCTGGGTATAAGCAGGTTAATATGTCCAAAATAGTGGAGGCTACTGCCCCTCTAAACACTGGGCTGTGTGTGGCTTGTGCTTTTTATTGAATTATCTTGCTGTTTTGTCGTTTGTGCAGTACCTATGAACTAGCTAGCTCACTCTACATTTTTTCTGCCTCATGTATTATGGATTTTGCTGTGGTTTGATGCATATCTAGTTATTCATATTCATTTATTCAGTTATTAGGCATTCATCAACCCTTTCTGCTGTATATTTATGAAAACATTGTACTACGCACACACACACACACACACACACACACACACACACACACACACACACACACACACACATATTTCCCTTACTTTCAATGTGTATTCCTTGCCTTTATTAGCTAGAAAGCTAGCAATCAGGAACACAACCACAAGGACCCAGATCTCTAGTCACTGCACTTATATCTGCAGCAAACCCCAAAAAGGGCCTCAAGCTTAGTCCCACATTCCCCAATATCATTTACTTGGTGGACAGCCAGCATACCATCTCAATTAGTTACACATACACACACACACACACACAAGCTGCTGCCCACTAGAGACATACTCCAGTGGTTAATTTCTATTCAATAGATCTTGAGGTTTGGGTCTTTGTGGTTATTCTGCTGATAGATCATACCTTTACATTACATTACATTACTATCATTTAGCAGACACTCTTATCCAGAGCAACTTACATAGGTTACATTTTTTAGATGTTATCCATTAATATAGCTGAATATTTTACTGAGGCAATTCTGGGTTAAGTACCTTGCCCAAGAGCACAGCAGTAGTGCCCTATCAGGGATTCGAACCAGTAACCTTTTGGTTACAAAACCTACTGCTTACCACTATGCTGAATTGCCGCCCTTATCTATAGCCCTATATCTATAGTCAAATATTGTACAATGGACAAGAAAATGTAGCTGTGAGGTAAATGTGTGTAAATATGTCTCTCAGTTTTATGGTTGACATTTTCAATTTAAAAAGGCATAAAATTTGTCATTTATAGGTATACAACTTTCAGTTTTCAGTATACTTTCAGTTCATGTAAAAAAAAAAAAGCAATAATGAAATAAATCCAGTAAGCAGAGAAATGAATGTATGGTGCTTCACATCAACACTCAGCTCTGAACAGGAGCAGATATACATCGTGATAAAAACACAACAGTCATTATATTAGCCATGCTATATCATGTGGTTTGCGCACTACTGAAATTCTTAGAAAACTTCCCTCACCCCCCCAAGCTCTCAGGGAGTGCTCTGCTTGCAATTCATGCACAGGTACATTTTCAATTTTATCATCCATTATAGCAGTCCATAATAAGGTGACATTTCTACACTTTACTACTAAATGTACCCACATTACTTTCAGTATGGCTGTCAACCAATATTAAATAAATTATTTCAAGTAACTCGTTGGCTGCTACTGTGCCGACATATAGAGTTGGAATATTCTGTGCTGGAGTCTGGAGGCATGATTGTATTTTTTTATTGATGTCAAAGAGGCTGCAGTTTATTAATTCATGCCAGTCATGTCTTTGTTTTTGTCATTTTACGTAGGTGTCCCGTTGCAGATAATGTATGTTACAGAAAAATTACACATCAGTAGAAAATTGAAATGTTTTATCCAGAATTTGATATGTCAGCCACACCACGTGATCGTCCATATTCACTAGATGTAGGGACACAGCTCTCCACATGCATATACTGTATGTAATTGTGACTTTTTTGAAATACCATCAAGGATTTTTTTTGTCCTTTTAACAATGGATATATACTGAAAAAAAATCACAAAAATTTTATTTGCAGGGAAATATCAAATAAACTGGAAGTGATCTGAAATAAAAGCAACCAATACCATGATCAGTGTATGAATAAAGATGGGCATAGTCTGAGCTGACACTGTAGACTCTCCTATTTTCAGTGCACGCAAATACGATTTTTCCTCAGATAAAAAGCACTGTTTATTGTTTAATGCTTATTTACGACTCATGTAATTTATACAGAATGATTCTAATTCAGAAATGAGCATCAAAATCAGCTGATTTCGGGATACTGAAAAACAAAGGATTGTATTTTTCTTGTTATCCACTCTACATTTATTTTGTAATCTAGAGTAGTGCACAAAACCTCCCTGAGGGTGTGTTATAATTCGACACAAATGACTATGCTATAATTTATTAGCTTTCTACGTAACATGTAAAAATGGCAAACAGTTATTATTGCAAAAAGACTGCAAAGTCATGTCATTGTGCTATTTACAGTCAAACACTAATCCTCAGACTCTGTTGATATTGATTTCTAAAAGGCTGTCTATTTCTCTTGAGTCTAAAAGCCATTTTACCCAACAAACGTCAGTTATCCAGAGTTGCTAGAGGGGTTAAGCCAAGGACACAACTACATGCTGTGATCCAGAAACAGGCATCATGATCTCTGGGCTGCTTTGTATAAATTCAGTGAAATATAGGAAAGCCTCCCATAACCTCATATGAAAGTATATATGTCCAGTGGGTGTGGAATGTCCATGACAAGTTTTATGATTATCATTTAATTTATAGTGCTGATATGCTGAGTCGGTCACATTTGATATATATCGGCAGCTCAAAACCACCTCCACTTACTGTATGGGTGTGATAGGATTACAAGGACTTCAAGATATACATACAGTAAGTAACTTATATTATTTCTAACCATACAGTAAAATGTGTGCAAATGTTAGAGAAATAAAGCTGTCCAAAGGGCTCTTTGAGAAGCACATTTCTGGAGTTGCAAAAAGTGATGTTGCATGTTGCATGTCAGAACAGAGATACAGTATGGTGCCTTTGAAGAGGCAAAGGGTTTTGTTTTTAAACAATACAAAGATGCAGACTGCAGACATGTTACAGACTTACTACTGGAGGAGGTTACAGGTTACTTACATCTGATAAACAGGAAGTATAACACCATGAAATAAGGTACACTTAAGCAATACAAAAAGTACAAAAACTTAAGGTAAATAGGTCAGCAGGCCTCTGGGATGTATTAAATTAAGAGTGTGCACATTATATATAATGAAAAACTTGGAATTGGAGTGACTGCAGAATGTAGTCAGCAGAATGAGTGGGAATATGTGAAAATGAGTTCAAAGTACTTTTCAATGCTATGAAGGATCACACAGAGAATTATTAATACATGGAATAGATCATCAAGACACGGTCTTGACTACTCAAGACCAGGCTTCATGCAGCGCTTGATGCATTGCAGACTAGACTGGCACGGTCAACGTGAGGCCACATGCAGTACTTCAGAGACCGGTATATGACCCCTGAAGTGAGTGTGAGGGAAAAACTCCATCTATTACAATTTCATTAATGCAATGACCAAAAATGTTATCGTTGGTCCTGTGAAATACATAAAGGGCTCTTACAGCTACAGATACATACAAGGTCACACTCAGGTAAGGATTCTCCCTGTTGTTATGCCTTCAGTGTTTCACTCAAACTAACAATAAAACAGTTGGGAGAGATGGAAATCAAGTTCTTCTATGCTTTACGAGCATAATCAGAGTGTGAGGATATCAATCCCACAATACAATGTACACTCAAAGTATGGGTAGAGAATGGTGTCACATTACAATGGTTACACATTACTTACAAAACGCAATACGTAACACCAACCAAAGAGACACATTTGAATAACTGTGCATTCCACAGTCAACAACAAAGACTGTACAACACAAAGAGAACATTATGAAGACCGATGGAGAGAAAAAAAAACAAATATGCATTGACAAGGTACGTGTCAAACTTGACATGTGTATGATCAAACATTGATTGTGAACATCAAAGCATTTTAGCCCACACAGCGCTGGCAATTCACTAAAGTAATTAATGTGGATCAAATAGTTTTATTCTCTTTAATAAAGTTTGCATAAAAGTATTACACCATCAAATATTTTTTCAATATCTGAATCTTTTTAAAGGGCCTTCGCAGATACAGTCAATCAGAAAAAGTCAATTCCATCTAGTTATTAAGAATGAATTGTTTATAAGGAGAAAAAAATCCTGGCTAGAGGTGGCTCGAATTAGTAGGTTGCACTGTATAATAAATAAACAGAGTGTTTAACTGATGTTATTAATGATATTTGACAAAGACACTGGAAAATTCTGGCTCCTGCTCTGGGTCAGACTGGCCTCCCCTGTTCTATCCAAAATGACAAACCTAGATGGGCTAAATGACCCTTTCCTGGCATTAAACGTTTTATTTTTCCTCTTATGTAATTTGTGAGGCTCTTTCAGAAAATAAACCAAAGAAAATATCTGTTACAACTTGTTTTGTCTTGGATATTGTTATATAAAGGCGTATTTTCCAATAAATTGGATCAATTCCTCTGTCTTTGAAGACTCTGTTCTCTGTTGACCAAGATAAAGTGACAGTGTCATCATGCCCAGATGTCCACATCACTACCCTTACAGGCCAGTGGTTCTCCTGGTCACCCTTAAATGTGTAATAAATAATACTGGTCATAATATATGATTTAAAAATACAAAACCTGTATGTTGTGTGGAGTCCCAATATAAGGACATAAAAATTAATATGATAGTTATGATCATACCTCCAAATGCCCATCCCCACTCTTCTTACACACATGCCCATACACACACACAGAATGTTAAATCTAAATTATAATTGCAGTTGTTACAACAAAACATTTTGGGGAAAAATCAACTCATATATTATATATATATATATATATATATATATATATATATATATATATATATATATATATATATGTATATATAATATCAGTTATATACATATAATCAAGAGCAAATTTAATTTAGCAACAAAGGACTTTTTCTTATTAACCTATGTGACTTTTTTGTTTTTATTTCAAACTGAGTCAAAAATGGTCTAAACCTATTACAAAATGCATCTCATAAAAATATAGTTGAAATTTTTCCAAAATATATTATCATGTAGTCCAAGTGAAATACAGCCCTGGCTGGTCCCTGAATGACAATGTTTAACAGCAAACATTTCCTTTCTGATTTTGAACCACAGGGGGTTCATGTTAGGTCTGCGTGGAAAATACGTGTTTCAAAGAAAAAGCTTTGTACAGCTGAGAAAAATCTTTAAGCCTCCTGATAAGAAGCCTGACTAACAAATGCATCTTATGTCATCATCATTAGAACTGGCTTTTCATCAGTGCGGTTTCCTTTCATCAGTGTTTTGGGATTTTTTTTTAAGTTTATTGATTGGAGCCTTTCAGAAACCTAACCCCAGCCTTTGATCAGGCAGCATAGTATAAAATCGGGTGGATTTTTTTTATTTAAATGGCAATTAAAGTAAATGTAAAAATGTAAATATTGTACAAAGAATTTCAACCACATGTTCCGTTTAATGATTTATGTAAAAAAATTTGAAAAAAAAATGAAAAAAAATAAACTGACAGAGTCCAGGGTCTAGGTTTTAAGACAGGCCTATTAAAGTAGTGGCCCTTGGACCAAACGCAGTCACCACCCACTAATCAGTAAATAAAACAGTATAGCATGACAGATGTTGTGCTATAGTTTATGTTTGAACCACCTTTGCATTCAGACTTGCAAAATTCAACATCAAATAAAGCATTTCATCATAACTTTTGCCAAGACTTTTGCCATAACCTTTGCCAACTCTAACCATGACAAGCAACAAAATCCATGCAGGAGTTACATAAAACATTACAAATACATAGTATTTTCATCAATGCAAGCTTTACTCTCGAATACCAAACACTTTACCAAAAACTTTATTCTTAAAATTTCAAATGATTTGTACTGTGAATAGTACCAGTGCCTTTTCCTAACTGAATAACTGAATAATAATGAAACAAATAAATGTAAAGTAAATGAATAATCATAGGGGCTGTATATTTTTATGAAAATAGCCGAAATTGTGACTCAACCACTGCATTTAATGCCATGCATATAGCAACATGCTAACATTTCACAGCCTGAGGCCCTGCAGTATCAACCAAATGACCAGATGGAGCCCTCCGTCCTCAGTCACTGACTCCCAGCCCCCCCATCATCTCACTGGACCACAGCATCCCACCCCCATAACCATCCCCAGCACCAGCAGCACGCGAGCTATTCATTTTAATCTGCATATCAATGACTAGCCAATATATGAACAATTTTTATGTGCACGTCTTCTGTCATAATTCTATAAACGCAGTGTAATTCTGGTAATTCTGATGCTTTTAGTTTACATCTGCACATGTTTTTGTTTACTGCTATGGTACAGATTAGATGGCTACTTTTACCTGCTAATTACCTGGCCTCTTATAAGATGTCTTATGTAAGCAAAATGTTGATAAGTATAATTTGTGCTTTGCTGTTTTTGTCTGCACATGAATGAATAGCCAGTAAATAATTGTTTAAATGCAATGAACTTCCATTGACGTAATTTAAAAAAAAGAAGAATGTCTTTGTGAATGCACACACACTACACATGATGAGCAGGCATTCTGTGTTGTTTTGTTAAGCTGATTAGCCCACTGGCTGCTTGAGTTTTTTCAATGTGGACCAGTAGCCAGCACAGCTGGCTAAGACGTCAAGGGACCTATTTAGAGGATGCAATGCGTAATTGCTATTTTAGGACTGTAAACACAAAAAATGACAGCTATGTTAAAGCTTCTATTTCCTACACAGGTGCACACACAAAACAGGTGTAGCCATGTGCAATTTGGTTCATTTTGACACATTACATAAACCCACTGCAGAGAGCAGTGTAAGCTAGTGGGCCAGAGAACAGTTTTTAATGTGTTGTTGGAGTGGCAAAGGTGTAACCATGTACTGAGAAATCAAGAGCAACAAGCACAAAATGCCCATCTGCACTGCGCCAAAATACCACTTTACCCCAAATATTCATGGCCACATACTAATTTTTGTTTTGCCTTCACCCTCTTACTCAGGACAAAGCACTAATGCAGTGATGACGAAATTACACACCTGCCGAAGCTGGCATTTTTGCGGAATATAGCAATGAAATGACCAAAAACCATTGCATGGCATGCATTGCTGGTCTGCACCAAGTATGAGCAGCAGACAAAATATTCCAATCTTTCACTCTTAAAGTAAAGTAGGCAATAAAGTACACAACTGAAAATCATTTGTTCAGACAAAGGAGTGGTTTCAAGAAGTGGCACAGTCCTTTTTTTAATCACATCATCACACTGTCTCATAGTAACCCCTTTCGAGTTTTTGGTGTACTATCAGATGGGTCTGAAATCCGTGTCTTCATAACATAACCATGCACATGATTTGTCAGGATGATCTGGATGAAAAATGTGGAGTGATAATTTTGTTTTTATGTGTTTACAGTCACCAAAACGTAGATAAAACTGATGGTATATCAGTTTGAGTGAGCAGAAAATTCTGTCAAAAACCTGGCTGTTAATCAACCCAACAAAATCATAGATACGAATAAGACCACACAAAAAGTATAATCTATGCTGCTGTGTAATGTATTTGAGGTTTTCCATATTGTAGTTCAAATTAAAAAAAAAAAAAAAAAAGATGACAGTAGACTCAAACAGACAAGCTCAGAAGACTCACATTCAGGACAGTATCATCCTTTGCTGTGTTCTCTAAATCATCTTGAAGTGCAAATAATAACACTTAAATTTGCCAGTCCTTATGTTTCAGGGACCTTTGGGTTGGTGCACTGAGGGCTTTCAATGGAAATAATACTCACATTCAAGTAAAAACTCATGTTTTTGCAAAAACATTACAATAAACAATTCAGGAGATTAATTAAGATTAATTAGTCCCTTTGATTTATATAAAACTCTGTGCTGTTAATCAGTCAGGCTAGATTTTCATTAAATTAAAATAATCAGTCCTTTTGAGGCACTATTAAATTCATTTCATTAAATAGGAAATTTCATTAAAAAGTAGGATGTTGATAAGAGGGAAATACCTATTAACATAAGAAAATATGAATCCAGCAGATATTTTCACCATCTCTCACCAGTCGTTCTCTTTGGCTTAGGGCCTCTCGGGTACCTCCTGATCTTTCTCAGTCTGGAGTCAGAAACAGACCTGATGTGAGTCCAGTGAGTGCCATGTAACTTCAGTAACTCAACTGAGAATGAGAATCTCTGCTGTGAACATCATCCCCTTGAGCTCTGGTTCTTACTTGGTCAGTTAATTGTGTCTCTCTGTTTGGTGTGCAGTCAAGTACAGAGGTTTGTAATGTTTAGCGAACCTACCCCACTACTAAACTGGGAGGGAAGAGTCTTTCACTGTGTGTGCTTTCTCCAAAAGCAACTAGAGAAGGCCAAAGGGAAGTCAAGGAGGAGATAGATAAAATTACGACTCATACCATCATACATTCTTCACTCTCTCATGCAATATGGTTAAAATAATGTTTATGCAGTATGTGGTATAATGCCATCCCTTTGTCCTTTCTGATAAAGAGTCACTCTGTGACTCCCAGTATGTGCCAGCATCTGAGCTGCTTTGCCCTTGGAAAAAGGTACTTAACCAGTACTTGCCTCAGTAAATATGCCCAGCTGTATAAATGGATAACACACAAAAATTATAACCTATGTAAGTTGCTCTGGATAACAGCATCTGCTAAATGCTGGTAATGTAATATAATGTAGAAGCAGAAAAAAGGAACACTCCCCTGTAGTATAATTGCTATAGAGAGTTAAGTCCAAAGTGCTTTGAGTCAAATTGAAACACATTTGCTATTGTTTTTCCAGTTTGTACGAAACACTTAATGCATAATCCATTTTCTGCCTGCTTTCATCCATTCCACCATAAAACGTAACTTGAAATGCAAACACCTGATTGGTGAAGCCAGTATTTTCCACCCCTGCCACACTGGTATACTGTGATGGTTCCCACCAAAATCAAAGGGCCTCTGAGCTCTGACCTTTATCAATCTCAGAACAAGGATGGTCTTTGTTCCCATTCAGAAAGATGTCTGGCTATAGCCAGCATCATGTGTATGATCTCTGCTTTTGTGCAATACCAATGGTCTCTTCCTCTCATCCTCAGCACAAAAACACTGGTTATACATAAATGAAAACTACTTATGGTTCATAATGAGTAGTCTTGACGGTTGTATGGGTGTGTGAGTGTGTGTGTGTGTGTGTGTGTGTGTGTGTGTGTGTGTGTGTGTGTGTGTGCGCCCGCCCGTGTGTGTGCGTGCACATGTGACCGAACATGTGCATGTGTGTTTTCTCTGAGTAGGCGTGCTAAACAAGGGAAATGTAAATGTAAAAATGTGTGTTACTGCATGATAAGTAGAAAACATGATAAGTAGGCAACATACGAAACCGAGATGATGCCACAGAATCCTGTTATTTTGTGATCATTTAGCTTTGGTGAGGACACCCCAAATATGTCATGATCAAGGGACATGTGGCCACACGCCACCCCTCAACAGTGTGACCTACTACTGCAACTCCCTATAGTGATGCCTATTTACAGCGCAGTACCATTACAGTGTGCCCCATTGGCTCAGGGTAATACTGATCAACCCCTTTACAGCAAGGGGTGTCAACAGCAGCAAACACTATTCAACACAACATGAATAGTTTCTCTATTGTTTCATTTAGCCAGTGTGAAGTGAAAACATTGAAAGCAACTTAGTAGAGCGTAAAACTTTCACATATCTTAAATGCTCTGGTGATCAGCTTCACAAGCTTTATTATCTTGCTGTTTCATTTATGTCAAATATTGTATGTGAAACTTTGAGAGAGGCAAATGTTACACTTTAAAAACTCTTTTAAAACTCAAAACTAAAAGTTTGACTTTTATTCAAATATTCAGACAACTACTTTTGTAGGTAAAATGTAGCTTCTATTTTACTTGTATAAAGAATTTTGAAAGCAGTATGGTCTTCCTAAAATTAATTTTTAGCAAGCATTGAATGTAACAGATTTTTTCTGAAAACAGACAATTTCCTGACAGCGTTCAATTTGTCCAATAGTAATGCACGTCTTTTTACCATTGTGCACACACAACCCATACACCCACAGTATAGCACGCAAAAAAGAAACTTCTAGAAAGTTATTGCCAGTTGGCTCTAGATGTAGTCAGACACAATCATAACTATGAATAACCTTATCAGAACTAAACAGACTGTTGATGAGCTGCACAATGTGCTTTTTTAAAATTTCCTTTCCAAAGATCTGTCTTTCATTCAGCAAAACATGAGTCTTGCAAAATAATTACTAAATGGTTTCTTTCACTGTTTGCTGTATTATATTAAATTTAATATTAAAAATGGGTGGAAGGAGTCAGCACTCTTATGAAGAGGTCACATTTATTTTGTGCTTTGACATAGCTTTAAAGGTATTCAATTTGAGCATTTTGTTTTGGGAACATAAAAGGCTCTTGCAGATGTGCTGTAGGTGGCAAATGTGGCAGGTGTTACCAGCGATCTTTTCTGAAGATAACTTGTTTCTAGCACAATCATGCAAATTGTTGTTCAAAGTAATTATGCAAAATTAGTTTCCTGTAGCAGTATGATCATTTTTGGATAGTCCTTATCATTTTTACCTTGGCACCTGTTGCTTGACAAATATTTTCAAGAAATATATTTCAATATTTCAAGGCTTATGTTTTATTATGCCTTACAAACATAAAATCAAATAAACCTTTTTTTTATTTTATGAAAGCAGTGGCATTCAGGAGCAGGCACATACTCTCATCTATGGGTAAAATGACAAGCCTGACTGGGCTGAATAGCCTGTCCTTCACATTTATCTTATTTTCCTGTGTTCTTATACACAATAAGGCCCCAGAATGAGAGCTGTGAAATGTAAGGTACATACTTAAGGTGAGATAAGGTGGCATCTTAGACAAACAATGGCAATGCTGTTATACCAATCATCCATAATACATATTTTTGACAGAAGTTATAGAGGGGCTGACTGTCAGTGTGAGTAACACACACACACACACACACACACACATATATATCTGTGTGTGTGTGTGTGTGTGTGTGTATGTGTGTGTATGTATGTATTGAGAGAGAGAGACAGAGACACAGAGAGAGAGAGAAAGAGAGAGAGTGAGAGTGAGAGAAGAAGTAAAGATATAAAGAAGCTTGTAATACAGCCTCGCCATCTTGCAGTCTGACTCTCCCACACAGCTGACCAGATGCCCTGCCATGCATAGTGTGTGCTATTCCTCAGCAGTGGTGAAACCACATGCTGTGTTATCTGCGCATGGCTGTCCAAGAGTGCAGTGTTTCTCTCATCAAAATTCACATCTCAGCCTAAATACATTGACTTTACTCATTAAAATTCACATCTCATCCCCAGGATAGATCCTCCTGCCCCTTTGAAATCTGCTGTCAATCTGGGTTTATATTTAATCAAAATCTTGTCCCCATCATTCACACTGTACAGCTGAAAGCAGTCATCAGCAGCTAAATAAGAGAAAGGATGTATAATCACTTCCTGCATCAGTCCAAAAAATCAGTGCTGTTGTTCAATGGGGAATTTATATCAATAATATGTTCTTTAGTTGAGCAAACCATATTAAAACACAATTTCTGTGGTCTGAGATGGACAGAATCAACTCTCTCATAGGAGGAGCATACTTAAATACTGACCGATGAAATTCTGGCATTTTTAATGCTATCTTTGACCTTATTCTTCCATTAAGTGAATCCAGTATTATGAGGTGTCTCAGCTACTGAATTCATTATCTTTTGAACAGGTCTGCTGTGGTTAAAGCCAGAAATATCACACACTATTTTATCAGGAACAGAAACATGCACTTGAAAGCACAGAGCTGTGTCAGAGCTCATCAATAATCCTATTGACATGCTGGACCAGTTAATTTGCGGCGTTGATTAATCAATAAGGAGACAAAGAGATAATTTGCCACCCCTTCAAAATGAACATTTTTGTTGAAGGACACATACTGAAAGCTTTTTTTTTTTTTTATGAAATGTCTATGTACATCTGTTTATCTATCTATGTCTCACTGATTGCACTGTAGGATCCATTATTCTTTTTTTCCTCAATAGATTCTTACTTCCACAGTGAATTGGCAAAGGTGCAGGCAGTGGAAAAACTTATATAAAATGTTTCCAAATCTTTGATTACTGCACATTTATGAGCAAGGCCTCTGAACTAGATTGTGTGAGTGTTCACAATGTACTTCTGACATCTACCCAGTACAGAATGTAGTCCTACAATGAGTTGGCTACTAAAATGTGATCAAACTGCAGCACAAATTTCACAGATATATCAGCTAAAATGTAAACACAGGATTAATAGGCATATCTCAGGGGCAAATTACCTTTGCAGTGCATTGAATCACAACCTAGATTTTATGTTTGATTTCACAGTTTGTGGACATGTACAGTAGCTTAATATTATAAATGTTTGAGTTTTACAGCTCTTGTCTTATTGAGAGAAAACCTGTCGGAAGAGTTCTGCGCTAATCTAACCATCAATAGACTCAGCACGTTGTTGATATAAATAGATTATCACAACATGTTCCTATTTTACAGATCAGAGGCAATGTGCTCAGATAAAACATAGGGAACACAGCACAACAGATACTAGTTGTGTTTTCAGGGCAGCACATTTGGATTGATAGAGAAAAACACAGAAAAGAGTTACAGTTAGCTGAATATATATGTCTGTTATTTTAAAACAAACACCGCAGTCACTCAGAGTGGTCAAAAACACTGAGATAGAAGCATTCCTATAACCATGTAATTTAAATATTGTTCCCTATAAGAATCAAGCAATCCATTGATATAAGTTTGGGCTAATTGGCAAGATGTGGTACGATACTCTGTTTAGTGCAATTGTTTATAATAAGTGAAAAATCAGCGAGAATTTGAATAGAGTGAATCTCATATCTCATTTTATTTGTGGTAGCACTCAGCACCTACCATATCACTGGGTGCTGCAATTTGTGCAGTTGAGCATGGATGCCAGTTGAAATGGCATGAAAAAGAACGATCCTTTCTGCCGATGAAAAATGCAGCCCTTTTGAATCATCTGACAGTCTTCTTAAGACCATTCAAAGAGATACTGAGATACTTGGCTTTCCACAGTCTTCTCTGTAGATTCTAAGAGTCAGGAAAGGCTTATTTATGAGCCAGTGGTATGTGATTAATTATTGTGTATTAGAGGTTTGAATGGATTGTCCATCGTTTCACTGGCTCCTACCTGTTGATGCCACTTAAGTACAGTTCCCATAGTGCATGCCTCCTTATTCTGCCCTTGATTTCTCTTCCTGCCTTGCCCAGGTGTGTCTCTGCCTCATATCAGATTCCTCATACAAAATATAAGCAAGGAGTATGGCATGCAAAATGTTAACACCAAGACCCTTGCTGTTGAACCTTGTTGAGATATGATCCCAAGCAAACTGGGTGAAGCAAAATGTATGTTTTCGCCTTTAGTATCAGTTTGATTTCCTACTGGATTTAAGCAAAATTTTACTTTTGAGTGAATAAACAGCTATAAACATGGAAACACAGGACAACATCTACATTTCGCTGGGCTTGTAACCACAACCTGCAGGATGGTACTATTGCTGTTTTATGCTATTTCATGGATCAGTAATCCCCTTGCCTTGCGTCATAGCTCGTCTTCTAAACAATTAAGTAACAAAACAATGAACACCGTCTCCTTACAGTTGAAAGTAGACTAATATCTCGGCTAAAGCCACCAAAAGACGGTGACAAAGTATTTATAGCTAGATATTAATTATTCATACCAAGTCGTGCAGTGCGTTATGTTAATTAGATATAGATCCAAGCCGGTTACAGAAGTGTTATTTCACTTTTACTAATGCAAGACGTTTTAGCATATGAGTGACAACCTGTCATTTAGTCCATGGTTAAGGAGCTGTATTTATTACTATTGTGCATGACCAATCACATTTATTCTAACATGACGTCAGACATTATAAAACTTCACTCAAAGGAGGTGGCAACCGGACAACTGAATAATCTTGCGGTCCACAGCCGCCCTTGTAGTCAGATGTCTATGACACATTCAACACCAGCAGCATGAGAAGAACTTCAAACCTAACATACGTCGCAGCAAGGTTTGTTGTGCAAGGCACTACAAATGTATGAACCCAGTCAGAAAAGAATTTGCGGTGGTAAATGTAAATGTAAATGGTGCCTCTGACCGAAGACGTATAAAGAATCTGGTTTGCTGAGCAGTTCTGTAGCTTCCAGACCAATTTCTACAGCATCAATCACTGCACGAACACAAATACGGTTAACTAATGGATAATCGCTTTTCATCTAAATTGTCACCTGCTATGGATTACGGAGCCGGTGCTTTTCTTCTAGTTATAGGTAAGCGCGTGTTTTTAAAATTACTTTAACTTTTTATCATTTTATCATATGTTAGCCTGTTGTTGATTCATTATGTAATGATGTCAACACCGCGTCTGACAGTACAGCAATATATCTTCTAACCTGTAATATATCTAACTCGATTTATCTATATATAATATATAATTTCTTATTGAACTGGTAAACACTCCGAATCTCTTTTTGATTGGAGCAGCCAGGTACGAGGGAAAATCAAGTGGAAAAGTTGAATGTAATTCATGAGTTGAATAATTCTTAATAACAATGTGACAGCACACCTTTAAACTTATTGATGGAATAGTCAAATTAGTGAGAAATAACCAACGAATATTGTTCGGCATCTCTCCCGAAACGCATTCAACACGCACGTCGCAGGAGCAATCATTAGGAATTACATCAAAACAAGAAATTAAGAGTATAAAGAATATGTCTTCAGCATATTGTATGTTCGTATAGTCATATATATACATATATATCTATAATATTTAATGCTGTATTTATACACACATATACAGCTTGCCTGCTTTATATTTCAGAATTAAATCGACATGTTTTACCAAATTTTATATTGTATGTTTGTTGGGACCTTTAAAATGCTAGGTTCCAAGGTTGTCCAAGTTTTCAAGTTATAGCTCCTTAACTAGCATCGTCTCTACTACTGAATCCATCAGCGTAGATACTGCCAATTTCTCATTCTGCAGTCGCGTATCAAGCTTGTGAATGTATTACGTCATTTGCATTACAGTGGCCGTAATTTTTCCTCACACCATTGTAAACCCAGGCAGTCAGATTGCCGTTAGAATAAAGACAGTCCTTTTATTGCAATGTCACAGACAAACTCAAGATCTAAAAGTGGCCAAATGCCAGTGTGATTTAACCCTATGATGTGGTCAAAAATGAGTTTATAGTAACCTTATTTCTCAAATTAATATTACCACAAATACCTTGTTCCGCCAGGCTTTGCACTGCAGTGCAGAAGTGAAGTGTTCAGTTATTTCTTGCATGAGTGCTTATTCCTGTGTTGAGTATATAACTGTATGTTTGACTACACATGCGTGCGCACGGGTGCCTGTTTGTGTGTCTTTGTGTGTGTGCGGGCACGCATGTGTTTGTTTGTGAGAGACAGAGGTACTGTAGTCACATTGTCTGTTAAATATATGCTGGATTAAATGATCCTCAACTGAGGCTTGTTTTTGTATGTGGGAGGTCAAATCAACAGAATGATTAACGCTTTTAGTGTGCTGTGGATGGCCATGTGTTCTCTTTGGCTGTAATGATTAAATGTATTGTGCATTATACATGTATAAATGCTTTGTGATTGTGAAAACAAGCATTTACTTATGTCATGAGAGGAGCAGGGCCCTTGAGTTATTTATCCATAAAATTAAAACTAACTTGCCCCAGTTAAGGTCACTCAATAGAATGTTATGTGATATCACATTATACAGTACATACATACGATTTAATTAAAAAAACAGTATGTATCTATGGTGAAAGGAATATTATTTTTGGGTTGTCATATGACTATGCATCATATGATACTCATAAAAGTGCAAGTAGTGGATTACAGTCTTAGTATTCATGGTATAGTAACTTTCCCTTCATTTTATGAAGAAAAGTATCATGTTTAACAATGCTGAATCAGCTCTCAAGTGCCAGCATCACCAGTAAGCAGAGAAAATATCATT
The DNA here is from genome assembly GCA_019176425.1 of Megalops atlanticus. Classification (NCBI taxonomy): domain Eukaryota; kingdom Metazoa; phylum Chordata; class Actinopteri; order Elopiformes; family Megalopidae; genus Megalops; species Megalops atlanticus. Next base: position 6,765,758 of record CM032892.1, on the reverse strand, counting down.
TCTAATCTCCAGTGTTCTCCATGTGTCAATTTTGTCATTTAGTTACTAGATCTAAAGTTATCAATGCAGGAGAAATGCAGGAGACATACTGAAAAGGTCACTTTCACACCGGAACCCCCCTCCCAGCTGTTTCCCCTATGACCTTTGTTTACAAAAGGAGACTTCTGGAGGGCAATATGACATTTTGCTCTCAGGAGGTGGGTCAGGAGATTTTAATCATAGTAACTTAATTTCCATCTATTTGGCTTAAGTGATATATGAAATAATATTATCTGCGTTTTGTCCAAGTAGACCCATTTTTCTGATGTGATATTGTCAACATGAATGTAACCAGGAAATATTCGTTTACATTTGATCTGTTGAAGAGATTGCACCCAAGGACCACTGACAAAAAACACTCAAGTTTTCTAGTTTGTCTAGTTTTTAGTCTGATTAAACTCACTGGTACAATTGAGACATGGGCTGGAATTGAAAACAAGCCTTTACCCACAGTAAAAACTGTATACATGTAGTTTTATGAGTTTTGTTTTCTGTCTCTTTTGGGGGATACAGAGAACTTTTTGCCATCCTGCCAGAAAGCAGTTTGCCATCCCTTGTTTTACTGTGAACAAATCAACTCAGAGGAGGTCAAGAAGCTGAGAGACCTGATTAAAATCTCTGAGGGAATAACAGGCCTCATATCAGCTCCCAGGGCCAACAATGCTGGAAACTGGAACTCTGATAAATTGTAATGGAAGCTAATTAGTGCTTGGGGACAGTCCCAATATAAACAAAGGAGTTTTATTTTAGGTTAAAACAGAGCCAAGAGCATTACTGATGTTGGGACAAAAGATATTGAGGAGTGACAAACCTGCAGGTCTTCAGATTTAAAGACAGAGACATAGGCTTGCCAAATGTCTTGTGTGCTAATCATATGCCTTTTTAGTTTGCCACGAGATGGAGAAAACAAATGGTCTTGGAAAAAACTTGGTGAAATTATTGTCTTTAGGACAAGGTAGAAGTGAATTGATTTTAGGGCTGCTGAAACAGTTCTTAAAGGGGTTGTCTCACTGGTTGTTAGATCATGACCCATTATAAGTTTCCTGAACATATGAACACCTTGAACCATTATATATGGTATATTTTATGAATATAACCATTTCTTGGCCTCACAGACCACAGGCTGTGATAAATCATAAGAATTATCCTAATACCAGTCGTTAGGGTTTCTGTCACCTCTTCCTACTGTAATTATTACATGTACTAGCAGCAGTAATTTGAATACATCACAGTGGTACCGCAACTGTTACTATTTCTAGAATTTCATTGACTCTTCACTGCATTATATTCTTGGATGTAACACAAAGATTTAAAGACCAAAATCTCTACAGACGCACTTAGGGCCATGCTACAGGAAAGAATTGAGGAAAGATTGAATAGATTTACTTTGGAACAGAGCTTGTCCTGTCTGTGTGAGACAATGTCATCCACATTGTTTGGTGTAACTTGGCTTCATACTGTGAATGGTGAATGGCTATGAAAGCTCCTTAAAAACACAACATGCTCCCCATCACCCAACCCCACAATGAGGACAAAGTGCACATATACTGGTTAAGCAGGGGTTAAATGAGCATAAATGACAGGGTTTCAGTTTTGGCCTCTATCTCCCTGCACACTGGTTGACTCTCAATAATTGTAGGCAAGGTTGCACTTTTATCTTTTAAACAAAGCAGATGTCTATTGCTAATGTTGATAAAATTGTATTACTGACATGTATAACTGGTGCTGAGAGCATGAAATATCATTGTAAAAAAAAAGAATGTGAAAAAACAGAATCTGGCCATATTGTATGAAGGTCACTCATACAAAATCCATTTTGTCTCTATGGTCACCTTCAGATCAGAAGTTGGTCAAAACACAAGACACCCTTGGGAACACTCCATGACATGTCATGACAGAGTTTGGCATCATGTCAGATTTTGACACACAGCGATTGGAGTAAATGCAGACACAGCGGCCGTGTTGGTCCAGTCTTGCCCTGGCCTGCTACTGAGTCAGGCTTGGTCAGATCTGGTTATTTACTCTGACTACTGGTGAGAACATTTTGCTGGCTCTGGAGCCAAGCATTTTTTGGAAAGAAGTATGAGTATAAGATGTACTTTAGAAAACAGTGATGTCATTGAAAGTGATTTAATGGGATTACTGAATAGCATTTAATCCTGAGAATTGAAGAAGTTTATGAAAAAAAAACAATGAAGAGTGTAACAACATTGTTGTTATGTAGCCAAGGGAATTAGCTTCTCATTAGTAGGCCTAATCAATTTCCCATGCAATCTGTAGAATTTTATGGATAATCCCAGTTAACAAATTAATATCATTATTACTGTTATTGATAATATTTGTTAAATGCCCTCGATCAGGGAAAAGTATAACATATAAGCATTACCTAATTACATGAATCCAAATATTGACAAATAAGCATGAATCCTAAACATTTAACTAAACATGCTACTCAAACAGTGAAAGTGCTTATGTAAAAACACTGTACATAATCCAATGACAAAATTAACTATTATACTGTATTCCTGACAACAGTTCTTTTTCCTCGTTTATTCTTTTTTCACCAAACTGGATGTATGTCTGTTTTTACCATTGCAAAACAACACCTTGTTTAAACAACACTTTCACTCACTAGCACATGGTACTTAACCTGGAAAGCTAGGTAGTGATACGATTAATACAAGCCACGTCGGTATTTGCAGACATCCATCGAAGTAAATACGCGGTTTATTTTCTGTCAGTGCCTGTGTTCCTGCAGGCAGTCGGGAGCTTGTGCAGTGAGCTGCAAGCGTTCATATTTTCATTCCCTCCTCAGTTCACGCAAGACAGATTTGCCTGCAGTAGGGCTGCTAGCAGGCGCTACGCAGATTGACTACTGTGTACTTTGTAAAGATGCGCTGATAGTGGACGCACGATGACATTACTGTATTTATACAGTATGAATATGAGCGGATGCGCGATGCGCCTGCTCTGGCATCGGCGAACACCACCTGCATGGCAAGGCAGTGTTTCCCTAAAGTTACAGACCTATCACACGTAGAACAGGGAATCTTGGGTGCTGTTCAAAAACTCTGAAAACAAGTATAGTTTTACAGTTAAATAAACACGTTCCTTCGTGTCAAATGACATGACAAACACAAAATCTTTTTATCACAGACAAAGCATCAGGTGAAGGTCGTGTAGACCGAACCGGTGTCACTTTTGTGTAATAAACAACGATGCTTTGCAAGTTCAGTGTGTGGGAGTCGTTCTTATTAAACAAAAATCTTTACCTCACACTGTCTGCCATGTTGATTGTTTGTGTACGTCGACGTGTGGCCGGTTCCACAACGCAGGGTTGCTGAGTTTGCGGGCTACCTTTAGCAAGATGTTTCCAAAAGTCAGGCTTAACCCGTTTCACGAAGGAAGCTCAAACTGTATCTGACTAAATTACCATGGCAACATGCCACTTAGCCCAAAATTAGAGTGAACTGACTGGCACACTGAAAATAGGCATGTCTGACCAATCAATTCCCATGACAAGCCTTTGATCCACGGTGTCACCATTTCTGAAGGAATCGATTGATATTGGTGTGCAAATGGAAGGGGTTTTGAGAAAAGATTTTATTTTAGATTGACAGGATCCAACACGTTACTCAGATGATTAGTTTTTACGAGCGATATTGATTCTCAGATAAGGTAGACTATATTATCAATTTACTAAATCCATACAATGGCAACGTCACTGTTTGCAGGTCAGCATCTCCGTTACTGGCAGTGACTGACTTTTCCGCAAGGGGAAGCTTCTTCTCACAGTCACTTTGGGATGCCGAGCATCGAAGGCGTTGTTGCGTTTCAGATTCCTTTGCACCGCATTCTTTCCTTGAGCGCTCATGCCTCATATCAAGGCTCACCTGTTTTCACTTGCCGTGTGAAACTGCCAGTTTTCCACTATTCACAATGAATCTCAGCACATGCATGCTGAATTCGTACCTGAAGACTTCACTTTCCTTAAACCAGCTGATAAAATTTTTTAAGGCCGTCCCTCAATAATAATAAAAACAATAATAACATTTTTAAAAAGTAATAATTAGCCAATTGAGCACATCCATGATTGTCCTGGTAATGGACAGATTACAGAAGATCAAATAAGCAAAGAAAATGGATATCACTTAAGAGAATACATAGCTATTTAGCAAGGTAAGTAAGCAGTAAATATCAGCTCACAGGGAGAGGGCAGATCAAAGAAACAAGTTTATACAATGCAAAACTTTAATTAGGGAGGACCATTAGAGATAGTGTAGTCAGTAAACAGATGTTACTAAGCTGTCCAGCATCTGTCAAGTATGAATATGTTTATTAATCAGTGGAGAAGTGATAAAGTGCAATACCTCATCAATGTAAACAAACCACTTTGTTGTGATTATAATTCTCATATGAATCAGCCATCTGCTGCCTCATTACTTTCAGTTGCATTTGTAACTTCTCATCTTACCAGCTAGTTGGCTAACGCTATTGTCTGAAAAAATAAATGGTGAATCTGCTTCAGTCAATTCAGTCAAAAATGGCAGTGTAGTCTTACGCTGAGCTTGAGCCAGGCCTAGTGTATGTTCCCACTTGGCTCTTAAAAAAGCAAATGGAAAAAGTAGGCCACTAGTTCCTCCAAAGACTCGGTCAACCCTTACAAAGCATTGCCTTATTAGCTTACCACACTTACAAACGCACTGTTAATGATGGCTGCCGCTTAACACAACCCTGTTTCTCCCCCGGTCAGCTGTGCTGTCCATGGTGGGAAACGTGTTGGTGCTCGTCACTGCGTTCAAGAGGTTCAACCACATGAAGCCCCCGGAGCTCCTGAGCGTGAACCTGGCTTTCACTGATCTGGGAGCGGCCGTGACCATGTACCCGCTGGCCATCGCCTCGGCCTGGAACCACGGCTGGCTCGGGGGGGAGGCCTCCTGCATTTACTACGGCCTGATGGGCTTCTTCTTCGGGGTCGCCAGCATCTCCACTCTCACCATCATGGCGGTGGTGCGCTTCATCGTGTCCTTAAGCCTGCAGTCTCCCAGTGAGTACTCCCATTTCCACACAGCCGCCCCTCTTCTGTCTAGTTCTAAGGCCCTGCGTAAGGCTGCAAAAATGACTAATTACTACGTTACATTACATTTTTGTCATTTAGCAGATGCTGTCATCCAGAGCAACTCACACAGGTTACAGTTTTATGTGTTATCAGTTTATACAGCTGGATATTTACTGAGGCAATTGTGGCTTAAGTACCTTGCCCAAGGGTACAATGGCAGTGCCACAGCAGGGAATCGAACCAGCAACCTTTCTGCTACAAGCCCTGCTCCTTACCACTATGCCACTCTGCTGCCCACTATATATAATTATATTATTTTGAATGAGCCCATTAAATCATATCTCACAGAAACAAAGACGGAGGAAAAAACATTTAAAAAAATAGCAGGAGGCATGGCTATGCATACCAGGCTTACAGTGACATGTAAACAATTCTATTTTAACAAGATCAGCATTCCTCTGAGTAAACAATGGTATGGGTATGGAGTGAAGTTATCATTCATGTGGTGGAATGCTTTGATAGCTGACATTTTCTCATACGGGTATTAAAAAAAGTACATCTGTAATGAGAATACATTCAATACAGAACTACTGGGAAATGCGCCTGTCATATCTGCCCACACAATTCCTTTGACAGGCACTTTGAAGAAATGAATCATAAATGATATGCACAGATTACCATGCTAGACAATGAGACTCACACATAGATGATGTCAGAAATATTAATCCTTCTTCATATCTATATAGTACCTAGCTCTCAACTGAGGAAGAAATATTTTCAGACACATTATGTGTAGAATACTCCTTTATATTTGTATTTCTTCATTAAAATTCCAGTTTATTCATAATTACAATGAAACACTTAAACCATTCTCTCGTTCATTTTAAATGGCAGGGGGTGAGAGTTAAGGCTCAAGCACTTCAGTTTAAGGCCCCGATTGGCCAAAAACAAACTTTTATGCAAAAAGGCTCAATCTGAGCAGCTGAACCTCGTCAATGGTATCCTATCCTATGCTGTCCTCTAGACGCTATTTTTTTTTATGTAAAGCTTAGGTGTTTAACAGATGCAGTGTTCCTTTTGGGTGTGAACAACATGATCTCAGTTTGATTTATTCTTCATTTTACTCCCAGTCCATGCAATGGTATTTTTTTTCTTTTCTACATTTGGTTTGCATTCATCCTTGAGAATAGTCTTAATTATATACTGCACATAATTAAGCAATTGTATACTGGCCGTACACAGTGCTGTACCTATCATTATCCTAGCTCCACTGGTCACTGCTCACTATACAGCTCACTGTACATATGTTAGGGCATTACATATGTTTGATTAATGTGTTAATCAAATACTGACCTTTTTAAAAATCTCTACATATAATATGCTATGAATTCTTTTTGGCTGAAATATGATATTGAAGGTACATTTGTGAACAAAGGTTAGGCCAAAATGCTTCATTCACATATTTTAATTACTATATTTAGGGTACCTGTCTTGATTAAACTGTGAATTGTTCAATGAATCGCTCCTGTTCTCAATGTACCCCTAAAAAACCTTAATCAATCAAACTGAATTCCTGTCTGTGCTGCTTGTCTGTAGGGGCTCAAAGGAATACAAATCATTTACAAAGGCACTGCCACAAACACACTTCCAACAACCCATATTTGCTTAGCTGGAACAAAAGTATGCATATACGGTATACTGTATACTGCCAGGACCTGAGTTCAGAAACACTGCTTCATCTGAAATGTCTGTATAAATGCAATTACTGGAAATGGCAAAAGGCTACACTACACCACTTCTTGAAAAATAAAACAGATATACTGTGTATATAGCCATGCACTTACAATGTTTCTTGCCTCCTTAGTTAACTGGCTGTCATATGGTTTCCATTTGTGCGTTTCCAAAAATATACTGTAATTAAATATTCCTGTGTAGCACAGTGGGTTCATCTGTGATCTATCATCAGCTGAAAAGTGAAAAGGGGCAAAGTAAATAAAGGATGGGTTATAATAAGCAATTATGAGAAGAGCCAGGGGCAACAAAACAGCCTATGTGTGGTCTCTCTGAGAACAGGTATTCATATTTACATTAATAGGCTCATGCAGTCTCAGGTTTAAATGTTGCTACCCGAGTTTTTTTTTTTTTTTTTAAACAAAGGAATGTACTGAAAGGCAGTTTCAGCAAAGTACCATAAATAAACCAAACGACTCACTTGAAAACCTCAAAGCTGGTCTCCTACTAGTGGTGACCATTAAACTGAACCCACAGTCTTTTGTCCTTAACGTTGAGTAGTGAAATTAAGTATGCGTTAGAGGCATTTTTTTCTATTCCAACCCGTGAACTTGTGTGTAACACTGTCACAGACTGATGAGCGCTCAAATATGAGGGCGAAACTGCACAGCACCTGGATTCGCAGGACCTGCCCGTTTGATTTCCTCCTGCGTTTTCCTTTCAGAGGAGAAGATCAGCAAGAGGAACATGCAGGTGCTGGTGCTGTGCTCCTGGCTGTACGCCCTGCTGTGGGCGCTGTTCCCCGTGCTAGGCTGGGGGAAGTACGGGCCCGAGCCGTTCGGGACGGCCTGCAGCATAGCCTGGGGCGAGATCACGCAAAGCTCCGTCTTCATCTTCAGCATGTTCTCCATGAACCTGGTCATACCGGCCACCGTCATCATCGTCTGCTACTTCGGGCTGGCGCTGAAGCTCCACATCGCCTACAAGTCCCTCAACAACAGCAACCAAATCCCCAACGTAATACGGATGCAGAGGAAACTGGTCACCGTGAGTACCCTTGAGAATCCTTTCCAAACATAAGTAAAACTGAAAAGCTGGCGGATAAATCAGCTATCCTATTTCAAAACTAGTTGATTGTTTTCAACCACATTTTTTAGCAAATGGAGCAAGATCAGTAGTTATAGTGGAAGAGATACTTCCTATTGGTTATTATTAGTTCATACATTAATGTCATTATATGAGTGGAGCTACCACGTGTCATCAATGAGAGCTAAAAAATGTTACTGACTGACTACGCATGGTAGGAAGACCCATAATGGGGTTCACAGACGACCTTTTTAAATTTAATTTGACCATGCCAATACACAGCCCATACAAGCCCACCAGTTAACTGAGGGTGTGTCCTCAGCAGAGTATACTCTGTTCCACACTGATAGGATAAGCAGAACAGCAAATAAATGGGAATGTCCTTCCTCAAGTGAAAATATTTGTATTGTGTTTTGCATATTTATAACTAAATCTGTTTTCCTTTTAATGCCATCTGGGGAAACGATCACTTGTGCCAAAAGTATAAGCCTTAGCAAAAAAAACATGTCTCTGGTGGCTTTAGCTCCGCACCACTTTGTTCTCCACTCCTCACTTTTGAAGTCTGAAAATAACTTTCAGCAAAGCACTGATAATTAAAACATTTGAATGAGACTTAGTTCAATGGTCCATCATCCACAAGTCTTTTACAGCCTGCTGGGCAAAGATTCCAGTCTTCAAAAGGCAATGTAGAGACACAGACTGGCTGCTTATTACAAGAGTAGGACTGAAAGTAATTTATGTTCCTTAAACTAAATTTTGCAGACAAAAAAATACTGTAAATGTAAAACAGACTTTTTCATCAAAGAGGGAATTACAGATATGTTCTTTGCAAATAGATCCTAATTGTGCTTAAACTATTTGAAAGCTTGACAAAAAACTCTTAATTGCCCTGTATTTTTGATAGATCTTCACTAGAATAGTTCTTACCATTTATCTGTTGGCAATCAACTTTCCAATAAGCGGCTGATTAAGACTCGTTACCTGGCATTGTCTTGAACTGATGCCTTTGAAAATCTCAGGTAAAATGTGTACTTTTCCGTTTGCTTTCTCAGATCGCGGTTCTCATTAGCGTCGGCTTCATCGGCAGCTGGACGCCGTACGCCATTGTGAGCCTCTGGTCCATTTTTCACTCCAGCGAGTCCATTCCCCCCGAAGTGAGCATACTCCCCTGCTTCTTCGCCAAGACATCCACGGTCTACAACCCGCTGATCTACTACCTGTTCAGCAAGAACTTCAAGAGGGAAGTGAAAGAACTGAGGTGGCTCTGCGGGAGATCTAATGTGCCTGACGCGACAATGCAAGGCAATGTCACGGACAACCACATCTACGCCATGTGCAACAGGGTCAGGGTAAAAACGGCATCGGGAGACCAATCTGAGAGGAAGAAGACAGAAATGGAGACCAAGCTGAACTTAACGGAATGCCAGTGACCCTGCGCTACATTTCAAAGATGTTCCCAAGTGGATTTACAAAGACTACAGTGTTACAGTACAATTTAGAGTTCCGACAGCCAGTTTGGTGCGTTTGACATAAGTTGGAATTGTTTTATTTGATATTATTTGTAGTATGAGCAGCAAGAAATTTGACACTGATATTACTGAAAGTGACAAGCTAATACACACGTGGACTTGTACAGTCATTATGTGGGGCACAGCAAGCTAATTCACAATATGGCAAATTAATTTATTCATTATTAGCTGCATGGAAAAAGGAAAAAATTGTAGCTAAAGGTGGTTTGAAACCAAAGAGAGCATTAGCTAGCAAGCACAGCAAAGGACATGCTATCTGTTACTTTCCCAAACACTATTTACAGCTTAGGCAACTGCACACTTCCACAAGCAGTACTTGCCACTTTCTCTGATAAATAATGCTCATAAATTAATTTTAAATGAAAGCGTAAAGCCCTTAAATCCTTAAAAACATGGGAAGTGAAAAACATGGGATGAAAGAAGCTATGTCTAGGCCCATGCTGAAAAGGATTTTTTTTTAAAAAAGGACATCAGCAATCTTGGAAGGGATGGGAACTACATTGGCTACTAGCCAGAAGGGATTCTGATTTTCCCAAATATTTGCCTTTTTGGTATCCTAGAATTATTCATACATATCCTGGGAAATCCTTTGTTTCCCCAAACAATCCAAAATAATTATCACAAAATAATTATTACAGAATTTATTACCTTTGATATGTGCTCAAAATAATCAGGCGACATGGCAAATTAAATTTATGGATACTGACAACTGCTCTTTCAGTAATGTATTTTTTCAACCACCAGAGAAAATATTTGTAATACTGTTTTTTTTTCCTTTCAATTCTTATAGGATATTTTCAAAAATGGTAGCAGTGCACAGAGACTCAAAACACTTTTAGGTCAGAACACTTGTTACTGAAGGATTGTCACAAACACAAACGTATAACACTCAGTACTTCTATACTTCCTGGAAACAATTTCTAAATGACAGTCAGTATATCCTCTTATTTAATAATGAACCTACAGAACAAGCAAATAACTATATTTAAACAGCAAAACATAATGGAAAAGCTCTCAAGAAAAGCATTCAGTTACCAATTATATTTGGCTATTCTTTGCTTTGCACATACACATGATCCCAAAGAAGATGAATAATGGATAATTAATCGATGGACACATGAACTGAATATCATTCATAAATGGATTTGCATGACACTAGCAGATCCCACACGCTGACCTCAGCCTCTGAATGACAAACTTTACTCCAATTTTCTGTCAAAACTAGCTGAGTTGTGCGTGCTCTTTGCCTGAGGAGAGCGATTAGTGTAACTGAGAGGTGGGGGGATATTTGGAATAGCTGTTCTGGGTAGGAGTTTTGCAGGGGAGTACAGCAAAAGAGTTTGACATTAATAGCTGCACACATACAAGGTAAATCTGTGACCAAAGTTCTTAGAGGTGGGAGGTCACTCTAAACTTACAGTGCAAGGAAAGTGAGACAGTGAATAAACTCATTTTAAACATTTATGTAAGGCAGATATGTATTTTTAGCTGAGACTGCTGTAGATAGCTCGTGCCATGAATGACACTTTGAAGTGTTCTGTTTCTGTCAGTGCAAAAGGATTTGAAACAGCGCACTATGATCGCAAAAAAAATTCAGATTGTCTCCTGATTACTCAGAAAATGGGAATTAAACTGGTGAATCTTGGGATGTAAAGACTGAAACTGCTAGACAGCAGTGAGTGAAATATGTGTAACCTGCTTCTTCATGTCTTTTGCTTCTTGTGGAAAAAAAAAAAAAAAAGACTTGCAATAGCATTGAGATCTCACATACATGCTCATATACTCCACCAGTTTTTTGCCTTTTATGAAATTAAGTCTCTGGTAGTTCATGAGGAAAACACAACACAAACTGGCCCCTCAATGTACAGTGTCATACTACAGGAGCATACACATCCCAGAGTAAATGTGGGTTTACATTGTGCACTGAATTTTAAACAGCATTCCACTCAAATGTGTTTAGTCCTAAAGCTGAAAAGAAGAAAAATTCTAATTCATTTTGATAAAGAACCATCTTTGAAAACATAAGTAAATAAAACTTTTTGTGTGAAGAGAGCATCACGAGAAACGGTGTCTGTTTGAATGTTTTACCATATTACGTCTCCATTTTATATTAAACATTTCACATATTTTTCATCTGGAAAATAATGATGGCTTAGGCCAACCCCATGCATGCCCAAGCAGGGGAAGAGGTGAAGCTGTGAACACCACTTTAATACAGTGCAGTACCGGAGCATTGGAGCAGGTATAACTGTACAGTAAACACCATTAGTACAGTACAGCATTAGCTTACATAAGACCAATTACAATTTCACAGCACAGTTACAGCTAGAAGACTCAGGAGGATGTGTATGATGCAATATTGGTGACAAAAGGATTCCCATGACTAAATTAATTATATACACTGTATTTATTGTACAACAAACGCAACTTAGATTCTGAAAAACCTTCTTATAAACACACACAATCAGGGTTTTTTTATTGAGACTAACTGACAATTCAGTGTTGTTCAATTCAAAAAAAGGAAAAATCCAGCAACAAAATATGAATATAGGACTATTTTGATGCAGTCAAATCCACAACTACACAAAATGGGCCCTGTTTCAGCAGGGAGGGGGGCCTCAGTTGTTTAAGGTAGAGGTTTATGGTATATATTCAGACATCTATATCTGACATCCATTATGATTGATGCTAGAGTACAAACCAAGTACTCTACCAGCTGTTACCCTTTTTTTTTTCCTCAGTCACGGATAATCCAGTGCGGTTACTGACAGAACATGATGGGACTACTGATGAACCACAGAATCACTGTCCCTTTCATTCCTGAAGCTCCTCAAGGCGGCCAATTAGACGCAGGCAAGAGCAGAGGCGGCGAGTCTCGCATGGTCATTTCAAAAAGGAAATTTACAATAACGATACATTCAGCAAAAACCCAAACACATCAAAGCAATTAGACTGAGGGGGCGATTTTTGTAGAAAAAAGGAAGGGTTCTAAGATGCGGGCAGCCCTGTTCTCGGTTTCGTGTTTGTTGTGATCTTGTATGGGCCGACATTTAACCGTTTGATGGTGAAACGTGTCGGGGGGGGTCACAGAGGGGCCTGATATTGTGTTGTCTGTCTGACAGCTGGTGGCTTCCGCTGTGTGGACTTAGTGCACATCTTATCAGTTTCTCCTCAGTTTCTCACCCAAGGATGCTTGGTAAGCCTCAACAGGCCAAGGGTGACAAACCACCCCACTTTGGCAAAGCTGCCAGAAAGAAAACAGTCTAGTCTCCAAGCAAACCCATAAGTCATTCTTTGCAAACTAGAAGGGGAAATATAATGCAAGGATCTCAGGCGGTGTTTTCGAGAAGGGATTTTTTTACACTGTTAGTAGATAATGTAATAATGGTGGTAAAACCTGCAATCTCCTGAGAGGGGGGTATTTTGTGACATTGCTGCTGTATTAAATAACATCAGAACCTTTAATAAGCTTAAAGGGATTAGTTCAAGTCAGCTGGTTCACCTTTTACATTTTCATTCACGTTTTCTTTTGCCCTTCTAATACCTTTTGTGTGCAGAGATCAGGTATCCTGCTGAAATACACAGAGTGCAGGGTAAAGCGATATGGATTCAAGGCTAAGATGATAGGTATTACCCATATTGGCAATCTCCACTGAAAGGTGGCAATGAGCATTCACAGTAGGACTTCCATTCAACAGCCCTGCACAAAGCTAAACCCCAAACCAATCTTGACACTGTGACACATTAAGACACTGTGTCCCTGCCTTTGTTTCAATGAGACGTTCAATTTTATCTGAGGAAAATATCACCACTTAAGGAAGTTAAAGCTAACCACTCTATTTAGTAAAAACTACAGCAAAGCGTGAAGAATTTATCTTCAATTTATTTTAAAGTGACACTGATGGAACATAATTTTTTTTACATTATATTCATTTACATTACATTGTAATGTAAATGAATAATGCAGTAGTTTTTATGTTGGTTATCAATTCAGCCCCTTCTAGAAAGTTAGACTCAGTAATATAATGTTTCATGTGATAGGCAAGCGTGAAATAAATTCAAGAAACTATTCTTTTTTTCACTGATGTCGAATCATTGTTAAAGGCACAATGCCACTGATGGTAACAGTTGTTTGTCTTCAGTGAATAATGGGAGCAATGGACTAGAAATACCCCAATATCTTCTAAGTCAAAACTATCTCCTGTTCTCCAAGAACATCACCCAATCACGTAGAAAACCAAAGGAGAGAGATCAAATGGCTCGACTGATGGTTAATGTAAGAAGTCCCCCCTGGTCTAAAAGTAAATCTGATAAGACGCTTCTATTAGCTGTGTAGAAAGAGGCTCCTGTTTTAAACATCACACAGATAATGGTGAGAAAATGGCTGTCAGAATATTTGTTTTTCCTCCCCACCATTACATCGCTTGGCGGTTCTTTTCCAAACTCTTCTCGATGTTGTCAATGACCTCCACGGCTGCCTGAGGGATTCTTGTCCCCGGACCGAAGATGCTGCAAACTCCCTTTTCATACAGGAACTCGTAGTCCTGAACAACAAGGACACACAGATTGTTTATTACATATTAAATGCGTTACCCACTCTACACAATACACAATTACATTCCTCCAGGTGACTGCACAGTGACGATTCCTCAGTCCCACAATGGGTGGAGCTTCCAGTAACTGACGTGATGAAGCAAACTAAGGACTCTGGCCTCCAGAGAAAAACACCAAGACCGGCTTAAATCAATGTCACTGATAACACATGATAGCTCTACTGAATCTGAGGAGCATGAAGCCTCAGTCTCTCGTCACTAATAACTCTAAACATTTCTGTACATTTTTTTCCCCTCACAGCTTTTCTCATGCACTCCAATCGACACTTCTTTCCAGCTTTGGAGCACAGCATGACTTCCTGAAGACAGATGTCAAATATAACACCTCTGGAGGTTCAGCCACATGCCAGTGAACTCGTATTTGTTACCCCGGAACACTTGAAAGGCGTATCGATTTTCATGTCAGTTCCGATTTCCGCTGTTTAACCTGGATTAAATCGCACTCCCTACGAGACAGTCCGTTAGACATCACTCAATAATTGTTAAATCGCGTCCCAGACACAGCAGCTTGCGATTTATTTGACGTGTCTGTGTCATCAGCCGCTGGCCTTCCCCGTTGCTGCAGATGTGGAGCTCACACAAAGTGGAGAAACCAGCTGCGATGAGATTCTGAGTGAGAGCCAACTCTATCGGAGAGTGGCCAGCATTTTCGCAGTGCCAAAACAAACGTAGCAACAGTTGTAGGTACACAAAACACTGCTGGTAAAAATCTATGTAATGCCTTGTAGTAATCACTGTTTATTTTCCATGTAGTATTGTGATGTGTTTTGGAGTCTGTGATCTAGTGACTGATGTACGGTAGCATACTTGGCTTCCATTGTCCAGTCAGGTTGCATAAGTTAACTTGTGGGAGGGCTTGAATGGTGTTATGCTCACACTCACTGGTCTGGGAGTGTTGTTAGCCTGGTCTGACACTGTTGCTCATTCAACTTGACTGGATACACTTCTGTTCTATTGTGCTGGAATGTCGCTCTTTATGAGAGCGTCTGTTAAATGAATGTAATGTAATGCAATGTAATGTAATGCCTTGAGGTTCTATGGGAAGGTAAAGGCATTACATGTTTGTACTTTAACAGTCGGTCCTCATGTTCAGAGAGAGGAGAAGCGCTCCAGTAATCTCCACTCACGCAGTCGTTCCTAAGCCCTGTTTGACCATTCGGCAGATAAGTCTCAGCAGTTGCTATGGTACAACATGTACTGTTCCCCCTGGTCACACTTTCACACTTCTAACCGCAGCAAGCAGCCTTGAAGTGAGGTCTGGGGGATTTTGAGACACATGTTCATCATGAAAAATGGATACTGGTCTTCTCTAATCTGATTAACCTTTTAATCTTGCCACAGGTCTTGAATTGAGCCCTGGGATATTTGTGGGATATGATGAACCTGTGCCAGATCCAAAGAAACACAATGGAGTTTCTCACAAAAGAAGGGTCACCCACCTCCCAAACATTTATAATGGAAAATACTACCACTTCTGAAAAGAATCTCTAAAAAGCTGACAGATAGCCATGCAAAGCATGCATCTATAAATATCCTAATATATAAAAAAACTACCTGTCATTAAACTGAGGCAGAAATAGCTGACATTTTATCAGGAAAGTGAAAATGACACACCTAAGCTTCCTCAAATTGACATTCACACATGCTGCATACACCTCTTCCTTAATTACACTCTGAGTTAGCCAGCACAATTACTGTATGTCAGGTTGACTCAGTGTGAAAACCTTTTCCCTTTGAGTTCCTGCAGTATTTTACATGCAAAAAGACAGGTGCAAATTGGTATGTACCAGAGGCACAATATCAAAGGTAAATCCCACTGTTAGTAACTAATAATGCAGATATTGGAGAGCAGCTCTTTGGCAGTAGAGCTTCATCTGACAGCCAGAGGAACAGGAATACCTGCTTTTTGTGAATAAAGGGTGCAAAATGCGACAACAATATCTGGACGCAATGTGCCGGAATCCATTCAGTCTGCTCTTTTTAACGATGACAATTTGTAATAATTAGGCCTGTCAATGCAATTACCAGGGCTGTTCATGCAATTGCTGTTCTTTAGCACATTATCCCTTTGCAAAATGAACTGCAATTTCCTTGTTTGTTCTTGTCCTTTCAGGCCTCTTAATAATAGGTCTGAGGAAAAAAATACTTAAAGATGGTGCTTTGGATAAAAGCAAGATTACTTCTTCCAACCGCTGAATTTTCACTGGAGTAGAATGTTCATGAAAGTAGTTTTAATGTAGCATTTTGACTGAAGTTTTCAACACAACCCATGTGCTAAATATACAGTGACTTGAAAACGTATTCAGCCACCAATACAGTTTTCACAATTTATTGTCTCAGATTCCTAATTTAAAATATATTAAAGTAAGATTTTTTCCAGCTGGTCTACACAGTATTGTACATCATGACAAATCTAAAGAAATGTTTAGAAAAAAAGAAACTAAAACTGAGTTTTAGAAAGTATTCATTATCAGGCTAACCTTGCTCAGGTGCAAGATAATGTCTTATAAACTCATCCAATTTGTTGATGGCCTCCACCTGTGTAGGAAATTAGTGGATCACCTATTTTGAATTACTTCCCTCTCAATGAGGTCAAACAGTATGGTTGGATTTTCCATTGAACAAACCAAAATGAAGAGAAAAGACCATTCAAAACAAGTGAGGGATATAATTGTGGAGAAGCACAAATTTGGGGAAGGATACAAGAACATTTCAAAGGCACTGACCATACCTCAGAGCTCCATCATAAAGAAGCGGAAGAAATACAGAGCTATACAGCCACAATGCCTGGGGCAGGCCCTAAACTTAGTTGCCGAACAAAAATGGCGCTTGCCAGAGAGGCTATTGTAATGCCAACTGTCAGTTTAACCAAGCTACACAAGTCAGTGGCTGCAACTGAAAATGATGTCCATGGGTCAACATCTCCAAGCTGTTGCACAAGAAGGGCCTTCATGGAACAGTAGCAAGGAAGAAGCCCTTGCTGAAAAATAAAAGCACATGCACAAGTTTGTGTTTCAGCAGGAAAATGACCCAAAGCACATTGCCAGAGCAACACTGGTTTAGCTTGAAATGAAGGAAACTGACATCCTCAAATGGTCCAGTCAGAGTCTTGAACTTATCCCCATCGAACATCTGTAGAAAGATGTCAAAATTGCTGTCCACTGCCGCTCCCCAACTAACCTGTTACAGCTTGAGCAATTTTGCAAGGAGGAATAGTCTAATATTGCTCTACCACATTGTGCAAAATTAATAGAGACTTATCCAAAAAGACTGATGGCTGTAGTAGCTGCCAAAGGTGGTCCAGCCAAATACTAAAGAAGTGGGATGAATGCTTACTAACTCTTGACATTTCAGTTCTGGATTTTTTTATTCCTTAATGGTTTATAATTTTATTTGTTCATAGGTCTGCACTGTTGCAGAGTTGAGTGATACACAAAAAAATCTCAGTGTAATCAGTCAAAATCTCAGGTTGTGGAAATCATTTGTGTGAAAAAAGAGTTGGGGGCTGAATACTTTTTCAGAGCACTGTATGTTAGCTTGTGAATGTCTGCACCTCAAAACAGATTTCCGTTTAAGCAGAGCACTATTATACAATGCTTGTATCATTGCAAGACAAAGAATCAAACAACCATAATTACTTGCATTTTGCGTAGTGATTCAGTAATCATTCAACTAAAAAAAAATAAGGGAATGATGTCATTTTCTTTTTATATTTTACAGGTGCATTTGTCAATGTCTTCTCAGAAAATAAAGAAATGCAACTATTGAAGCAACAATCAAATGTGCCTGACCCTGAGATTCCTGCAGTCACCAGTGGAAAAAGCATCTATTCAAGCCACAAACATCTCTGCATCTGCCGCATCATGAGATTCTCACATGACACGGTGGCGTGTTTTACCATATATCACATATATACACATATTTATATACAGAGAGCTGGCAGAGTAAGAATTCCATTCAGGCAGGTTCCACTGAAGTGTGATTTACTGAAGAAAGTAAATGATAATCATAAGGCACAAGCGTACACACACACACACACACACACACACACACACACACACATATTCATATGCGCGCACACACACACACACACACACACACCCCCCAGGAATGTGTGAGGTGAAAGGGCCTTACCTGGGGGGGTATGACACCCCCACAGACGACGAGAATATCAGGGCGGTTGAGGTTGCGCAGCTCCTTGATCAGCTCGGGGACCAGAGTCTTGTGACCAGCCGCGAGGGTGCTGACCCCGACGCAGTGTACATCTGCATCCACCGCCTGCTGGGCCACCTCCAGGGGGGTCTACCGGGGGGGACAAAAGCACAGCCTTACTCTCCCTGTGCCCTGCACCCCAACCAATCCTGCCTGCTCCCCGGGGGGGGCGGGGAGCAAAAGCACGCCCTTACTCTCCCTGTGCCCTGCACCCCAACCAATCCTGCCTGCTCCCCGGGGGGGGCGGGGGACAAAAGCACACCCTTACTCTCCCTGTGCCCCGCACCCCAACCAATCCTGCCTGCTACCCGGGGGACGGGGGGACGGGGCAAAAGCACAGCCTTACTCTCCCCGTGCCCCGCACCCCTCCCAATCCTGCCCGCGACCCGGGGGGACGGGGTACAGAGGGGGACGGGGAGGGGGGAACGAAAGCACACCCTTACTCTCCCCGTGCCCCGCACCCCTCCCAATCCTGCCCGCTACCCGGGGGGACGGGGTGGGGGGGGTGAAAGGACAGCCTTACTCTCCCCGTGCCCCTCCCGCCTCCCAATCCTGCCTGCTTTCTAGGAAGCTACATCACTGCTGTTGCTCACGCTCCATGCTTACATTACATTGCATTACATTACATCCATGCTTTGCTCCTCGCCACTCGCTCTCTTGTTAGAGGGAATGCATGCCTTCCTACTTGCTTTAGGACCAACCACTCTCCTTTTTTTAATGAATGGCCTGGCACATAGAATACTTCAACGTCATCATCATCATCATCACATTATGTTATTTAGCAGACGCTCTTATCCAGAGCAACTTACATAGTTTACAGTTCTTTACAATGTTATCCATTTATACAGCTGGATATTTACAGAGCCAGTTGTGGGTTAAGTACTTTGCCCAAGGGTACAGCAGCAGTATCCCAGCAGGGAATCACCATCATCATCACCATCATTAGCAGCAGGAATGGTACATGTTTGACGCTCCCTTTCTCTGTATGTTAAACTCTGACAGAGAACTGTGTTAAGAATGACAGAAACAGACCTGTGCAAGAGGCTCCAATGGCAACAGAGACAACAGGACTTTCAACAGCTACCGACTGGAAAACATGGTGGTTAAGGGTCGCTGACCTCTGCTTTCATTTACAGATGAACATGGAAATGAGGGCTCTTCAGCTGCTGAGAGCAGATGCGTTTCACAACATCTGCTGATCACAATAACAAGTGGACGACACACCGATTGGAAAGCTGCCTGTAGTTAATTAACACACAGGTGGCTATAAAAAAAATTCTATGATAAATGTAGTTGTTTTTATTACAATATAACATATCTGTGATAAATTATGAAATTAAATGTAAGAAAGGATTAAATCTGCCATTACCAAATTAAAAACACATTTACTCATAGGCTGCTTACAGGTGGTCTCTCTACATGGATACAATATTGGCTTTTTGGCAAATGTATTTTCAATTCAATTCAATTCAATTCATTTTTATGTATATAGCGCTTTTTACAACACAAGTTGTCGCAAAGCAGCTTTACAATGATCCCAGGCCTGAGACCCCCTGTGAGCAAGCCTAAGGCAGTCAGACAGAACCAACAAAGAACATTTAAATGGATTCAGAGACTCACGAAAAAGGAATACAGTGGATGGATTTAATGGTATTTTGAAGCATTTCAGGGCCATGACAGCTGACCCGGGGTTAATCAGTTTATTCTGCAAGACTGCGAAAGGAATGCTCTGTAATCCAGGCTTTATTAATGAAAGGTGTTCATTGAAGAAACACTAATGTAAACAATCACATGAAATATAAAACTGCCTTTTAATTTTATGGAAAAAACAACAACATTTTTACCAATGAATTTTCATCCACTGATGTGTGGAGCTACGACATTGAAGAGTTATGTATATTTGTCATTATTGTCATTACATATCATAAGCCCCTGTGTAAATAGAGTCAGTACAATTAAAATATAATAGATTACACCGCTGTGTGGGAGTAAAAGGTACACAGGGATGAAAGCAAAGGATCAAAGGAAAATTACTACTATTTTAACTGCAATATATACTACGCATTCACAACTGAGCTGGTCAGACTCTGACAGGTACAGCTCCAGTCAAAAAAAATATATATGAGTTAAGGGAATCAAAATAAGGCAAAAAAATAAAAGCTTATTGGATTTCATAACATTAATAGCTTGCTTCCTCTCTGGCAGTGCCATATGAAAAATTCAAAGGGATGTTCTATTTCGTTTTGCTTCAAGAAAAATCACACTTTTTAATGCCACAGACAATGGCTGGTATGGTTTTATCAATTCCAGGCACCATGTTACCTGAACTCTATATGTGTACAGCTGTAGTAATCTCTTTTGCCAGTGGCATGTCTCCAAGGTTCCCCCGTAACAGCAAGCCAGCCATTACCATGTCTCCCAAACCCAATTTATTCATGATAACCACGACTGTCATTTTGTGCTTCCGAACCAGAATCACACAGCTTGCCTGACTTCCCTGGGTTTTCCCGTGAGGCTATTGAATGGACTCCTACCCTGGTTGGTTAGAAATCGAAAAGGAGCAAGATAGAAACTGCACCAAGCAACAACAGTGTAGATCATGAAGAAAGAGACATCTTAGACTACAATTAAACGTAGCTATGTTTTGACCACAAAATGTGTACTTGGTGCACAAAACACATACATGTTAGCGCACTGTAACTCATCGATCACGGGACTAGCAAACAACAACAAATCAGAGGATGAAACAATTCGATCAACCCAACACTCAGGTATTCATTACACATCCTGGTCATATCATACTGACCCCTACAGTTCACACTAGTGCCCTCAATTTGTAACTGTGGAATAGGCCCTGAGTGGGCAGGAGATCTGTGGACCTGCAACTGATAGTGTCAGATATTTGCGGCAAGCTATATTCCCTGTTCCCAGAACACCATGGCGACCCACACTTTCTCCACAGAATGTGATCACACTTCATTACTGAACTCTTGATACTCCAACATGTTTGGAGCAGATTTACAAATTACATATCATATAGTTAGGACATAGACTACTACAAGTCTATATTCCCTCCCGACCACTAAGCTCTGCTACCAAACGGCGTCTGGTGGTCCTGTAATATCATGGCACAAAATCACTTTCCAGAATCTTATCCTCCGATGGTGGACTTCCACACCTCATCTGTTCTGCCGAGTCCCTCAATATCTTCAAGAAAATCTGAAGACACAGCACTTCCGTGCTCACCTGATCACCTGAATCACTACCACCTAAAGCAATTTCTCATTTTGTAAACTTTGTTTTTCATAAAAAATTATCTGCTTCATACACATTTATCTCTACCAGCTAGCTTGTACCTTGTCTGGCCAACAATTGAAACTTGGTCATGCTGAGCTTCTAATATTGTCAACTCCTTATATGGCTTTTTGCTTGTGCTGTATTCTGCCTCACTTGTAAGTCGCTTTGGATAAAAGCATCTGCCAAATGAATAAATGTACACGTAATATAAACGTAGTTACCATGTGATACAATTGTAATGCATGATATTTATATCATTCATGTTCATTTTGTTGTTTACCATTTTGTTGAACAAGCCCTCCCTTCCCCATGGCAACTTCTAATGTTCCTGCAACACATAACTTGATGTTCTCAGCCAGAGTAATGATGTAACTGATGTAAGCAAGCGGGTGAGAACTGAACACACCAACAAAATAACACAGGGAACACCATTTATCATCAGCATCTGCTCTCCTTGGCACATTCTGTGTGCATGTCAACAAAAGGAAGCATACCTGGAAGAGTGGGCCGATGTCGACATCAAACCCAAGGTCGGCAAACCCAGTGGCGATCACTTTGGCACCTCTGTCGTGGCCGTCCTGTCCCATCTTGGCCACAAGGAGGCGCGGATTTCGACCCTCCTGCTTCTTAAACTGCAGAACCCTGGAAGGCAGTTGGCGGTAGGCAGTATGAATCTGCTTGCTTCGCCACATGTGCACTGTGTGAAAAGCTGAAAAAACGCTGGGGTTTAGTAAGACTTAGACTGGGTGCACTACTGAAGGCGATGTGGCTGAAACAAACAGCTGTGTCACGACATGTTCAATATGGGATTTAAAACAAAAAAATCAAAACCACAGTAAGCTATTGCTGACTAGGGAGTGCAGGCATTTATATTGTCCTTGAAAACAAGCTGAGAGTTTATTTTTAGCTCTTGCACCTCATATGGCTTAAACTTTATCGGAATAAAGTAGGTGGGTGGCCATGATGAACTGACTCATTACTCAAAAGCAAATGCAGTCAGTGGATGGAGCTAAACAAATCAACAGCCTATCTGTAAAAAAAAGTCCTACGTGGAAGCCATACTCCATTATAACCCAAGATAAAATTCCTTAAGAGAGGTGTATATGAGCTTCCCGCTACCGTCAGAACTGCAGGAGCGCTCTGTATTTTCCCTTGCAGACTAACAACCCAGCTGTTCAGAACACAGCTGGGCTCTCTGTTCTCTGACACTGCTTTCTTCTTAACAGCAACATGAGCTAGTAGCTGTTAAATTAATTATGATTTAAACCTAAAATATAAAAGCTTTGTGGCACCTCAAGCTTTTGCAGCACATTAGTTCAGCTGTAAACATTGTGGAGATACAAACCTATGGAATTTAAGGTTACACAGTCTAATCTTAATGTTGCATACTAATAGTTTAAGGTTGTATGTTCTTTGACAGCACTAAATCCCTTTGGGGAGATGTCCCCCACAACGCCATGACATTTCAAGAATCACACTAAGGTTTTAATATGTCTGCTGCTAATTGCCTAACCTACTGAATGCACTTTTGTCAGTCGGCCCAGATAAGAGCGTCTGCCGAATGAATAAATTTAAATGTAAATGCAACTGTGCAAAGCTATTATACTTCTGCAAATCTTATTTTTCGCCGTCAGTTACCAATCGCCTGTGGATGTTTCCCAGACTGGGTGTTGATTTGATGAATGCTTGCTGTGTCCAAGAAAACGCTTCTCCTGGATTTATATTTCGCAGAAAACCACTCTAAATGGCTGGTGAAGTGCCAAGCGCTGGCCAGATTTAACTGTCATTAGCAACGAAGACACTGTCTGAGCGCTGAATCCTAAATGAAGATCTGTCTGAAACTGCAGATTAATTATTGATGTTTCTGCTTCGAGTGGTTATGAAAATATGAATATGGCCATTAACTGCAGGAGAAGAGAAAAGCTGGAACAGACAGCCTGACACTCAATAGGAACAATGAGCCCAATTCAGTCCCGGGAAGACCTGATTCTACCTGTAGCACGAATTGCCTTTAAATCACTGCATAATATGCGTTTACATTTAACTAGTATTTTTGTCACAAGTTTTGAGTAAGCCCAGGTTACGGTCATTGCATACTCAACTGGACTCACTGCGTCCACTAAGTGACTGATAGTGGCTGTGTTCCTCAAACACCAATGTGGTGTATAACAAAAGGTTACATTCAACTCCACAAATGTGAAATTCAGAATATTGTGTGTGCAATGAAAGACAGGTACTTGTATTCACAAGAAAGATCGAACCTCCAATCAGCAAGACTGTAAAGCTCAGACTACATCCCTTAGGCAGCATTGTAAACTACCCAGCCAGGTTTTATAAAGATGAAAAGTATCCTAACAGTGACCAATTTTGATAATGATATAAAGGCACAGGAACCAAAATTCACAATTTCCTGAGTAATACAATATCTATTACAACTATTAATTAAATAACCTGAATACACACTGACAAAAAGAGCGGTTAATTTCTGATTTACTGAATTTACTGAAGCAATTCCAGTTCAGAACATTTCACAACACATCTACTCTGGACTTTCAAAGCAGTTACAAACTGAAGCAGGGCCATCACACACTGCAGTCCTCACACACATTGGACACAATCACCACTTGTACCCATTATAATTACGTTATCGTTTGCTTATTATTCATAATCAAAGCTCATTCACTGGCCGAAGCTCCCCGCGCCTACCTGTTGTTGGCGTAAGCGATCTCCTCGTGTTCTCCGAACTCGCTGCGGTACGCGCCGCTCACCATGCGGGTGCTGGCTTTGTGCTCGCCGAACACGGCTTTCATGGCGTCGGTGATCTCTCCCACTGAGCACCTGGAGAGGGGGGGTGGCACAGCGGCTCACAGCAGGCCCCGGGGTGGCAGGGTGTGCGGGTGGGGCTCTCTTTGCATTACATTACATTAATACATTATTGGCATTTATCAGACGCTCTTATCCAGAGCGACTTACATCAGTTACAGCTTTTCAAAATGTCATCCATTTATACAGCTGGATATTTACTGAGGCAATTTTGGATGAAGTACCTTGCCCAAGGGTACAGCAGCAGTGTGTGTGGGCTGGGTTTTGTGTGTAGGGTGGGGATGTAGAGTGTGTTTGTAGCTGTAAGGGCTGGGTGTGTCAGTGTGGGATGGGTTTTGTGAAGAGGATGGGGATGTAGTGTGCGTAAGGGACTGTATTTGTAGGGAGAGGGTGTGGGTGTGTGTGTGTGTGTGTGTGTGTGTGTGTGTGTGTGTGTGTGTGTGTCTGGGGGTTTGTGTGCAGGGTGGGGGATATAGAGCGTGTTTGTATTTGTAAGGACAGGGTGGGTTGTGTGCATAGTGTAAGGATGACGTTTGTGAAAGGGGCTGTATTTGTAGGGGCTTGGGTGGGTTTCGTGAGTGAGGTGTGTGTTGGCGGAGGGGGGATGTCACCTTGCCCGGGCCGCCTCCACCGCCAGGGCCAGCAGGTTGCCGTCGCGGGTGCGAGCGCACTCCTCTATGGCAGACAGGCACTTCTTCACGGCCTCCGCATCCCGAGTTTCTCTCACCTGCGGAGAGGAAGTCAGCCTCATACTCCATACACCAATGTCCCATTTACACCACAACAATCTCTGACAGAGCAAAAAATGACAAAAATATCCCCCAAAATTTCCCCCAAAATGTTGTATTCATTCAGAAAAACCCGTATAAGTAAACCTGTCAGAAATAATGACACAGACCCTTCATAGTAATAAAACAGATGGGTCAGCCAGAGGCCCTTTGTCTCACCACTCGCAGAGACCTGAGAGCTGTTAGGATGACATCAGCAAAGCAGTGTCTATCTTACAATGAGAGGCTGTCATGCTGAGATGAGCCTAATGCTCAGCTGGTGATGCCAAAGTAGGGTTGTACAAAAGCGATAAAAGCATTAAAGTTTTTATCTTATTTTATTGTAAAAAGACATTCTATAGCCCCCATCAACTGTAATCTGGATTTAGTCTTGACTCTTGTCAAATGTCAGACAAAAGCTTTTAACCTTTTCAGTCAAAAAAGGGTTCATTGTACACATCTTGACATGAAATACAAAACTGATAAAACCGATGCTCAGCTGAAGTAGTAGTTAAAGGTAATGCTAAGAGACCTTCCAAGACAGACATTGTATACATATTACTGCACCCCAGGCTAACCGTTTTCATAAAAATGCTTTCACTACTTATTTACTTCCTGGCTCTGAGGTTAAGCCCCATATACATGTAACAGCTGTCATAAAAGTAGGCAAAGAGCAATAACATCGCTAGGAATCACAGATCTCTTACAGAATGCCATTTAGCCCAACACCCTCTGAAATGCATGGCTTTCAAAACAACGCAGTTGAGAAAGCATGTCTCCTCAGAATGTAACATCTAACAGCAGTGCTCGTGTAAAGTCATTTATTCTTTATTCTTTAGGTTGGGGGCAGGTTTAACATGATATAATGCCTGTGAGGTCCACTTATAAAACCCTATTTTGAGAGCCCTTCATGCATGACCGATGCTGTACAGTAGCATTATCCAGCTGGCCTGGGGCTGTTGTTTTTGCTTGCTGGTGCTCTACAGGCCAGGAGAGTCTGTACATAGCTTCAGTGTCGCCTGGGGGGTCAAGGCTATATCATTAGCCAGCTTTGACAGGAGGTTCACCACGGTCGGGCGTAATTGGCTCTGCCCTGCTGGGGAAGCAGGCGCTCAGGTCCATCAGGGCTCTACGTCTCCTACCCAATCATCAGGCTAAACTGCCATCAGTAAGAGGCTATGCCCCCCAATTTAGTGCCGGGCCTCCTATACTGCACTGTGGGCTTGTAGCGTGTAAATGGCGGCTGGCCGCCAGCAAGTGCGTCGAAGGATTGAAAGCACCTCACTTCAGTGCTTCCTGGCCATTTGTGTGGGTGTATAATGACAGAAATAATACAGGTTCTCTCATTCCTTCTTGGAGATAGCACTACCCTTGCACTCATCCATGCAGGCTTGCAAAGCAATGTTAGATACTCAGCCATGACATGGTGTTTGTACTTGGTGACGATGATGATGGTGGTGATGATGTTTGCTCTCCAACCTGGTTACAAACCCAGCAAAAGAGTGTAACCTGATATGTGTGGCTGTTCATATGTGCATGTCTGCAGCCAGGCCTGTACTTCACCTTTGTGGGTCTGTCAGTTTTTTTAATTTATTGGGCCAGTGAGCTGCTAGTTTTTTTTTAGTGTTTTATGCAGGTAACGCTTATGCTTTCATTAAAGGCTGACATGTTTCTAAGGCTATACCATAAGAGCAAAGATCTTGTGTTATCATTTGCCAATTTTCTCCTACCCAGGGTTTCGGCAGCACTTCAAACCTTTAATACAGACATTGAAAGACCATTAATAACCATTTCAATCCCTCATATCTCAAAAGTATGAATGATTTAAAATACAAATGGGAACTTCTACGTCGCTGTGGTAACAGTAGGAATGCACATGCGAACACTCAGGAGGATCTGTCCGTGATGCCCGCAGCGTCTGATTTTACATGCAGCCAATGCTATCATTATTCAGAATTACACAGAAGTGCTCCCAAACCAAAGCTCGCCTGTGTCAATTCATTTATAATTGTTTATTTGTATTACAGTAAATTAATAGATGCAAAATTTAAAAATAAATCATGTCAAGTGAAATAATCATTTGCCGAAGGCAGATTGAAACCGAGCAAAATGTTGTGTTACACAGTCATCGGCTAAAATCCTTTTGACTGCTTTTTCAAGTTTTGGGCATTTTGGGTCAAACATCTGATTTCTGCTAACTGAAAACTAACAATGCCCTCCTTATTTTACACCAGAACAATCCTGAGAGAAAGAACATTCTGTCTTGGGAGTGTTTATTTGCCGGCCTCAGTGAAGTGTTATCAGAGTTTCCCCAAGCCCTCTGTAAACACGACAGCATCATTCTTATTGGCTACGAAATGCTTGGTCTACAAATCAAGCCTTCATTACTCTGAAACACAGTAGACTGGGAAGAAAAACACAAAGAGGAAAAGGGTCTTTCCTAGTAGCTGACAAGGCTTTAAAAGAACAAAGGAAAGGCCCCAGGTGCACAGGTGCGTATGCACCACTCTCAGTGCGTCTTTAAATCAGCACACCTCAGGCGACAGTAAGTGTGAAAACACGAGGAGTTCACACCTCACAAGTGCAAATTACCACAGGCTGGAGGGCAGTGAGAGCCATACAGGTAGGAGGATTAATATGGGAATGTTACAGGATGATTTAGACAGAGGTACTCAGGCCGGGTGACTAACACTGAAACACTCCATCAAGATCAGATCAACAGCCGTGTTCAATCCACATTATGGCAACTGACTTTTTAGTATTCTGATTGGGTCACAAGGGTTCTGGAGCACAACTCCAAATGTAACTACTGGATAATAACCTCAAATGGTGTCACCATAGCTGGAGCTATCATTCCAGGGAACAGAGGAAGGAGGCAATGCAAAACACCTATAACACTCACCTTCCTCAGTTTCTCGATTTGCTTGTTGCGAACCGCAGTGTTGTCGATTGCCAGCACCTCCACGGTCTCCTCTTTCTCCAGACGATATTTGTTTACTCCTACAATGACTTCTGATCCTGGAGGAACACAGTGGGACAGAACAGACAGGAAAAAGTTGAGAGCCGCTCTTCTTTGACAAGCAACTGTGATCAGCCGTTTCTTCTAATCTAACAGGACCCACACGTACACACAAAACACACATCTAAATATTTCATTAACCGACAGCCTTTTGATTCAGTTGAACAGTCTGCAGGTGAATCTGTTTGATTTCAGCAACAAAAGAAAACGGCGCAATCAAGATCAAGAGACGGTCTAATATTCAGTGATCTCACGGTCTCGTATCTTGTAACACCAACCACCCAATCCATTGGCAACAGGTTCCCTTTAAAAAAAAAAAAAAGATAAAAAGCCAGTACCACCCCTGTTCAACGTAAGATATGCACTGAAGCACCAGGGGTGTGACTAACATCCCACCCCATCCTTCTCCCTGCACCAGAGGCCAGACCTTTCATCCCCGTGCCTCAGCGGTCCCCTCATCACCTGCATTATTCCTCTGAAGCTGAGAGAGGACAGTGATGCGCACACACACCTCTCGCACACACCTCTATAGAGGGACGTGCGGGCCGCCCTCCTGCCGGGACAGGGCCGAGGACCCCCTGCTGGTACCTGTGCGGGAGAGGGGACGCCCCCACAGCAAGCCTGATGTGCCCCCATACCAGCTCTTTTCAATTGCTTTCACGCTTCACTGAGAATAGGTGCACAGATCACAAATAAAGAGCAAAGCAGGCACCGGAGCACTCCTGATTCTGCGAATCCCAGCAGGAGACCTGAAGGGAGAGGGCAACAGGTAGACAAAGAGGGCTGACGGCTGCCGGCAGGTGAAGGACACCCCGCCCGCACGTCATTACCCTCTCTGCGTGCTATTACTGTCACGGCTGTCAGCCTCGGCACCTCACAGCTCTGCTCATCTTAAATTGAACCTCCCAAACCCCAGGAACCGAACAGCAAAGTTACAGCGCCCCCTGGTGAAGAACCAACAATCACAGGTATCCTGTGGACACTGAGTTCCACTACTACACGACTTCATGCGTTGAGACATAGCTGTTATGGAGCACTTGCACAAAAGCAAAATGAGTGCAGTTACATGGCTCAGTACAAAATATAATCATCCTTTAACCCTAATTATAGCCTTACACCTGCTGTTTTGCAAGAACCTCTAAGAGTGTGAAAAGGAAGAGCAAATTGATGCATTTTCAAAAAAGTCAGTGAAATTCAGTCAGTGAAAAATGTCAAATCATTTTCACTACAGGTAAATAAACAGATGTTCAGATAAATGCTAAGATTTACATGTAAGTATTTATATGAGAAAAACATTTAAGGAATACCTCTAAATGGGAGGGACAGAATAAAAATAAATTGTTTCACACACTTCCTCAAAGTCAGTCACCTCAACAGGATCCTCTGGTTATTACAGTTGTTCTATATGACATTCTAACTAAATCGCTCATTTCCCTGTGAATTGCTGAAACACTGATGCAGCTAACTGCAATGGCAAAGAGCAAAGAGCATAAACTTCACAGCCCCTTCACCATGTAGTTCTGTTACAAACCACAGACACCTGTTCCAATGTTACAGCAGTAGTTTTAAAATGACATATAAAAGCTCCTTAACTCAAACAAGTTTTCACAGAACATACGCATTTCACCAACTGACGTTTACGGAACAGTTAACTGAACTTGCCCGCTTTATCGATTGACACTTGAATGTCGCAGTTACACACATAATTACATGCCAATGTTGTCCATTCCACTTTTCTCCTACTTTGTGAATTCCAATCCAATGCGAATCTGTCAAACAATTCACGCCGAAGAGGAAATGAGCCATTTTATTAGGCAGGACTGATGCATCCCTCAGAGAGTTCGCTTTTCCTCTATAAGTTTCCTCCAGAAGAGTACATGTCCTGCCATTGCTGCATGCAATGTGCGTGAAATCAGTGGATTGATCAGTGGCTCGCCAATGTTACCACACCAACTGAAATGGACAGATAGAATGCAAAGGTATTTTGGTTCCAGGGCATTTCAGGTGTTACTATGACAACATAATTTTCATATAAAGGGGCAATGAAGGACCAATTTTGCAATCCACCCAGCAGACGTGACTGGGATAACCAGTAACTTCATGTAGCTCTTTCATGATAAAGTTCATAAGTTATTTTGCTCCTGCTTTAAGAGCCAAACACACCGACGACACACAGGTCTGCAGTCACCGTTCGGCTGGTTTTCCAGATTCACACTGGTTCCCCGATTCTGTCCACCATGCTTTGTTTCTGGGACTGTGCTTTCACAGCTCTTCGAAACATTAGACTGGGAACACGGACAATACTCCACATCCATTAAAACCCAAAAGCATTCTTCAGGCCAAATTGCAGCAATTACGAAACATTTACTGTTATTTACCAGAATGGCATCTGTGAGGTAAAACACAAAAGGGTAAAAGCAGGTGAAATACTTTGGTGGGTACAGCAGCAGTTCATCACTTGAGAATTGTGCCTTGAAGCTTTAAAATGTCATCTTTTTATCCACCTCATCACACTGCCAGGTGCATCTCGTTTTGCAAAGTTGAAAAGAAGAAAGCATGCTTTCCTCTTTAATAATGTATGGTTATGCCGATAAAGCATAAAGCAAATTTAAATGGAGCTGAACTGCAGAGGCAAATGCAAAATTTCATCGGCTCCTTGAGCAGAGGCTTGCTCTTGAATACAGCTGGCCTCGTGAGCACAACTTCGGCAGCCCTTACCAGCGCAGCGCAGACGACTGACCTGTGACATCACCGTCAGGGATCGATCTCCATTCGACCGTTAACTTGCGTGAAACGTGAGGACTGAGTTCCACCCTACTTCACAAACGCAATTGCGTTTGGGCAAGGCCCTGAGCCCAGGGGGTCACAGCGGGTTACAGCTTCTGCTGGCTGCCCTTGCTGCTGAGAGCACAGTGATTGAGACCGCCGTTCCCCAGTGTTTTAAAGGGTAGACCTTGCATTTCACTGCACAGTAATTCAGCCTGATGTTAACTGTTAGTTACAGTGCGTCATTCACACTTGGAGCTTTAACACAACTACCCTGCCACCTGGCACTGATTTTAATAGTTTAAAAGAGCATGAAAAGCACCGCACCACTTCATCAGAGCATGACTCCCAGCCCAAACACATATCATTTTATTCATGTGTAATCACCTTCCACCATTCAGAAATATTCTGATAGTAATATTCAGAAATATCCGTTTAAGGTACATCACTTCATTAGTAAACAGTAACCAGCCTAATGCATGACATCAGTTACCCTCCCTAGATTCACATATAAAAATAGGTTTTAACAAATGTTTTAGTTAACAAATAAAATTTGGATATAATGTTACTGTCCACTCTATTTATTGCATTTATTTCCCAAGAAACAATAAAATGATCTCTTTTATTCCCCCTGGGTTCCAGGCAGGATCTGTTTATCCTGTGGCAATGGTCAAAGCTGGGTTACTGAGTACTACATTATTACTAGGGTTGTGCATTTTCATTAATGCCATATTTGCATATTCTATATATTTTTGTGAATTCAAATACTGAAAGGCCACTTCTTACCCTCAAGCACCGCATGGGCCTTCAGGTCTTCCTGTGCATATAAACACAGTGAACAGATCCAAACCCTCACTGATCCAGGCAGGAATATAAATAACAGTAGCCTATGCATGGTCCTCAGGCTTCTCTTTATGAATACAGATGAGAACAAATGCAGGAAAGGACATCATTTTTTTCTGTTTGCACTGCAATTTTGTGAAATTATCATTTGCATACTAATTGGGTAATACGCAGCAATTTTCCGAGTGAATTTAAATCAGTTTGCATAATCTTTGAGATGTCAATAACACCAATGTTACGCAGAAATCACCAAAATAATATGAAATTTAGTATGAAAACAGAAAACACTTGCAATTTCCTTCCTGTTGCATGTTACTTTAACACCATACATGGAGAACTAATTTTCCAGTCCAGGACTCCTCAAACTCAATATGTATGGACACTTGATAAAGCACTGTATTTATGTTTTCCTTGAGAAATCTTTTTCAACAGTCTGAAATTTTCATATCAATGTTCACATTTTTGAAGTCTTAAAACAAAACCCATTACACTTCTGATGCACAACACTGTGTGCTCTCCACAAAGACATTGTTAAACTGTCCGTGTTACATTTGTGTAAAGCACACTCCATACATCAAATTGGTTGAAATTCTGAATAGAAGAAACTTATGGGCAGGATCACATTGTTTTACCAAACACTGAACTGTAGGAACAAGAGGTTATTTCCCACCCAAGAAACACTTTTTGACACAAAAAAGAAGAAGCCCTAACTGCGAAGCTAGCCAGCTACAGGCTGGGACCAGGGCTCCCAGGAGGCGATTCTTTATGTCTCTACACACGGCAACATTGTGAGTTTTTTACTTGTATGATGTGGTGTAAATTTTAAAAAAAAAATTACCTAAACCAACTCTGCATGCATTAGCTGAATTTCCAGCTCCTCAAAGAAGCTCCTTAACTTAACTGATGATCAACTGAAATGAAACACTGTCTATTTCCACCCCTGGAACAGACCCTGGTTTTCCTTTTTTGCTATCAATAACTTTGAATATTGATAACCTGAGTTTGAGCTATTCTCTGCTACACTGCCCTGTTGTATGATTTAAATACCGCATGAGTGGCAGTGTAGCATAGCGGTATGGAGCAGGACTCATAACCAAAAGGTTGCCGGTTCAATTCCCTGCTAGGGCACTGCTGTTGGACCCTTGGGTAAGGTACTTTACCCAGAATTGCCTCAGTAAATATTCAGCTGTGTAAATGTGTAAAATTGCAATCTATGTAAGTTGCTCTGGATGAATGCATGCTAAATGACAAAAATGTCAATTGAATACGAATCCTAATATAGTCGCCATCCTACAGTAGATCAGATAATTGGTCTTACCCCTAGTCATTAGAATGCTGATACCCTTGCCACTGTTCAGGGCCTTTGGGCCCAGGTCCGTAGTGCGATTTGAGTCAGTACCTGAGTCTATCCTGGCCTGCCTGCGGGCGGCACACTCCTCGATGCGTAGCTTGGGGATCCCCTCGGCCACGGCCCGCGCCATGCCCCCCATCTCTTCGATCTCCGTGATGAACTGCACAGGGGGACAGAGAAGTGAACCCCAGGTCACCCGGAGTGAGCAGCCGCTCCCCCACTGGTCCTGAAGCTGCTCCACTGGAGTCAGCTCACCCCACCCCTTCTGAGCATAGCAGAAAGAGTGAACCTCAT
The DNA here is from genome assembly GCA_019176425.1 of Megalops atlanticus. NCBI lineage: Eukaryota > Metazoa > Chordata > Actinopteri > Elopiformes > Megalopidae > Megalops > Megalops atlanticus. The sequence continues at coordinate 6,732,329 of CM032892.1, read as the reverse complement.
GTATTATACATGACGGTCTTCCAGGAGGACTCAGGGCCAGGAGTTGGAGCCAACTGGGGGCTGGAGGCTTGCAGCCTCAGAATTTGCATACACTATGTTCATTAGTTATGTAGTTCAAACAAGTATACCGTAGCATTCTGAACTAATGCTCCAAGCTAGTATTCTGACATGGACCGGTTGGTGCAGTTTGGCGGTTCGGTGCCCTTTCTCCCCTCTATAAGGATGGGATCACTACCTGTTCTGGATGGTTTTTTTTTTTTTTAACATTTTACCAATTACCAAAACTGACTATTGTACATGCACCACAGCATATCCCACTGTATTCTGCCATAGAACAAAATGAACACAAATGTAGAATCTCGACACCACTATTCTAAAGTGAACACTGACACTTATAAAGTCAAACGGTAAACTTTCAGGGGGGCAGCCCGGGTGTGTGGGACAGCCTACATTGGGGGTAGTGCTCACCTTGAGGGCGGAGTCGTAGACGTCGTTTGTCAGGGACTCCATCATGTAGGACCCCCCCCACGGGTCAGCCACCTTGGGGATGCCCGACTCCTCCTGGATGATGATCTGGGTGTTGCGGGCGATGCGGGCGCTCTTGACTGTGGGCAGGCCCAGAGCCTCGTCAAAGGAGTTAGTGTGCAGGGACTGGGTGCCCCCGAAAACAGCCGCCATGGCCTCGATTACTGTGCGGATCACATTGTTGTAGGGGTCCTGTGGCAAAGAAAAAACATCAAAGCATTTTAACTTTAGAAAAAAAGAACCACCAAAGGCTTAGTTTGGCTCAAATAAAGAAACATTTTATTCTGCTTCCATACAAAAAATGCCAAAACGAGATTAGTGGTCAAAAGGCTGTTAAATGGACTCTAACATTTTAAAAAAATTTTAAAAGTTTGTTTTGCCTAAATCATGTTTACTAAGTTAAACTGTTTCATAAAAAGGCCGAAAGACCTTGCTTTGCGGTGAAATGTGCAGACTGAGTTTAAACAGATCACAGCTTGTTACATTCTTCTGTGCACCTTGGATTGTACAGATTTTTATATTTGAGTCTACACAACTGAGACTGCAATCCTCTCTCATGGTCACCTGCTCAGTTAAAGACCATCCCGATGTCTGGCAATGAGTTCTGAGCAGTAGCGACTTGGAGTTCTTGGGCTGAAATTTCTCCTTGATTAGATTGGCCCAAAGCCGTCGTCCTGCCCTCAGCTTGGCAATCTCCATGTAAAAGTTCATGCCAATGCCCCAGAAGAAAGACAACCTGCATGAGGGGAAAGAAATGACACAGTATCATGGCATTGCATACATTCGTTTCTATCATTCCTTCTAAGTTTGCCAATGCTGAGGAAGTACACTCTAAACTGTATCGATGATTTGAGAATTCCTGCAGGAAAAGGGCACTCGAGGGCATTTCTCGGGTACCTGCGAAATCAAAGGTAGACAAGGACAGCAACTGTGGACTGCAACAAAAGAGTACTCATAGCAGGTGGCAGCAAAAACAAGACAGAAAAGGCTTGAATAATAAAGTACGGAGGCAGCTGCCCTGCTGTTTTATATTTGTGTCTTCGTCACACTTGGTCCTGCTAATTGTTTCGTGCCTTCTTGCTAATTTCCCAAAAGCTTTATAAATAGCTTTATTTCCATTTCATTACAGTTTTGCCTCCAGCCATGTTCAAATGATAAGGTTATCAAAGAACTTCAATGAATGACTTTGAAGAATCACTTCGCTGGGAACGCCAGATTTTACAACTGTTAAAAACAACATTGTGCATTTGAACAAAAGTCTGTCTGTGATTCTCTCATCTCAATCAGCTTACCTTGGGGCAAATTCATCAATAGTCAGACCAGCCTTTAAGCCCGTTCGGCAGTATTCCAGACCATTGGCAATGGTGTAAGCTAATTCGAGGATAGCATCTGCGCCGGCTTCTTGCAAGTGGTACCCACTGATTGAGATAGAGTTGAACTTCGGCATATGCTGTAGAGGAAATAAAAAAACACAAATATCCCCAGAGATATGACCTCAGTGGTGAATGCTGAGTATTTTTCTGATGCATGTTTTAGGAGGAAGTGTAGATGGCGCTAGGCTTCACCTTCGAAGTGTAGGCAAAGATGTCGGCAATGGCGTGCATGGAGGGCTCGGGGGGAAAGATGTAGGTGTTGCGCACCATGAACTCCTTGAGTATGTCATTCTGGATGGTTCCCGTCAGCTTCTCCGGGGGCACCCCCTGCTCCTCCCCTGTAACGATGAACATGGCCAGTATCGGAATCACCGCCCCGTTCATCGTCATGGAGACCGACATCTTCTCCAGGGGGATTCCGTCGAACAGCATCTTGGTGTCTTCCACGGTGTCGATGGCCACCCCTGCCATACCAACATCACCGTGCACCCTGGGGTTGTCCGAGTCGTAGCCACGGTGGGTGGCAAGGTCAAAGGCCACGGAGAGGCCCTGCTGCCCAGCTGTGACAGCACCCAAAAGGAAAACAGTTTAATTCATTTCATAATTCATTTTATTCATTTCAGACCCATAAAGCAATGAATAATACAGGCTTATATTGAGCTATATTGACTTGGAGTAATCAACAGTTGAATGTCTGGTACAATACACTGTGAAACAAATGAACTGCAACCAAGACAGCTGCCCCAATCAGCGAATATTTTCAATACACAATCTTTTTCATAGCATGCCTTCAACAGCACAATTCATTACATTACATTCATTTAACAGGTGCTTTTATCCAGAGCAACAGCATCAGACCAAGCTAAAAACACTCCCAGACCAGTGAGTGTGAGCATCACACTATTCAAGCCCTTCCACAAGTTAACCTGTGCAATCTAACTAGGCAAAAGAAGTGTACTACGAAATATCAGTCACTAGAACACAGAATCCAAAATACATGGCAATACTACATGTAAAATAAACATCAAACACTAGAGGCAGCAGGTGTTAGGGGGCAGAGGTTGAGGTGGAACCTAGATGCAGTCTGAGGAGATAGGTCTTCAGTTTCTTTCAATATGTCCAAGAGGTCAAATAACTGATCAATTAAGCTGCTAGGAGACAGCTCAGATAAAAACTAGCAAATGAATATTACATGGAAAGCTAGCATCTGTATGGAATATCCCTAGGACCAGGATTGAACAACTATGCACTACACTGAGGTAATAAAGGAACTGACTGCTCTTCTTGTCTTTACTGTGTGAAATCTTCATGTCCAAAAAGCTTTGTAACACAGACACACTGAATCGGTGGACTAGTACTTTCCATAGAACAGTCACTTCAAATAAGCAATTCAGAATCCTGCAAATTGATTGCTTATTATTTGGTGGCAGTATAGCATAGTGGTAAGGAACAAGACCAGTAACCAAAAGGTTGCCAGTTCATTTCCCTACTGGGGCACTGCTATTGGGCCCTTAGGCAAGGTACTTAACCCACAATTACCTCAGTAAACATCCACCTGTATGAATGGGTAACATGGTAAAAATGTAACATATGTAAGTTGTTCTGGATGAAAGCATCTGCTAAATGCCTGTAATGTAATGTAATGCATTAGCAAATGTGGATGCGACTGTGCGCAAAGTAAAGTGACGCTATACCTTTGATATTATCCTTGTAAAACTTGTTGCTCTCCTCCACAGTGCTAAAGCCAGCGTACTGTCGTATTGTCCACGGTCTGTAGGTGTACATTGTGGGGTAAGGACCGCGGCTGAAGGGGAAAACTCCAGGCAATTCATCGGGGATTCCCTCCGTGTCACTGCGGGTATAGACGGGCTTGATCGAGATGCCCTCCGGCGTGTGCCAGATGAGATCTTCGGGATTTTTGCCTTTCAGCTGTTTCTTGGCCAGCCCGGCCCAGGCGGCGTGCAGCTCTTTCTGCGAAGGTGTGGCAGTCTGGAAACATCTGGAATGCGTGTCCGACAGAGGTAGTGCACTGGTTGATCTTAACAGCTGTTTGGCGGCGAAGGCCGCAAAGGCGCCCCGTGCTGTCAACATGGCGAACTGTCGTGCTCCGATTATCTTGACATTAGTACCTGCAAAATGATTGACATGACACCACTGAAACTGCAATGCAATTAAACTTGGTTGCAGCCTTCTAAATATGTCATACTGTCATATTATTTTAGCCAGCTGGATAGTTAACCAACGTCCTCTCAAAACCACACGAAGACCATCAACTACCTAGCTAGCTGGCTAAAATAAACGTATGAGAGGCAACACCTCACGTGATATTCGGCTCGTTATCTAACGTGGACTAGTTAGCTTGAATGGATACTTAACTAAGCAATATAGAGGCTGTAAATACCAGCTGGCAACCCAGCTTAAATCTGCTAGCTTTAGCTAAATGTACCTACCTACCTACCTAGGTAAGTACCCATAGTCATCTTAATTCTTTAATTATATTGTACTTACTGAAGCTGGGCAGCTATCTAGTCACGCAGTCTCACAGATGCTGTTATGCCATCACATGCATTTTTGGCAAGCTAGCAGGTACACTAGTGACAAGCTGTGTAACACTGAAATAGAAAGGTAGCTAGTTAAAATAACCTTTGTTTAACTTGTTACGCTAATCTAGCTGGCTAGCTAGCTAAAACGATGCACAGCAATTTAGCCTGCTAGCCCGCTAGCTTACGACCAGGACCAGATACCCAGATACTTAGTTATTTAAACGAATTTGGAATTGGGGGCACCATTTTCTGTTATGTGACTAACTGACAACAGCAAGGTTGTAAAGTAATGTTACCAACTGAGTAAACGTTCGTCCTGGAACACAAATTCAGTGTCCTGACCTTGCGTTGCTTGGCTCCCGAATAAAGTTGTTGTGTGGAGGGTGTATATCCAGCCACCAATAGCGTGAAGCACTGCAGCGGCTGTCCAATCACAGGAGAGATCGCCGTGTGATTGAACTTTGACCTCTTACACCGGAAATTCTTGTTTCCCGTGATTAATGTTTACATTTTTTCCTGTTGACTTTACTGCCACCTTTGGTGTTTAACTATGTGACCGGGTATATGGGTACTGTTAGCTTTAATGACTATTCAAAGCTCATATACCTAGGCTCCCAGATGAGAGACATAACTAAAATAATTTCAGTATCAATGGTAATTTTCGCAACTGTTCCAAACTGTACTAAATACAGTAGGTGTTTTTAGATGCATGTGTAGGGCTCCACCTTCTCCACGAGATGGTAGTGTTGCCCTTCATTCGTAAAACAGTAGCAAAGCTGGTTTTTGTTTATATTTGGAGTCCAAGCCCCGAAAGTGCTGGAAGCATGCTGGTTTTGTTAAGATTGTTGTTATTTCCAAATTACACCATTTTGGAAATAAATGGCTATAAAACCGTATGGAAAACTGTTTATCGAAACCTGACGAAACCGGGTAGGTTCATATCAATATCTCACTTCGTGATGCTGATCAGACACTTGATCGGAAAACTGACATTCCTACGTCCAAGAATCCTTTTAAAAGATAATGTCGTGTAAGTCTAAACCTGCAACTATTTGGCTAACTGAAAAAAATCTGGCCACAGATGAACTTGCTTTAGCTGAATTATAACAAATACACCACCTACCACTGTTTACCATACATGATTTAACCACATTTATAAGGCCTATTTACAATACTGACTGCTTGCAGTGTAAACTGATTATGTTGTCTTAAACATGTGTACTCCCCATTCAGCTTCTATGGCGGTGACAGAACAGAAGTTCAAGGGATGTAGCACGTACAGGAACTTATTTCTACTGAGCTCCGCAGACAACTAAGGAACGCTTTTAAACATAACCCATGAGCTCATTTCTTTAAAGATGATCATTCATGCCATGCATTCAAAACTGGCCTAGGTGTGACCCCAGGACTGCATTTAATTCATGGAAGTTTCGTTAAATGCATCAATACGGAAAGGATGCAGAACTGAAAACCGTTGCGTAACACGCAATTATCCGGACTGCCGGGGATTCCAATGCTCGATGCCGCTTTAATGACTTGAGGCGCCGATTGAACCTGAATCACATATAAATAATGTATAAGCTACCTAACCGCTAATAATATGAGCTACCACTCTACGTGATCGTCGTAATTTTATTTGAAATCTTAAATAAACTATTCAAGTTGGCGTTTATATTAGACAGCAAATCACAGAAAACGTCACGTTGTGTCCTCTATTACAGCGCAGTAAATGATGCAGTGTCTCCATATGTAGAAATGCCTCATCAATCAGTTACTTCTCAAAAAAATTACAGTCCAAACACACCTCTGTCATCTTAAAAACCCACAAAATAAAGGAAAACTACTTCTGCAGGGTGTTACAAAACTCAGCTGTTTTGGGTGACGTGGCTGATTTGCAAGAGTAAAATGCTCACATTTTCAACCGCTGCACGTTATCAGGGCTTCTAATTAGATGACCAGGATACTGGGGAACTCTCAGTAGATCAGTGAGCCAGGATCTCTGTTTAATGGCTCATAGAAAAGACAGCATCTCCTGCCACAGCGTTTAGTGACACTAGGACACTTGTTTTTCTACTGGGTTCAGAGGGAAGACTGCCTCCTGCAGGTTGAATATATCCATCCAGCAGCTTGTTTCATTTTTGATAGTCAGCACTATCCAAACTCAGCCATGTCCCTGGATTACCAGTTCCTCCTGCTCTCGATGTACAGAAAAAAACAAGACACCAGGTTTAAAGGTAAAATCATTCCTCATAAATCATTAAGGGTACTTTATTCATTCTCACGCAACATTGCGAATACATTTGTAGCATGCCGTTGATGACAGCTGTATATTTGCAAGTCAGTACACCTTTCTACACAGAATTCAACTGTAGACAGAGTGTGTTCAATAGCATCCAGGTATACCACGGTGCACCAGCATTAGCAGGTTATAAACACTGTCTCTGTGCAGGGCCACACAGAAAACTGAATTAACTAACAGGACTTATAATTCCTCAGTGAATGCATTGAAAAGACAATTGTTGTCTCATTTCCTTGTGTTTAACTCTTTCGAAAAGCCAGCGAAACAACAGCAATCAGTGGGAGCATGGTGGGTTACCAGACCAAAACCACAATAGGAGCATGGGTAAACCACACAAATGCTTCCACACAAAAGCAGAGGTTACAAACTCAGGGGAAGGGGAGCTAAATGAGAGAAATGCTGTATGTGCCCAAACTAGGAAAACACTGGCACATTCTTTCTTTGGAGTCTGGTTTCTTTTCTGTTCTTTTTTTTGGTGTCAAGTTTCAGAATATCTCCTTTGGATAATGTTTGTGACACTTTCGAGAGTGTGGCTTTGTGAACACTGGTGATGCATAAGGTGCGATGACCCAGGAGATCTGAGAGAAGCCATAGTAATGTGATGTAGAGCATTTCCTATTTCACTCCTAAAGGCTCAACTCTACACAGTTTTTGTAGTTAAGGAAAAAATGTGCTTTATCTCTGTATCTTTATCTTTATCTCTGTATCTGCAGAACTACTTACAAATGCTAGGGATTTTAGTTTGGATGTCCCTGTGTAGCTTGCAGTCAGGCAGCTGAACACATTCTAGAATAGATGTAAAACTAACACTATTTATGAAATGTTACCCTTACAATGGTCAAAACTTCTGAATGAACTGAATTTGTATTTTCTGCCTTAATTATAGGTCTTACTAAATAAGCCTTAAACAGGCTTCCTCCATCTGAACTTCACGCTTGCTAATGTGAGAGGATAAGAAAATACTTGAGAAAATAAATCTCAGACAAAACCCATAAAACCATTCAACTTATCTTCTAGCCATTCATTCACTGTTGACAAATTAGCGACTTTGTCAACAGCACTTAAGACTTTTACAGTGTGCTGGCAGTGTGTACACACAGAAGTCTGTAGACTTGATCCTTATCAAGGTTTTTTTCTCTAAATGATATTTTAAAAAAGCTAACAGGCATTTTATTTGTTGATCATACCCAAAGGTTTCCATGTTGAGCACATAAAAATGATGGTAATATGTGGGAACTAAGCTAAATTTGCCTCTGGAAATTTTCCTCTTGGCTAACATCTACAAATGTCATTTTACAAAAGGGACTTTTGGAGGTAATCTAGCAACTTTTTTTGCTCTGAGGAGTTGGCAGAACTAGGTATCATCAGCAGGGGTTTCTGTGCATTCAGGGAACCAAAAAGGCTTCTCTTGAGAAAGACTAAGAGAGATACATCCCTGCCCATTTAATTGGAAAAGAATAAAGACCTCTCACTCTTTTTATTAAGGGTTGATGAAGCACGTGATCTTCATAACTAAAGCAACCTTCAACGCGCAGTAATTGTGCCTGAAATCATGCAATTGTTCTTTCCTGCGGCTTCATCAGAGCAAGCTTATATGATGGACATAGAAAATATACTAAACACAGCAACACTATTTTTTTATAAGCATTCAGCAGGACACACCTCAATTAAAAGTGGCAATGCAGATAGTGGTTGTTAATGCCCCTTAAAACACAGAATATTGTACTTTTACGCCCTACTTCCACTTTAACAGTACACTAAGGCAGTGGTTTATATCTCTTTATATACTCAGTGTTGAGGGATTCAGGTTTTTTTTTTCATTTGCAGAGTCAGTAAAAATGTACAACCTAAAAATGTAAAAGACGAAGAAGAAAAAAACAATGGTTTTGTAAATATAAACATAGCAACAAAGAAGCCTAATTATGGTATCGGTAGGTAAAATGTAAAAAGTCTAAAAACAACAATCGACATCTAATTGACACAGTTGCCAGCGAAGCAGAAGATACATTAAGTAAGAGGTTTAGTATGCTAAAATCGATTGGGCGTGGGGGTGGGGGGACCCCTGGCGGAGGGTGAGCGGTCCCGGGTGACGACCCCTCCCCTCTGCGGTGGTCCTCACTCCAGCTTCAGGAGCTCCACGTCGAATATGAGGGTGGCGTTGGGGGGAATGACTCCCGGATGACCTGTGGCCCCGTACGCCATGTCCGGCGTGCAGGTGATCTTAGCTCTCTGGCCCAGGCTCATCTGGGTACGGAAAAGAAACAGACAGGTGACAAAGTACCACCACGCACAATTCCTCTTTGGGGGTGTCTGGTAATCAGCTTTCAGCTAGTAAAATGCTTGCAGACGAAGCTGTGAAAGTGTCTGTTTTACTTGTCCTTTAATTACGCTGCATCAGCTAAGATAGCAGGTGAAAAATTATCAGCTACAAAATCCATGCAGTTTACCTAAAACTCATAAACCACGGAATGCTAGTGGCTTATGGGACATACACTGCAGTGGTGGCTGGTGAGCCAGAAACAGAGGAGGCAGAGGCCTTTTCTGTTTACTTCCCTCAATTTACAATCCAACAATTGATTTGCATATATAGGCATAGCTTTCAAATTTTATTTTGTGAAAGTATTAAATTGCTTTGCATCATAAAGTTTTAGCTCTTTTATATCCATTTAATTTTAGCTTGTGGATGAATGCGCTCTCTCCCCGTGATGGAACTAAAGGAATATTGACAAAATAAAACTCTGTTAAACTGATCTGGGCAGATCAGGAAGTTTAATGTTTATGAAAAAGCGCTGAAGCTTTCACTGAACTGGAGTTTATATGCTTTGCATTATTAAGTGTCGTGCTCAAGCTGGTGTGCTATATGGTTAACAGAGGGAACGCTAAAAATGTAGCAATTCTTTGAAATTATTCAGGTCATTTTGTGATGTCAGTGAAGAGTTTAATTCCTTGGTTTTTTGGTTTCTTACTTAAATTGTGGGCCCAATCTTGAGTGGCCACCCAGCCTTGAGATATAAAGTCCATGACATAAAGATGTAGAGATGCATGTTACATTTCCCGAAAACAGACCCCATTACCTGTGCAACACCTTCCTCCCAGCCTTTGATGACCTCCTGTCTGCCAATCTTGAACTTGAACGGCTTGTTTCTGTCTCTTGAGGAATCAAATTTCTTCCCATTCTGCAGCATGCCTGTCAAAAAAAGAGATGCGCTTACAAACTGCCAATCAGCCTGTAGAACTGATAGCACATCTCTATACAAAAGATGGATCGGCCAACACTTTCAACACAATTGCCCATACGGGTATCAAGTTTCCAAACAAATGTCTCATCAATCATATTTCCACACAATCAGTCAATCATCATGGTTCCAAACAAATGTTGAATCATCCCTCATACTCAGACGGAAATATGTTTCACAACAGCACAATTACATTACATTATTGGCATTTAACAGATGCTCTTATCCAGAGCGACTTACATTGGTTACAGTTTTTGTTATAATGTTATCCATTTATACAGCTGGATATTTACTGAGGCAATTCTGGGTTAAGCAACTTGCCAAAGGGTACAGTGCCCCAGCGGGGAACTGAACTAGCAACCTGTCGGTTACAAGTATGCTACACTGCCGCGCCATTGTCGGAGAAGAGATGATACAATCTCTCAGTTTCCCTTTATATGTAGTCCCAACTGCCCCAACAATCTCATCTAATCTGTTTTGTTCTTAAATCTCCTTTCTGCACTATGAAAGACAAACGGAACAGAGACATATCTCGGGCTACTCATGACTAGTTCATTTGTGCTCTCTCTTGCTGAGATTACATTTCTCTTCCACGCTGCCTCTTCTGATGTGCTGTAGGTGGTTTTGATTTTCTCAGCTGCTAGGTTTTATTAGAGTCCATCGCCGACTGATAACATTTGATCTCGCTCTGCCGTTCCCGTGTGTGTGGGAAGTGCCCATTTGCATTTTGTTACATGAGAGAAACAGCCTCTTGCATCAGGAATCAAATGGCTCATCCTGCCTTACAAGGTAAGTCGACTCACACCTGCGCATTCCTTAATATCCACATTCCTTCTAATCTTGTATTTTTTTGTGTTTAAAGGGAGATAATATGCCCTGAAGGAAATGTGATTCTCGTACCCTGCTTTAAAAGACACCAAAGTGAATTGAGTGGTTGTGAGTCCCGTTCCCCTGGGTATGTTATCCAGAGGCTTTATAAATTAACAGGGAAACTCAGAAGGGCCTCTGGCCCACAGAGAAACCGTACGAACAGCTGTTTGTTTATGCCGCAGCTTCAGCGTGGCTGTTTCATTAGAAAATGAAAAATCAAATTAACAAGCGGCCACCGGATTTTCATTCGAAAATTGGCTTTGTTCTTTTCTGACAGATAGAAATTTGCAGGAACTTCATAAAAACAGCTGAAGGGGGGGGAAAACAATTTGATTTTAGCTGAGAGTTCAGCGCATACATGTTGATACGGATAAAGGCTTTCGACTATCTTTTTTAAAAGGAATAAGAGAATATCTGCAAAATTACATTTCTCAAATGGACCGTTTCACAAGTGTGGGTTGTCTATTCAATTTAGTCAGACTACTGGAAAATTAATAAAAGATAATAGCGCAATAACAACCAAATGAGATCTGCTGCATAATGGCATCATTTGCATAGCGATAATGCCGCACAGGCATATCACTAAATAGAACACAATGTTAAAGTGACATTCCAAGCTCACATACAGAAACATGGACTGTTTTCATGTTAGAAAATAAAACTACAGCAATGCCTGCTCAATTATTTAGGGATTTCACTCAACCTGACAAACACTCACATTACTTATAAACACAATGACCTTTTGCTACCTAAGCTGGACATTTGCTACTAACTGGACTGGACTGGACCTCTCTTGGACAATGTGAAGTCAGATATCAGGGTACTCAGTGACAGACCGTCACTGCTGAAGAGATTCACCTCAGTTTAGACTGCCTTCATATTTACGCCAGGACTAAGATCAAATCTCTTTAGTCTCTCATAACGGGAGAACCTGAGGTGGGCGGAGTCTCTTGGCCAAATGGTCCTGCTGTCTGTGAGTGGCTGGGTCTGGCTGGTACGAGTCAGACACTTGGCCTGTTTGGAATCCATGTGATACTGAGAACATCTACAGCCATACCACCCTGACACGCCCGATCCCATCTGATCTCAGAAGCTAAGAAGGGTCTGGCCTGGTTAGTGCTTGGATGGGAGACCGCCTGAGAATACCAGGTGCTGAAAGCTTTGGGGCAGCAGTGTAGCTTAGTGGTTAAGGAACAGGACTCACAACAGAAAGGTTGCCAGTTTGATTCCCTGTTGGGGAAATACTGCTGTACCCTTGGGCAAGTTACTTAACCCACAATTGCCTTAGTAAATATCCACCTGTATAAATGGATAACATTGTAAAAAAACAGTAACCGATGTAAGTCGCTCTGGATAAGAGCATCTGCTAAATGCCAATAATGTAATGTCATGCAATTTAGGATGAGACTGAGTGGGAGGGGTCACCAGTGAACACCCCTCAACAACCACCACCCCCGCCATGGTCAAGGCTCTGGTTCATTCCTGATCAAGAGAAAAAAGATTTGGACCCTAGATGGGCACCCCCTCTACTTGAGCTGAGTTAATTGACAATCTGAATTAACTGATCTTATGCAATATGGTAATCAGTTATTTAGTATGCAAACTGAAATAGCTGGTCCTTTTGTTCTTATTTTTTGTGGCTGGAAACTGCAGGACATTCAGAAATAAAGCACACTATTTTCGATCATTTTCATTGTCAGTATTGTTTTTATCATTTGTTATAACAGTGTGATGTTAACTTTTAGGGTTAAGTAAGGTAGTCTCAAGCAGAAAAACATTTCACATTCTCCCCCATGCAGGTGCTTAAATAATACAGGTATGAGATTAAATAATTCAAGTATGCTATCTGGGCTAAAGTTGACAGCAGGCCTCTGTGTCAGTTAAGACCCTTTACACTAGCCAAAGTGTAGTTCCATGTCCAAGCCTGCTCTATTACTTGGGAAAAGAAATGTGAAGAACTCCAATTTTTCGATTCCTGAAACATGGAAATCGTGTACACTGTTCAAATCAAATTACATTGCAGTTGCCCCCAGTACAAACCAAACCAAACCAGATAAACCTAGACCAAACAGTGGTACTGTAGGGTTTGTAAAAAAAAAAAAAAACAAAAGAATTCAAAACCAGACTCCTCCAAAACTGAGGAATAATTCTATTCGGTTTTCCTGATATGATCTTAAGGCGTCCTTATGCGTCCTTCAGAGCGAAAAAGAACAAACGGGATGTGGAATATGGGACGCTGGCCTAATTCCGCGGATTGTTCTAGAGTTATGTGGGTCACCTCTAGCCTGCAGTTGGACCATCAGAGACAGAAACTGTAATTGAAAGAGAAAGTACAAAGGCTCGCTAAAAATTAGCTCCAAACAATCTGATTCTCCATCCAATGCCAAGGCAGGCATGACTGTATAACGTTCCTTTTGTCATAACTGTGAACTTCAGACCATAAATCCCAGTGTTTTTCACTTGAACTGATCTGGGGGCAAAATTAAGCACGTACAGCAAGTGACCAGGGTCACCAATCGGGTTACAAACATTCCCAGTCAGAATAACTTTAGCTTACTGAATAAGAAGTAGGACACAGCAGTATTTGGCCTATATTTGTTTGCTCTAAATGTTTTCTGGGTTTTTTTATTTTAATTTTGTATGTCTCATAATCCATTTCTGGAGGACACCTAAACATTTACTCTGCCATGTGCAAGCACTTAAAGACATAACAACATGCATATCCCCGCAATGACACAAAGACTATGATTACTTTTTGCATTAAAAATAACAAGAAGGGCTCCCAGGTGGCTCAGACATTCATGGGGTTAAAACCAAACACAGGCTGACCTCTATAGCCAAAGACATCAAGTCTGAGTCTCAACTCTGCTATTAGCCAACAAGGACCAGGGCCCGTATTCATTAAGCATCTGAGAATTACTCCTGAGAGTCCTGCTAAAAGCACTTTCAGGAATAAAAAAGGCAACGGGAGTTATTTATGCAGCTCTCAGCTGAGGGTAAGACCATTTCCTGTGAGTAGATCTCAGTTGACTTTTACAACATGCTACGTGCCACTAACAAATGGTTGCGGTGGCATTTTTCAGTTTGCCTCATGTATTTCGAAAATGCCCAATAAACGCAAATGCAATAGTGTTGTCATAGTACTGCAAATTATGAACACAATCAAACAGCTTATAAATGTGAATAAATGCCAGCAAATTAGCATAGATGGTTTCCATTCTTAATCACCTTCAAAGCAAGACATATAATTATTTGATACGGTTTCCCTTAATAATCAGAATAATGAAATGTTTGTTAAGACTATATTGTCTCATTCTTTCATTACGGCTAATACTGCCTTAATCCTCAATCTCCCCAAAGGAAAACAGGCTAAAAATATGATTCCTCAGCTTGCAGATATTGTGCAAAGCTGTTATTATTCAGCTGGCTTTTTCAGAGCCGTTTCCAGATTTATTCGTGGAGAATGTGAATGTCCTTTTGCAACTGCCCAAGTCCCCTCTCCACGACAATACGTATGACCTTACGAACCCTACCGATGACACAACTGGAGCTAGCTGTTGGACTTGAGCTGCACAGCTGCAAGCGGTCATGTAAATGGAGTCACTGGGTATGGTTTTTGGAGCTATCCATTGTCCCTTAGTAGCTGACATCCTAGTGGGACAAAATGGTTTCCAAATAAAAACATTTCCCTGTTGCCAAGAAACAAAGTTTAAATTACATTTCTTAAAGCATTAAGTGGTGACGTTCGTCTCACAAGGTAGGAGGTAGGAGGTAGGAGTACCTGTAAGTCTAAAGAATCTCGGTAAATACCTTTTATTCGTAGGAGTAAGTCCAAATTGACGCCGCTCTCCAAATTTCTGAGCACTTAGGACCTATTTCCTGCTCTGAGATGAATGGCAGCCCACGAGTCCACATAATTGGATTATGTCGGCTAGAGCCCCCATGCTACTTCTGCTACTACTACTTCAGCCCCATCCAGCCACTTTGTCGGGACCCTATTGATAATCTGAGTTGATAAAATGCTGTCAGTGAGAAACATCCTAAAACTGGCATTCACTCTCCTGAGGGGCATTGTGGGATTTGAGAAAAGCAGCTGTTGGCTGCACACAAGTGCACTGGAGGATTGCATTGGTTGCACAATTGCTGATTACACACTTAGGGTGGGGAAAAAAAAGGGGGACAATTAATGACTTTAATACATAACTTTATTACATAAAATAAATCCTTTAATCTAATAAAACCATAACTTGTTTTTATTGCAACGGCACTGCAATTAGGAACACAAGAAGCAGCTTCAACTGGGAGACTGCACTGTGCCATAAACAGACAGAAATGTGTGCTCTTTTAATTATGTTATTCCACTGAAAAGTAATATGAGACTATGCAGCACTGTACATCAACAGGCAACCCAACAGAGTACATGAAGCACAAGATTTAGAAATGGAAGAATAAAAAATGGAGAGGACTGTTTAGCATGAATTAGATTACCTTACCTTACACTTCACTATATCCATAGTTCTTTCAAGCAAAACTAATTTCATACATATTTTTAGGTGAAACTGCATATACTGCGAAGAGGAACAAAAATCTCGAAATAGCAGGAATACAAGGGCAACGTGACACAGTGCAGCCTGAATGTGGCTGTATGATATCAAAGAAACTAATATTGTACTGCAACACTGTACAGCATTCACCAACAGTCTACATCACACATCAACACTCAGAGGAGAGAGGAAGCTTGTTAAAGACTTTAGTAAAGCCCTGGAATGCATCATTAATAAGGAGCAAACAGTAAAAAGACGGTTTTAATTCCAGACAGGACAGCGTTGTGGATATAGCCAGCGTGGTTAAACATGGCTGCAGAGTGACATTAATACACCACGCCTGTACAGTAGCACTTCACTTTCCCTTTACTCGGAAGGACGAAGGCTTCCAGGAATTAGCGTGCCAGGGAACCAGACACCGAAGCTGCGGCGCTCCCACCCGGGGGCCGGCGCGCACGGGACGCACCCATCACCGATTTTCAGTCCGCCAGTGATTTATCGACAAAGGAGCAGCTACACAGATGGCCAGTGTTCTGCCCTGTCAGTATAGCGCTGCAAGCATGGGATCCCAAGATGCACTGCAAATGGGACTTTTTATTTTTTAATTATTTCTTCAAGACTTTTGACAGAGCCTTTGCCTATCAGGAAGTTGTGTGAAATGGACTGCCTGATATCACAACTCGCCTGCATATCATCGCTTCATTTGCACATTAAAGGTGTGTGTGTGTGTGTGTGTGTGTGTGTGTGTGTGTGTGTGTGCATGTGCGCGCGCGTGTGTGTGTGTGTGTGCGTGCGTGTGTGTGTGCGCGCGTGTGTGTGTGTGCATGTGTGTGCGCGCGTGTGTGTGTGTGCGTGCATGTGTATTTTCACGTGTGCATGCATGCAGGCATGTTAGCGTGTGTGTTACATGTGTATGTGCACGCACGTGTGCAAGTGAGGGTGCAAACGGAGCACTCCGAGGGACGCTGGTGTCGAGCTCCTAATTAAGACGAAATTCCTGCTCCTCCGCTGAGCCGCTCCACGCTGAGCCTGCCCTCCAGCGAGGAGCCCACAGGAAACCGCACAGACCGCTGCACACACAGCAGTACCGACTGCCGCTCACAGATACAGCTGCATCTTTAATATCCTACAGCACAAGCCTGGCACGCACCCTGGACCTCTCTGTGCTCGTTATTTTTGCGCAGCCACAACACGCGCATTAAAACATAAAACGCACAATCTAATTTCGAACAGTGGGGGGGCAGTACAGGGTTCTTGGCATCCCATCTCCTCAATGATGGCACAAAGGACCCCCCCACCTCCCACCCTCACCCTGACAATGCTCACTCCAGCCTTTTACTATGCGAGTAGCACTCAGGCTGGAGTAACAGGATAAGTAGCTGACCCGTCCAAGGTGCACACTGTAAAACGAGCGTCTCCTTCCAGCGGCAGCATCCCGGGCTAACACGAGAGCTCCCCAGGAGGCTAACTCTATCTAAAGCAGCCCGGCCAAGAGCTGCTATTTTTACCACTGTTTACTGTAGCTCTCCCAAGTGAAGTCTAGCAGCCCTGACGGTAAATCTTATCTGGCCGGGTTCAGATGAAATGCGATAGGCCACATACACCATCTGTCTACAACTTGCCCATATATACAGTTCATCCGTTTTCATAATGGAGTTATGAATGTCTTGCAGGATATAAAAAGCTGGCCAGAGGCTGCTTAACTGATAGAAACTGTGCAAAGCAGAAATTCTCCATGTTTAAGTTAGGTGTGGCAAAATAACAAGAACAACACGTCGACACACTGACACTCTAATGCAGGGAAACTGTAGGTCTCCTGTCCTGGGTCTTTTGGTGTAGAAACCAAAAAAATCTTCCTTTTCCAGAAGTGGCACGCCTTTATGTTGCCAAATTTGCTTTTCCGTGCCATCTCGGTCCAACTGCTGCAGACTCAATCACCTACGATATTTTAACATGACAGCCTTGTTTGTGAACAGGCTGAGGGTAAGCTGAATCTCAAAGGCAGTTTGGTTTATGCTATAGGTCTATAGCCATTCATTTTGGAAAGAGGAATATTAACAAAAATTCCTCTTCAGCAGCTTTCTTTTCAGTGAAAAAATAAACATGCGGCCTATAATTTAAAAAACAGAATGAGTGTGGAATATAAATGACTATAAAGTACATTAGAGAGTGGAGCAGTCCTGCTTACCCACAAGATTTAAGATGTTGAAAATGTGTTCAAAAAATGGAAAAAAAACAATTTATGAATTTTTTTAACTTTATTTTACCAGGCAAGGTCACTTGAGACCAAGTTCTCTTCTCTCTCCTGTGAAGGACATTGGGAACCGCCTACTCTTTGCAGTAAGCACAGTGGGATTTTTAATGATGACAGGGAGTTAGGACCTTGGTTTAACATCTCATCTGAAAGGCATCATCTCCTCAGCACAGTGTCCCTGTTACCATTCTGGGGCACTGCTCACCTGTTAGGTCCATAGCCTGCCCCTACTGGCCCTCCAACACCACTTCCATCAGCAACCTGATTTTTCCCAGGTCTTTTTTCCAGGTACTACCCAAGCTCATCACTGCTTAGCTTCAGCCATGAGACAGGAGAGCAACGCGGGGCGGTATGGCTGCTGGCCATTTAGCATGAAAATATTCACATTTTCCTTCTACAGCAATGACACCTTCCGTCTGTTACAACACCTCAACCCCCATGTCAAAATCCACCTTCAAGCTGTGCGTCACTATGACATCTATCCCTCCAGCAGGTACTGACAGCAGCTCCACCATCTTACACCTTCAACTCTAAACCTGAGCACTTATATATTCAATCTACTGATGAGAAAGAGTACACAAGAGCGCAGCCAATCAGCACACATGTGAAGCTCCAGGACCTGTCTGCCAAGGAAGAAATCTCTTCAAACCAGACTATGCCTCTCCTGTGAGAATTGATATGTGATCTGTGTGACTATGGCTCAGTGTTTCTATCACACAGTTGGGAGGTGCACATGATTTTGGGTGGGTCAGTGGGTTCATCCTTGAGTCTACTCACAGACCCCTGCCCTGTTAAATTAGAAATCACAAAGCAGTGGTGGCAGAAATCTACCCAATCTGGGCCATTAAACAGTAGGGAGACAGTTCTGCGACAGTAGTAGGGGCAGTGTGAATAGACCCGTGTACACCGAATGGCTCTGTCATTGCTCAAACGCTCTTCACAAGGAGTTTACATGTAAGTGTTCAACATAAATTTCAACATGGCCATGTTATCGTGTGACCTTCAAAAGTTTTTCCTGTGAAAAAATTACTTCTGGTGTTGAATATGAAATGTATATTCTAAATCTGTGCTGTTTGTAAGCGGGGTCCCTACACAAAAATACACACAGAACTAAACAAAAACAATAAAATAATAAACACAATACTAAAATATTTATGCAAAGGAATTTTGTCCCATACCTCTTAATATGAATGAATACAGTAAGGTGTGGTTTAACAGACTTCTGTAAAAATATTAGGTATTAGATAGTAGACTGCCTATACAGCAGTATGTCATGCTCAACTCTGACTTAAATGCCATGTGGACAGCGCCATTTAGAACTGACATCATCAGTGAGGGACAGCAGGATCTGTTACCAAGAAGCTCATAACTCTCACTGGATTCCAACAATGCATTCAGCAGTTAGAGTCAACCATTTTGGAGGTTAAGGGTCAATTCCACATATAATAAAAGGTTAGCAAAGGGCTCCCTGTTATCATTAGCAGAAGTAGCATTGTTATTTATAGTAGTGAGATTAACTTAACAGTATTTGAAAAGAGCCGCAACAGAAATAGATTGCTGCAAAAAATAGATCCAGTAAGCTCAATGGGATTAAGCTACTTTAATTGATTTGTTCTGCCTCTTTCAAGTAGGTGGTTAGAAGCTCTGTACAGAGTGCTTACCTTAGGTGTATCACTAATAAGAGCTTTTTTTACATGTATTAGTGTTACCTTCTGCTTAATCACTGTGTTTACTGGTAGACTAAAATGTTGCATCAAGTTTAACTTAAGAATCATCAGGACAGAAATTCAGCCATCAATCAATATTTTCCTGGGCACTCTCTTGTTGTTACTTTCAGACCTCAAACAGGGTGTAGATCTATTTCATTTTTCAAAGGCAAAGGCAAACAGGATTAAATACGTTGAAAAGAATTTGTCAGAGTGCCCAGAGTGACCTTAAATGTTAAAGAACGTGTTGGTGGGAAGCAAATCTTAACACAGAAAAAGAATAACAGGTTTGTACAAATATTTAAATCTGACTGCACAGTTTATAAGTAAATTGTGCAGGACAGAAAGAAAATGACACCATACATCTGCTTCTACCTGCTACTGGAAACTCTCTGTTGTGTGGCACAGAAATAATCAAAATGTTTACAGATAAGCCAAGCCAGGAAATGCACAGAACAGATACCAGGCTGTAAATAGAACAGCCTAAAGGCAGAACAATGGTCCATTTCCACTGTTACTGCTCTTGCTCATATTTCTTCAGTTTCCAACAAGCTTTATGCAGCTATTGGGTGATCTTGTGGTTCTAACATTAGGCTAACATGCATTATCCCAATGCTAAAGCAGGCATTAGTAATGGGCAGTAGTTAATGGGCAGGCTTGTCTATACCCAGTGGCCGTAAAGCAATTACATTTGTTTGCTTTAATAAAAACGTTATTACACTGGCATTTAAAAATTACATTTTAGCAAGCATTTCAGAATGTATTTTTATAGATACTGACACCACTAGTCCTACATACTTTCACTCCCCAAATTAATTTAAACTCACATTCACATCTTCTTCAAACCGAAAGTAAGACTATTAAAACAGAACAAAATGAATTGAAATACCGCTTATTAGTCTGCTGATGTTTCTGGTTTCTGGCCACTGCTGCTTCGCTGTAACAAGGGAAACACTGCCTGCCTGACAAGAAACTGAAAAAATAATCAGGACAAAAGGCTTTTTGTTTTTTATATTATTATTATTATTATTATTATTACTATTATTATTATTAAACTGCTTTTTGGAGGGCGGCTGCCGGCTTCCCGAGCTGGAAAGAGGAGGCAGGTGGAATGGGAGATCAGACTCCACATTAACACTTGGCTAATAGGGTCAAACTTCGCCACAGCCAGGGTGGGGGGCTTAATATAGTCAGAGGCACCATGCTGGTCCAGCAGTACACTGCTGCTGTTGGCCCCTCGTCAGCAAACCTAAAGGGAGGGATGACCGCGGCCATTCCTCAGCGGAGGTGACGACCATTTGTCACGCGGCGTAAAATTAACTCCAGACGTAAATAAATCAGAGCGCAGGGCGGTCGATTCAGCAGTTCAGCATGTGTCACTCTCTCTCCCTGCCTCCCTCCCTCCCGGAGAAGGCGCTCTCTCCGCAGACAAAACCTGCGGACCCGCTGCTGGGCACGGGGTTTACTTATACATTTGACATCCTTCTCGGTAACTGGGGGCGTATTTCGTGACACGAACCCATTTGTACATATCGGGTCCTTTCTGTACCGAGTCCCACTGTGAGTGTTACTGCATTTGTCAAACTCACCATCATGGCGATTATACCAGTTTTGAATTATATATGTACATATATACAGTGCCCTCCATATTAAGTCATATCCCTGACTAAATATGAACCAAAAATATGCTACAAAAATGTACATATAGGATAATTTTTTAATTTATATCTGAATAGCATTACACAGAGCGAATTCAGATTGTTCAAAAATAATACATCTTAATCAAGAAAAAAATACCACAATTATGCACACCTTTAAGTAATTTTTCAAACAAAATCTGACAAAACAAAACTACACAAACATTGTGCTTGTTGGTCGGTAAATGGAAGCTTCTGGACCTATACAGCTAGGCGTTCAAAGGCTTCCTGTTTCCCTGTGAAATAAAAGCAGCCGGCACACAGACAACCTTCCTGAAGGCTGCGGGTTAATGGTCACTGACCTCCACAAGCTGGGAGACAGCTATAAAGGAATCCACAAATATCTTCCACTTTCCACTACAGTGTCCATTATTAAGAAGTTTAAAGCTGCTGGTACAGTGGCCAGCAAAAAAAAGGATGTATGTCTACCTTGCTGTCCTGGCCTGTGACATGAGTGGTTTGGGAGGCAACAGAAAATCCCAAAAAATAAAAAAAAAAGTGTCAAAGTGTCAAAAAGAGCCTCTCAAAGCTGCATGCATGAATGTTGCATTCATGGCTGGGTTGCAAGGAAGAAGCCTCCTTTGAAGACAAGGCACAAAAAGAGGCTTTGAACTTCGCCAGCTACATCTGAATAACAAATCTGAGCCTGCCTCATGGTCATATGAAATGAAAATTTAGGTTTTTGGACAGGCTCAACACCTTCATCTTTAACTCAAAAAGGTGGAGCTTGGAAATGATGAAAAGGAACCTGTGTCCATCCATCCACTCACAAAATAAACATTCTCAACTGATCCTTTCAATCTCCAGACCTCAATCCAATCAAACGTTTGCTGCCTGAACTCAAGAAAGCAGTTCAGAAAACAAAACCTAATCATCTGAAAGAAGAACAAAATTTGTTACAATTTAGGATATGAATAAATATCTCTAATTGTTTAGAGAGTGCTCTTTCTAAGCAATATGGCCAGTAATAAGTCCACAACAGCATGCCATTTTACAACAGCTTACTATTATACAGTATACCAGCATATTAGACATAGATATCAGTTTGGAGGTGATTTTCCTCTATGCCTCATATCTTGGGCATGTAAGTCATATAATCCCAGGGTAAACACTACCTTTGTACTGTACACCAGGGTTCCATTGTACATTGTTCCAAAAAACTGAGATCTAAATATAGGGTATTTAGTTTGAAAACCATCCAAATGCAAACAACTGTAACTTGCTAGGGACAAAGGGGTCTTACTAGGCAAAACAAACAACAATAAGTTATTGAATTCAGCAAGGACCAAATGCATCATGAGTTTAAAAGAATTTTTTTTTTTACCAAATACCATTTTTAATTGAGCTCACAGCGAGACACATTCATCAAACCTGCTTTGAAGAAGAACCACAATTCAGCGAGGCCCAAAAGGACGGGCTCAGCGGTTTTGTGGACAGAGAAACAAACAGGAAGGCTATGGGTTCACTGCGCAGCATACCAAAGACTTCAGAAACTCTGCAAACTCCGCTCTGCACTCAGCATAAAAGAGACGGACAGGCGTAATGTCCTGGGGAGAGCTTGCATGTCAACCTGCCTCACGCTGCAGGAATTTGAATAAAGCGCAACCCAACAACCCGTCAAGCCCCAGACAACTGTCTCCACACGACAGGCAAGGGCAAGCAGCAACAATGAAAACTTGGTATTTTTGCCAAGAAGAGAGTCTTTCCAGCAACATAAAAAAAAAAATCTGCAAACCACTCACATCTCCTCAAGAAATGAATTAGAAACATAATTTTCACAATTCAAGTCTGCCTCTCAGTCCTCGAAAAAAAAAACTTCAGTGCCCTACTTTAAAATGGAGGTGACAGAAAGGACCTGTGTTTGTTCTTGGGTTAACTTAAATCAGTCTCAGACAGTGCCTGGCAATTTCATACAACTATACAACTGTAAAACAGAATACATACTTCAATGTTGACAATTAACATGCACTACAAGGGAATGGGCTGTTGACTTGTGTTTAAGTCACTGGCACTGAACTGAAACCAATAAAATGGCCCAAACATTGCACTGAGGTCTTGAACTCCGGGAGCCTGGGTCACTCAAGGACCAGAGACCTTCCCGCTCTTCAGTCATATTTCCTTTTTTATACTTCCCTATAGTAGTGGATCATGTAGGAAACATGATGCATGGTGTGTCCAGGCCTGGGCGCGTTCATACAGTCTGCGCTTTTTCCCATTTCTGTGGCATGAAGCAATGTGATTTACAGGTAGACTCCCGGGACAGGATGCCGTGTCTATTACAGCGCCATTCCCCTGATCCAGTGCCAAGCCAAGAGGCAGCGGCCTGCATTTTTAAGGGTACAACTTGGTACAGTTCGGCTGGGGACTGAACCCCCACCCTTCCGGTGTCAGGGAGGACACTCTTACCATTTTTACATGTAACATTTTTTTGTTTAGCAGGCGCTCATATCTGGAGTAACTTGCATATACCTAAAATGTTTACATGTTATGGATTTATATAGCTACATATTTACTGAGGCAAGTCAGGATAAGTGGCTTGCCCAATGGTACAGCAGCAGTGGCCGTCCCGGAATCAAACCGGCAACCTCTCTGGTTACAAGGCCTGCCCCTTACTAGTATGCCACACTATATTCTGAGAGCCGACTGCATATTTCCCTGTGTGAGAGGGTGAGCGAATGCAGATACTATGAGTAATTATTTGTTTCTGGGGGAACATGGGGTGAAAATCGGGTGAAAATGGGGATTCAAAGATTTCATTTTGGGAACGATGAAAAATTCAAATATCCAAATATGAACCTGCATATCCATATTGAGTACCGATGGTTTGGATCAGAGAGGCCATCAGTTAATTCAGTCTCAGTAACTCTGTAGGGAGAAGAACAGAGTCCTGTATAGCTTCAAGTGGCAGTGCTTTGTGTTTGCTCTGCCTGGCTGTGCCAAACTATACTTGTACTTGTACATCTTGACCCGAATTATGTTCTCTGCAATAAATCACCCTGAAACCAAAATGTCTACTTCATCAAACTACAATGTTCTTCATCCTTTACTGTGAAACTCTGAGCAACAACTTTGTAAGTGCTGTTTTGTGTTGTTTTGTCTGTAACTTAATTGACTGCAGATTCAGTCTCTTCAATTCTTAACTCAAAGTCAAGGGCAATATATGAACCACAGGTCTAATCACAGTTATTCTGTAAACCCAAACGCTGAGGAGCTCTACTGCATTATGGGGGAAATGTACTTGCATCACACAGAACAAAACATGGACATGAACTACGCTGGTTGTTTAAAATGCAGAAGAACCAGCTTCCTGGTGTTCTGTCTCAGGCATTCTAACGTGTAATAATCAATGGTGAATCATCAGTGACTGTGGGCTGAGAAGTGTTGGGCTGAAAAATTTATCACCATCAGACTGTAAACTGCAGATCATTTCACCTGCCATTACAGGTTACATTTTCATAATCCCACACACAGCCGTAGGATGATTAAAGCTAATCTGAACAAATAACAGAAAGACATCTCACTTACAATACATTACATTATATATATCCTGTTATGTCCAGTACGCTTCAGGCACATTATCACCTGGTTGATACTAGTTTTATAACGACCTCATTTTCAGAATGTTATTTCAAGATGAACTCAATCTGAGAAATTATGTACTCAAAACAATGTCCTAAAACCTACACACAGAGGGCATATATGATTACATCCTTAATTATAAACACAGAAGTACACACACTTACATCAGATGCTCAGTCCAATAAGTATGATGATGACCGAGAAGCATCTTAATATTGTTGTTGAAACAAAAGAAATTACAGACACCCAGACTCAATACACATTCCACACATACTATTCATACATACGCTTGATATACTCCATATATTCTAAACATACTGCATCCATATTCCACTTTTGACACATGCACACTCTACACTTGGTCAACACATATTTCATACTTACGCCAAACATATTTCACACATACTCCATTAGAAGCCGAACATACTCTCTACATACTACATACATGTTTTAAACATACTCCATACATATTCCATACTTAAAACATACACACCCCATACATATACCATTAATAACCAGTGCATACTCCAAACCTCATACTCCACAGTGTATATTACTCCATATTGCATACATTCTGTCTGAATATTTCATTTCAACTGTAAGCATACTCAGTACATACTCTGAACATGTTCTAAACGCACTCCATCTGTGTTCAGACAGGATGGTGGAATGTAGACACAGCTGTACTTCCTGTCTGCCGCTGTATGTCACTGCGGAAATGTAGCAGCTCCACCCATCTGAGAATTTCCATGGAAACGGAACAAGATTATCACTGCTGATTTGCAGGGCACACACCTCCCCTTAACCAGGACGGAGTGCACGGCCTGTCTCTAGCACATTTCACTTTTCGGCTTAAACACAGTGGCAGTATACGCAGATTAAGGCTGGAATTTATGCACTCAGGCATTAATTGTGAAAATGGCTTTCTTAATTCCCTAAACGCTTAAATAGCCTTTGGCATGTTATTATAATTGTACCCAAAACAACATTAACTTATAACTCGTTACAGTGTGTACCTTTGCCTAATTATGGACAGTTTAATATTTAATTTGCTAATTTGCAAAAAAAAAGACCTATGCAAATTGCATCACTGAGGAAGGACACTGCTAATGGCCTTTTACCACAAACTTACCTGTATAGTGAACCACACATGTCTGTCCTTTCTTTGGAAAAGTCCTTCCTGTTTTAATGAGAAAATGAAGTACATATTAGTAACTATAGGCATAGAGCATGTTGAGGATATTATGCTATTTATTTGTTTAGCAAACAAGCGCATCCAAGGTGACTCACACAGGTTACATTTAACATATCATCCATATACACATCTGAATTAATTCAGGTTAAGAACCTTGCTCAAGGGTACAATGTATACACAATGGATACACACCTATGATTTGAACCAGCAACATAAAGGTTACAAGTTTGGCTCCCTAATGACTACACACATTAATCTCAGTATGCACCATGCAGGGATGAGAACGAGCGCGGCCATTTATTTTTGGAGAGAATGACAGTTAGGCGGAAACTACGCTGGCAAGACGCCTAGTTGCAGAAAAATCTGATGACATTATAAATATAGGCGCAAACCACACAGAGCTGATGCTCTTTCTGCTCCGCACACATCCATCATGATTTTAAAACGGCCAAACGCAATCTATTTTTGATGGGAGCAATGCACAGATCGACTTTGGTTTCCACCACTGTCCCCGCCTACCTCTGACCTCATTGGACACAAGTGGGACATTCTGAACAGCTTCTAGCTGACTGAATGTTAAATTGCAGTAAGCGGCTGATGAGACTTTATGAATGTCCATTTAGAATTCCCACACTCACTCCTCCTGATCAGTACTGCCCGCAGAAAACTCACGGTGACAAACGCTGGAAAGACAAGTAGCTGTGTGCTATACACGGACAGTCCAGTATATACCAGTATGCAGTACATCAACAGAAGAAATGGTGAAGACAAAGGCTAAGTAACCCAATCTATGGGTCTTCCCCCAGTTTGCCCTTCAAGAAAGTATGTGGTGTTGCTGGTGTAGTGACTGGAAGCCAGCCACACATATGGCCCATAGTACAGATCCTATAAGGAACCCATTCAATTGAAATGTTTTGCTGCATGGAGACTAAAAAATCCTTTTCACTTAACTCCTAGATGAAAGCTCTCTTTTGTATACTTGGCTGTTCTTACTGGAGTTAGGAATTTTAAACCACTCCAAGCCTTCAGAGCACTACAGGCAGTTAACAAGAACACCTGTAAGCACTGGATCCTGTTAAAAAGCTTAATTACTGTATTGAATTGTTATAGCAAAGACTAGATTGAACTCCACCCAGAAACTTAAGGACAAAGCAAAATCAATCGATTTCCATTTTTAACCTTAATAGAATCGACCTAACCTTGATTTCAAAATGCAAATTGATTTTGTTAAACAAGTGCACTCTGGTGAGAAGTCTATTAGAACTGGTATGGCTCACCAGCTTCCACAAAATCACAATAATGTCTTCCATCATGCAAGTACCTTTAATGGCATTTAATTGTTATCATATGCGTATGGGGTAATCTCAAATCAGAATTCTCCCGTTGAGAAAGAACAACTTCCTTGCCTTATCCAGCATAATTGTCCCTGAGAAGCTGAATTCATCCTTGATTAATAAATACATGATCCACACAGTTTTCCCTGACAGAAGAACTCCTGTGCTGCCCTGACCAAGATTCAGTTGTGCACTATGATAAATCATTCATGAAACACTTGGAACTTCACACAAAAATGAAGGTGCTTTTCTTGGGAGGAAGCAGCTGTCTGCCTCTCAGACACAAATACTTCATTTGTCTGAATTTGGGCACAAACGCAAGCTGAGAGATATGCATGTGTTCCTCCGAGTAAGCAGCTGGCTCCACACAGGGTCATTTAAATTAAGGAAAAGGCAGAAATATTTTAATGGTAATCATATCGGTTCTGTCCTCTGTGTGACCTCCTTGTCTGGATGACTATACTGCAGTGTGTTTGCATTAAATGCACCAGATAGTTGTGATTCTGCTCAAACGAAATGCTTAATTCTGCACAATTAAAGTGTCATTACTATACTCACCCGACAGATGCCCTTATACACCACAATTTACATATCTTACTTTTATTACATATCGTACATTGACAGCAATTCAGGGTAAATGCCTTACTCATGGGCACAAGGATAGCAGCCCACTGAGGACCGGAATCTTCAACCTTCTGATTACAATGGCCAGTTTCTCAACCACTCCACTGCAACATCAATGTGTACATCACAGTACAGCACGCTATGAAAGGGCTGTGCAAACTCACGGCTGCCTTTGGCTTTTCATCACAGTGTCGAGGCCAATGCTGAAACGGCCCACGCTCTCAGCGAGAGAGGGCCAGGGCTGCGTGGAGCGGGAGTGGGAGTGGGAGTGAGAGTGGGAGTGGGGGGGGTGAGAGTGGGCCGGGGGGCCCCAGCGGTCAGCAGGAATCACACTCAAGCAGCTATCAGAGTGGAGTTTGCACATCTCGCCAGATGAAAAACTGCTCTTTAACTCTTTCTTCTAGCCAAATTTACAGCTGTACATCGTTCTCCGGTTCCTTAACCACGACCAAAATCTTTATAATTAAGTCTAATGCAGTTTATAATGAAATAATGATATCAATGTTGGACAGTAAAAAATTTTATGAATTTAATTTTGAGCTATGAGAGATTAACAACACTGTGGACGCTTTGAGGCTGTTCAATGCAGCCAGCTACACCCAACAGCAGAAATACTGATGGAAGAACACACTGCTGTGCTGCAATAAAGAGGCTGAGTTTATTAAGGCACATTCACTTCCTTAAGGGTTACACTTGGAGGGCTTTCAAATGCTGAGAGAAAAACAACACAAATACTTAGCCAGCTGGAATTAGCCAGTTGTTTTCACTGTATGTGTTTTGTTTCCCCCTCTGCACTTCAGAGCTCAAATTGCAACACTTGTGGAAGTGTGACTACCTGATATAATGAACTCACACTTTTTTTTTCATCAAAAAAGGTGTTCTTTTCTTCTCCTGAGGTATGGGGCAGAACAGAGAAGGTAGAAATTTGACATGCACACAGGACTGGCCACACGCTGTAATCACTGTGTTGTTTTTCATCGGTATATTTCCAGATCATACCTGTATTATACCTGTAGCAGTTTTTTATGAATGAATCTGCATACGTGTATCAAACCTGCTACAGCTGGGTTCCATGCACTTCGTGAGCACTGCTGTTTCTATCAGCTGTGAGTGAAAGGAATGTGTGTCACATGACACTGGGAGGGGTGGGGGTGGGTGTTGGGGGGGTGAATGTCAGACAGAGACAGGAATGCCATGCAAGAGGGATTCAAGATTCCCAAAGAAAGTCTGAAAACTCTCACTGAGCAGCTGTGCTGCTGCACATTGCGTAAGGAACTGGGCTCGCGACCAGAACGTCGCGGGCTTGATTTCACGGCGAGACGCTGCTGTCCAGCCATTGCACAAGGTTTTAAATTGCTTCAATTCACAACCCAGCCGAATAAGTGTTTGTATGTAAAAATTCAAGCTGTGTCCTGCCTCAACCCTGGATAAGAGTGTCTGTTATGCAAGTATATAATAATGATAAAACACCACATTAGCCTACATGCTGGTACATCTCTGTGCGGTTTCCCTTGACCTACAAATCACATACAGATTCATTACTGAGTTTATGGAGCAGTAAAGCTGGAAAATGCCATTCATTACATTGTATTATATTATTGTCATTTAGCAGACACTCTTATCCAGAGCAACTTACAATTTTGATCCACTTATACAGCTGGATATTTACTGAGGCAAGTGTGAGTTAAGTAACCTGCCCAAGGGTACAGCAGCAGCACCCCAGCAGGGAATTGAACCAGCAACCTTTCAGTTACAAGCCCTGCTCCTTACCACTGCACCATACCGCCGCCCCATTCAGCACCCCAGACTGTCATCAGCAGCAACACAGGCAGTTTCGTTATTCTGTTCTTCAGCTTTTGCATGCCTCACAAATAAAATCTCAGCATAACATCACAGAAAAACAGTGCAAAAATAAATCCTGTATTATTTAAATGACATATCTTCATGTGACAAGTCGCACCATTGATATTGCATATTAAGGGGCGCATACCTACATTTGTGTAAAGTATGAATTCGAATAGGCTGGGTGGTATAGAACTTCATGGACAATTTAGGCTCTGATTAAAAAGGTAATCTGATTCACTAGTTAGCATAGCCGTGTGGTTAGTGTCAGACTGCCTGTTCTCACACTGGCAGGCTGTGAGATTTCACACCAGCTGAGTCACACCGAAATGCTTAAAATGATACCCATTATCCCCCCCGGGATTGACAGTGAATGCAGAGACAGCTGTAATTATGCCCCTGTGTGTCGACTAAAATCCTTCCCAGTGGCTGTCTGCTCTGCTCCTGCCTCGGAAATCAGGACCACCACCTGCTTCACCCAAAATGATCCCCAACTTGATTGTATAGAAGCTATACATTCACACAGGTGTGAGGGCAGAGCTGATACAGATGCTATACTCATTTTCAGTATTTTCTCCAAGACGTTAAAATGTTGCATCAAAATGTTGTGATACACAGGGTGATCACCACAAGTGACTGTGGTTTGTAGTTCTGTGGTTGTTATGCAAAAAGAACGCTTGCTCATGTGTTTGCTCCCCTGTCAACTTATATAATGTATTTTCGCTTTCAATCAGGCTATGCCACCATGAAACGGCCCCAGGTAACCAGGTAACCATGTATTTGCTACAAAAGACCTTGCATCAGTATAATTCTGCACATGAGACTTGTTTAAACTGCACCCCCCCTATATTTTAGAATTTTAGAAATAACCCAGGATTTGTTTGAAAACGTCCTCTTTATCAGAGGAGTCAAGGAAATATCTGCATGGTTACATGGTAAGTCATCTAGTGGCTTGTTTCACATCCTAAAATCCTTTCACATCCGAATATTTGTCTCTGGACTGAGGACTGCGGACTCACATGAGCGAATTAACGTATCAAAGACAAAAATTCAAGGAATTGCTGTGAGGTCTGGAGCCACTGACTGATGCGTCTCTGACTCTGAATCTTGCTGTCAAAGAGCAAAACCCGAAAGACTGTCGCAGCGTCCATCACGTCAGGACCATACCGAAGGAATCGCCTAGGAATAACTAATACCAGCAACTGGTGGAAATGATCAGAGGTTGACTTAAACAACAGATACTTATTAAAGATTGACTGTTAAATTCAGCCGACAGCTGTATCAATGCCACTGCCGTCGTCCGCTAATCCAGGTCACAGTGGTTCGCACTGTGTGATCTCGAAAGAGAACGCAATTTTAGAGAACGCAAAGTTAGCAAAGAAAAGAGACGAATGCTCCTTTATGTAAGCGTTAGCTAAATAATGCATTTGTTAAACTCCATGGGAGTGACCAAAATAGCTCTCAGTGAAAGGTTTCTACATCTTACGTGGGTTTTGAATTTAACTTGAGTGCTTGTCTAAGTAACTAGCTAGCTAGTCAAACTGCAGTCAGCCAGCCGTTGTAAACACAATGTTGTACTTGCATTTTGTATACAAGGTTAACTTAATGTTTGTTAGCATACTGAACACACTTCACTTTGCAAATAGTTTGTAACATACTAGGAACTCGTCAGTGAAACTTACAGAAAGGTTCTCGTTTCTAGTTATCTAACATTAATTAAAATCTGTATCCAGACTATACATCAAACACCAATCAGAGCTTACAACTATCTAGCTGTCTATCTAGTCTCTCCGTCTGTCTTGCTGCCTAACCAGCCATTTAGCCATCATGTGCCCAAGTAAGCATGGGTTGGGCAGCTAATTGGGTAAACTATGACCACTGTAGCTAACTAGTTACCATTCATGCACGAATAAACCTGAAAACTATCTATACCCATCCAACAGCAGAGCTATAACAATCTAACATCGGGATACATTTAGGAATGGCTATGTTTAGCTAGGTGATCTGGATAACGTTAGCATAGTAATTCACCAGCTAGCTAGTATTACAGCTGTAGAAGAATGCGGGAATGCAGAGGAATAACTAGGTATTGCACAGCTAGGCACAGTGGCAAGCACCAAGCAATTATATGCTGTAATATGCCGCAAGGATGTAGCTATGCGATCGTTTAGGCAATTTGTTGGTGGCAAGCTAGCAAGCTAATAAATCCTAATACCCCGCTCTACCTTTGATAACTGCTGGCTACAACACTTTCCGAGTTGGATTAAAAGAAACAAACGTAAAATTTTAGCTAGTTAGCTAACTGCAAAAATTGGGAACTAAGGAAATGGATAAAATTAAGAAATAAAATCGTAATGTTACACCTTACCATCTCCCGGAGATATTGTCTCAATTTCGACACCCATTATTGAAGTAGCTATCAAGATAATGCTTCGTTGAGAACTGGACAGACTCCGTTAGATGGCTACCTAAGCGAGCTAGCTTGCTTGATAACGTTACTATGTCCAGGAGAATTAGCAAGCTACAGCAATCCCTCCCTCAACTACTGACAGACTGTACTGTACTCAGCCAAGATTTTGTCGCTTCTCCGAGTTAGATATCTTCCTCCCTATTTTCGTCTTAGTGCACCGGCAGGCGAACCAAAAATGGATCCAAACACAAAGCTCCTGCACTACAAACAGATCCATTCATTAAAAGCAATGGATGGATCAGCTGTAAGGTGGCTATAGAATTATAGTGTATGCGTCTATGTGACAATTACAAATAATGTTTCAATATCTAATGAAAGTGTAGACCATGTAAAACATCTAATGAATTAATATTTTGCATCTTTTAGGAAATGAAACACATATGAATAAGTAATATTACAAAATTAAAGATGAATACTGAAATCTATCTGACACTGGAGCTAATATGGCTTGTCAGTGGAAAATTGTAGATTGTTGTAGAGATATAACAGTGAAAAGGGGTCAGGACATCCAGTAGGGTATGAGCAGAAGAGAACACAGAGCACATGGCAATGCAGAGAGACAAGAAGTGCATCTTTAAGAGACAAATTAAGGTAGTGAGAGACCATATCATTTTTATGAAGAACATCAAAGTGTATTACAAGAAAAGGGTGGAATATGTTCTGATGGCAAGACTGAGAAAGCCAAATTGGGAATTTTGACAGATCATCATGAAGCCTTTTGATTCTTTGTGAGTTCCACAGGGTTTCTTCAATGACCACAGTGAGCCAGGACCTCAGTTTTATGACTCATCTGAAAGATAAGGTCTCCTGCAGTACAGTGTCCCCATCACTGCATTAGGTCATTGGTTATTATGCTGGGTCCAAAGAGAAGACTCACGCTTATGTGTCCTTTCATAAAACTGAATTGCATAGTTTATAACAGATCGGACAACCAATCAGTTAAAATTTCTGTGCCTCCAGTATAGGTCTGTTAGATTTGTGAAATATTTATTTCTGTCCATACAAATAAATTGGCTAGAACAAACCGACATTTCAGTTTCATCTGACTAAAATTGTTCCGCTCAATAAGGAAAACATAACGTGTGCACTTCCTATTGCTAATACTGTAGGCCTATGTTAACAATTCTGCATTATGATGTGTTGGGAGAAACTGGAATTTCTAGGGGAACTGCACTGAATGTCGTTCTGCACATGTTAATTCAACAATATATGAGTGAAAACATGTTGCATGTTTTATTTTGAACTGTGCTAGGAAGGGCCGATGATCTCCAACGACGCCGAAGACGGAAGCAGGGCTCAAGTACCTCGTAACTAAACAAAAAATCTCTGCTTGTAATACTTGAGTCGTGGTTGCCCGAAGTCTTTCCGCGTTACCAAAAGCCTTTCGGTGTAGCCTACTGTAGGTGATGGGTAATGTAGCCCATCTAAGGCTGCTTTCCAAATTTCTGGTTCTCTCTCTGGCGCTTGACATTATGTTGTCAAGCAGTCATTACAAACAAGGGCAGAAGGAATCAGGGTTGAGGGTAAACCCGTGCTTTGGAACATACTAATCCTCGCAAATCAAGCGCCGCCACCCCCACCATCACTAGTGAATCAGAACGTGTTTCGCAAGACTGTAGTTTCGGAGGTCATAAACCGGACACTTGAGCTGTGAACTATTGGAAATCCAGAAACCATGTTCTGTTTAGCGCAACGCTTTTACCGAAAAACAGGCCAGTAACGAGTCAACTAAGACTTAAGTGATTATCCTCAACAACGACTATTACCGTATCTACAGGCGTACCCATGGGTACCCGTGTACCTATTTTTACTGAAGGTATAACTGAAACTACTGATTTTTTCTGTGTGAAAATGACCTGGAATGAGAATGCAGCCCCTTGGTAAATAAAATAGTAACTTACTCGGTCAGGGAAAATTTAACAAGACGAACGGGTAATGCTCATTGTGGTGATTGAAGTGTTGGCCCCTTTACCCCACATGGGACCATCAGTCCCAACACAGTAAACACGGTGAGTAAACAGCGGGCAAACCAATTTGGACAAGGATAGTGGACAATGGAAAGCGTGTAAACTGTGTTTAAAATTAATATAAAATTAATATAGCTATTGACCAAATCAATGTAAAATAACATAACCACTAGGATATTTAAAAGGGCACGCATTTTATTCACATTTTGAAGGAGGAAATGTAAAGGAAACAGCTCGATTCGAGCAGGATGATAATAGCTATAAATCTGGAGATATTCATGCAGACCAAATTAAAGCACTATACTACAAGCGGGTAGGCTATGTGTTAAATAACACCCATCGCCTTTATCTCTGTTGTCTATCACACCTCGAGAACCTGTATCGGAAACTATTTCCATGACAACAACTGATACCCAGAGATCTCTGTGCATTCACTTTAGAGCGGTTTGTGACTGTCCATTTAGCTACTCTGTTATGAAAAGCCCTAGTTTAGCTAACACATTGCTCCTCTTTATCGCTGGATGTTCTGTTCACAGTGATAAGTTCAAAAACTTTATGGCTGATGTTATGTAGTTCTATATTTATCATAGCTAACTTGCTTTTATCTATACATTTAATCATTTAGCAGACGCTTCTATCCAGAGCGACTTACAATTTGTAACTGGACTGGTGTATCTCAAATAGAGCTTGATGCTTCGTCTAAATAAGTTTAAACGGGTACTTTCAAGCAACCCATCCTAGATCATTCGTGAAAGACCCATTTTTATTGGTTTGATTATGTGACGGTAGTTAATGATTTCCTTTCCCCAAAACTGGCTAAGGTTAGTTAAGGACTGGAGATAGGAAATTTATCTTGGGGCAGCATTATAAGATAGTTTCGTTATGTCCTCAATTTTTGAACAGGAAGACACTCTCAAGGAACTAACCAGCAAGGGTAACTAAATAAACTTTGAAAATTGTAGGCTATTGTAATTTTAATCATTTTGGGTACCCCAGTCTACAGTACTATGCCACCATGCGCTTTGTCTGCATTGTTCCCTAATACTGTATATTTTGCATAGGTGTTTTCACCTACACAGAGCCTCAGACTCGAGATAGTCTGTGCGTGCGTAAACCACACGCTCCTATCACTGATATGCTAATTTAAGAGGCTCCTGGGAGAGATGAGCATTTGGGGCAAAGTTTACACGAATTTTTTTTTTTGACTGTTAAGTCTGTTTTCTCTCTGGGAATGTCATGCAAAGGTTGCTCAAACACGGCAGCGTAAAAATGCATTATAACAAAATGAATACCATTTTTGTTCTTTTTGTATTTGCTAGCAAGAAATTGTTGCATTTTTCAAATACATTATGCTGGCTACATGCTCTGACGGGTAAATCCTACCCTTGCTTGCCAGCCATGTGTCACATAGATTCACATCCTGAATATTTTATAAAAGGTGTAAATGAGAAATGTCAAAGTGCTTGCAGAATGTAGGGGAGCAAGTAAAGCATAGACAGAGAAGTTAGAGCCAACTAGGAAAGAGTGATGAACCACTTAAGTGTTCCAATTCACTGAACACCTGGACTGGACTGCTGTCAAGCTATCTAATTAACTTGACTATGCCCTTTTTGTTATAAACTTGTTCTTGCTTTAATATCATCTGTCTTGAAGTAAGTAATGAAGCTGTATGTTTTCAATATTTGTGTTTTTTAATAATTAAAATATCAAGTTGAGTTCGAGTTTCTTGGAAGAAATGAAGTAATTTTGACGTGTCACGAATGTGCATATAATAGATAGATTCACTATATAGTGGATATATCACTAAGTATAGCGTGGAATAGGTGTGGGGCTTCCGTGGGCTGCCAGCATTGAG
Organism: Megalops atlanticus; assembly: GCA_019176425.1. Classification (NCBI taxonomy): domain Eukaryota; kingdom Metazoa; phylum Chordata; class Actinopteri; order Elopiformes; family Megalopidae; genus Megalops; species Megalops atlanticus. Next base: position 6,696,416 of record CM032892.1, on the reverse strand, counting down.
GCCTGTCTGTAGACCTGTCTGTATGGGCCTCTAACTGTGGGACCTGTGTTACTCCCTTTAGCTAATGCCTGCAGGTCCACTCTGGAAATTATTCTTGTACATGAGATGAAACAATGACTGGTTTCTTTGGGTGTGGTTATACAGGATGGAAAGAAAAGTGCGCTAGATTTCCTTGTTGTATTTTCATACACAGTGAACTCTGCTTTTCACCCATTGCTCTTCCTGAATATCATTTGCCTCTATCTAATTGGGTGAATTCCTGAAAGGGAAACAGAGTCCATTAAAAGATTGCAGACTAGCATCTGATAAGTATTGATTACCCCTAAGTTCCATTTGAGTGGGACTGCATTAAGTCCAAGGAGCTCAGGAAGCAAGACCGGCAGACGCTGAAATTATATTATGGAATCTATGATTTATGAGTTTTGTTAAAGTCCATTCTGGCTATATTTGAATTAATTTATTGGAAAGGAAAGTTGACTTTTCCTCTATTACAACATGTAGTCCTCTCATTCAACTTACAGTTTGTGCCTGTGTTACTGATATCCATCGTTCACTCAGGTAATATACTGATGTAAACAAGACAGGAGCAAAATAAATCTGAAATTTTAATTTAAAACTAATTTGTTTAAAAAAAAAAAATCATGTCCTAACTCCAGTTGTACAAAAGGACAAGTTACAGTTTATTGCTGTTTTATTAAATTGATAAATTATAATCTTTCCTCCAGACATAGAAAATAGAAATGAGATTGCACAGCTCTTCAAGCTTTCTGCTTTTGTTTGTGTACTTGATAAATTGCACACAGGCATAACATCTGTGTTTCCATCTAGATCTCAAGAAAGCGTTTAAAATCTCAAAATCATTTCAGTTTTAGGCCCATATATGTATATGGGAGAGAGAGAGAGAAAAAGAGACGGAGAGAGAGAGAGAGAGAGAGAGAGAGAGAGTTTATGGCTATAGTGTTTTTACATCCTTGCATAGATTGGTTGCATAGACTGCCAAACTAACTGCCCAAATTTCAATTCCATGTCATAGACGTTTGCTGTTTTCGCTCGCCCTCTGGTGTTCGTACATAAAATCGAGTCAGTGTAATTAATAAACTACATTTCCCATAACACACCCGCAGCACGTTCTCCGGCATGTTCCGGTCCGTAACTGCAACTTTCACCCCGGGAAAACGTGAAAACGTGAAAACGTGCTTGAGGTGGTGGAGCGTTTTGAAAGAATTCACCGGACTGAGCTTGCGTTGGACAGCGTACCAAACAGACATGCTAGTAAGAGTTTGTTAATTGCCGAGGTAACTATAGCATGACTTTGAATTGTAATGCAGCTAACACGTTCGTTAGATAACTCCCATGTTAGCGAAGCGTCTCGCAAACTGGGTAACTATTATGAATCATGGATCCTACTCGCTAGTGTAGGTAAAGTTAAATAGCATGCTAGCTACTCATGTCATGCTAGCGAGCTTGCTAGGTAAAGATTTTGGGCTTATTATTGTCTGGTTTTCTTTTGTTCACAACGTTTACTGCGTTGTGAACATAGTAAAACAATTCATTAAAAAGACTTCAATCTTGAGGTTATAGCGCATGTATAACATTGCAGTGACTGCCTGCATAATGAATTTCTTGGTTTTCACGGCCATCACGAGCAGTATCAGGCTAAAATATTTATCAGTGGTTCCCCTCTGTCACATTTAAACTAGTATGTAAAGCACATTTAAAGGAACCTGAAAAGTAGTAGGTCATTTAGGTATAATCAGCTCAGACGGGACTGTAGGCTTGTGGAGTACATGCCCACAGGATTAAGGAGTTCTCACTGCAAGAGATAGGAAAGAGGCTTTGCCTATTCTTAGCGTGCGATAGCATTCTATCTGAAGAGCAGAGCACGGCAGTTAATTTATACCCTGGGTAGAGCACGGATCTGCCCGTATTGATAATGCATTTATTGTATCAATTGGTTTAACGCAAGCCTTCAGCTCTTTGTAAGAGTCTGTCTGAAGTATGGATCTCGGGAAGGTGAAGCTCTTGAGGACCGGCCTGAACACTCTACACCAGGCGATCCACCCCGTTCACGGGATGGCCTGGACGGACGGCAGGCAGGTCTGCCTCACGTCCTTCCAGTTTGCCGGCGGGGAGGCCAAGTTCGGCGACACCAACGTCATCGGGCAGTTCGAGCACGTGCTGGGCCTGTACTGGGGTCCCCTCTGCTGCGCGGAGACGCCGGCCCTGCTGGCCGTCCAGCACAAGAAGCACGTCACCGTGTGGCAGCTGCAGCTGAGCTCCCTGGAGCAGAACAAGCTGCTGTGCACGCAGACCTGTGAGATGAGCGAGCCGTTTCCCCTGCTCGCCCAGGGCTGCGTGTGGCACCCCAAGGCCGACGCACTGGCCGTCCTCACCAAGCGCGACGCCTCCGTGCTCTTCTCCGTCCGCGTGGACAATCGGCGGGTGAAGGCGGAGATCAAGGGGAGCGGCCTGATCCACTGCGCCTGCTGGACGCGGGACGGCACCCGGCTGGTGGTCGCCGTCGGCAGCGCCCTGCACTCCTACGTGTGGAACGACATCCAGAAGAGCCTGACCGCCTGCACCTTCTGCCCCATCTTCGACGTGGGCGGCTACATCTGCGCCGTGGAGTCCACCGAGGACGCCCGGGTCGCCGTGGCCACCGAGCTGCCGCTGGACAAGATCTGCGGGCTCAACGCCGGCATGGCATTCGACGTCCCCTCCGACGCGTCACCGGGGTCCTCGCAGCCCTCGGTGCTGATGGTGGACGACGACTGCTACGGGGACTCCCGGCGGCGGTCGGTGGACTCGGACAGGTCCCTCCCGCTGGGCTTCATCGCCTCCTCTCCGTCCGGCCCCATGGACCTGACGCACCTCCTGGCGAAACACAGGCGGTCGGACCCCAGCCCACTCATCCACCTGCGGCGCAGGGACAACCTGACGGGCTCGGGGCAGGACTCCTCCCACCTGATCGTGGTGACGTACGAGCGCAAGGCCACCACCACCAAGAAGGTGAGCATCCCCGGCATCCTGGTGCCGGATATCCTGGCGTTCGACCCCAGCGGGCGCAGCCTGGCGGTGGCCTCCAACACCTGCAACACGGTGCTGGTGTACGGCGTGGCCGCGGCCTCCATGCCCAACACCCAGCAGATCCAGCTGCAGAAGAACGAGAGGCCCAAGGGGCTGTGCTTCCTCAGCGACAGGATGCTGCTGCTGATGGTGGGGAAGCAGAAGTCCAACGACCCCGCCTTTCTGCCCTCCTCCAACACGGACAAATACCTCATCCGGCTCATGACCAAAGAGCTGCCCTGCGACGAGGCGGCCAGCCCGCTGCCTGCTCAGAATCACCAGGACCCGGGTTTTAATTTCCCGGGGAGCAGGCGGTTCTCTGAGAACTTCCCCAAGGAGGAGCGCCTGGGCGGAATCAGGGAGCTGGTGCTGCCGACGGGCGCGGCGATCCCGTCTCCCAGCAACCGGAGGAAGCTGGTGGAGGAGGTGCGGAGCAGCGACCCCAGCCCCGCCACCAGCCTGACTGACTTCTCGGACAGAGGGGCGTCCAGCACGTCCTCCATCGCCGTGGAAAACTTCGACATGGAGCACGTCCACCGCCTGTCCAGCCTGGCCGTCCTGGGCCAGAGCAGCCGGGACTCCAGCCGGCCCTGCTCCCCGAGGCTGGAGGCCTCGGACAGGCTACACTCCGACCCCACCCTGCCCAAGACCAGCTGCCTGTCGCCGGAGAGGCGGGCGGACCAGCTCTCGCAGAACATGGAGCGGATTTTCGCCCGCTTCGCCGAGGTGCAGCAGTGCCTGACGGAGATCCGAGACTTCGCCCAGAACGGGAGGAAGCCTCTGGCCAGCTACCCGCCGTGTGCCGAGCCTCCGTACGTCAACGTCACATGTCAGGTATGCCTGTCGTTCCGCGAGAGGGACGTTTAGCTTCCGGCAATGTCAGAGGCTGATGCTCCATCTGCTTGCTTTAAAAGCCACTACTGTTCTGCCCAGAACACAGGGATCCACACGTGTTTCATTACAAATGAGCTCTCTTGGTAGTGAACATGACTAATTTGCTAAAGGGGCAGAACATGTCAAACATAAATTGCAGAAATAACTACATTTATATTTCACTAGTGCACTCACATCTCCAACCACATTTTTCTCTCATGAAGGGCTTGCTAATGTCCAAATCCAGACTGGCATTCTGTTAACTGGTTTGTCAAGCTCAATTAATGATCAATTGGCCTATATATATACCAGCATACTCCGTGCTCCCCCACAAAACACTTTCTTAAGACACCGCCATTATCACCAATCAGAAAGAAGTCCAGCATTTTGTTTGTCACAATTCCAGTTGTCTGAGTTCATTGGAAGCATTTGATAATCAGATAGAGTAAGTTAATTCAGTTTCCTGGAATGAAAGCATCCCCTGATTGAGGTTTTGCCGTTTTGCGAGTGTCATTGTGTGTCACTGCCACAGCTGAATGGATTGGTATTAATACTAGTAATGAAGATTATTAAGCCGAGAGGCCGATTTAAATTTGTGAATTAAATGTGGGCTAATGATGATTGAAAGCACTGATTCGGGGGGCCTGTATTCAAATACCTGGTTTATTTTTAGTAACTTGGTTAGTATTTAGTACATATTTTACATTAACCACAAGATAACAGCCTTTTTGTAGAGCATGCGAAAGCGATGCTGTCAGCAGCTGTCAGATTATCCTGACATCGTTGACCTTGATGACTTGTCCAGAGGTTACGTTTGAAGGACTTTGGTTTTACACACATGCACACACACACATTTGCATGCACACACACACACACACACACACACACACACACACACACACACACACAGACAGACACAGAGTGGTGTGTATGTAGAAGCAGACAGACAGTAAATGTCAGTAAGTGTTATCATTGTTGTCAGTAAGTGAATTAAGTCAGTCCTTTGAGCGTGGAGCATAGCTGTTTTACTGCAGTTGTCATACTCGCATACAGTTTGAGCACCAGATTAATAAATGCATTGGATACTCTGAACCACATGGTTTGGAGCTCACCTGATCGGACTGTGTATGCAAAACATCTGTGCTTAGGTTAAAAGGTGTATCCAAAACTGTACTGTGTTGACACACCTCTGTCATGTGTTTTCAGTTTGCTTGACTACCATTATATTCTCACTGTCAGGAATATTTAGCTATGATGAAATGTCTGTGACTTGTTGCAGGTTAAGTTCTATTCGGATTAAACTTGTTCAATGCTTTCGTTTTTACAAAACAAAAAGACAGATTCAGCTCCAAGTTGATTCCATGGATTGCATAAACTTTCCTTTTTTCATAGCTAAATTCCCACTCTATGCAAAACTGAAGTAAAATGCCAGTTTGGGGGGCACTGTTTTATTTGTCTGCACTGCACTATTTTATGTGAAGTCACCATCTGCTCTGCATTGAAAGTGTACAACTGCAACTTTATTTGCAACCTTCCGCAGCTTTCTGGTGTCAGTCCAGAGTGTTTTATTGTGGAGTTACAGAAGGTCACCTATTTTAGGTGTATTGTTCTAAACTTCTCAATAAAAAGTGGTGGGTGAGGGCTGCAGCTAAAAGTGTTGTGTATCTCTTGGAAGACTGGCTCCTGAGGGATTTTGGGGGGTGAAAGATGGAGCTAGAGATAGAATAAGCCTGCCTACCTAGTGTCTATAAACCTCACAGCTCCAGGTGTTCTTTTTCTGGAAAGCAAAAGTCATTGTAGGTCAAATGCACTTTATGTTGAGTTTTTCCAGCTCACAGCTGAAATAGGGATTTGGACAAAATGATTGATTTCTGAAATGAGCATATTCAAACATCCAGGTGAATATGGTGGCTAAATCTGGGATGGATGGGCTGCCAGCCATGTTGGCTTGACATGGCATGCCCCTGAGCATCTGGGGACAGCAGGCCAGTTTGATTCCCCTAACCCCTCCCCCTTCCCCCTGCCCCTGCTCCAGTATGGGCGAGTTGCTTTTCTTTTCGCTGACACTGAGCTCTGACTGGTCTCATGGAGCCTCTGCTGCCAATCAAGGGTCAGAGTGTGTTGCTTTGCACACAGAAAAAAAAAACTTTGCCAACTTTGACATCTGTCCATTCAAAGTTACCCTGAGTTGTAGCCTTTTGGATTTATTATTTTCAGTAAGAGTGTACATTTGAGCATCTGATGAAACAGGAATGATTTCTTCACAGTATTACATAATTAATTGGCTCAGCAGAAGTTCTCTTCCTGTGTGACTTGCATTTTTACATGTTAATTTATACGGCTGGACATATTAACCAAGACAAGTCGGGTTAAGTACCTTTGCCTAAGGATTCAGCTGGGATTTGAACCCGCAGTCCTGTCAGTCGCAAATCTGGTTCCCATGCTGCTACACCACACTGCCACACTGATGCAATTGTTAATCCCGGCTAATTCATCTTTGCTGAGGTCCACTTCATTTGGCTTGCCGCTCTTCTCGTCTCGGTGCGCACTGTGGGTTATTGAAGGTGACGTGGTTTTGGATGTCATCCATTCAGAGCTTATGGAACCCCGGTAGTGACTGCTAGATATGGGGGGGCGAGGCTTCACAAAGCTCAGAATGAGAGCCACTGTCATGTGTTCTGTGTGACTCGCTGGTTTGAACAAATTCTAGTGTCTTTCCCAAGGAGAGCTAATGAGTGTAATTTCAATGAGTGGCAGTTCAATTTTGTAGTGCCTCATTGGCTATGTTTATATATTCATAACAGTATTTATAACAGCCTAACTGTAAAGTCAGTTTGCACGAGTTAACTGGTGGGTAGGGCTTGAATAGTTTTATGCTCACACTCACTGGTCTGGGAGTGTTGTGAGCCTGGTCTGACACTGTTGCTCATTCCACTTGAAGGGATACACTTCTGTTCTTTTGTGGTGGAAGTCGCTCTGGATAAGAGCAGCTGCTAAATGAAAGCAGTGTAAAGTAATCTGTGTTCATGTATGGAGCGATTCTGAAACGGCCGCCCCTGCTGCGCAGGGTGCTCGGTGTGTCCTGTAGGCGGTGGAATAGGGCTGAAAGGTGGGCTGCTGGTAGGGTTGTGGGTCTCTTCCCTCTGCATCATTCACGTGTGTGCTCTGTTTCCCTCTCTCCACCCCGTGCAGAAGAAGCTTTCTGAGGATGTGTTCATCGACGAGAGGAGGCCCGTGATGCTGTGTGACGGGAAGCTGTCCCTGCGCGTGCTGCAGGATCTCTTCGGCCTGCCCGTCCTGGAGATGCTGCATGGTGAGCTGCAGCATTGCATTACATTACTGTCATTTAGCAGACTCTCTCATCCAGAGCAGCTTACACACAGTAGGTTACAGTTTTATCCATTTATACAGCTGGGCTCGTAACTAAAAGGTTGCTGGTTTGATCCCCCCACTGGGACACTGCTGCTGTACCTTTGGGCGAGGTACTTAACCCACAGACGCCTCAGTAAATATCCAGCTGTATAAATGGATAACATGTAAAAACTGTAACCATTGTAGGACCATCTGCTAAAAAAATAACAATAGTGTAATTTGAAACGACAATTAACTGCCCCAGTAAATACACAGCTTTAACAATGGACAACATGTAAAAATGGAAACTTACCCTGCATAAGTCTGTCTGCTAGGCAAATCATGTAAACAGGGAAAAGGAACAGATGTATGAAATTAAGGAGATTTTTTAGAACAAAAAAGGAGAAAAAACAAGCTCTTACAAACTCACTTGATTCAGAGCATATCCTGTAGCATCAGGCCCATATCATAAAAGGCCCACATTTTGTAATCACTGTGTGGTGCTTAGTATGGCAGAGGCAAATATAGGAGTGGATTAAGAGGGAAGAGGGCTTTTGGAGGTTTAAATCGCAATCAGCTTACAGCTGCACTGGTGTGACATGCGTTTCTGAGACTGAAAGGGGCTGAGCCATTTTAATATGCAGGGTGGCTTCCCCCGCGGGCCACAAGGTCGGAGGTGTGCTGAGGAAACCACCTGGGACAGCACTCCCACCGGAACAGCCGTGCGTGCCTGTCTGGCTGTTATTTCAGTGCATCTAGACACTTTGATAGCATCCTTGCAATGTTCACAGAAGAATCTGAGATTTTTTTCCCCCCTACCAAAGTAGACAGAGAATTAACATGTATTGAATGGTTGTTTTGTATTGAAAGCATAAACCGAAGGAGTGATGTAGAAAATAAGAGAAATTATCCTTTAGAAAACGTCCAGCCCTACCCTAGCAATGCCTGTCTACAAAGATATCTGAGGGTGGAAGAAAAGCAGGGTATTGTTATATTCACAAGCATATAAAAGTACATAAATTATTCACTTCAATATGTTGATGTTGGTATTCACATTGAGGTCCCAACTCTTAAATGTTCATATAGCTATTGCTTAAATATTCCATAATTTAAATAAGAATCCAATAAAGTGATGATTTAGGAAATGAAAACAGCAATTTTATGTTCTTAGACTGGCAGTTTGTGAGTGTGTTGTGAATTTAACGATCAGGAAAAAGTACAGATCTGGCCATTTCCAGATGATCCATAAAGAGGCGATAAAGCTGTGTTCATATTTCTCTTCTGCAGGTTCAATGTGGATAGTTCTGGTGGCGGATGCAGAGGGATTTGTGCCGCTAACATTCAAACCCAAGGAAGAGCTCACAGTTCAAAATGGGAAGAGGAAATTGCCAGCAAATTCCACTTATGGCGAGGAAGAATCCCGGGTGGAGAGTCCACCCGTCCTGAACTCTGAAAACTGACCGTGACGAAAGAGCACAAGAAACGCCCAGCTGCCGTGGATCGCAACACAGACACTGCTGATAGCTGAACGCTTGCAAAATTTGATATGCTTTACCAATGATGGCCCATTAGTAAGGTTTTGGGGACACAGAGGAAATGCCTTAAAAGTGAAAAAAATCCTGGACCCATTCTTGGCTGTTTTTCATCATTTAAGAAGATTGCCAATTTATTCAAGGTTCACCCATCAGCAGTGGATTCGTTTTTATTTGATTGCATCTAGTGTTCTAACATTACAGTGCCTTTGTGCACTTCACAATAAGTCATTTTAATTATTACTCACAGATTGGGTCACATAAAATAGTTTTGATTGCATCAGATATATATGTATTTTTTGGCTTTTTGTTACAGTAAAACAAAGATAGCACTTTACTGGATGCAGTCAGGTAGGAAAGGATCCGCTGGTAATGGATGAGCCTTGTTTTTATTGTCATGCTTGTTAATTATGCAAAACAAAAACAGATTCAGGATAGCTAATAAAGGTAATAACTCTGCCTGCCCTATTAACAGATCCCACCACAAGTCACTCCATTTGCTCAGGGGCTAGGGTATCTGGGAGCTCAAAGTGTTTGCAAAAAAGCCTTTTATGTACTGTCAGAGAGTTTTTCTTTAATTGATAAACTTCATCTCGCCTATGACTGTTGGCCTGTTTTAGTTTTTTGTATCCAAATAATTTGAAGATAAAATTCTGAATCAGAATGGAGTCACATAGAGCTTTTTATATATTGATTCAACAGTAGTTTCATACTTTATGTTTTCAAAAATTGGAATTGCTTTATTTTTGTACTCTTGAATGAAATGTTTGAGTGGCTGTTCAAGGTTGTGCATCTTATATATCATTATGTGTGAATTAGTGTAGATAATGTAGTTTAAGCATTTATTATACATTAATTTGAATAACCTGATTCTTAATCAGAAAGCTCATGCTTATACAGCCTACTAAAATATTTTTGTAAAACTACATTTTAAGATAATGCATAAATGTCAGTTTCATTTGAAGTCCTTCCATTGAGTTTGTCTTCTTTTTAACACGCTGTGCAGGTTTCGGTTTTAATTTCACAGGTCTTGAAAGGTATAAACAGCCCAGTAAGGATCATCATGAATTATTCAGTACCACCAAAAGCGTAGTCTGCTGTGAAAGCTGAACTTGAATGCATGATTACCGATAGGGGCCAGAACTGAATAAAAACCCTGACCGACGTGCAGTCCAAGTCTAATCAGAAAGGTTTTTGCTCACCTTGAAAATCACCCTGTTGGTCTGTGATTTGCAGTTCAGTAGGGTAGGACGTGGGCAGTCTATGTAGACGAAAGCAAATGTTCTCAAATGTAGACATATAAGGAGACCTAATACAGTTTCAGTTTGCCCATTGCCATCAGTTTTTACTTAATCAGTAAAGATTTCAAAATGTCCCTCCTTAGGAAACTGAAAGCAAATCAAAGTCCTTTCATAATTCTGTTTTTTTTTTCTAGTATATAGTTGTCTACATGCTATTTATGGGGCATTGAAAAGTCTCAGCAGGCAGGCATTATTAAAAGAACTATGAGAAAGTGCCCTACTGCTCATAAGCGGATAATCTGGTCTGATTTATCGGATGACATCACCTGATTCTTGTCCTTACATTAATCCAACCGTACTTTATCTTTTATCCTATTCACTCCCTTGAACAATGAAGACTTTGAGGGACCATTGAGTAAATTGTGTTCAAAGGATGGGTTGGGGATTAAGCGGATGCTTGTGCCATTTGAGAACTGGATTGTGTGACACTCCAAGCAAACAGGCCTAGAAAAACAATGTTTCTGTTTCCTTTCTCCAGACACTCAGACACAAAAAGATCCACATAACCTGCACGTATTTTGTCATTACAGTTTCGTCATACCATGACTTTTATTCTTGGAGATGTTATTGCTCTTGTTTTACAGTATAAGCAACATATTAATAATAAATAATCATGCTACATGCTTCAGTTTATGCCAAATATCAGCTGCATAGTTTAAACCACGTGGCGTAAGTGATGAAGACTGTTTGGGTTCGGCGTCATGCGTTCACTGGAAAATGGTTCTGGTGATATTTTAAAAAATTCCAGTGGTATAGAGCATAAATGAGCACTCACACCATGTAGCTCATTTAAACAGACTGGTGGTGATGGTGGAAGTCATTACATTATAGATGTGTTCCTGTAGAGATGCATACATGTTTGTTTGAAATGCAGTGTAAATCCTGAATGGATAACCTTAGAAATGAGAAGGTGAGGGTGGATGAGGAATTTTAGCGCCACCTACAGTAAAGCAGCAGTCAGGAAGCTCCTACAGAATATTGCATATCTTGCTGTTAGAACTGGCAAGCAACAGGGGCTTTTGATGACAGCAAGTTTTTTTTAACTGGGTTGGTTTACCTCACTGCTTTTTTCAATTGCAAAATCCGTTATTTATTTTCAGTTTTGGCTACTGATTATCCCCATCTTTGTTTGCACCCTTTCGGGTAATTTAACTAGCAGTTGTACACTGAGCCAATTCTTCAGTCTAGTTCATTTGGAAATATTTGGATATGGATGGATATTCATAGTTCACTCCCTCTATTGGTTTTCACACCAAGAGCAGTTTATTGAGCTAACATCACCATATTGAGTATCACTATACTCAAGTGGTATTAATAAATATACGGCATGACCCAGATATACATAGTACTTTTGGAAAAGTGTAAAATAGTAATATACATTGATTTATATAAATTAAGTATATATATGTACATTTTGATAGTGATACATTACTTGTTCATGTCAAAATACAGAAACAAACTTAAATGTTCATATTAAAACATACAATATCAGGCTTTCCCAGTGTAATATACACTAACATTACTCTTTCCAGTTGGCCTGGAGTATAAAGTGTCCTACATTAAACCTTAAGACCAAAGTCTAAAAGCTGAAGAAATCATGCACTACTCCTTAAGTCTTCTATTTGAGGTCTTGAACTGAGGCCCTGTGTTCTGTAAGGGAGAAAAAAGACATCATTACAACACTATCCAGACCCAGGGCAATATTAGAGATGATAGAATAAGTCTGGAGAGTAGAGAATAACAGGAAAGAGACGGCAGTGGAGGATATATGCTTCATTAAAGTGCACCTAGAGCTGATCTCTGGTAAAACCATTAAAAGTTTACTTCAAAACTGTGTCGTGAATGAGTCTAACTCAAGCATGAAATTATTTGAAAAGTTTGCTGGAAAAAAAAAATCTATAGTTTTAAAATGGGCCCTGGGGAAAGTGTTCAGCTGGCTGTAACAAGCACAGAGGTTAATGGGCGTGATGGGGCTCATTTATAAATAGTTGGTGCTCCTTCTGTGGCGATGCCGGTACCTGAGCTGGTCCAAAGCAAGCTTGTTCTTCAGCCGCACCTCCTCTGTGATTGGGTAGAGGATGAGGATCATCAGACCAGTCACGATGAAGGCCACGGGAGCAGCTCCAATTAGCAGCTTGAGGGTGTATGCCACAGGAGGGGGCTGCTGGCACGCCCCAGTGTTATACCCTGCAAACCTGCGAACACCAAACCAATTAGGCACTCAGCACTACAAGTCCCAGCATGCAACTCTTCATCCAGTCACTCCCAGGTAGGTAAAGTGTGATGTCATAATTGAATACATTATCAAGTGTAGAATCGATTAACAATTATATGATTTTGCAACTATTGTTATGTGCTCAGCCGAAGCATGCAAATAACAAGGGTTGGAGGTGTTCAAACTGGACCTTCTAGATACTATGCAATAAAAACAAAGTGTGAAATTATCCAATTTGTAATTATAGGGAGATATAATAGGGACTCTATATGATTAATTGCATTTGCAAACAGGATTAAATGGTAATGGACTGGTCTGTACTGTGTATCATTTTACAAATGAGCTGCTATTTGAATTGCCAACTACATGTAAAAATGAAAATCAAATTAACAAACACACACTGGCACAAACATACTAAACAGAGGCTTTACAAAAGGCCATCACAGTGCAAATCAATTACAGAAAGCAGCCATTAGGCTTGTGTTTGTTACCCAACAGCGTTTCTGTCAGTTTTTAGTTAAAAATTGCCATTGGACCTCCTTGACTGGCATTTGTTCATTTCAGTTTTGAAAATGGTGTTTTGGACCAAGACAGCCCTGCTTCCCACTCACTCCAGACAAAGTGTGGAGACTCCCAAAGAAATCCCTGCAGCAAACTTGGTGAAGAACACGTAGAAGGAGTAGAAGATTGCTTCGTGTCCCTTTGAATAGGGGTTGACCAGTCTGAAGTCATCCAGCACGTCTGGCAGCATGGACCTTGATCACAGAACACAGAAACAACACTGTAAGGTTTTCAAATAAGTCACAATTAGTCCAGCCTGATCTATGTCTCACAGAGCTATAAAATGAGACATTAAAACTGAGACAGTAATAGCATTCAGTAATGGAATGTTCAGCCTGTAGTGCTTTGATGAGTTAGTTCGCCCACAATTGTGGGCTCACTTAGCAGGCAAACGCATGTTTCAGAATATGCGTCGTCACTCTGTAGCCCCTGCTATTCGGAGACTGGAGCATACATTGTAGCAGAGGAGCAGTATGGTATAGTATTAAAGCAGCTGTGGCTGTAACCAGGAGGTTACAAGTTCAATTCCCCAGTGGCTGCTATACCCTTGAGTATGGTAAAAGGTACCTGAATTGCTTCAGTAAGTATTCAGCTGTATAAATAGGTAATATATCTAGAGAAAAGTGAGCTACAAAAGTCCTGGATGTTTGTGTGTCTGCTATACACAGACATATAGTGTTATAAGTACATGTTTAATATAATATATGTACGGGAAGAAAAATAAGAGCCTCTATGATGTCCCACATTCACATTTGGAAACTGTGCAATGTCTTTTGTATTTAAATTTGACTGTCATTTCTGTGTGCTGCCAGGGCCATGGCCAATCCAAAAACTTTGCTAAACCATCAGACAGGTAGCAGCCTTGTGGCCAAATCCCTGTGTCTGAAAATCTGTTGCATTGAGCACTTGTAATTCCGTGACCTCACAAAGACAATCAGTCTCCCTCGGATCCGAGCTGTGAACGGGTCATCATTTTGTGACCACACCCCCCTCCATCCCACCCCTCTTGGTTACACCCTGGGACACAGGGCCTTAACCTCCCGCATACGGCGTGCTTTGCTTTAAAGGTTTCTCTCACCATGGTAACAGCAGCGATGCAGCCACGCTCAGCCCGGATGCAACGGCCACCATGTACGCCACCACGAGGTTGGGAATGAACACCAGCATGATGGTGAAGGGGATGATCCACTGAGGGCAGGCAGCAGAGACAGGGGGAGAGTTAGCGCACAGCAAGGGCAGTGGCCTCATTAGAGGAGAACAGCATGATGGGGAACTCACATTCTCCCATAAAAAGGACAAGGAAATAACACGAGTGAATGGGAATATGTGAGAGGTGGGGAGAAACAAATGTTCGAGAGAGAGGTCCAGCCATGTAGGAGGGTGATTGTGGAACTAGGTTTGTAATCAGAAGACTGCAGTATCAGAATCTTGCTGCACTGCTGTTTTACCCTTCAGTAAAGTACTCTGGAAATATCCATGTAATAAATGCATGATTTACGAAACGTAAATTACACCGGTTGCTCTAAATATGCGCCTCTGCTTTTGCTTCATGAAAAATATAAAACAGTGCTACCGGGGTAATTAAAAAGAGTGTCCACAAGATGTCACTTGTGTCTCAGTAGTGGAGTTTCAGTTCAGGATTTCTGAGTGAGTGTACTGTGTGTGAAAAGGTTGTGTTAGTGAGATATGGGTAATGGGAATGTATGATTGGGAATGGCTTTGAAGGCTACTGTGGGATGAAGAAACATGTGTCTGTAGCACTCATGGACTTAATTTAAACATTGGCAACAGTGAGAATCAGACACACTTATTGCATTTCTGGCGTTGGACTGTTATTTCCAAAATCAGATTATTTTCAGTTTCAGTCATTTGCAACTTTGTGGATTCATAGAATGAAAAACCTTCTTTGACATGTGCTTGAAAAAATCAGAAGGTAACATTACTTTATATCTATCTGAAATGGACAATTAAAATCACATTCTTAGGATATAACAAGGTCTGGGTCTGGACAGATAGAACCACATTTCAAATTACAACAAATGTGTAAAAGAAAACCTGAGTCAAAGTAAGTCCAAATTTATCTTATTGCTGTTTCTGTTTCTAATTTTGTAAGGATGTTGTGAATCAAATGTATGCCCCCCCACTGCTGACCTTCTTCTAATTAAATCACTGGAATTCCTACTCATCATTACTCGAGTAGCGCAAATTGTAACTGCACTGTGACCTTGGCCCCTCGGAGTCTCCCTCCACAAGCTTCACAGTGGGCAGGGTGGAGCCTCGAGCTTTGATTTATGCCCGATCCAATCTGATTACAGATCTGTGCACGAAGGCCGCCGCCCTCCACGAAACCAAAGCGTAACGAGATGTTAATTCCACGGTGGAGATTTATCTGAGACCCCGCCGCGGTGGACGGCTCCGTGGAGCTGGGCGGGTCCTGTGATTGACGGGGGTTTGGGGGGGGGGGCGCTTACTGTGATGCCGCAGTAGGCCGCCGTCTTCTTCCCAAACCGCTGCAGAAACCACTGCCACAGTGGGATGCTGACGGCGGCAGACATCTGCAGGACAGGGAGCGCTTTTTTAGCATTGCGCTGATTGCGACAGCCACAAAAATCCATTCATTTGCTGGAAACGCTCATTAGCATTGATTACCGTTTCGTTCAGTCCGAAGGAGCTGTATTGTGGTATCAGTGTGAATTTACTGTATTTTTTCTTGTAAAATGGCTATGTAACCCAGGGATGGCCATATGCGAAATGTGCAAAGACTGACTTACAGAGACCTGTAAAGCATGGACTTGTTTTAAATAAATAAAATCTGAGTAAGGCAGAAAAATCTGCCATAAATCTGCACTAGAGTATACATATGTTTCACAAGAAAAACGTCAGTCTCAATCTCAATACAAGTTCAATTTAAAATGCTTTATGTGCTTTTTGGCATATTAACTGTAAAGGTTAGGCATTTGGTACAAGGGTGAGCGCTCATGTGTTTGCAACATGGGTATTAGGACATGCTCATACTTTCATGAATATGTATAAGCAATAAAAAGCCAGTGAAAAGCGGCTCTCACCAGTATTGTCAGCACGATGTTCTGGAAGTGGTCTCGAAGATCCACTGCATAGGTGCAGAACAGCACAAAGTTGCTCTGCACAAGCTGAAAAAAGACAACATTCATTAACAAGCAGAGCTCACACAAAATTACCCAGAAGCCCTACAGTCTGGTCATCAGCAGCTGATGAATACATGTGCTTCAAAACTGGACATAATATGTACTGGTCTGGTGCTAAAAATTAAGGTTGTATGTTGTACATATATACCGTCACCAGCCAAGATTATTCTGTAAGTGTGAATGTAAAAAGGTTGCTCAAATATGTGAGTTGTTTATAATATAAGAAGCATGTTGTAATAATTAATTTTTCTACAGACAGGATACTTAATCCTTAAAAATTGTGATGTGAGTATTGGGGTCTGGAGACACCGTGAAGCTACTCAAGGCACTTTTACATGTCAATCAAGATTCAATCTGGTATTTTAGTCCATGTTTTTCCCCACTATTCCTTGTTTATTTCTGACAGTGAACCCAGCAATTTCCTGGGTTCCCTCTGTTTACACCAGACCGCTCCAATCCCGGGTTTGCATGCCAGAGTTTCCCATCCCTGGTCCTGGGGCCACAGCATGTGTGTTTTTCCTTCCAGCTCTGCTCTCAGTTAACTACGTTTGTGTAAGTGGATAACTGAATACCGATGGGGCCCGACTTGAGACCATTTACCTAGTAACAGGTATTGTCTGTAACAGGTATGGCATTTTGGCATGTTTGCTCTAGCAGTAGGATACAAGTAAAGATGTTTAAAAGTAATTCTTAAGATGGTTGGAAGTTATTTTTATTAGTTTGAGTCCCCATATCAAATTAGTCATACAGACAGTGGGGAGAAGGCAGGCAGTCACCTGGATGGCCACAGATATGAAGAGGAAGGCTGCAGTCAGGATCAAGTAGGGCCCATGTCGCATCACCAGCATGAAGCCCTTGTGGAAGGGAATGGGCTTCTCTGTCCTGGGGCTGTAGGGATCTGCAGGAGGGGCGAAACAGATCGACAGTGTGAGACTCCCGGTCACGCCAGTCACTCTTAATGAAAGAGGAATGCTCTCCTAGCACTGTGCTCCAGTCATCATTTATCTGCTCCTCAGCTCACGTGTGGAGCAGTGTGATATGAGAAAATAATTGTTATTATTATTGCCATTGTTACAGTACCATTCAAGGCATTCAGTAGCATTACAAGGCACATTCAGATTTGGGGTCAGAACTCACTAATAGAGCTGCAGTGGGGTAAAAATAAGTAAGTACCCCCAAACTGGCCAATTTCTGCTGTCTGCAGGGAACATAAGAACATTGTGATAATGAGAACAGGCAATTTGCCCAGCTTGAGCTGTCTCAGGGATAATAAGTTTTATTGGTATGGTGCTTCATATGCTGAACAAAACAACCAACAATAAATGCAGCAATCATAGACCTGTTCATTTGTCTGACTTTCAGAATTGGAGGCTTACATGAAGCACTCCATATTTAAGAGATTACGTGTGAAAATGCCAGTAAAAACCCCCAAAAGCTTCTGCACTCAAATGCCTCCATGGAACATCATTATTGGTGTGAAATCTGAGGCTCACCGTCCTTCTCTTTGACTCCCAGGAACATCACCAGTGTGCAGATGAGGAAGATTCCCCCGATAACCCCCGCTGCGATCATGTACACCACCTTCTGCATGGGGAGAGAGAGAGCAGGAGACGGCCTGTCAATGGGTCCATTTTAACCACCATCTGCTTCAATTCTATGACAAGCACTTACAGTACATTACATTACAATCATTTAGCACACACTCTCATCCAGAGTGACATCCATCGCAGCAGAACAGAAGTGCATCCATTCAGGTTGAATGGGGCAACACTGTCAGACCAGGCTAACAACACTCCCAGCCCAGTGAGTGTGAGCATAACACTATTCAAGCCCTGCCACGGGTTAACTTGTGCAACCTGACTAGACAAGGGAAGGCAAGTACACTACGATATATCAGTCACTAGATCACAGAACAACTTATAACTTTACATTTTCCCTTACCTTTTCACTGACTATGAATTATGAGATATGAAGTATCTATGAGATTATGAGATATAAGATATCAAAAGAGGAGATAGTCATGGACATTGGTGTAATAAGTATAACTTTTATAGTGTCTGTGATTGATGTTTCTGGTTTCTTGCACATTTTGTATCACAGAATTGTGGAGGGTGAAGGGTTTGATATCTGCAAGTCATGTGTGCTGCACTGTGTTTCCAACAGCCTGTGAAAGGTAAAGCACAGGCCTCAAGAACTACAGCCTCCTTGCTTTTCCTCACAAAAGTAGGTTATCTTTGATTTTGAAATGAAATCTGTAACGTTTTGATCTCAGTACTGTTTACCTTGTTCAACTCCCAGAGAGGCAGCGAGCTGTCTGATATTTTAAAAAGCCTCTAGGATTGTTCCGTTTGACACCTAAACCCAGGGAATGTTCCTGGTGGATGTACCAAACATTAACAAATCTGCATTGTAAGGGTCATTGATATTTTTATCCCACAGTAAATTTAGCTGAAATTTTCAATTAGATTTACAGAACATGTTAAATGATAACTGTAAAGTAGAACACTGATAATTTGTCAAGAACGGCCCTGCATATCCTTTAAATGTGCCAGGCTGTGAGTGAAAATATGAGCTTCTGGGAAAACTCCAGTTTTCTTTCCACTTCAGGTGATAGTTAATGGGTCTAATGACTAGAATTTGTATTGAAAAAAGTATGATGCCTTTTTAAATTCAGAGCATTCACAAACTTTTCCAAGACTTGACTATTCTAATAAAAAGTCGGCCAACCCAGCAGCGGTCAGAAACTTTGACGGTTTTAGGTAATTTAAACGTGTTTATTATTTTTCTACACACCACGGCAAAGTGGTTTATTATTTCGGACCAAAACATCAAACGCTACCATTTCCAAACTATCAGGGGTGTGTTTCGCGAGCCCACAAACAGCATTCCTCCGAGACCTCAGAGGAATGCAGCGCTGGCTCAGATCGTACAAAGTGGCCGCGGTTGTTTGGTCAGTGGAACGGTCCGAGCCGGGTTTACCCAGCTCTACTGGACCAGCACCAGCTGCGTCTCCAAATAGCTGGGCCTGTTTACATGTTGCTCCTCTTGGTTCATCTCCCCAAGGGCAACGCAATATGATTCTAGGTTCATACAGTGGGGCAATTTGCTGGACTTGTCAATCCAGAAGGTTGCTGGTTCCCATCCCATCTGTACTCTTGTGGAAGGTACTTAACTTGAATTATTTGAGTACATATCCAACTGTATAAATGGAGAGTATGAGATTAGAGATTAACAACCAGTCATAACCAGCTGTCAGGGGGAGAGCTTACAGCGTGATAGAGGAAGTCCTGGACAGGAGCCGGGCTGCGGACCACGTGATCGCCCGGCTCGGCTCCGCCCACGTTTCCCAGGTGACCCAGGGACAGGGACACGTTGTGGTGCGAGCAGTGCTTCAGGGTGTGGGCGCTGGCCACGAGCTGACCCTGGATCGCAGCTCCGACGAGTGTCCCCAGCACCTCGGCCGTCATCCCTGCAGGTACAGCACACGGCAAACCTCAGACACAGCATCAGAGATATCAGGCCCTTCACCTGCTGAGTGATCTGTCTCCTGTTTGAAGCAGAAGGCTCAGATCTATTAAACCAGGTGCAAGTTTTATAAGACATGCAATCTCTAACAACACACTGGCCTGTTCAGCAATGAACTAACATGTGAAATACTAGTACTAGCCAGTACTAGTCTGGCTCTCCTGTAAATTAAATAGAATGTACTGGGAATACATGTGAAAAAAATGGAACTCTTACTTTGCACACCATTCACATTTGTTCCAGATTTATAAAATTTGTTTCCTTGGATCTATGCTTGCTTTTTTTTTATACTAAAAGCATTTTCGGGGTATAATATGATGCGTCTCTCGTGCATTTGGAAGCTTGCATCTTGTCGAGTGCATCTTTAGCGCAGCCGGGTTGGCTTGCACCTCAGCATAGGAGAAAACCTCCAGACAGAGAGTGGTGCAAACGGATTTCCACATGCACTTCAGAGCATAGCGCGTGCACTCGTTCTGCACGGAGACCGTAGCCTGACAGCCTAATTAAAGGGCGATAGCTTTCTCTTGGGCTCACCTACAACCAGCAGACCACATTTTAAACAGTGATATTCTGGTGCATAGTTTTTTTTTTTCTTTTTTTTTTGATGTTGGACAGAGACCTACTGTAAGCAGTGGCCGAGTCCCTCTCTCGCTGGTCCATGCTCAGGAACATGGTGAGGGCAGAGTACGGCACATGGAAGCACTGCGGGAGATTGGGGCACACACAGGCGACGCGGTCAGAGGGAGGGAAAGAGAGAGACATGGAGCCCAAATTACAGACCTCCGACATTTTACGGCCGGCCCCTCGGCTGCGCTTGACGCTTTGTGACCGTTCAGTGATTTATTTATCCCTCCAGCAAAACGATTTCCTGGGTTTCCAGGACCATGTTTATTTGTGTTATGCTTTTCCATGCTGTCACACAGAGGGCTACAAATCACTGCTTTGACTCTACAGCATCTCTCATGTTATTTTTGAGGTACAGATCATTTAAAGGCATATATATATATATATATATATATATATATATATATATATATATATATATATATATATATATATATATATATATATATATATATATATATATATATATATATATGTAATTATCCATAAATTAAGTTCACAGTCCATAGCTCAAATTGACAGTGCATTTGATGTATATATACTGTACTAGTCAAAGAAGACACACTTGATTAAGATAGTGGGAAACATGCATTCAAAGACATTTCGATCTGAAGACTTATGCTTAAATGCTTGAAATTTGTTTCTTAGAAAAATATAAATAGTGAAGTTGATGCCTTTTCTTTACTTCAAAGAATCTAAGATAGTTTTGATTTGTTATTGATGTCTTTACTATTATTCTAAAATGTGGAAAATAGTAAAAATGAAGAAAAACCATTCTGAAAGTTTGGACACACCTACTCAGAATGGTTTTTCTTCATTTTTACTATTTTCCACATTTTAGAATAATAGTAACTGTTTCTTGTCTTTTTTGCAGCATTGCTCATTCTGTTCTGTGTTTTTATAACCAGCTTATTACCAAAGTGCAAAAAATCATTGTGAGAACATATATTTTCCAACATGAGACTGTCAAACAGTGGTAAAGTAAAATAAAATTACTGTGTTATTTTGTTTCATTTTCTACTGTTGCTTTCATTCAACACAATTATGACAGTTTTTATCATTACAAAAATACTGACCATTTGCAGAATTTGATTGTAAATATAGTTTCACGATTTTTGTAAGTACTGTATAATAAAAAGTACCACCTGGTCAGTAGCATTAAAATGGTACATTGAAGATGCAGGCATGTGATCAATTTTTTTCTTACCACCAACTCTAGCTAGAACACTTGTGCATCTGAATTAGTTCCTCAGTATTTCTTCCCTTTGTAATTTGGACAACAGTGGAGTCAGCGTTGTGGCAAACCATCAATGTCCAACAGCAACCAAAATAAACTTGTTCATGAAAGACTCTCCCAGTTCCCTTTGCCATAATGCAGAAACATGTCATTTGTGGAGAATTGTTGGACCGCTATTTATAGAATTGGGCCGGGTCAAACTAACAAAATGACTCAACAATACAAAGAAAAAGGATCAATCATTTCTTGAACAAATTAATAATTGCATGGCATTGCTTTGAAAACAATATTTCTGTTACTATTTTTCTGCAACCATAATTTTTTCAATCAGTGCAACAGGACACAGTATTTGCGCAATAGCAAATGCAGTTGTTTAGCATTGCACGCTAGACAATAAGAGAATGCTAAAAGAGGTAACCAGCATTTAGCTACTGCTGAGGTTTCTGGCCATATGGACTGTGTATTTATCAAATAGTCAGAATGACATGTCATAACAGCACACCACACTGTGGCTTGCATCCTTGTTAGGCTACTATGTAACACATGCTAGAGAGAGAAAATAGGTAGACATTGGCTGGGCTTTAGTGACACCAAAAAAAAAAACAAAAAAAGCAAAAAAAAAAAAAAAAAAAAAAATGTGAACACAGTTTTTTTTTTTTAGTTTTGGGTTACTAGATGCACTGTGGCATTGGGGAGACTCTACAGCTCTGTAGTAATGACTGCTGTACAGATAGGCTGAAAGACAAACACTGCACAGATTATCTAGAGCTGGAGATGGCTGTTGTGATAGCAGTTTCCTTCTTCACAGAAAGATGAAAGGCAAGCCTGAGGCTGATGCTGGGATATAGGAGGACTCGGGAGATTCTGGAGGGGTTTAATTCATATAAAATCCCTGAGCATCACCAGCAGGCTTGTGTTTGCCCTCAACAAGCTGGATTCTCCAGTCTTGCACTGCATTAACAGTGAAATAAAAACAAGACCCTGCAATGCAACCCAGAGGAAATGGATGTGTATGACTATCCGTCATTAATCAAGTTCAACCAAATTGATATTCGACATATATGTCTATCATTTTTGGTTAAATGCATTTTCTGCTGTTTGAGTTTTCATCAAACATCTCCCAGTGGTGTGTCAGTTTTGTATGAAAGCAAGTACAGCTGGAGAAGCAGTAAGGAACCACTAAGAATTATGTGCGGACAGACAGCACTCTCAGAGAGTCTCAGAGAAGTTTAATTGGAATAACAGTGTGTATGGGCTCCTACGAGGTGTGCAATAATTTCAGTCAAACGGGCCATGAATTTTTTTCTAACCAAGTACAACCCACCCTCCAGACGGGTGAACATCAGAGAAAATGGTCAATCATTCAAACCACTGACTTGCTCTAAAGCACTAATAAGGGCCACAGTTTTAGGTGAGATAATGATAGTGAGAGAAAAGAAATAATTTTGATTGAAAAATAATCATCGGACAAGGGAAGATCAGACAGATGTATCTACAAGCTGAAATTTTTAAAGTTGAAGAGAGGAGACACTTACTGTGATCAGTGTTTGGTACAGACAATAGAAGCCGAGGTACCAAATGAACTTTCCGCTGGAGAACGGTGGAACATACCAGAGGTAGAAATAGGACACCACCACAAAAGGAGTGCATCCCACCATCCTGAACACAGATGAGAGAGAAGAAACATTGCAATAACGTTATTAATGCATTTATACAACACCCTTCTCCATGGCACCTTCATATACCAGCCCAATGCAGCTGGACATTTACTGAAAGGATTCAAGTGAAGTACCTTACTCAAAGGTTCACGGGCAGTGCCCCAGCTGGGAATTGAACCTGCAGCCTTGCCATGCAAGTTCATGCAGGCGTCTTAAATGTATGCAAATAACAAGATGCACCAATTAACAGTGACAGAGCAGAACTGGTCCATAGGTATTTTTCAATAGGTATTGTTCAGTCATTTGCTGTCTTATTTGTCTGAGGCTATTGCTAGCATCTGGAAGAGTCTGAGTATTCATCAAATGTGAATGTTGCCCAAATATTCAGACCTACATAACAGTGAAACTTGAGATGTATGTGACCACAGCCGCAGTCAGAAAACTCCACACATGTATGACTTATTTACAGTTTCCTGGGGCTCAAGTGCAGATCTCGCTACGCATAGATTAAGAATATTTCTTTATAGAGATGTAATTTTACATGTGCTTAGATGATAGAAAATATATATTTTGTTCTCAGCAAAATTATGATCAGTTATTAATAATTATGTAATTTTTATGGCAAGCATCATTTACCACAAACTTTTTATTGGACATTTCTATGAATTCAGTTTAAGTCAAAAGTGACTCAAAAAGTCACTGTGCATTTTTAAATGATCATTGGCAGGGAGTGACTGATTCATAAGTAATTCAGGGATGGTGCAGATAAACCATTTTCCATGGGTTTTATTTTTAACCCTGAGTGCCTTTTATAGCATTTGATGACACTATTTGGTTATGACCCCACAATTTCACATGGAGGCTCCATAGCACTGCTTGAGCCAAGATGCCTTCTCTCAACAGCCACCACCTGTTCCCTCCCAATACCCCCCAACACACACACACACACACCCCCCACATACCCTGACCTATGCTGTTATTTTTCATTTAAGTGAGTGGAGCTGAGAGAGCAGCCAATTCTGGCAGCGTCCAGGTCTCTTTTCCATGGTTAGCGCGCAGGTCACCCTGCCTTCTGTTTCCCACGGCGATTGTTTCCCGGACAAAAGGGTGACGGCCGCTCGGGGCTGCGGTATAGTGCGCTGGGTCATGGGTTGGGGTGGCGGGAGGGGGGCACTTGTTTGGGGGGTTGGGTAGTGGAAAAAAAAAGAGTCTGATTTGAATGGGTGCGTTGGAATATTCTGTAAGATGGTTTAACAGGATGTGTGATGGAAACATCCACTCTGGCAAAACAGTTTCCATTTGGATGAGAAACAAAGGTCTCATGCTCACCCGCACCCCCCGCAACCCCCCATCAAGTGCTTCTAGAATCAGGTTTTGGTTGTTCAATGTGAAGCCGTCAGCAGCCATTCATAAAACATTAAATGGAGCCCCGTCGCAAATTTTGTTGTTCTCGCATTCCTCTCTCTCCAGGTGAATTAAAGCTGGAAAACGCAGAGAGGCGTTGCGGGAGACACAAAGCCACGTTTTAATAGTCAATAAAAGAGAGGTGATCGAGTCAACATCCCATGTTTATCCTGTTTCTCTGTACCGAGCATATGGCCCCTGATACAGAAATGAGATTCTTCATCCAAGAGAACTTGGCTAAAGTGCCAAGCTATTAAGGCTTTATTGCAGTTACAAATTTAACTGTTAGCTCATTACTAAAGCTTCTGTGTACGGTTAAGCTTAGAAAAATGTTGATGTTATCTATCTGACATTATCAATTCCACCCCTCCCCATGGAGGTGTTGGGGAGATCTGTTGAACAAGGCCCGGCATTGGAGGTCCCAGGTCAGCAAGGCAGGAATGTTCCTCTTATATCAGGCTCCGGACTCTTGTTTCATACAAACAATGACTTCCTGTCTGTGGGCATGATGTCACACATCAGTTGCAAGGGGACATTATGACTCTTCAGGAACTTCCTGTGAGACCGTCGCCATGAAAAGAAGCGGCAGCCAATCGGAGGGAGGACCTGGCGTTACTCACAATGATGACCGCTGATGACGGAAGGCTTATTAACGTGAGTAACTGACCACCACTTTTACTCCCCAGACAGTATATAGGAATGGGTTCAGTACAATGGCTGTCCAAGCTGCCATCCCTTTGAAACTCACCAGCACAAAACAGCAAATTTGCTCGTGTTTTTGACGCGTTTCATTGTGATTCATGTTGGTGGATTGACTTACGAGACGTTTTCAGTGCGCTTTAGTCCATTGTCAGCTGATGAATGAGTTTGTGTTTTAAGTACGGAGGCTGAACAATACCAAAAATTTAGTTTAGAAGGTTGGAATTGGAACTGTGTTTCATAATTTCAAGATTTTAATTCATTTGCGCTGAACTGTTCATGTAAGCATGATCACAGTATCTCACACATTATTTCCCACTGAGCTCCAGTAAGACACAGAGATGATATTTCTCAAGGACAATGTAATAATCATGTAGTTTCATAATACAGCATTTATAATGTATAAAGGAATAATGTAGAGTTGTCACTGAGATTCCTCACTGGATAAGAGCACATATAAGCAGGCCAGAATTTTATATTGTGAAGAAGAATATTGTGGAAAAATCAGGCAGACCAAAAGGCAAAATGCATCTGAGGAGAACAGGAGACAGAGCAGGCTTGACCTTGCTGACCTGAACACTTACTGACAATACCACAGGTGCGAATCTTCACAAAGCTGCAGAGGAACACGCAGAGTAAAGACTCAGAACAAAACAAAATGGCTGTGACCTGCACTTAGCAACACCGCAAAAAGGAATCAATCTGCCATTCTGGTCTGCTCTGTATCTTCACTCACAGGGCTTTTATTGGCTCTGAGAAGCTTTTCGCACCTGTGGTATTGTCAGTGAATTGTCAAGGTCGAGGGATAGTCACTTTCTGCCTGTTGCAAATGAATGCTACCACATGCCACAGGTTAATGAAACATAAAGAGCTCTGTGAGTTTGTGAGAGCCGACAGCTGCCTTCACGCTCACCAGGGCATGAGCCTGCCGATCCGGGTCCATTTGCTTTTGCTGATGAAGAACCCCACCACCGGGTCCGTCACTGCGCCCCACGCCTTCCCAACAAACAGCACCATGGAGGCCTGGAAAGGGTTAATCTGCAGAGAGGAGACGGGCCATTAATGACCACGGCCTGACAGCAGTGGCTGAATGACCTGCTCTCATGTATT
Source organism: Megalops atlanticus (assembly GCA_019176425.1). NCBI lineage: Eukaryota > Metazoa > Chordata > Actinopteri > Elopiformes > Megalopidae > Megalops > Megalops atlanticus. The sequence continues at coordinate 6,670,096 of CM032892.1, read as the reverse complement.
ATGGACTCGGCCATCAGTTATTAATACAGTTCACAGTACAGTATAATTATAGCTAGGCTTTCACACAATCAGTCACACAAGTCTTTTTGTTCTTTGGAGAGTCTATATTTTGCTGGTATTCTTTCAGTATCATTGTAATGATTGCCCTCAGAGTAACATACACAGGTGTATGTAAGAGTATATATAATTAAATATATATTCTCTTACATGCACTAGGGGCATTGATGTGTTGTGTAATGTGACCTTTAAATTCCAAACGCTTTGGACTGACTGGGATTACACTCAGAATCTTCTCACAAATTTATTACATTTTGAAGTAATTAAAATTTTAAAGTAATTAAAATATCAGGCTTCTGTCACTTCAAAATGACCATCAAAGCCAAAGCATTTTAAGTTACTGAGGCTTGAATGCATTTCAATGTTTTAGAAATGTCTCATCATAATCATTCATATACTTTTATAAATGCAGTTACCAAACCAACCTCCGACACACACATGCAAAAATACACATTAAAATGATTGTGAAAGGTTCATCATTAAATGTTTTTTCCTTTTTTCCACATCAAGGCTTTGTAGGTTGCTAACCACAACTTAATACTCTTCATAACCTCCTGTCGGGTGAAGATCTGGTTAGATAATTCACCATATCCTGCTGCACTTGAACTAACCCAAGTGCAACGGATATGGTTGCACTTGGCTTAGTTCAAGCGCAACAGGATTCTGATAATAATCTGTATTGCACAAGCGAAGGCCTCACCTGTGCCACATCCAGGAGGTAGATTTGCAGGAAAAAGGCGGTGGCGCTTCCTGCTACCTGATTGGGAGCTCCTCCGATGGCATAGCATAGCTTACTGCACACGGACAGCTTCTGGTCTGGATGTGTCTGAGAACACAGAACGAACAGACTGAAGAACACTGAGGAAAATCAAATGAAACTTCAGGAAAATGCTCATTCTCTAAATATCTGGCTAGTTACGCGTGTGTCAAACCACAGACAAAAGAAATGGAGGAAAATAAACAAAATTCCTCCCTTAATTCCAGTGCTCATACTCAGTAAGTATTATCTCGTAAGTTGATTGTTATTCAAGTAAGGGAACAATAATGATAAATACTTGATGATTGATTGTGATGATGCTTTTAATGATAGAACCCATAAAAATCTTATCCTGTGATCAAAGAGACTACTCAGTCAGTCAGGGAATAGGCTAAATCAAAACTATTACCAAGACAGATGTGCTAGCCTGGTTTTGTTCAATATTACTGCTCATTTCACTACCCCTTCCCCCTCCTCCACTACCCCTAGCTCATGACAATGTTTAAGATCTTAAGATCAACGCTTGCAGAAATGTGTTTTGCTCAGTGTTAAGTGAAAAGTGTCATCTCCCCCTGAAATTCTATGCGGAATAGAGTCTGTCTGCAACACATCTGGTGTGTGTGTGTGCACGCGCCTGTGTGTGTGTGTGTGTGTGTGTGTGGTGGGGAGAGTGATGGTGTTAACCATCATCATGGTTTCTGGCATGGCACACTGCTGCTATACCGCTTAGACCCCTTTGGGAGGATGGGGGGGGGGGGATCTGGTTTGGGTGTCAGGTTACTCCTCTGCCCTTCTGACAGTATTTAAACCAGAGATGGTCCCTGAGGATTCTGGCTGCCGCTGATCTGGAGATAGGAACTGAGCGTGGGTGTTTAGTCTGTGGTTATCTCAAAGACGCTGAAGCCAGCGGAACGGCCGGCCCAGCACACAGAGGGATGCTTCAGATGGGCCACAGCAGACACAGGGGTTCGGCTTCTGCAACCTACCCTGTGCTAAACATATCCTCTGTGTGTATGTGTGTGTGTGTGTGTGTGTGTGTGTGTGTGTGTGTGTGTGTGTGTGTGTGTGTTTGCATGTATGTGTGTGCTGGACTGGATGGACAGAAAACTTTTTTCACACGTTAAAGCATAGTGAAACCAGGGTATGAAGATCTATGAAGAATATGAAGAATATTTATGATGGTTTTTCTGAAGGTCTTTGAAAAAAAAGTCACAAATCAAAAAGAGGAGCAACTAAAATGTCCAGGCTGTTTCTACAAAGGCTCATATCAAAAAGGCAAAACATTACAATAAACGCAGCTTATTTTCCACATTTTCAGCCATCTTTATCAACGTCCACGGTTTCTGCTAGAAGCAATGCAGCTGGTTGTAATTTATGAAACAGAAATCCCTACTCCAGCCACGTGGCAAACCAGATCTCCCTCACGACACTGTAATTATATTGATGACTTATATTGCTCATAAAGTCATTCATGGCCTCCAGAATTACAATAATCAGTGGGTTTGTATACAGTTATTGAAAGGCAGAACATTGTTAACAAGCCAAGCTAAAGCTTTTACAGTACAGCCATGGGTCAACTTCAATATCTCTACTAACTCCACACTTTTGAACATGTAAATACTGGAGAGGAGACATGTTTCTCAGGCGCTAAATAAATACATAAATAAACCCAAACAGGATATAAGGAACTGGACTTATAACCAAAAGGTTGGATGTTTGAATCTAGGGTAAGCAAAAGCTAAGCAGATGAACAAGAACACGTACAAGAACGTAATTATTTTATATTTATTGTATATTATAATATTTTATATTATAGATATTTTAGATTGTAATATTTTATATTCGTTATTTTATATGATACTGTTGTTGACAATATGATAACATGCTGTAATTATTCCTTATGTGCATTTATTACAAGGCAAGATTAATATATTTCCAGAATACTCATTCTGAAAGGAACAGATAAGTTTATACAGGCCTGCTGAAGGGAGGGCAATGCATGGAAAGAAAAGGTGGATTTCAGTATCTTAACATAATAACATTGGAAACTCCTTTGTTCTTATGCTGCAGGAGTTGGTTGGATAACAAACACACTCGTGAGCCAGTTTTATTTACTGCATTCTCACTATGTCAGACACAAGCAGGAAGTGTTGCCCCTCGGCTCAGATATTTGGAAATATGCAGATATCAGTGGGAGAGAGAGAAAACGACTTCAAAGTGCCTGCTGTCAGAGGGATTGAGTAATTATCCCAGAGCTCTATAGAAAATTAACAAAGTTAATTAGCTGATTATTGACTGAGAACAAACAAACGAATTAAGAAGCAGTACATCCATTGTGTCAGTTCCTTTAGTAGTGGGGATTTAAGGGAATTCTACATAACCAATGCAGTTTAAGTCATGACAACAACAGACACTGCCTGAAAGAGTATTTAAGTCAAGAGTGCTGGTAACACTTTTTCACTGCCACATTAATTAACAGTGAATATTTAAGCTTTATTAATATTTATCACCAAAGCTGTCCTAGGCTGACATCACCCACCCCTTCCAAATGACTTTGGAACAGCAGCTGTGAAAAAGGCAACCAAAGCAACTAATGAGTTAATTAATATTCAATGGGAATTCATAAGCTATCTATAAAGGGTAAGGTGTGTGTGCTTTAGGACAGGTGCTGAAAAATCCATTTCTGTTACTAATATTAATACATTCTAATCACGTATTATTAAAGGGTAGTCAATGTGACCTTTTGTTGTAGTCTGTATCATTTGCAACAGTAGATATAATCATATGCTGGACAGTTCAATACAGTGGTGTTTACCTGTGTCTGCAGGAACTAAAGTAGATGCTAAACCCACCTCTGGAAAAATAACCGATATTGACTGACAGTCTGAATAAAAACCAGTGACCTTTTATGTTGTATTTGAACTTCTTCACGTGGGTGTCTTTATTTCGATTAAAACATATCACATATGTTTTTATTTTGTTTTATTCAATTAATTTATAAATACAATATTACCACAAGGGGATCACATAACAACATAAGATTACAGCATACTGGCAGAACATAAAATAAAATAAAACTTATGTATTCAGAACATTGCCCACCAGAGTGTATACATCTGTGTGTATGACAAGCGTTGTCTGTGGTGTTGCTCCTCACAACTACTCCTCTGCTTTGTATGACTGAAATATAATGTCACTTAATGGTTCGAGTATGTTCTTCAGAGACGAAACAGAAGAGCTGCAGAATGTATCCTCCCAGCTACGGCACTGTGGTAATATTGTCCAATGCCTGGCGGTGGCAAGTGTGTGTACTAGGATTATAAAATGACTGGGATCTAGATTCTAAATGTAGTATACTTTGTCTTTAAATTCAAGTAATGAATTTAAGTATTGTGTACATATTATTAATTTTTTTATTTGAAGTGTAGGACAAAGTTCCAGACTGGTTAGATTGAATTCCCCACTGAGTCTCCAAAATTCCTTTGACATTTGACCACCAAGTGCAACACTCACTTTTTGCCACCAGGGGTCTCTGTCGCTATCATTTGATTTATCATTTGAGGTGATAGACCATTCATTATTAGACTGTTAAATTATATCACCAACAAAAATTCCCCTCAGTCAGCCTCTTGTTGGGTGGAACTTCTAATTGGTGTCATTGTTTGCAAGCCACACTGTTGACGTGCTTCAAATAAAAAAAATGAAAAAAGGATTGCCCATTGTTGCTGTTATTTAAGGCATCTTAAAAATCCATGTTGTATGAATGGTCTGTCACTTGGTATTTCTGTTATTAAATTACATCAGGCATCACCTTATGTGCTGCTGGTATCACTGGCATGCGATGATGATGTCAACATTCAAGGAAGTTATGAGCTTCCAGTATCATCACTGTCTTCATTATGAGGGGATATGCTGGAGAGACACTTGCCATTGATTTTCCTGCCTGAACATTAAACCTCTGAACTTTTTTAATGAGCACGACAAAGCTAAGCGTCAGGCATGGTAAGTTCCAAAGGCAGTTCTGCTGTTGCCTTAGTGCCAGGAGAGTTTGTAACACCACAGAAAACGTCAGTCGGGTCAGCTTGCTGCGCGACCACATGAATGGCTTCCAGAGTTTACCCAGACGCCAGCCCGCAAAGAGGGGTCCCTCCCTGGCGTTTGTCCACCCACATGAGAACAGATAAATGAAAGAACCTCTATTGAAAACAACATGCAGACACAGGGCTATTTTCTTATTTGAAAAAATATACCAGGAATGTACCACTTTCTGATATGAATCTCTCTCACAGTCATTATGTCATGTCTCCTTGTACTCCACAAGGACAGAATTTGATACCCGCATGATGTGTTCCAACTATAGTACCTTCATGTGAAACACACACAGACACACACACACACACTTCTCTCCCTCATCACAAGAAAACCATACCTTTTATGTGGGAATTCCTTTCCTTTTCTGTGCAGACTATAGTCCTCCACGGAGGTAATGCCCTGGGCCCAATCTATGAATTTGCCTTTTTGTTCACATTCCAAAAAAATCACTTTGCTAAAATGGCTAAACATTGATGCAAAGCCCTTTAATAACTTCAGTTTGAGGTTATGATAAGAATATGAGGACAAACACAAAACTATGACACCCAGAAGTATTGTAAGTATTAGAAGTGAAATATTAGTTAATTCTGTTATTAATGGTTCAATGCGTGATACAGCTTGTGGTTTAGTGGTTAGAATGTACAAAATGTGTTTCTTGATGGAGGAGCATACTTGCTTATTTACAGGGGGTGTCATATTTTGTGCTCTCCAATCCTGTCTACATTTTAAAAAATTATATTAGATTGAGATGAAGCTGTAACTCACCCTCATATAACAGATTTAAAATGTTCCATTCACAAACAAGGTAATATGTACTTTCAAAATAACTGAAATGCCACTGTAAATTTAACTAATTGGCCAAAATTGTACTTGTGTGTTTTAACATGGTTTAAGAAGGCATCCAGTTTATTTATTGATTCAATAACTCTCACTCACACTCACAGAAACGACACCCTTCTACATAGGATACAGGTCCTCTACAACAGCAAAAGGACCATTCATTTCATCTGAACAATCACCACTGCACAGAATAAAACACATCTCCAAACTGTTTCAGATGAAAAATGTACTTTCATAAAGGTCAAGAAGAAAAGCCCAAACATATCATTTCATGTCATGTTGTCTGTCAACTGAATTGACATCTTCCTAATTCTGTATGTATATTGTCTGCTGCGACTTAAAAAAAAAAAGACTAAAGTAAAAGGCAAGAAGGCTGTCACTGTTTTAATTGACTTAATTCAGCAAATCACAATAATTCTCAACACAGGTCAAAAATCATGATCAAAATACAAAAACAGCAAATAAAAACACCCTCTCTCTGTTTCTCTCTGTCTATCTCTCTCTCTCTCACTAACACACACACACACAAACACAAAACACAGAACGAGGCTGTATTAAGGAGTCAGTGGCTGTACCTGGTCAGGGGTTTTGCTGTAGTGTGATTCTGAGTGATTGATCAGTCTGTCGGACGAGCTCTGGACCGTCTTCTCTCCCTTGGCCATGACTGTGACAGTGAGTGTGCTCTCAGAAGCTCCCAGTGCTACCATTCACATCCTCCTGCGAGCTCTGGCGACCTGCCAGTGAGGGAGGCCGAAAATCAGGCACACTCCTCTCTCTCTGGGCAGGACACCCAGCCTCCAGTCATTCACCCGGTTACCTTCCACTCCTAGCCACACCCCCAAACACATACCGTCACCTCTTCCCCAAAGGTATGACAGAGAGTCAGTCGGCAAAAATGTCTAGCGCGCAGATTAACATAACTGCGGTCTGGTTACATCAGCTGCCACCCAAGAAGTGATACAAAAAAATTTAAACATTTGCCTGTAGGTGTTACATCTCATTAATGGGTATGCCATTTCGGATCTAATAATAGTTTTATTACAGGTGAATCAACCCCATCTCCTACCTCCTCCAAACACCATAACACACACACACACACACACACACACACACACACAAACACACACACAACACATGCATGGTGAGGTTTCAAAGTCATTCTATTCTAAGAACAAAATAGAGTTGAAAGAAATGTCTGACCTGGGTGTCAGGAGAACAGGAGCGGCTCTGGAGGTCAGGCAGTCAGGCTGTGGGGAGCGTTGCACGGCGATTCCAGAAGCAGCGGATGGGACTGCCGCAGCTGACGGCGCACTTCCAGTTGAACGCGCCTGAGAGTGTAAAAGCGCCCTCTCGTGTGAATAGATCGCACTGCAACAATAAATATTGACGCTCGCACATACGGATCTTTATTTTTAAAAAATATTTGCCCCAACGGATTGCCCCATAATCGTCGTCATAATGCAGTTGATTAAAACCTTAAAAGGAGGCTCGTGGCCTTCTTCTTCTTAAACCTCGTATTTTGTTTCATTTTTTGTCTTTCTTTCAAAAAACCTTGAACAGACTTGAAGAGAAGCTCTGAATTCTTGTTTTAAACTGCCCTTAAAATGTGTGAAACCTTAGCCGTACATATACAGTTGACTGCACCCATATGAAATATGTGAATTTAATTCAGTGCGCTGTCCGGAGTTAGCGTTTGTTTTGTTTGGACGGATTAAAATGTGTTTTGAGAAGATGATGAATCGCCGTTGGAATGCTTGAAATGCTGTTAGTTGCGTTTCTCCTCGGTTTCAGAGGTGTGGAGGCAATTCAAGCTAATTCACTGAGTCACGGGTGGCTGCCGACAGTGACACGCGTGCATTGTACTGTGGGAAAACAGCACCGCAGTTCCTCCTAACAGGCTAAAAACGCAGCGACAGCTGTCAAAGGTATTCATCGAAGAGGTTTTCTTTCCCACGCATGCAATATCATAGAGGTTATAAGTTATAAAATAGAGAGAGGAAGTCTCAACTAAGGTTAACCCTCATCAGATCATCATCGTCTGCTAATCTGTTTTTTTTTGGTACAAGGCCACAGTGCGACCTTCAGATAACATTTGTATCAGTACGTAAAGAATAATTTCAATATTACCGTGATTTACATTACCAACATGTGTAACAATACAGTATATTGTTCACTTTGCTGCAGTGTATCAGTTTGATGCGTATTTTCTACGCGTAAGAGTGAACTCAATATGGCAGGATCTCTATAATAAGTTATGGTGGAATTGTTGTGTAGTTCTTTCTTATTTTTGTTGAACGGTTTACGATAGGAGCTCTCAGTCATATATGCTCGTTTTGTATTGTCACATCCAGAATAACAGGCGACGGATGGTACCGCAGAAAAATAATTGTAGTGGAACGAAAAGGGCGAACGCCGTGGGGCCTGTTCAATAATCTTCTCATCAATTAAAATCGAAAACCATCAATCAACCAGCTGGTCAATAGCCGGCTCCAAGTGTCATTGATTTTAATTTCGTGCAACTTAATAGTTTGCCTTTAAAACCCGTCCCGAGTGCAGATGCCGTCACTGTAGGTATAAATTGCTGCCTGATAACCTGGTCATTTGAGGCTTGGCATTTTTGGAGGGTCTTATTGCTTGTATGTGTAATTCGTGCACGGTTACAAATGGTGCACAGCGCGGTTTCTTAATAAGATCACAGATACAAGTGTGAAGTCAGAGCTCTTCACACCTAAATCTGACAACGACACCTGTCTTGTCTGGGAAGGCATCCATTCCAAACCCACGGAGGCAGCGGAGCCAGATGAAGAAGAAAACAGTCCTACCTGAAAACAACGATGCAACACGCGCCTGTACAGACTGCAAGGTTTCCTTTGACATTCCAGACATTCAGTCAATTTAACCAAAACGGCATCGCTGCCAGCTCCAGCGAACCGCATCGGGAGAGCAATATTAAGCTACATTATTACGTGTCTCAGAGAAAAAAGGAATAATAATGCGTGAAAAGAGAATGAGAACATAAAAGGCTTGCGGTAAAGGTAAACAACGCAGCATTCGCAATGGAATTGTGGGAATTTCAGAATGCATAATTCCTTTCGTGCTCGGACTTATTAAAAATTTAGACAAGGAAATGGGTCCCGTGCAACCGAGACATTTCCATTGGACGAGAATCCAAGACAAACCATCAACAACCCCATGAAAAATAAAACGAACATGTTTTCTGTTTCTACAGGTGCAAAGTTCGCGGTGCAGTTTGAGAGCGGTGACCTCAATATCTTAATTTCACATTGATTTCCACGGTTCCTTCTGTTCCACGCCGTTTGGAGTATTCCCATCCGACCCCGACCTCTTTACGCCGGCTCTCCATCTAGGCTTGCACTTAACCATCTACAACTCCCTGTTTTCCCTCCTCCAGCGTTAAATATTGAAGGTGGATAGTGACATTCTTTTCGGCACTGATGCATAAGAGGTCACAAAAGTGAAACACATGAGTAGGCACAAGGAGGAAATACGCTAACAATATTTGAAGCAAAAAATGTTAAGGTATAAATGTTACGTTTAGAAACTGTCACAAATAAACGATATTGCCGTTTTTCATGGTTTCTGGCGCCGGTTGTTTCCTTTATACAGTATGTCATACCATGCTGACGTTGACTTGAACTTGTTTTGCAGTGTCTGAAAAAGTAAAACTTGATATTAAGTACCAACGGAAGAAATATATGCCTACACATAACACACCTTGCATACACTATGCAAGGTTGTATGGTGGTATTGTGCATTTTTACATAGTAAAATGTAATATGTTTGTATAGCATTAAGATGAAAGTGGCGATGATGCATATTGTTAAGAAATACTGCATATTATTTTACATATGGCATTCTGAAAGCTTTTAAAGCAACACAAACACAACTCACTAAACCTTAACTGTACAAGGAGTTGCACTGCAGGAGCAGGTGCTATTGATGTAGCAGGTTTATACTAACTTGGGAGAATGAGATTCAGAATTCAAGCTTCCATTTCAGTAAAAAGGCTTTAAAATTCACACCAGTATGTAGAGCATACAACAACAACACAAGTATAATGCGCAAATGATTTATTGTCATGGGTATGCTATGTGACTGTGATTGTTCCAAGAAGTGAACTTATTTCTTGATTGTTTCGTATGGAAACTCATGGAAGTTTGAAGGATCACCGCAGTGAAGGGCTCTTGATACCCCTGGATGACCACCTATCCAGCCAACAACTCTTCTTGTTCTCTGATCATTCATTGGCACAAAGTCTCACCATGCATTTATTACACTCTCTGTCAGAGGCCTCAATGGCATACTCATGCTCATTCAAAAATTGGCAAAAATGCTTCAGGGATCACACTCGTCCCTGCAGAATGAAATGTGGTGGGTATTTTTAGGTACCTTTGGTAACTCAAGTTTAATGGGCTTATTTCTCCATACTATGTTTTGAAGTCAGCCCTGCTGTGAAATGATATTTCCCTTTGCTGTGTCTACTGATATTTTTACAAGCGCTATATGGGTGCCACAACCGTTTTCGCATGAGCCGAAGGACAAATACACCAGGGTCACGTAACAGGCAGTGTTTCAAAAAACAAAATAAAAAAAAAGTCCTTGGTTGTGTGCAAATCATCAAGTCAGCGGAAGAACTGGCATTCTGCATAAAAGGTGTTCTTAGAGGAGTCTTTAAACGTATGTAAGGGGGGGTTTTCCACTGCTGCTGGCCGCGCTCAGCGCCCCGTTCCTCAGAGCCTGGGCAGTTTACAGTGTCTCTCTCTCAGTGAGCGGGCTCGGCCCCGGTCAGGAGTGGCCGAAGGGGGGCTGGCTGTTGACGGGCCTCTGGACGATGACGGCGTTGGAGAGGTCGGCCTCCTGCAGGCTGAGGTCCTGCTGCCGCAGCTCCCGGAACGGCAGGGAGGTGGTGAGGATGAAGGGGAGCCCCGTCCGCTGAGACTGCTCCACGAAGTCCTGCACGTCGCTGATCCTGCACGAGCCGGACACACGAGAGAGGAACTCATCATCCCGTCCGCCCCATTCTGATGTCCCCGTTCTAATGAAATTGCATCGAAATGTCTGCAGCGGTCTCTGCACGCCAGTCTCCTCCCACTTGCAGGGACCGGCTTCTGACCCTTTTCCTGTTGGTGACCTTTGACCTGTGCAAGACCTTGATAGAGTTTCTACTCCTGCCTCAATTTTCCAGGTGGTCTACCTTCATTATCCTTGCAAACACTCCACAAGGATTTCAGATTTTAGATTCAGATTTCACTGTATTACCCTTCTAAGATGAAATTTCTTTCACAGCTCAGTAACAGTTACTCATTATATGAGTACCAGCAGAGTACATATAAAACATTTTACATAAAGTATATTATGACAATTATGATATCATAGTTCAGCAAATTCTTTTGTGTCTACTAACCCTCAACAATCAACTACGGAGGTCATTGCACGATGGTACCAATGAAAAGGACTTAAGATAATTAACGAGGAGCTATATTGCAAAAATAACATCATGATCAAATTATAAAAACGCATGTGAACTTTTATCATACACTTTTACCATATATGGAAATCAGACTGTTCAAGAATGAGATAAGAATGCTAGGTCCTGTGTGTAATACAATGGCATCATGGCAAAAAAAGTTTTCTGAGACTGAAAGACATTTCAATAACAGACGTTGAGTCAAAAAGAAAAATGTAGGCTGGATCTTCTGGCGGCATGCCAAACTGAAATAAAAACGCTGCTTGGCAGCAGATTGCCAATGCAGTGACTGCACCGTTTATATAGGATATAAATAATATATATCACTAAGGTTAGAGGGATTGCACAGTCATAAACGTCAGTGTGGAGACTCTTGTAAATTCTTTAACACACTTAGAGGAAAAATAAAGGTTTAAGTTGGCGCTGTTTGTCTGAACTCCTTACAGAGCTGATGTGGAAATGGAACTGTATAAATATGATTAGTATCGTATGTATCATTATGAAATAATAACATAAAACCTCAATGTATTATGCTGTAAAGTGAAATATGCTTGTGATGCTTCACAGGAGCCTTATAATGCCATTGTTTGGATGGGTCTCATTCAGAGGCCGTGTAATTCGCTCCTCTGGCAGTAGGTCACCTCCCCATAATGTCTTATGTCTGCACAGGGATCCCACATTTCTGGGTCATGTTATGAAAGATGCCAGTACTGCACAATTTCTAAACAGCTGTGATATCCCTGACCTACAAACTCCTGCTTAAAGGAGCCGATCTCCACAAAACTTTTTTTTGATTGATAGAGTATGAACTACATGCATAAAGGGACAGTATGACCAGTTTTTTCACAGAGAAGCCAAGTTACTGCCCAGATTTAAAATAATATCTCCTGGTAATTAGCAGCATTTTGTTGACCATTCTGTGCTTTCAACAGATATGTCAGTTCAGTCCTGGAAGATTCTCTCCCTAGATGCAGCATTTGCCAAGCCTTCCCAATGCATAAGATCAGCTATATCAATGTCACTTGCGGTCACTGGTTATATTTATAGAATTTTTTAATAAGATGCACACTGATTACATAACCCGATTCTTAGCAAACACATTTCATCCTGCCTCTCTCTGCAGAAGTAATTATGCTCAGACTGGCTCATAAATGTCTTGGATTTAGAAGATGCTTCAGCTATGTTTAGGTGTACCAGTTTTCTAATTAGTTTACCTGTTATTCCACTTTACGGACTTTTCCTGGAAATGAGCTTATCCGAAATTGTTGCACTGGTCTAACTTTGACACACATCAATTTCAAAAAGACTTAAAAGCTACGCTTCATTCGTGCACTACCACCATTCAGTCACAAGGATATATACCTGCCCAAAGCTGCACTGAGATGGTGTAAAAAACTGTTCTTATATAAATCATACAGTACATGTAAAAATGATTCAACGCAAATTTAGGATGAAGTTTCTGCATACAAACTGTTGATAAACTAGGCCCTCAGAAATGTCTGAAAAGCAACCCCCGCTCACATTACTCATAAGTTTACTGTCCTCTCGTCTCCACAGCAACCTGATATTGACGGATTTTGCATCCAAAACAGTCATGTAACCTCAGCCCACCCTTTAAACAGCTGGGACTGAAGAGAAATGCTCACACTTTCACTGTGTCATCATGTTCTCATGGCAACATCACTTACCTACTTTGCCGACACTCATCATCTATTTAGAACACAGCATTTATTTAATCCATTCAGGTTGCAGGTTTATTGGCTGTACTGCACACAACATTCGAACCTGCAGATTTCTGATTACAAGGCTAGCTCCATAACCGCTTGTCCACAGCGCTTCCTCACCTGTGAGAGAGGTTAAACTTCTGCACCAGCCTCCTCCCGTCTGCCAGCCAGATCTGCAGGCTGGTGACTGGTTGCGTGTCGTTCAGCTCCACCAATGGGGTCGGAGGTGCGTCTCTGTCCTCGTGCACCGAGGGGGACCTGGCTATGACTCGGGGTGCCACACTGTGGAGATTAAAAAAACATTACTAGAACAGGTAGAGTCCAATGCTTGTGATCAGTGATGGGAGATTGGGCCTTCACCAACATCACGTGGGCGGAGCTACCACATGCTATCAACCACTGGCTGGTATGAACTAATGAAATTACTTTCTTTACACAGCAAAGCACTATGATTTATAGAAACAGCATACTTTTTTCCCATTTTGGGATTCATGAAGCCTCACTTTCCCATCACTAGTTGCAGTTACTTTGCTGGCTGTTGCACCCTCTAACAGCTGTTCGCTAAGTAAGTCAGTCAGTGAGTGAGGGACACCACCATTTTTAGGGCTTCCTCCAAAAACCTTCAGCCAAATAACAACATAAACTGTTTTTCCTCATTTTAGGCCTGGAGCAAGAGAGACTTTTGAATGTGACATGTTATGATGTTGGCCATTATTGATAAAAAACATACATATCTGAGGGAGACCATCATCTCACAAAATCTATTCAAGAGCAACAAAACATAGAAATTCAAATATCTGATTATACAAATCCCTAATGAAAGATTCAGCTGCAGTGATTTGTTTTTCAAATTCTTATGCAAAATCTTTCAGTATTGTAGCTTTCCACTGAATGCATGATGATATGTAAATAACAAAAAAAATTAACATTCCCTTAAAATTTTATGTGAAAGTGCATTATGAATAGACTGGTCAGAGTCCATGCAGTAATGCCTAAAAGTATAGTGCTGGAATGGTCACCCATTAAATTATTCATTTTAGTAATGGAAATTCCTTATCCACAGCATACATTTCACCCATTTACACAGCTGGCCAAGTTCCTTGCTAAAGGGTACAATGGCATTGACCTTTTTTGTAATGGCATTGACTTATCTGAGATTGAGACCAGCAATCTCCTTGTTGCACACTGATGTCTTTAAACACTACAACAGTCTGCCTCCCACTAACCCGTTATTGCTGGTGCAGCGAATAAATTAACGCCATGGATGCCGTGCAAAACCTCAACGGAACAGATGCACAAAAAAAGGATCAGCTGCAAAACAGTGTGTCCCACCTGCCCAGCCTGTAGCCTCGGCCGCTGAAGGGGTGGAAATTCTTCTTCCTCGGGACGTACATCTCGTCCTTCATGTCCTGCACGTTCACCTCCAGCTCCCCCTCCTCCGATCTCCTCTCCAGCTCCGCCGGCAGCTCCCTTTTAAGGGGCAACACTCATTATTACATTATTGTTACATTATTATTACATCACTTAGCAGACGCTTTTATCCAGAGCAACTTGCATAGGTTATGATCTTTACATGTTATCCATTTATACAGCTGGAGATTTACTGAGGCAATTCTGGGTCAAGTACCTTGCCCAAGGGCACAACGGCAGTGCCCCAGCGGGAAATTGAACCAGCAACCTCTTGTTTACAAGTCCTGCTCCTCACCACTATGCTACACTGCCGCCCACTCAATAGTTACACTCATATGAGACCAGGCACAGACACTCTGCCATTGCAGAAATACGTCCATTTAATCAGCAAAGCTGGCTCTGTGCTGATGTAGAGCATTCTGGGTAATGGTGGCGCTCTTCCTGGAAAACCATGGGACTGAACACAGGCTGTGCATTTCCCTGTTTGGGACGAGTGCCTTTGCATTTTGCTAATCCCCACGACATCTGCCATTCTCTTCCAATTATCTCACCTACAGTTCAAATATTTCTCTCAGTCATTATGCAAGAGATTTCCAGATACAATTCACATAATTATTTTGATCATTACGACATTGTTGGTCCTGCTTAGAACCTTAAATTAACATTGGTTACCTGTTTTATAATACCACTTATGTTGCCTTTTGTAAAAGAGTCGATACAGATGTGAGTGGATAAAAATGCAGAAAATGTCCAATGGTACAAACCCCGTGAGTCAACTCATACTTAGAGGTCAGCTCATAGTCAAATAAAGTCAACTCATGACATAAATGCACTGAAATTGGAAGTTAAATATATGCATTGTTTCCTTTTCTATAGTAAGCTCGTTATTGTTTTTGCTTAATGTGCCTCGGACATGCAGGCAGGTGAGCATGCAAACACATAAAGTGGTCTCCATCACATGACTAACCCGCGCTTAATGGCCTCCAGGAACTGCTGGTTCTCGTCCTGAGAGTAACTGCGGAGGTCCTCGTCATTTACAGTGAACCCGTTCCTCCACAGTCTCACCACAATTTCCACCTGAAGCACACAGCAGAGGAGGGAAGCACAGTGAGATGTTACATTACATTACATTACATTACATCAAATTCATTCAATGCTTTGTGTCACTTCAGTATCCCAAAAAAACAGACCTGTGCCATCCACGTGTGACTTCTGGGGAAAATGAAAAAAAAAAATCCAGTCCTAAATCCTGTACCTTGTTGCCTCTCTCAGAGACGCTGCCAATCCTCTCGACCTCATCCAGCAGGTCCTCCACCGAAAAACTGCGCCTCATGGGTCTCTCTTCCTCGACGTTCTCAGCACCGTCGCCCCTAAACAACACAACCCCAACAGTTACCGGGGGCAACTCCACAGCGGCCAACTTTAAAGTATTGAAGCCTTTTGTCTAGAGTCCCCTCTGGGGAAGAAAACTTTCATCATGTGCTTGTCAGTGACAGCACAGGCTGCTCCTTTTCCATCAGCCCCCAGCTACCTGGTTAAGAAGCCAGAGCGATGATGTTGTATGGTAGTGAGCCAGTCTGTAGCGAGGGTAACCATGGTCTAAAGTTTAATTAAGGTCCCTCATTTTTGTCCTCCAAGGGAAAACACAGCATGTGTATTTATAGAACCCTGTAACAGTGACACATGAGGTGCTGATTTTATGCTCTGCTGACAGAGCCACAGGACAGTGGGGGCAGAGTGATTACTGCACAGAACAACTTTCCAGGATCTGTAGTGTATTCATGATCAAACTGGACCAAACTGGACCAAACTGGATGCAGTGATAATTTCGCTCTAGACTACAGGCAAAATGTTGAGCCAAGGTGTGCTGAATGCCATTCTTCATTAGAATCCCATTTCGTATGGTCCTTCTCACAACAATGAAACACTGGAATTGTTTGCTAAAAGTTCACCGCTCACCAGTCTTCATCTTTGCCGCTCTCTCTTGTGTTAATGTCTTTCATGTTGTGTGTTGTTTTCCATCTGTGAAGAGACACAGAAAGCATGGACTGGCAACCTCTGTACCTACTGCATACATATCCATATTTTCAGGACTCATTGGAGAACTCATTGGAGATGTACAGATTGCCATTTTCATTTACCTGTTTTGTCAGAATATGAACATATTTTCTAAAACCCTTACTACTAATGAACTTTCACATCACAGTAAATGACTCACTCACATGACTAAGCAAAACTAAACAAATACACTTTTTGTCATCATTTTTTAAGTTTAACATGCCCAAACATATTAATCTGTACTGACCTCAGCACAAATAAAAATATCTCACAATCTACATATGTCTAAATGAAAACCACACCAAGGCCAATTCTACAAACAAGACGATTCTGAAACTGAAAGCCAAGCTTTGGATATAATCACAGTGTTGACATCCAAATGTTTTAAATTTATTTTAACATTTTAAATACTTGGATTTTAACTGTAGAGAATTAAAAATGCGTACCAACTGTGGTTAATTCCAAATATTGCTGTTTTTTAATCAGTGGTCACTGTGCCCTTTTATCCACATTTTATCTGCTAAAAACCAGACTGAAAACACAGAACATTTGAAAACAGATATGCACACATGGGCATTTTGGTCAGGAGAAAAATAAAAAAAAATCAACTATCACACATCATATCTAACCAAATTTCACTTCCCTGTGTTTGTCTGCAACACCCAAAATTTATGAAATGACTGAAATTTCTCTTTTTGCCTTTCAAGCAATACAATGCATCCTATAGTAAAGAAACCTTAAATGAGAGCCTGTGTCCTGCTAGCAAAATGCTTGCTTCAGAAAGCGTTCTGTGTGATTCCCTATTCCTTATTCCCTATTCCCTATACTGGCTGATTTGAAACGAATTACTCATTAGGTAGCAATTTAATTTTCTTTCATTTTCTTTAAAGGCTTTTATTTTAAAAGCAACGTGTTATTTATTATCCATTATATCAGCAGTGATATATCAATTAATGAGGAGCAGCAAAATTATTAACCACTGTATCAACGCAGTTTGGACAACAATGATATTACAATTATTGAGGCGCGGCTTTGAACTAAGCAAATAACGTCAAAATAGCTCACTAGAAATAACATGACACTGCAGTAGACATCCTCGAAATAGAGGAAAAAATAGGCTACCTAACGCTGAAAACTGACAACAAAACACATCCAACAAATACTGTATTAATTTGAATTATTAAATAGAATATATAGCCGATGGAAAAAAGCATAAAATAGCTCTCATCTGGTTTTCTAATATCACACGCTACACGTAAGAGCTACTACAGTAGCTAATTTAGCAAGAGTGCGACAAAATTACATAAGGAGGCGCGTTTGATCCAGACACGCAGACGTCTAACATGCTCTCTGTGATATCAAAGAATTATTTCAAGAAACCCTGAATTACAATCGTGCCCATTTATAACAAGATGAGTAAATTAAAATCTAGACACTTTCTCTTACCGGTTTGCGTCTCCCCACACACCGCTGTTACTCGGCCCAGGAAGCTCCTCGCAGTGGTGGTCTGAACCGTCCGCCCGCCAATCATATCGCTGCCTCTCGCTGACGTAGGCGCCGTCTGCCCTCGCAAACTGGCGTAATATTTTGAAGAGCTGACGCTCTCTTCCACCCGGTATTTCAATGCCACCTCCCGGTCAGATGCATGCTACAGTACACAGTGTATTTTCCGGTATTATCTTATAAGTGTCCGTTTGGATTTGACAATATATCAAAATCGTGCATCTTATTGTAATAGCTACGTCAGTTGTCATCGTAGGTAGTCGATCTAGTTTTTAGTATTTTCGAGCACACTTGTAAAACAAATATCCTCTGTCACAAAATAAACGCAACATTTAAACCGATGTGTCCAATTCTGTAAATCGTTAGACGCTATTACCAGAAAAATTGAGCTGTTCAATGTTATCGAAATTTCCAAATATTCGGCTGGAGTTCCATTAATCCAGAGAAATAACAGATGGCCGGATGTGCAGTTACGCAAACCAGGCGTCATGTGAGCAAAACCAGGGTGGCTTCTTCAGAAACCACATAGTCTTCACAAAGGTGTTTTAAAACGCATATAACGACTAAATTTAGTGAAATTTTTATATGATAATAAGTGCAGGTTTATTAACAAAGACACTGGAGGGTGAAACACCCTGGCAAGGAATTACAGTAAATTTAAAACGACGGTCTGCTTTCTAACATAAAATTGGACTCTCACTACCGCCACACTCAATGCAATAAATGGAAAACATTTTGTTCTTGATTTTGAAGTTAATACGTTTTATGCCCGCCCTCACAAAGGGTTAAATTAGCAGTGCAGTCGGAATTACAGCGTAAGGAGATTTACATTAATCTAAAGACTGAACAGCAGGAGGCCCTGTGTACTGAATATGCATGAGGCCTTGCAGAGGGGCTGTTGTTCACCATTGCATAGCAACAGGATTTCATTGTAAACCATTAATGTGGTGTGATACCCATCATCATTGGGAGACCACTGTTACTATCCAGTTATAAAGCTGACAATTTGGCTTTATTATTGTTCATTATTCAGGAAAATTACCTACGTGAGGCAACTCTAAAAGAGGATATTTGAATAAAACATATACATTATTTATTAAAACAGAAAAATCAGAGTCATTGGATGGTCTGGATGGTCACAAACCAGCAGATCAATTGCTAAGTAAATGCATATAATCACTTGCCTAAATTGATCTAATTATGTTATCTGTGTTGGATGGAAAACACATTTGGACATCAGCAAGTACCATGCCAAAGACCAGTTCCGCCAGCCACGTATCTTTCATAGAAAATTATCTTGATATTCCTCTAATATAGATATGGACAATTCTATATCAGGACCAGAGTGACTTTTGATTGATTGATCGATCAATAGCTGTTGTTCATTAAAGTCAGAATTTTGACAGAAAGTCTCTTCACCCTGTAAAAGTCAATCTAAATCTCATCGCTCTTGAGGACTGGACTTGTCCATCACTAATAAATCTTTCAATCTCCTAAAGTGAGATACATACATTCAGCATATGAGCCAAAAGTGGAATATTACTTGGCCATGGATGACAACAAATTGCACACCATTTTTCCAGTTTATCTGACAATAACAGTAGGTATACAACTTTTCAATACCTTTTCATCTGTTAAGTAAAGGTAATGTAAGTAAATGGTCCCTTTAACAATAGAACATAAGTGTATCCATTCAAGTTGAAATTTAGCAAATGCTTATTTCTGTACTGGAACACAAATATCAAAATGGTCCTAAAATAACCATACAGGAGGTGAGGCACTAACAAAAATTCATAGTTTATAATTAGTTTATGGTATAAATTATAGAGGTAGGAAAAGTGCAATTGAACACAAAGCTTACATATTAATAAAGCAATAAAAGATATACATATATTACAGCTTCAAAGGAGCTGTGACTATTGTATTTATCCTACATTCTTCTCCATACCGTTTATGTCAAGGGATGCAATACAAGAGTTGGAGGTGCAAACAAATCAACATGTCTTATTTTCATACTCCTTTACATGGATAAACTGGTACATTTTGTTTCATAACTCAATTCGTCAATTTTGTGTTTGGACAGAAATATCATAATGCCTTGCCTGACATTCAACGGGAACAAGGCGCATTTGCGAGTAACTAATTAAGAAACGGGGAAATTATGTGATTATTCTATCTTCGTTTTAACTTGAAAATGATTCACTGCATAATACTGTGCCAAATGGAAAAATATTCATGAATAATGAACGGAGGCGTACAAAAGAAGATTTTTTTCTCCAACCCACATCCCAACCCCTCTCCTCCCAAAAGCGAACCAAAACATCCACACACGTGGCTCTGCTCTCGCTGTGAATGGAGAGATCTGTCAAAAGCGAAACTCGAAAACCACAAAAGTATGGGGCAAACGAAAATTGTGCTGTAAACAGTCTAAACATAATACAAATAACTCATAACATACACGAAACGTTACTCCATCCAGAAACAAAAACACCCTAACAAGTGGATGATTATCTTAAATTCTTTTTTGTAGGCATTGCAAAGAGAGACTCGCCAGTTATCGCTGATGTCAACCGCGCTCGGAACCGAGCTCAATAACCACGCGATAAAGACGCGTAATTCCCCCACGCTTATACAAGATACTTAGATAAAGAATGAGCAGTGTAGCTAAAACTTTGTAATCGTTAACATTGTAAATTCACTTAGAAGCACATCTTCTTTCTGTAATTTTAACGATCTAGCTTGCCTTGTTCCAAGTTTGTTTGGTAATGGTTTCAAAATAAAATCGCGCTTAGAAGTCCGTGAATACTTATCTATATTCTAGTTAACATACAAGGTTGAAGGGGATTGCACATTTCCCTGTTTCCATGGATCTGTGTATTTTTTTTTCCATTTTAATGCACTTACTACACTGGATGTCTCAACCACAGAGTCGCGTGCAAACCGATGGGGAACCACTGCCCGCTTCAAAGCGGAAGTGCTGCGCGCGAGAGCGTGAGCTGACAGACAGCTCGAGGGAGAGAGAGCGCGAGAGAGAGAGCGAGCGAGCGAGCGAGAGAAAAGAGAAATGGCGCCTCAGTACTCCACTCACTGAGACCAGTTTGTAACCCAAGCGGATAAGACAGGAATTTAACAGGAGCCGCCGCTGAAAAGGAATAACCATGGTGAACACCCGCAAGAGCTCGCAGCACGAGAGCTGCGGTCTCTTCATCTCGTCCAGGACCAGGTCGTCCGTCAAGAACAACCCCAGCTCAGAGGAACAGCACCATGTAAGAAGACCGGGCTTCTTTTCTTCAGGCTAGCTTAGCCTAGCCTAGCTGGCTAACAGTCTCGCTTGGCCTGCAGACTGCCTCTTTTCCAGCCAGTCTTTTGTTATGTAGCTAGCTAGCCGGCTAACGCTAACTAGCCAGTGTTTGCCGGCAGTGTTTGCAACTGTCTGTTGAATTCGCCGAAAGAGCGGCGACATCTGTGGCACCGCTCACGGCTGATGCCGGAGCACACGCCGAGATATTTGGACAAGTCTACTAATTTCACAACAGCTTGTTTTTTGCGTTCAGCGCTCTCTCTCCTAAGTTCTCTTTGTGTGAAATAAAAAGCTAGCTAGCTTAGCTTAGCTAGCCGGGCACCCAGCTGGATACAGTGGTCTGGCCGGCATGTCGCCTCGTCTCCTACACAGCAGCTGTTTGTGCGGACGGAATAAAGACAAACACTGGTTGAGTAGTTTATGTTAAGTTGTCGCTTTGCTGTCTGTGTAGCCTGGTAGCTAACGTTAGCTATAAATAAACGGAACCAATGTTAGGGGTGGGGGAAGGGAACACAGCTGAGAAAATGACCCCCTCCCTCCCCTGGCGGTTTTAAACAGACAGTGTCGTTAATTTAGGAAAGTTGAACTCGATGAACTTTCTTTGATTTTGCGAAAACTTGCAGGTTGGAAATGTTTGTCCAGAGGTTAGGTACAATGTCTGATCGGCGCGCCAGGATTACGTTTAGACTGTATTGATCTTGACGGCACGTTTGTTTATACTGTCACAGTCTGAGTTTCCTCACAAATACATTTTCTGCTCAGCTCGTTAGCAGAAAAGCTATACGTGATTATAAGGAAACCGCTAATTTAACGTCAGCTAAAATATGTTGGAAGTAGGGGGTCGTTACACATAGCTGAGTTGTCAAAAAGTGGATTTTGTGGTTCTGAGGAAATGGGTTGTTGTCATTTTAACCAACAGCAGGCGATCCTTGAGGTCACATTGTTAGCTAGCTGGCTGGCTAGTTTGCTTAGCCGATAGCGCTGGCAGCTTTACCAAGTTGTTTCCCTTCTCTTTGTTGCAGCGAAGTGACAATTGACAAAACTTTTGCGACATACATTACCATTTTTAAAATTCTCGTCCGCGCTGAGATTAACGTTATGATATTGCGCTAGAAAATAGCACAGTGACATTACTGAAAACATGAAATAGACAGCTTTCCAACGACACCAACTTCATCTAGCTGTCCGCTTCTTTGTCTTCCTGTGTTTTGTTGGCTGCGGAGGTGACATTTCCCTAGGAATGCCACATTTACAAGTAGACTTGTTTAGTATTAGTTTTTCCGTTCTTGTTAAGTTTCTATTTGATTTCCTCAGGTTAGTGAAGTCAATTTAACACTGATGTTTTGAAATTAGTCAAAACAACAATAAAAGTAAAGGCTTTCCAGTGGATACGCCATTTGACACTTGCTTTGCGATTGGTGTATTTTGTGTGTCAGTACATGGTTTATGGAATACGACACATTTTTTAAAAAGATGTAACAGTCCGGGCTTCTAGTAAAAAGAGTACATAAATCTGCTGGATGCACCCAATTCCAGCCGAGGGGGGGCAGATCACCTCGCTTTCATTAGCTGCTTCCTCAGTCCTTTTCTCTCTACCACTTCCATCAGCATTGTTTGTGTGTTACTGGGTTCACAAACCCAAAGACCTGTACAGAAGTTCAGATCTTGAGAGCTAAATTCAGTGAAGTCGTGGCTCATGTTCTTTGTGGAGGCAAGAGATGTCGAGCTTCCTGTTGAGTCACTGATGTGTTTGTCAGTTGGAGCTGCTGTATATTGATGTGAATTGTGCAATATAACTACTGCTTTGAAAGGTTCTTTGAAGAATTTCTTCTTTAAAAGTCCACAATTGAAGTTTATAATGAGTCGGCAAGTTTGTACCTCCAATCTGGTCACTTCTTATTTTCGCATTTGGAAACTCTTAGTTTCAGTGAGTTAACGTACAGTAAAATTTCAGTGAAAGACGTCACCGTTGCTCGTGAAAATGACTACTTTGTTCAGAAGGAACCTGACTTTTCAGCTGTCTCGGTCGTCTCTGTCAGATTAAAAACAGATGGTTGAGCCCCAAGATTATGAAGACAATGCAGATGGTCCACAAATCAAATTGCTCCATAAGTCATGCCTCAGTGAACCAATGGGAGCAATATATGCTGTGGTTGGACACATAAAAAGGCACTGTTATAATGGGAAATATTCTTCTCACTCACCTTCACCCCTTCATACAACACTGTCTCAGATCGCTACTACATTGTACTTGGGTTAAGGTGTTCTTTCTGCAGGTGTGACACATGTTAATGGCTTTGTTTTTTAACCTGTGTTATAAGTGTGCACAGTGCAGATGTATCCGCAACTGCTGGGCAGTTTGAAACTGTATGTATGCGGCAATAATTCCATCATGTTTTCCAGTCTGACAGTACATACATAAAAGATAAAGACAAAAAATGTGCAGTCCAGCAATGATGAATATTTGTTGGTCTGTGGGCTGAAGACACCATTCAGCAAAAGCTTGAGAGGAAGACATTAAAGTGAGCAGTTGTGAAGTTATGCATGTCTGTTGCTTATAGAGCTCTCATAATCACTCATAATCCCTTCTCTGGGTGTCGTACAGAATATTTTGGTGACACTGCCCATTCTACTAGTTAACTATGTTTTCGTAATGCAGTACTCAAGTGAGGCAATTTAATAGCTTTAGTGTTCCGTGTTTAAAGGCCTTGCACTGCCAGAGCATTTATATTAGTTTATAAATATTGATTAAGTAATACAGGGATCGATCAATGATTCTGAGTGAAGTGGGCATTTAGTTTAACTGCCCTGTCGCTCTTATGGCTACGTACAGTCCTTGAGTCAACGCAGTGAATGACATATTAACCTTGATTGTTATGGTGTTGTGGCTTCCAAACTTTAGGCAGGTGTGGTCAAGGCTGTGACACGAAGCTATTTACAGTGTTTGAAGGTCATGCAAGTGCTGGATGCAGAGAAATAGTTCTCAACAAGATGACTTGTCTGCTACATAAATATGGGATTAAGGCAAATATTTGTAGAAGAATTCCTATAAATGTTTCCATTTTAAATATACAGACTCAAGTTGTGGCAATAATACTCAGTATTGTGACAGTTTGGGAATGAAAGAACACCGAGAAGAGAAATACACAGATCAGTCTTTGGATCAGTATTTGGCTATGTGAGCCAGACGTGACACATAAAATGATCCACACACACCAATAATAAAGTAAATAATAAAAGGAAATAATCTTTTGCTCCTCATGTGCTCAGTAAATGAAAACAAACTAAAACAGTAAAGACAACACAGGAAAAACTAAAATGAAAAAGAAACTTTGTTGCCCTTTCAGACTGTTTTTTCCTGCTTTCTGGCTCTTGTTCTTAGTCCAGCTTCTCTCTCTTTGTAAATTCAGATTTTGTATCATAACACAATTGATGGTGACATTTTTAAGAATGTCTTAAACACGCCTCTTGAGAAACTGTATTGTTGTAAAACAGGTACTGCCTGTAGTATGCTTATACATAACGGTACATGAGCATGGTCGTAGAGCTAGCTAAAGTGGTACACGATATTAAACTCCAGAAATGTAGCTCTACAATGAGTTTGTGATTAATGAAACTTCTGATTGAAACTTCAGACATGTTCCTGCCAATGGCTGTTATTTTTCTAAAACTTCAGTTACTACACTTACAATAGTTTGTTGGTTGCATTTCAGTGAGGCACATGAAGTTGTTGTTGTTGTGTTTTATTTTCCTTATGATAATATGTAGACCTGTTTTACAGATTGCAAACATTGGATGCATAAGCCGCACGTGCACACACTATACCCAAAATACTGAATCTTGCTTCAGTGTTCCTGCAGGACTAACGGTTATTGTTGTGAAATGAGCCTAATGTACAACTGATGATTCTACAGAGATGGATTAAAGGTAAAAACCATACACAAACCAGTAATTTTAACATTTAATACCAGCAAAGTGAATGTAAAGTATATCTTCGACACTCACTGTATTGAATAGCACAACGTCAGTGTAAACTTTTTTTTTTTCATTTTATGATAAAGCATAGAACACTGATGATGACCGGCAGTGAAGGCCAAAGAGAATAAGCACTCAGGCAATACTGCAGCCATGTGCAGCTCCATCCTGGCAGCACAAGAACATTGTGTTCCACAAACAACTAAATTCTTCTCCTCTAATATTTGTGCATTGTTTACTTTTTAATAGCAGTTTTTTGCTATTTTTTAATGGCAGTTTTTTTTTGCTAAGGCAGTCTCATTTCTGGTCTAGATAGGCCACCTTGTCAAAGCCAATCCAGAGGACACTGCCCGATTTACAGCAAGACGACTCCCGACAGGACTCGTTTGGACCTGTCTGGGCAATGTACATGAATCGTTTGGACTGAATGGGAAATGATAGGGGATTATGGGGTGCTCTGGGCTTTAGGGAAAAAAGGGCCCATGGTGCTTTGCTGCCAGTTCCTGCTCCAGAGATTGCAGCGTACATCAGGAAGTGAAATCTGGTGACGAAAATTTTGAAACGCTGTGTTTATGATATTCTGCAGAAAGACCCAGGCAGCGATGTCAGCTCCAGCAGCGCCCGGCTGTCGCCCCCATCAAAGCGGACCCGCCGACACACCACGCCCAGCTCCAGTGACACCTCCCCGAGCCCTCAGGTCAAAGGTCAAAGGGTCACGTGGAACATCCCTGCACAGCACACGAGGTAAGGAGTTCAGCTGGGAACAGAGGCACACGCAAGATTAGCTTCTAGAATCCGGTTGCATAGCTATTCCACATTGCTCCCTCCCAGCAAGATCAGAGGTACTTTGAGAAGTGTAGTATTAATTTGAGTAGGATCATATACACCAGGTTTTACAGTAATTTGTCACCTCTGATTGTGTTTAAGCAGGGAATAAAAACATGGGAGCAGTAAATCCAGAGCAATTTGTTGTAGTTTCTATGGAAGTTAATCAGATTTATTCATTTATCCCCATGGAGACATGAAGTGCAAGGTTAATGATATTTATACCTTGTATGCATTTAATATGAATCTGTGTAGGCTCTGTGTATTGTGCACTAATCTCGCCATTGTGTTGCAGATTATCGTCTGAGGCCATGCAAAATGGACATGGAAACATTTGTGAGTTTTCCTCTGCTGTTTTTCCTTTCCACCACCTCTCACTGTGCGATCAGACAAGGAACACCCAACGGTTTATAGCTGTTATGTTGTTCAGTACTGTATTGTTAATTTAAGACCCTTTTCACATCATTGGAATTCAAGTTGTCTGTTTGTGCTCGGAACATGAATACTAAATCAGAACCCGAATGCTACGTCTCTGCTGCAGAGATAGCATTGCAAGCTAGTGGTGGCAGTATTTCTAATAGTGACAGGCTGGTCTGATAGTGTGTTAAGTTCCATCAATAGTGTGTAGGAGACAAAATATAGTAATACTCAGTTTTGCAAGATCAGAAATGCTCATCCGAACTTGCTGGGCTACATCCATTGATCGTGGGACCAGACCCTTTTCCTACAGTCAATGATGGAAGCAAGCTTTACTGCCAAGCAGAGCAATACAAAATACTGTCCAGCTAAAGATTGCTGTCCTCCTATACTCTCTGATCACCAAGAATCTGGTATAAAAACACTGTGTATGTTTCTCAGCATGCAGTTTGTGCTTGGGGATGAAAACTGTACCGTACATCACTATAGTGCACACCAGCTATGTGAAGACCTGTACGATATCAAAGTGTGACATGACTACAGTAACATCATGAGCGTGATCCAATCCCCGAAGGTAACGTTCTCTGGGTTTGGGTTCTCGGTGCTGACTGAATTTCAGCTCGCATGACCCAGAGGAACGAGGACAGCGGGGATGGTGAGCACGCCCGCATGAACGGACACGTGGAGCTGAAGAGAAGCTGCCGCTCCAGGAAGAGCCGATTCGAGCACCTGAACCAGAGCAGGCTGTTCGACCAGCTGGTGAACAGGTAACTGCACCGCCCACCCTTCACACAGTGTGGCAGTGCGTGACCAGGTAACTGCGCCACCCCCTCTTCACACAGTGTGGCAGTGCGTGAACTGGTAGTGGCATGGGAGAAGGTAACCCCACTTATGCCATATATGGCGCACCTTCAGCTGACACGTTCAGGGATGCGGTCATCTCGGCATCTCCAACAGATGGCTGACAGACCTGCTATCTGCAGGGGCCGGAGACACCTTGCAAGTTCATTGGATTTGCTTGGCAGACGCTCGTATCCAGGGTGGCTTGCAGAGCTCCCGTTTTTACATTATTCATTTATACAGCTGGATATTTACTAAAGCAAGTCAGGTTAAGTGCCTTTCTCAAGGGTACTGTGCCCGTAGCACCCGGGAATCAAGTCTGCAACCTTCTGGTTGCAAGTCCGTCTCTTCTGCAGTGTGGCACACTAGCTGTCACAGACTGTGCCTTTACCATTAAACATTTATCTTCAAAACAATGAAGTCTGTACTGTAGGAGGAAGATTTTTAAAGTAATGTTTTGATTCCAGCTGAAGAACTGGATATCCAAGGGCAGCACTGTGGTGTAGTGGTAAGGAGCCGGTTCAGTTCCCGCTGGGGTACTGCTAGTGTACCCTTGGGCAACATACTTAACCTACAGTTGCTGTAGTAAATGTACAGCTGTATAAATGGATAAAATTGTAAGTTGCTCTGGATAAGAACATCTGCTACATGACGATAATGTCATGTAATAACTGTCTTTCATGGTTTAGATCAAAAACCCCCTCCTTTACTGATTTGATTGTCATGCATCTTGGATACAAGGCTGTGAATCTCAGTCATTTGTTAAATTTTTATTGATCAATCAGTCCAACATCACTAAAGCATAATTGTAGCAAATTAATTAATCATTGATGACGTTAGTGTTGTCTACTGCTATTGGGAATGCTTTTATTAGTTGGACTTATTGTGATACACCATAACTCAGTTATGCTCTGCTGCTTCCCAATGCCCCTTCCTCCACAGATGGTAATGACCCTCTCTCTCTTGTGTTTAGGTCATTTGTACCCTGTCTCACTACCCCTCACCTTCACTGTCCTCAAAATGTCATGCCATACTGTCATACCAAATTTATTACCAGCCTTTTCTCCTTCCTTATACTTTCAAATACTTTACCCCAAACACAACTCATTCATAATTACTCACATTAACCCATGGCCGCTAACTTTTTCTTCATGGAACATAAATGCAGTCAGCTTTTTTGTTATAAGGTCAATAGTTCTACAGTCGTTAAAGGCAGTGGGAGAAGACCTTAGCCTGCTTCATGAAATTCATATTGAATACCCTGAATGCAGAAGCTTATAATTGACTGGATTAATCAAGAACACTCTGCATCCTTCAGCTGAAAGGTTGGCAGCAATTCTGACAGATAGAAAATACAGTAGATTCAGCTGATGTGACTGTGAAACACTCACACGAAACAGTGGCCTTTCTACGGCGACCTGTGGTGAAATTCAGAATAAGTCATTCTCTTGTTCCTTTCTCTTTCAAGTTGTTACCGAAGTCTGGCGAATCTATCTGAGACTTTGAATGAACAGTTTCTCTGTGTCAGAGACAGAGGAATTCCTCCACCCACACATTTTCCTACTAGGGCATGTTACATTGCATCACATTTGCTTAGCAGGGGGCCCTTATCCAGAGTGACTTGCATAGTTTACATACTCAACCAGTTTGGGGTTAAGCTCCTTGCCCACGGGTACAGCGGCAGTGGCCTACCAGGAAGTGGAACTGGCAACGGTTGGGTTACAAGCCCTGATCCTTAGCATGACACCACACTGTTGCACATTGCACCACACTTCTGCTTTATGGGTAATTTCACTGAAGGGAAGTGATGTCTTTAAAACCTGCTGCTTTCGGATGTCAAGCAGTAATTGATGGTTCAGTCTTGGCTGGTGAAGTTTACTCTGTGAGAGTGGCAATTTGCATGTCATGCTACTGCTCTTTCTGTGTGCAGTGCTTTGGCACCTTTATAACCTGCCCCTGTCTCACTGTCAGTCTCTCTTCTTTCCCAGTGTTACACTTGGCACATCCTTTATTCGTTTTTCCCCCCATTGTTCTGTAAATTTTTAAAATCTCTTCCCGTCTTTCTGCCCGTGCAGGGCGGCAGTTTGCTGCAGACTGCAGGCCGGATGTCTGTAGCCTGTTGTACTTCTTAGATAAATACTAATGACATTAGTGAGTGAATGAAGGAATCAATCAAGGGCGTGTCTCCATTTGCAGTACGGCGGAGGCAGTCCTTCAGGAGATGGACAACATCAGCAGCATTCGGCAGAACCGAGAGGTGGAGCGCCTCCGCATGTGGACAGACACTGAATTTGTGAGTCTGCCTGCACCCTCTGAAAAGACTTCCTTCCATTACAGGAAAACACGAAACCAAACAAAGGGTACAAGAAGGGAAAAGTTCCAACAGTAGCCTGTCAGCATGGCTTCTCTCATTCTGTCTGCCTGTGTCTCTACCTCACTCTCTATCAAATTCAAATTCAAATACGCTTTATCGGCGTCACCACTCTAGTTCTCTCTCCCTCTGTCATAAATTTCTAGGGTCACTGTATCCTCTACTGGCAGTACACCCAGTTGTCTGAAGCACATTCTGAAATTCAGTTTGCTGTCACATTTATCCTCCCTTTCCAAGCCCAGCACGTCCTATGATGTGATAAAGTCTCATTCACATTGGCCGGTCTGGTGGTTTTGTGAGGGTGTTGCGATGGTTTTTTTTTTTTTTTTTTTTTTAGGAGAACATGGACATGTACTCGCGGGTTAAGAGGAGGCGGAAATCCCTGCGGAGGAATTCTTACGGGATCCAGACACACCACAAGGTCATGAGCGAAGAGGAGGGCGAGGAGGAGGAGGGAACAGAAGGTATTCGCTGACACCGTGGCCTCTCAAAGAAACACTGCTAGAAAACCAATGTGAACAGGCTGCCCAGTGTGGGGATGAAATTTCAGCTTTGGCCAGAGCAGAAATGACAGTCTCTGCACCAGTAAGCCCACTGCGCCCCCCAGTCCCATCATAAAAAAAAAAAAACGTTTTTGCTTTGACCCCAAACCCAAACCGAAGATGCTCTTTGTGGCGAGTGTGCAGTTTTAGATTACTGGGATGGTTAGGGGTTAGATTTGGTGGATGTTTCCCAAAAAAATTCCATTTGAAACAAATATGCTTTGTGACAAAAGCTGTGGTTAGCTTAGTATATAGAGTGTGGGATTATTTTGTTCCCTAAGATACGTTGAGATGAGTGTTAGTGCCCAAGCCAGGCTGAAGTATATTTCACTGGTGTCTCCTCACCTCTGGTCTCTGACTCTCTTAACAATGACCCAACATTGCCCAATTGCCCTGTGAGGAGTCTGTTCTGTTCATAGAATCACTCTTTCTCCTCTGCTGTGCACTCGCTTGTTCCTGCTCTTCTCTCCTCTGTGGGACAGGTACAGGAACAGCTTTTTCCCTGAAGAGCTCTGTTTTTCCCCATGTGAACACTAATCATACTCAGTAATGAATGAAATCCATTAAAAAGTTTGTGTCCATTACGTTTTTGTCTCCGGCTCTCAGAATCCCATGAGGAGGAGGAGGAGGATGACGAAGATGTGGAGGACGACGATGAAGATGATGAAGGGGATGAGGCGGAGGAGGCAGGGGAAGAGAATGACAGGCCCTACAACCTGAGGCAGCGCAAGACTGTGCAGCGATACGAAGCGCCCCCTATAGGTGCACTCCCTCTGAATGCTTTAGAGAGACTGTCCCCTTCCACCTTAATATCGGTCAGATGTTTGAACACACAGGGCAGAACAACTACAAAAAAAATCTCATAAAACAACTTTAAAGAAGGTTCCATATGTACCGTGGCCTAGTTGGTGTCTTTGTCTCACAACTTTTGCTTTGGCAAACAAATGCCTCAGCTGACAAATTTGATTCCAAGACCAACATAACCACCCTCTTATAAAGCAGTTGCAAATTTAAATATTATGTATTTGCATAGAATGCCTTTAAATGAAAGATTTGTTCTCATTGGTCAGCCTGTTGCTTGGCAGAAAAGCATGCATGACTTGTATGTTGACCATGACTAAACGATGAGCTGTACTGTGATGTGTGATTGGGATTCTTCTGTCATGCATTTGCAGAGCCTGTGAATAGAAAACAGAGCAAGAACACACTGTTTGACACCCACAGATCTCCTGCAAGAAGAAGCCATATAAGGTCAGTTTGCAATGTCTGAGACGAGGACAGACATTGAAAAAATCCCTCGCATTCCTCAGAGAACCGTGAATGCTTTCTGTAAAATCTCACCAGAGCTGGATGTAAACTGAAATCTCTGGCCCTGGACAATTATCTGTCTACTTGGAGTGGTGTAGGACTAAGCTGTGGTGTCATAAATTAGAAAGTGCCCATTAAAATAGCTGCCAAGGGTTAGTTTTTTTAGGTTAATTTAGGCTGATGTTATGGTATGGTTACATTTTTTTTGTTTTTCAATGACTAAAGCTGACACTTAACTGCATTGATACTTAACTTCTATTACTTAACTGATAGCTGGAGCATTTTCAACCTTTTGAGGGTCCCAGAGGCAAGCCGGTTCTGTGTGGAACCCGTGTTTCTCTCTGTGGCATGATCTTGGGTGTCTTGTGTTCCTCACGTGTTACCCACAGGGTTAAGAAACATGCCATCCACAGCAGCGAGTCGACGTCATCATCTGACGAGGAGCGCTTTGAACGGAGGAAAAGCAAGAGCATGAGCCGCGCACGCAACCGGTAGGCTTTCAGATCCAACCCCCCGTCTTAATTCGGCTCCCATTTGTTTCATTCAACTCACCCAGGGCGGCCAGCGTTCTCTCTCATTTCTTTTCTGTGTATGTGTACTGCGATGAAAGTCAGTTTAAGTATTCCGATACGATGGCAGTGCACCACTAAGAATGTGAACCAGCATCCCTCTGACCTCTGCGTTAAATAACCACCGCTGGACACCTTCCTTCTCATTTCATAAGTAAGTCTGAATGATGGAAATGCCAGATGTTCAAGGGTCCCGCCCTGTGGGTGCAGGTGCCTGCCCATGAACCTGCGAGCGGAGGACGTGGCCAGTGGGGTGCTGCGCGACCGGGTCAAAGTGGGGGCCAGTTTGGCAGACGTGGACCCCATGAACGTGGACACCTCAGTAAGTCCCGATAAAATAAAGCTAAGGAAGACTTCTGATCAATCACACCCATCCCCAGTTGCTAACATTAGTATAGTACTTTATTATAGCCTAACATGATTTCCCCTGTCCAAATACTATGATTTTACTGTACAATGGCACTGAGGAGTAGAGAAAAGTCTACATGTTTGTTGGTCAGCTTTGTCAGTTGTAGTTGATCCAGTTAAAGCCCAAACATCTTTGAGGCTCATATTAAATACTGGCTTTTTCCCAGGAATATTTGCAGTTGACGTATTGCCTCAGTTAGAGGTATGTGTTGAATTGTGTGTTTATACACCTTTTATATTTCAAAATACATTCCTTGGTGCTCCTGAAGTCCAGACCCAGTGTTAAATGTCTAATCCTAATCGCAGAAATATAGTTACAGATCATGAGCTGGGACTTGCTACCTTACCCACAAACATAGCAATTTATGTGCTTTGTGCAGTTTGAACCCCTAGAAGAATCATTCTTAATCTTATGTACGGAAACTGGAAGAAAAAGCAAATGTGACTGTGTTTCTTCATTAAAAGTAAATAAACTAAATAACTTTTCCAGAGTTTCTTGCAAATCCTGCAAATTCATATCGTGTGCTTTCAGCAGCCCACATTTTTCTGGCATGGGGTAATGTACCTTGCCTCAGTGATGTCACCGCCCTCAGTTTGAACCTGTGGCCCTCATAACCATCACACACACACACTCCCCCACCCATCTCCTGACATCTGAGAGCAGGTGGCCAGATGTAGTTCAGCAGCCACTAAAATGACCTCTGATTAGTCATAGCCAGTAAAACTCTTTTTCCATCTCCTCCCTTCAGGCTAGTGGCTCACATCTGTCAAAGCTAGGACAGCACATTTTCAGAATAGCATGTGTCCTAAAGCATTTCAGGTTATGAATACCCTAGCAAACAAACACTGTAGCCCCATGCGTAAAACATGCACAGCACTGTGGCTTGGAAACATTACATTATTAGGAGCTCTGTCTTTATGCTACCTGTCCAAGATGTTACACATTGCATAGTACGGCGCTATATCTTATTCTGTTATATGTGTGGCCTTTTTAAATGATGTGGACCCATGCTGTGTGTTACCTGTATGTTAGCAAACAATGAAGCAAATTCCCAGTAGCTTTGATTGATGGGTCTAGAAAGGTTTGATTGATGCTCATTTTGCTGGAATAGCTTCTACAGTGTATGTTCAGTCCGGTACAAGGTTTCCCCTCTCCTTGAAGATACTTGGGAAATATTTTTTTTCTGGGGAAAAAACATGTTAAAATAATGTGAAATGACCACTGTCCTGGGGAACTCATGCCACACTGTTCAAATTGAAAAAATAGGTAGTTATTAAAATGCTTCTTTCTTGCTACTCCCTAGATTAATGTCATTCAGTCAATTCAGTCTACTGTGTGTGTCCTGATATTTGCTGACTTGTATTCTAGAGCTACTGCCAGTAGCCATGTATGTGTGGTTGTTACACACTTCTGGATACCCTTGGAAGTATCTACACAGACACAAAACATTTTGAAAGTAATTTCTCAAAAAATATTTCTATGAAATCCATCTTCAAAATGCCCCAATTTGACAGGAATGGCAGAAATGAAATCATCCTTGAAATTTGTACATTTATCCTCAGTGTCATTAAAAAGCTCGTAAAATATACCTGTGATTAGAGTGGGAACCCTGATGTGTGGCTTTTCTTTGCGAAAGGTGCGGTTTGACAGCGTTGGAGGCCTCGGTCATCACATCCAAGCTCTGAAAGAGATGGTGGTCTTCCCTCTCCTCTATCCGGAAGTCTTCGAGAAGTTCAAAATCCAGCCGCCCAGGTGAACTACCTGAAAGCCTGAAGCACTTGCTTCTGCAGTTGTCCTCTGTTATTCCTTGTTTTGCTTTCACGGGATGTGAAAGAATTAATTGAAAGAATTAATGTGAAAGAATTAATTAATTAAATTAATTGAATTAAACCTGTTTTCACAGTATTAGCCTTTAGTGACAATGCCCTTACTTAGGCACCATTATTAGTGCAATCAAATATATGCCTTAGTTTATTTCCTCCAAGTTAAGGCAAATTGTCTGAACATTTAGATTATGCAGTTCTTATGTCTGTCCATCTAAGTACTTTTTGAGGTAACAAATGGCAAGGGAGAAATGCTGTACTCCTTGGATAAGAGCTAAAATGTACTCAGCGTTCAAAAATCCTTAACTGTTATCTTTGAAAGTCACAGAAAATGGTCACATATCTGACTGCTCTTGAAAAGTCATGGAAGCTCTTTCTTTTACAGTAATCAAATTGTACCCTGTCCTTTTAACTGACTAATTAGTTACATGCTGGTTTAGTCTCAAGTCCAGTGATGCAAGCCTGCTGCTAATAAATTGGATGGGTCACTGGCTTATTGAATACAGCCAGCTACCTCTTTCTCAAGCTCATCGACCTGAGTCAGCATGTTAGCTCCTAAACAACGTCATTTAGTGGCTAATCAAGCAGTTAAGCTAAATTAATAGGCTGAGGTCACCATGCCAACTTTCACTGAAAAAAAATGTTGACAGTTTAACAAAAACAGTTTATATCGCGTGTATAAATCTGGCATTGAAAAAACAAACATACCCAGAGCTCTGTAGCGGATGTTTTCTTCTGATACGACTTTAGGAATTTATTTTGTTCTCAGAAATTGTTTGTCCTGATCTGAGTGCGAATAATGAGCAAATACTGCTATACGTCTGTGCTGCATTACTGTGTGTGAATGCGGCTGTGCTCCTGTGCTGCATTGCTGTGTGAATGCCCCTGTACTGCATTACTGTGTGTGAATGCTCCTATGCTGCATTACTGTGTGTGAATGCCCCTGTGCTCCTGTGCTGCATTACTGTGTGTGAATGCCCCTGTGCTCCTGTGCTGCATTACTGTGTGTGAATGCCCCTGTGCTGCATTACTGTGTGTGAATGCCCCTGTGCTGCATTACTGTGTGTGAATGCTCCTATGCTGCATTACTGTGTGTGAATGCCCCTGTGCTCCTGGGCTGCATTACTGTGTGTGAATGCCCCTGTGCTCCTGTGCTGCATTACTGTGTGTGAATGCCCCTGTACTGCATTGCTGTGTGTGAATGCTCCTATGCTGCATTACTGTGTGTGAATGCCCCTGTGCTCCTGTGCTGCATTACTGTGTGTGAATGCCCCTGTACTGCATTACTGTGTGTGAATGCTCCTATGCTGCATTACTGTGTGTGGATGCTGCTGTGCTCCTGTACTGCATTACTGTGTGTGAATGCCCCTGTGCTGCATTACTGTGTGTGGATGCCCCTGTGCCCCTGTGCTGCATTATTGTGTGTGAATGCCCCTGTGCTGCATTACTGTGTGTGAATGCGGCTGTGCTCCTATGCTGCATTACTGTGTGTGAATGCCCCTGTGCTGCATTACTGTGTGTGGATGCCCCTGTGCCCCTGTGCTGCATTATTGTGTGTGAATGCCCCTGTGCTGCATTACTGTGTGTGTGAATGCCCCTGTGCTGCATTACTGTGTGTGGATGCTGCTGTGCTCCTGGGCTGTGTCGTCATGCTGTGCTCCGGTCTCTCCCCCTCAGAGGCTGTCTGTTCTATGGGCCGCCGGGCACAGGGAAGACGCTGGTGGCGCGAGCGCTGGCCAACGAGTGCAGCCATGGCGACCGCAAGGTGTCCTTCTTCATGAGGAAGGGGGCGGACTGTCTCAGCAAGTGGGTGGGGGAATCAGAGCGACAGCTCCGCCTCCTCTTCGACCAGGTGAGACGCTGGCAGAGCAGAAGGTTAGAGTTAGTATAGCTGTTTCCCTGAAGGGCTACCCTCTGTGTGCTGCTCCTTTCTACGATAGGCGTTTGCGGGACTTTAACAGCGTGGCCTGCTTTGTTTCTGTTACGAATCAGGAGATTACTCAAATTTCAGTATTCTTGAAACATTTTCATACCTCAAAAAGTTGGAATTGGCACAGGTGAGGGGAATTATTACAAGTCAGTGGGTACGCAGAAAGTTAATTTCATTTCAGTATCAGCAAATTATTACTTAATTCCACATTCAAAGGTTAAGGATCCCTTGTAAGAAATCACTGTTGTTGACTGTTTGGACTCAAGTTATTTGGTGAAGTCCAGCTTTCCATTGGAATTGACATTGAAGCTGAGAGTGATCAGCCACTGTCCCCTCTTCCCGTTTGGTGGTGAGAGGGTGTTTAGGCTTGACGGTGAAAGTGTTTCTCTGCAGGCATACCTGATGAGGCCCTCCATAATCTTCTTTGATGAGATCGACGGCTTGGCACCTGTCCGCTCCAGCAGGCAGGATCAAATTCACAGGTAAGCCACGTGTCCGGTTGCCGCCGGTTAGCTCACCACTCGCTGCTTGACAAAACACTTTGCGGCTGAAATGACGTTCTGCTGGTGCTGGAAGCACATTTTTAATGTACTTTTCGCTCTCGAAACATTTGCAAAGTAGCATTTTGCACCAAAATTTTCACCAAATTTGATCTTCTGAAGTGGCGCTTCTTGTGGCAGAGTTGTCCAGTAAAATGCCTGTTTAAATGCCATTACTTTTTCAGCTGTCTGAAAGGCACATATAACATAACCTCTGCTCTACATAGCAGCAGAGGAAGCATTGTAATTCGTGCAGATCAACACCATGAAGAAGTTTGTAACAGACTGTGTAGTAGACACTTTTATGGCTTAGCCTTTTGTGGTTTTGAATATTTGCATCAGGCAGCATGTTCTGTTCCTAGTTTCCCAGTCTGTTCCCAGTTTCACTTGTTTATCGCACTGGCACATATGTATGATAAATGTCAATGGTTACAGATATTTAGGAATCTCTCCCAATTTCCAGGGATATGTTCTTGAGATCCCTGCAAATGGAGTCTTAGATACCTCCATCACCTGTAATGTTTCTTATAGCAGGGACCGATAGATAGATACACAGACAGACAGACAGAAAGGAAAAGGTGATTGCATTACTTCTGCCTCACTTACTGGTGGTGGAGGTGATTAAGATGCTGTTCAAAGTTTTCAACTTCCCTGAAAGTCTGAATTGAATGTTTTCCTTGACTAAATACTTGGTTAAGTGGTTTGCAGCAGAAAATTTGCATTTAAAATCAATATGGACTTTAGACCAAAAGCAATCAGGATTCCATGCATTGCTAACAAGGCTTGTTAATGTGGAAGAAAAAAAATCCACTTTGTCTGGCCATTTTTAATAAGTCCTTAATTTAGAACTTACCAGATCAATTCTCAGGTGTAACCTTCATTAAATAAAAAGTTAGTTAAATTTCTGTACTTTTTTATGGGTCAGACAAACTTCTCCCTTATTTCTGGGAGAATATGGACCGCGAGAGATTGTAACTGACAAGAAATGTAATTAAAACAAACATCCAATCAAAATCCTTAGTTATGTCAGGGAATGGAGGGCTCAGTAGAAATGTGTAACTGCTTTCTGATTGGCTGGCCAGGATCCCCATTCACATTTCCTGCATTTATCATTTTGGATCCTTCGGAATGTCTCCGCATCATGTTATTGAGCCATTTATTATTGTTTCTGAGCACAAACTGGAGTAAATGTGAGTAAATGTGAAGATGCTAAAATGGCCAAGCACAGATGTAAATGATGTGTAAGAATTTACTGCCCGGGTGCTGCTGCTGCTGCTGGCTCCCTCTGACGGCCTCCCCCGTTTCTGTGTCCCTCTCCCTCCGCAGCTCCATCGTGTCCACACTGCTGGCCCTGATGGATGGCCTGGACAGCAGGGGGGAGATAGTGGTCATCGGTGCTACAAACAGAATCGACTCTATCGACCCCGCACTCAGGAGACCGGGCCGATTCGACAGGGAGTTTCTTTTCAACCTGCCTGATAAAAAGGTCTGTGACGGTCCCTCCCCCCTCACCCCGCCGTGATTGAGTTCATGAAATAAATGATTGATGGCTTAAATGATTGATCAGTCGATTAAGTAACTAACTGAAGGCCAGCTCTTGCATACTGCAGCACCAAACATACATAACAGGCCTCTGGTGTTACTTCACTCAGGAGGATTTTACTCTGATGCACTTAAGTGGACTTTATTCACACCACTTTCTTCAGCTGGGATTAGTTACATGGGTGTGAATTACTGACTTCAGCCCTGATCCGGCATAGCGGCTCACACCTGGGCCTAGAGCATCCATGGCAAAAGTAGAAAAATTCTGGTACATTTTGCCTGTTGAATGTACACCTCAATAATGAGTAAAGCCAGACATGACCGTGAGAGGCCATGGTAGATCATCTCAGAGGAGTCTGAGACATGGCCACGCAGACCGGGTGTCCTGCACGGTCCCGTGAGCTTCGGCTCAAAGCACGCCGACGAGTGGTGACTGATTGGGAGGGAAGCGGGGTGCCATACAGTCCCATTTTTAACTGCTGCTGCCTGCTGGCTTGCCGGTGTGATGCTAACAGACACACCTGTGTCCATTATCCTCTGCCTGGTATCTCTGTGACAATTCAGAATACAGCACAGTAATAAATGCCTAATAAAGCATTAATAACTGAATTATACATCATATACAAGTAAAAACACCTTGCTGTTGTTTAGTCCAACATGAATAAATGTGTTGTTAAGGAGGATGTCAAGGTTGCCACACAAGGTTACAGTATTTACTATTGAGATGGGCATATATGCTACATAACAGGGGCAGTTAAGAATTTATAACTGCGCTGTATTCTGAAGTTTCACAAGTGTCTCTGTAGCTTGCGGTAGTTTGTCTTCGCAGCAGGGAACAGGTATATCAAAGGTGAATCTTTCTGCAGTGTTCTCGAAGCTTTGAGGCATTTCTCTGAACAGTCATAAACTCACTCCTTGTGATGTACACCTGATATATATTTTTTTTGGTTTTTTCGCTGTTGATTTTAGGTTACTTGAAATAGTTCTGCTCTGACTCTCTCCTCTTGTGTTGTCGCAGGCTCGAAAGCACATTTTACACATTCACACCCGCGAGTGGAACCCCAAACTAGCGGAGCCTTTTGTGGAAGAACTGGCGGAGAAATGTGTCGGTAAGATCGAAGGGAGAGGCAGCCGCTAGCTGAGGGGATAAACAGGTTCATCAGCGGGTCTGTCAGTGACTGTGTCTGAATAACATGCGCACAGTCAGTGCAATGAAGGCACTATTCAATCCAAATGCAATGTGCTTCTTCCTTTAACTTTGAGTGATGTCTTTAAGCAAGTTTTGCCTTATTTATGTAACTTACACTACATTTTTCATTCATCCTCAGAACAGGAGAGCCCAAGATTGAATCTAAGCTCATACCAAAATGGAGCTCCTTGACGTGCTGTTACCTTAGTGCACCCACAGGGTTTTGCATGTCTGAAATAATAATGATATCAATGATACTTCTGGGTGCATGAGTTGCGCAGGTTGTCTGGATTAGTTTTTCAAAAGCCATTTTGAATTAAGCACCGCATTACACTGAGTAATTGCAACGCAAGTAATAAGGTATCTTTCATTCCTGCCTCTTCCTGGGATTTGTGATCCTAATGATTTCCAAGCTGTGCTTCACAGACTCAAAAATAAGCATTTAGAAGCCTTTGGACTGTGATGTGAGGCTGATTTGCCAGTAGGAGAGTTGATTGGTGATGTAATTGGTTAACCGGAGAGGTAATTGGTACCTGGGAAGGTGAGTCACTGAGGTGGAAAGCGTGTTCACGCTCCGTGTTTTTTTTTTTTTCCCCCCTCCGCAGGCTACTGCGGGGCCGACATCAAAGCACTTTGCACAGAGGCGGCGCTGATGGCCCTGCGGCGGCGCTACCCCCAGATCTACGGCAGCAGCCAGAGGTTCCAGCTGGACGTGTCCTCCATCGTGCTGGGCCCGCAGGACTTCCAGCA
The DNA here is from genome assembly GCA_019176425.1 of Megalops atlanticus. NCBI lineage: Eukaryota > Metazoa > Chordata > Actinopteri > Elopiformes > Megalopidae > Megalops > Megalops atlanticus. The sequence goes on along the minus strand of CM032892.1, from coordinate 6,629,837 downwards.
CGCCATGCGCAGCATCGTGCCGGCCTCCCAGCGCGCCCTGGCCTCCCCGGGCCGCGCCCTGGCCTCCGTGGTGCGGCCGCTGCTGGAGCGCACGCTGGCCGAGGTGCAGGCCTGCCTGCTCAGAGTCTTCCCCCACGCAGAGCTCTCCCACAGGGACAGCAGGGACAGTACGGCACCCATCGCCTCCTCTCTCTCACTCTCTTCCTCTGTCTTCTTCATTGTTTCTTCTCTCTCATGCTATCACTACTGTCTTATACTCGTATCTTATACTGTCTCTTTATACTATCTGTCTCTGTCTGTATCTTCCTCCTGTCTCCTCTCTCTCCTGTTCCTCTCTCCTCCTCTTCCTCTCTATCTTTGTGTATCTTCCTCCTCTCTCTCCTCAGTCTCTCCTTTCTTCCTCTCTCCTCCTCTTCCTCTACATCTCTCCATATGTTCCTCCTCTCTCTTCTCAATCTTCTCTACAGCCTCTTCCTCTTTCGTCCTCTTCCTCTCTGTGTATATCTTCCTCCACTCTCCTCAGTCTCTCCTTTCTCTCTTCCTCTCTCCTCCTCTTCCTCTCTATCTTTGTGTATCTTTCTCCTCTCTCTCCTGCTGTCTCCTCTCTCTTATCCTGTCACTCCCTCTCAATGTCTCTGTATCTTCCTCCTCTCTCGTCAGTCTCTCCCCTCCTCTCTCTCCCCCTCTCTGTCCTCCTTCACCCCCTCCCTTGTCATCACCTCTTCAGAAAGTCAAGACTGCTCTTCAGTTAAAAAAAAAAAAAAACTTGCTCTTGAAAGTTGCAAGTCCACTTTTTTGGGGTTAAGACTGACTCATCCAGCTGAAATAATAATGTAGTGATTCAACACCTGCATGAGAGTGAAGCAGTGAGAAGAGCATAGGGCTTTCAGCATTGGTGTATTTATTTAACCTGAACTTCGCCAGTAAGTACCCTCTGGAGTAAATGAATGGTGTACAGCCTGTAAGCTCTGGAGGAGGAGGCCCAGAAGAGATAATGCCGTTTAAATGTAATACAAGTGTTTATTATAAACGTTTATTCTCTTTCGCCCTCAGATGCAGACAATCAGCTTCTGGAGGATGTGCTGTACAGTGACGACGATGACGACAGTGGTGCTCCATCGATTTACGATGATGTAAATTCAGGGTCTCCAAAGAAGCCGACAGAAGCCGCTGCACACAAGCCCTTCCTGCATTTCTCACTGTGAGTCTCGCCGCGCTGTTAGCGGCCCTGTCTGACTCCACAGCGTCCGGTGCTGGGGTTCATTCTGCATCCGATTGTTGAGATTCATTCAAAATGTGTTTTATTTTGGGATGTAAAAACACCAACATAAAAACACAGGGATTTGGAATGCACATTGTATGTATGGTGTAAAGCAGTGGGATTTCGGGGGCTTATATTTATACACAGATGATCTTGTAGTTGACGTGTCTTATCGGTCCTTTTGCAAATCAGTGCCTAAACAAAGGGACCCTCTATGTGTTTGTTCATCTTAAATCTGTCCTGTTGCTGCCATCTTGTGGAGTGTTTGTAAAAAAACTGTTTCTATCACCTTCGTTGGAGGGAATACTAATTTTTACAAGGATTGTAATTTCATGTAATGAGTTAGACACTAGTCACAAAATTGCACTTCCATCATTAAGAGACAAGATGAATATTTCAAGTGTAAGGGTCTCAGATTAAGACTGGTGTGACCAGAATGCTCTGTGGTCATTTCCACCGGCACTCTTAAATTGCTGCTTTGCCAAACGTGCTTAGACGTCTTGCATGCATACTGGCAGCCCCTCTTTTAAAGAGGCCGTTTTCAGACCAGCTCAACCTTTCTGATCTTTTTAAGTGTCACACCTCTGCTCATCTTACAGGGAGTAACTCAGTCTCAGCCAATCAGGGAACAGAGATATGCTGGGAGTAACACAGTATCTCCCCTTGTTACAGAGCAGAGATGGTCTGGGAGTAACTCCGTCTCTTTCCCTGGTAGAGAGCAGAGATGTATTGGGAGTAACTCAGTCTCCCAGTCAGGGAGCAGAGATATGCTAAGAGTAACTCGGTCTCTCCCTTCAGGTCTGCCAGCCAGCAGCCCTCCTCATATCGACCGCGGCTGCTCCTGGCAGGGGACCAGGGTTCGGGACAGAGCACACACCTGGCGCCCGCGGTCCTGCATTACCTGGAGAAGTTCTCCGTGCACCGGCTAGACCTGCCCACTCTCTACTCCGTCAGCGCCAAAACCCCCGAGGAGTCCTGTGCTCAGGTATGCCCACTGCGGACCATACACATCGACCACTCAATGACCACACACAACCACCGTACACATACAGACTGACCACACAATGACCACACACAACCATGTGCAAACTGTACGCATACAGACTGACCAGACACTGACCGCACACAACCACCATACACATACAGACTGACCGCACAATGACCACACACAACCACGTGAAAACCGTACACATACAGACTGACCAGACGCTGACCACACACAACCACGTGCAAACTGTACGCATACAGACTGACCAGACACTGACCACACACAACCACGTGAAAACCGTACGCATGCATACTAACCACACACTGACCGCACACAACCACGTGCAAACCGTACACATACAGACCAGGCACTGACCACACACAACCATGCGCAAATCGTACACATGCATACTGACCAGACACTGACCACACAAAACCAGTCAATGCCTAAGTTACACCTTTAGACCTGATAGGCATGCTTATGCAAGTCTAGCCCAATGCCAGTATAAAACTTACACAGTATCAGTATGACCTCAATGCCACATCAGTGTTGCTGCAGGAGTCTACACGCAGGAAGAGTTTTTATCAAAGTCACTGCCACATTATCATCACACAGACACACACACACACACGCTCATGCCCGGCTCCCCCCTGCCTCCGCCCCAGGTTTTCCGTGAGGCGCGGCGGGCGGTGCCCAGCGTGGTGTACCTGCCCCACATCAGCGAGTGGTGGGAGGCGGTGAGCGACACCACGAAGAGCACCTTCCTCACCATGCTGCAGGACGTGCCCTCCTTCAGCCCCATCCTCATCCTGGCTACCTCCGAGACCCCCTACCAGCAGCTCCCCGAAGAGGTGAAGCCCCCTCTCCCTCGCTCTCAGCGTCTGTCTGTCTGTCTGTCCCCCTCGTCCACCTGCCCCCTGCCTCTTTTCATTTCTCTTTCCTTTTGCACTTCTCCTCCGCCCCCTGTGCCCCAGGTCCCTTATTTTCCTCCTCTTTCATCCGTTCCTTTCTACATCTGTCACTCTTTTTTAGTTTTCCCTCACTAAGTAGGAGCCCTCAGTCTATTCACTTGCCAAACCCTCAGCAGAATTAATAATAAAAAAAAAAAAGCGCCCTCACAACAAACAACAAAAGCGGCCTAATTACCATGCGGAGCTGCCAGCGTGTGATTTCACCCCGGGAAGCGTGATCAAGAGTTACCAGCAGCTCGCTCCCGGTGCTGGCTCTACCCACGGTGCTTTGCGGGGGGCAGTTGGCTGGTGGCGAACCCCTTGATCATCACCCCGCTCTGGGGGAGAAGCGCACTCGGGGGCCCCCGGCATAGGCCTGCTCTTCTCGCAGGTGGAAATTCATTAACAGGCCGAGTCCTGTGTTTTTCGGGGAGGGGGACGCGCTTTGAAGGGCTTATTCAGAAGGCACGGGAGCTTTGAGTCACGGAGTCGCCTCCTTGTCTGCGCGCTCTCTACACCTGCGCCCGCACGGAATAAAAAAACATTAAACGCTCCCTCCTCGTTTCCCTCCTCACGTTAGTGCATAAATATTACACGCGCGCCGGTTTCAGCCGCAGCGCTGAAGGATTACGCGGTGTGGCGTTTACCGGCGTGTGCCCGAGCCGGGCCGAGGAAGAGCCGACGTCTTGTGGGGCGGGTTGGTAACGCCGCGTTCAGGGCGCAGTTTCTGGAGCCCTCGGTTCTTTCCGCAGGGGCACAGCGGAGCGTTTCCTCCTCGCTGGCTCCTGGCTGCTGTGCGGTTGGCTCGCCTCTCCGCTGGCGACGGGCAGCTCCTCCGCAGCCCCCACATTCTGTTCCCTCACACTGTGTAATTGTGGATTATCTCCTACGGGTTTCATCAGCCTTTTTAAATATGCAGACTTTAGCACCGTGATGGAGTCGTAGTGGAGCAGGGAGAAAACACTCCAAACCCCTTCATCTGGAAATTTCTATTATCCAGCACTATGTTTAGAGAGACACAGGGCTTTTCTGTAGGGAAATATGAACAGTTATTGTGTGTTATAGTTGGCAAGAATAAAATTAAAGTGGCAATATTACAATGCTATATTCTAGGGAATGAGTACTGATTTAGATATAAAGCAGGTAAAGCTTTTAGTCAGATGTGCCAAGCACACACCAAATGAACTGCCCCCACAAAACTGATATATAAATGCTTGATGTCCAACCAAACACATTCCCTTGGGATTGACCCTAAGAACCACCCTACATACTCTGCGGTTTGAATTTAATGGACATGTACACTATCTGTTTGGAAGAGGTGTTTTTATAGACACAAAGAAGTAACCCCCTTGTTATTTCCATCCCATCCCGTTTTTTAAATAGTTGCTTTAGGATATGTGTTCTAGATTAGAAGTTAAACATGTCCAATTAGTGTTCCCTGTGTGGATGTCCCGGGTGTTGAAATAAGTTTCCTTCAGCACCAGAACACAGTAAACATATCGACACAGATGTTACTGCAGAGCAGACCGAAGTGAGTGCTGACTTTTCCTTGTGTGCACGGTCCGTGCTGAGTGACATAGCAAGGCTTTATCATGTAGACAAAGGGGCAAAAAATCCATGACACCAGCCAATCAGGATGCACGGTAATAAGCTTGTCCTTGGAAATCCGGGCTTCCTCGGAGCGGGCTTCGCGGGGGGCCTTCGTGTGAAGCTGGGATCGATGCTGGCACCTCGCGGAAACGAAAGCCGCTAAAGCCGCGATTTTAATCAGGCACATAGAGCAGCAGAAACGGCCTTCTTTTAAACTTCATCCTTCGTTTGTTCTTGAGAGATTTGGAAAACGTGAAGGAAATAACAGATAAAGCAGCTTGACCGAGAAAGAATAATATTTAAAAAAAAAAAATGAATTACGGTGCTGCCACAGTACAGATACATTTACTAAGCCAACAGAAGAAGAGGAACGCTGTTAAAAAAAAGCTCTAAAATTGTCTGTGTGTCTGTTTCTTTTTCCTTACCTGTACTGCTGTTTTTTCCTGCTTAAAACCTCGAATGTAAAGGCTGAGTGTGTCTTTGGTTCGGTCTGTACTTGGGTCACAAAATGTGCAACATTTGAAAATGAACCCCAGTGTTGAGATGAACTTGCCAAGCACAAGCCTTGACAGGAACCAGTGGAAATGGAGCGAGCTGCTCTTAGCAAATCACATGGCGTTAAAATAACATTATTCACTTAACACATTGTTCAGCATCACTCATTTGAAGTCCAGAAAGAAGCCCTGAGCAGAAAATGGTCATCAAAAGCCTGAATTATCCGTAGCATCTCAGATTTAATTAAGGAATGGACAAAACAGGCGTATTAATTACAACTTCAAAATGTCCTTTAGAGTAGAGAATAGGTGAAATAGAGGAGCACAGTGCAGTCTGGAGTGTGGGGTTGAGGCGGGGGCGTTTGCAGTCATTTTTTTTGAAAGCACAGATGCAGGCTTTTGCGATCTCAAAGAGAACCTCGTTAAATGTAAATTTTAAAATGAAATTGAAGTGCTTTTCTATGCAAGCAGACACAGAAAGGTGTGTGTGTCTTTTGGGGGGTGTGTGTGTGTGTGTGTTGGGTGGGGGTGTGTGAGTGAGTGTTTGGGTGTGTGTGTGTGTGTGTGTGTGTGTGTGTGTGTGTGTGTGTGTGTGTGTGTGTGTGTGTTTGTGTGCGGGTGTGTGTGTGGGTGGGGGTCACTTGCAGCAGTGTGGAGCTGTGGATTTTACACAGCAGGGGAAAGGCTGATATTTAAAGGCAGATGGCGCCTTGTATCGTAGCAGAAAATCTCTGTTCAGTCTGGTTTTCTGGCGCGGGCCGAGGGCAGCTCTCCTCACTGTGGCCCGGTGCCATACGGGATCCGTCCCTCTCTGCTAGGACGCGGGTTCCAGGGGGGGCCCTGGCGCCCGCCCGTCACGGTGAGGTGACAGCTGTCGTTCACCCCGGCTCAGCCCAGCGTGGGGCTGGATCAGAACCCGCCCCGAGCAGCGGGCGAGTGGGAGTGCAGCCCGCGGGGGCTCAATCTCAGCGCTGCGGCGTCGCTAACACACAGAACGGGACACGGGGGGCTGAGGAGAGCCGGGCGTCTCGACACCGCCGCGGGATTGCCGTCGGAGACCTTGTCAGTCAGTTTCCCGACAGTTTTGAGGGAGGTTATGGTGGTGGGGACATTTTGAACAGAGCTGAAAACAGCTCCAAGCCTTGGGCGCCGTGCATTTAAAATGCACCCCGCTTTGACTCATCTGACTCCATATTGGAATGCCTCGCAGCTCCTCTCTTGTGATCTCTTGGAAAATATTACGCTGTTTAAAAAGATTTTCTTTTCTTTTTTTGTGAATAAGAACAAGTCCCCGGCTTTGTTCCAGCTCACTGCATGTGTGCTTAGATGGTTGTGATTTTCAACTCAGTGGAGTGTAATTTAAGGTTTAGGGGTTGATTTTGACTTATAAATAATAGTACTGGCATAAAACATGATTTGCTCTGTATTGAATACTTCAGTCTCTCTCTCTAACCTCTGCACATGAGCAAGATGCTGAAGGGCAGGTGCAGTCCCCACTGATGGCATCTGAGCAACTCAGTGGCACTTGATGGGTCACTAGAGGGTGCTGTTGAGCAGTGTGATGACTGGATCCTGGCTGATAAAACCCATCAGAACCGAGCCAGTTATGTTCTGCTGCTGTGGGCTCCTGGTTATTGTCAGTTAATGGCACAGCCTGGATTCGAACTGGTGATACCTTGGACTGAAGGGCTCAGGCTGTACTGAGAATGAGCTATACTGACTGAGTCACTTCGGAGCCCGGATATATAGTATATATTTTCAGAGGTTTATAGCCCTGCATCAAAACATTTATTTATATGTGAATTCATCCAAGGGGATTCTCTTTGAATAGAAACTTTGCTGAGTTTTAATTTCAGAAAACCTGACACTTTTATCTCCATTTATTCAACGTCCGTCAGCTCCCGCTTCCTGATGCATTTCGGCCGCGATTTCCAGGGGAAAAACGGAAGGGAACTCATTAGTGCATGGAGAGCACTTCATCATCTCCGTCCCTGCGAGACCGCGCCTGTTTGTCCTCCAGTTTTCCTCAAGCTCCGACCGGGGGGCTCTCCTGCGCTCCGAGCTCTCGGCTCTGTGCTTCACTGATGCAGAGCCAATAACGCGCTTCTCGTTCCAGCGCCCTAATCGGGATGAAGTAAAAATAATCACCTGGTGTGGGCATTGGACAGATGTGGCCTCATGAAGGCGGGGAGCGGAGGAGGATGAAAATGAGAGAGGGGGAGAGCCATGTTATCAAAGAGAAAGGGAAGGGTATTTAGCTGATGGCATTTGAAAAGGCTGATAAATATATAAATATAAATAGATAACTATGAAGCAGATGTCTGCGTTTCATAGAATTTTTTTTTTTTTAAGCACGGGCTTTTGTCGTGATGAATCACTGCGCTTTTTAAGTGATTCATTTTCTTTTTTTAATGCATCATGCAATAGCTAAGAGAACATTGGTAACCCTTTACATCAAGCTAACCTTCCAACAGTGTAAAATATCAAACAGTTGGTAATTACACTACTTTTGGGTCTGCTGTGTAAAAACACACTGTTACGCAGCATAACAAACCACTCTGCTCTCCATTACTCATACCTTGGTCCTGTAACAGTATGCTTATACACCCTTGTTCCTGAGGTTAATACCATATTATTACACTGGTATAAGGGCAGCTTCATGTAATATTGACAAAGCATTTTCTTAATTAAGGCATGCATTGGCAGGGTCCTCTCCTCTATTTCAGTCCTCTGTAATGCTCAGCCGGAGCCTGTCAGAGGAGATGTTATATGAGTTTCCTGGCAGGATCAGCCAGTTGCCAGAAGCCTTTATGTGTACTTCTCCGTTCGAGTATCAGTACACATCCGTGTCAGTTTGATTGAGGGAGCCTAAAAACAGGCAGATTATACATACGGCCCTTTGCAGACAGGCTTGTTGCGATGCACAAATACGCACAGCGTGGTGTCTGTCGTTCAGAACATGATCAGTCAGAGGGATTGATTCTTTCACCTGGAGCCGTTTGATCTTCGGGCAAGAACAAGAATGTCAGGGAGCGATCGGAACAGAGCTGACAAAAAAAATACCAGCAGGTTGTTAACAGGTTATTTAGAACTTTGGGCGAGCAGAACTCGGCTGGGTGAGACTTAAGAACCCCGGGGGGGCATTGTGTTGTAACTCACTGGGGTGGACAGGGCTGGAAATACAATTGGAGTTCACTCAGCTAAAACATGAAGCTGCCAACCAAAGCCAACAGACATGAACAAGTGAAAGGAACCGATTGATTCAGTTCACATAACAGCCAGTGCCAGATCCTCTGCCTTTTCCTGAGTTTTACTGTAGTTCCCAAAGCGTTGTTTCAAACTAGCACTGAATCACTTTATGCCCCTTTTGGTTTTATAACTTTTTGTGTCTTAATGCTGAGTGCTCTTCAGGTACTGTAAACTCAGGAGTTAGGGAATGGCTTAAGTTTACTCACTCACCTAAAAATGACATGAATGCTTGAAGTTGCAGGATTCTTAGTCATGTAACAGTCCGCTAAGTTTGGTAATTAGAACTTTTTTGATGGTTTTATTCAGATGTTTTTCATTATTATGAAAAGCTGATGGGACGTGTACTTCTTGCGCTCTGACCTTTGACCTTCGTAACAGGGGTGTATACTGTGCCAAAATTCCCATTTCTTCAGCACAGAAAACTGAGTAGACCTTCACTGTTTTTCTAGTAAGGCAGGACACCTCTGTCTGTGACAGACTTTGTAAGCGTTTGCCATTAAATGTATGCACGTTGTGAGCTGAGGCGGCTTTAGCACTACAAATACCCCTTTTCATTTACTGTGTACCCTGTGCTGAGAGACAAATGCATTTCAGAAGGGAAATGCATTACGTTTTCAAATGAAAAGATTAATGCTCATTTCAAACCGATTATCATCATATTCCACCTCATAAATACCACCTGGCAGGTCAGCTATACATAATAGCTCCTTAATCGTTTCATGCACTGTTTGTAGACTTTCAGTATTCATTGTGCCTGAATATGAGTGCTTCTGTAGAAGTGAGTACTTATCTGTGTATCTGAGTACTCATTTTATGTGAATATGAGTATAAGTATTCATTGTATGTGAATGTGAATACATCCTGTCAGTACGCGAGTACTCATTGTGTGTGGGTCTGTGTTCCCAGGTGAAATGCATCTTCAGGAGCAAATATGATGAGGTGGTGAATCTGAAGAGGCCGAATAAGGAGGACAGAAGGAAGTTCTTCAGAGACTTGATCCTGGTTCAGGCAGCCAAGCCTCCGGCATGCAGGAACAGAGCAGGTGGGTAGAGGTGTTTCTGCCACTGCTGCGTGTTTGAGATCCTAAAGCACAGAAAGGACTGGAAAAAGCACAGCTCTGGAGCGTGTGAACACGAATAGTAACTAATCAGCCGGTTGTCAGGAATGAACTTCTGCAAACAGTGCTGTGAATGTTGCCTCAGAGTAACTCCAGCGATTTGTCTTTTTGCTGTCTTCATTCGTCAGGAATTCTATTAGAGCCTTTCAGCAACATACTGGCAGGCAATGCCCGTGTTGTGAATAGCAATCAGAAAAGCCAGATGGACAGTCAAACCTGCAGTTACAAAGGCGCATGTCTGTATCAGCATGTGTGCGTGTTTCCTGAGCTGATGTGAGCATGCAGGTGCATTAGTAGGTGTGTTTCTCGGTGCGTGTGTGGAGGCGGTGGTGTGCTCGATGCCGTCTCTCCCCAGCCAGCTGATACTGCCTCTGTGTTTTTGCATTTCGTGCATCAGGGTACCGTTTCCCCCATAACCGTGTGCGCCCCCCCCGCCTGCCAGGTTTCATCACTCCCCGCCACGCGCTTATTCTCTCGGAAGAGGAACTTCTCGAGTCGCCCCTGTCAGCCGCAATGTCTTAAGCGTGCCTCGGCCCTCCCTTTGTGCAGATTGAATTTGCTGGCTGACTGAGTGATATTTAAAAGGATTTCACACTCTCCCAGACGTGGCTCCCTGACGGCGCGGAGTGACATCTCCGAGCCCCGGGTCGCCCCCCCGGCAGCTGGCTCCGGTCAGGCGGAGGAGCCGCGCGCGGGGTCGCACGGACAGGCCGGCCAGCGCGTGACGCGGCTTGGGAGGCACAGCTGGGGCTCCTGTCAGCCTGTCAGGGAGCGTTGCGGGCGCTGGCAACACCCCTGCAAAGCACACAGCACCACCGGGGGCAGCTTGTCTGAAGCATTTTCGGCTAGAGATGTTACGGAGAAACACGTTTCTGTTAAGGTGTGGAGATCTTTTGACCCAGTATATTGGGGTAGAAAGGTGCCAAATCTTGTATTATTAATCCATATTGTTATTAATAGTCCTGCATATTTTCAACATTGTGGTGATATATGGTACTTGCACATTTTTTTCAGCCTAACGTACCTTGAAACCGTAGTCTATATTTTTTTCTTTGGTTTAGTTCACAGTCTAAATATGGTTGTGAGTTCCCCTACCTGCCCTTAATATAGGCAAGTTCACACTCATAGTGGTTAAAAGTGGAAGCTGTCAGTGCGGCTAGAGGCAGGTAGCGAAGCCTGTGGTTAGTGCTGCTAAGTACACTAATGAGCATTCTCTTGTGTGTGTGGCCACAAGTAGAAGGGGGCAGCGGTCAGCGCACAGATGACATTTAGCACCTCCATTTTTCCATTTCAATGCTTGACGTTAAGAAATGAGTATTTTCTGTCTTGTGGTTTGCATTGGAGAATTTAGAACTTCTCCCCGCCATGCGCCATTAGAGTCTGCACAAACGAAACTAGAAAGATTACATTAAATTATTGCCATTTAGCAGACTAGGTTATCCTAGGTTACAGTTTTTTTTTTTTTTTTTTTTTTACAATGTTATCCATTTATACAGCTGGATGTGTACTGAGGCTGTTGTGGGTTAAGTACATTGGGGTACAGCACCAGTGCCCCAGTGGGGAATCGAACTGACAACCTTTCGGTTACTAGTCCTGCTCCTTAACCACTATGCTACACTCCCGTCCCTGTAACTCCACTGTAGGGGCTCTTAGGTGCCCAATTTTGGAGGTGTTAAGGCGCGGCATCTAAGTCTCCCAGTCTGTGGCATTTATGGTGTACAGGTGTGGCGTCTGCGGCTTCTAGTCCTGGAGGTGTGAAGGCATGGTGTTGAAGGCTCCCAGTCTTGCAGATTTGGCTGGGGGGAGCATGTGACTGGGTGAGATTGGACAATGGGGTGTTTAAAGCCGATAGCAGAAGCATGACGGGGCTTCATTATCCCGGCGAAATAAAAACCATTTCATAACGCTTAGATGAAGAGCTCAAGACTTTCCGGGCTACTGCTTTAAGGTCATGCCTACTGGCACACAATGACTTCACTGAGACTTGACTGATGCGGTCAATTAGAATTGATCGTATTTTGGGGTGTTCCCGGGGGACCTGATGGCCGAAGGCTTTCAAATGTAAATGCGCTGAAAAACCTTATTGATGCCAGGCAGGGGGTCCCCGCTTCCGCTCCACGGGGGGTCTCCCCTGCATAATACAGCAGACCCAATTCCATCAAGAACGGTCCAGGGGATCCGGGGGGCTGGTTCATATCAAAGGATGGAACATTATTACTGTTAATTTGATTCATTATTACTAATGGTACCAGCACTGCCGTTGATGGTGATGGCTGATCGTAACGTTACCACAGTGTTGTGCGGAGCTGTGAATGAAGTCTGTTGAGCACATGTTTGGACACACCTTGAGAATGCAGCTTTTGAGTGGCTGTCTATGTGCGCCACGGGTGTCCTGGTGTCTCAGGCTGATATGTTTCCCTGTGTGTGAAGTCTTTGTGCACACATTTAAAACAGATGTGAAATGGTTTTTCATGCACTTTTACTCCTTAAAACCATTCTGTCCAAACTCAAAAGTGGTTCAGATTTAGTTCACCTCACATCAGTTAGAAGATAGGGAGGGTGTCAGGACTGCTGTGTTTAGGATTCTGTTTGCAAGAGCAGAGAGGGAATACACATTACTGCGGTTTCCAAACTAAACACTCAAGTGTGACTGTGTATGGGTGTGTACACATTTACCTGTGTGAGATAATGCATCTGTTTACTTGTGTGAGGGTACCTGTGTATAACTGTGTGTGCCTACATGGAGGTGTGTGCTTGCTTGCTTGTGAGTGTGTGCGCTCACCTGTGAAATTTATGTGTGTCTCTGCATGTATGTGAGTATGTGTCTGTGTGCCAGCATGTGTCCGGGATTTGCCTCCATGTGAGTGTTTGCCTTTTTGTTAGTGTGTGTTCACCTGTGTGACTGTAGGTTGATGTGCTTGTGAGAGCATGTCTGTTGGTGTTTGTTTGTGTGCGTGTGAGTGTGTGTGTTCACCTGTGTGTTTGTGTGTGTTTGCATGAAGGTGTGTGTGTGTGTGTGTGTGTGTGTGTGTGTGTGTGTGTGTTAGTGTGTGTTCCCTTGTGTATGAGTGTGTATTAGTGAGTGTGAGTGTGTGTGTGTGTATGAGTGTGTGTGTTAGTGAGTGTGTGAGTTTGTGTGTATTAGTGTGTGTATTAGTGTGTGTGTGTGTGTGTGTTAGTGAGTATGAGTGAGTGTGTACATGCACGCTGTGTGTTTCCGCCTGACTGACCCCCTGCCCTGCCCCGTGCAGCGCGGCGGATGCTGGAGGTGCTGCTCCCAGCGGAGGACCCCGGGCCTCGCCAGCTCTCTGAGGAGGAGCAGCGCCGCCTGGAGGAGCAGGAGGAGAACACGCTGCGTGAGCTCCGCCTCTTTCTCAGGGACGTCACCAAACGGTTGGCCACCGACAAGCGCTTCAGCATCTTCAGCAAGCCCGTGGACATCGAAGAGGTCAGCCACTCCGCTCCGCCCCGCCCTCCCACAGACTGACCTGGGAGCAGGGCACATTACTAACCGCTGTGCACTGATATCCGGCCTTCTGGAAACCTGCAGAAGCATTGTGTAGTGGGTGAGGTACTGGACCTGTTTAGGAGACGCAGGTGGTAAAAACTTAAACATCCACCCAGTCTTTCTGGCTGTCAATTCTAAACGGCATATGAACTTGATTTTTGCGCAACTTTTTAATGGAGTAATATATTGACATTTCAATTCAGGTGTCATTATGAACTAACTGCACCTGTTACCACAAAGTTGCACCTGCTTGGTAAATAATTGGTAAATAATTTGGTAAGTAATATAAATCATAATTGGATAATCAAGCAAGCGCAGTAATGGTTAATTGAATAAGTGCCATGTTACCTGTGTAACGTCATGCCTCGAGCCCTGCAGACACTTGTACGATTTGGCTGTGCGGCTCCAGTGCTGTTGCATGCAGCAGAGCGCTTAGGTGTTGACATCTCCGCCACCGGTTGCGAGCGCTCGCTGAGCCCGCAGATCCAGGCAATCTGTCACGAATCTCGCGGTGAGGGATGTCTCAAGTGAACCTCATAATGAACTCTTATTGGTTTCCACTTGCACGCGGCCAGGCGGGAAATTGAAAAACCGACATGTTTTGGAAAATGGCATCTGTGCCATGGAAAGCCAGTCATGCATCCTTTATGAAATATACTGTAGCTAAATAACTACAGCTCACAGATTGAAATAGCTTTTTTTTAAAAAACAGTGACACAAGTCAGAACATGACAATAGCCTTAATAGAGTGGCGATGATGATGAGGAAGAGGGTGATGTCATCATCCTCATCAAATAATGATAGTCATGTACTGCAGGTGGGAAGGTGGGTGGAAAGTTTATTTTTAAAGCTGTAGTAATAAATTATTTTGTACCAGAAGTTGGCAGTAAAGGCGGAGCTGCTGGACCTGAATTTGGCTGTTTTTGTAATAGAATGTGTTTCTAGAATTTAACCACCCACTGTGGCTGAAAAACGGGGGCAAAATCAAAGTTATTGATGGGCTGTGCATTTCTGGTGGTGGAAAACTTTAGTTATGAAAACATACAGATTGCAAAACTACAGAAACCTCCTTAAACTATTGAACTATTGTCTGTCATAGCAGTCAATACAATGTCAGTCTTAACTTACTGAAGTCGATGTCACACTTTACAATGTCAGACCTTAACCAAGCTTGCTAGCTTGCTAACTGTGCTGGACTAAACCATCTGCTTTCTAATCAAGCAATCTTGCTAACCTAGATCCAGTTAAAACAGCTGAATAGACCAAGCTGCTTTGGTAAATTTGCTGAGCAGCCTCTTACTCTGAGTTCTGTCTACATTTGGTCTCTCATTCTGCTTCAGCTGCCTGTCAACTCTGTGTAGAAATTCCACCTGGCCACGTGCCGTGCCTGAATTTTCTCATTTGTCAAATTTAATAAAAACAGAAGCTATTGTCTTGAAAAGTAATCCCGCACTCAAACCGTCCACAGCTAGCTGGTTTGCAGCCAGGTCACTTGAGGTTGTACTGTGTCATTGCAGGCAGCCAAGCTGCATGTTTTTTGAATGCAGCCTAGCAGAGCAGTCAGAATGGTGTAATCCTATACCTGAGATTGGGGGAATAGTTTGTCAGTTTGTCTGATTATTCAGTTTTTTCTTATTCTCCATGTGGTTTGTGTTGTGGTTTTGTTTTGTTTTACAGGTCTCAGATTACCTAGAGGTCATCAGGCAGCCTATGGACTTATCAACCATAATGACCAAAATCGACACCCATAAATATCTTACTGTGAAGGATTTTCTCACAGATATCGACCTCATCTGCAGCAATGCACTCGAGTACAATCCAGACAAGGACCCTGGAGGTGAGAAAGCACAAACCAGTCATTTTTCCACAAAGCTGTGTCCATCAAAGACGCTGACCTACTTTGAGCTTCCTTGAGCACAGGAGGAGGCAACGGGAAGATGGGAAGTTATTTTCCGACTCTTACACCTCACGCCTCCTCAAGTGACGCCACGCAACGCAAATCCAAAAACACAATCTGCCAACCAATCAATCTGGAAATTAGCTGGGAGGCAGTCCTTTGGGGGGGATGGTAGCTAGCTGAGAGCGTGTCTGACAACCTTTTGGAGTTGGCAGCCGTGGTTTTCCAGCAGACAGCTGTATCGCAGATACTCCTTTTTTTATCTTTCTTTATTGTTGTCATATTTAGTCTCAACCATTTGAAAACTGAGTTCCTGAGAAAAACTCAAATGCCATCTCCCGTGAAAATTTCACGCGGCTTATCTGATGAAGCGTTGAAAATGCACAGCTTGGGAATCGGGAAGGCTTCTTGATAAGGGGAAACAGGAAAACTGACTTCTCCTCAAACTTTACTAAAGCTCTGTTTCTTCTTTAATGATGTCTGAGTTGCTTTTCAAGCAAAATGAAACATGAGCAGAAATGTTGCCAAAATATTGTAATACCCATGTTAATGGAGTTAGATCCATGTCATTGGGAAATTGAATTGAATTGGTTTGAATATGTAAATGATTGAGTCTGAATTTTGTCATCTAAAGTAGAGCAGGTTAATGTTTGCAGTTGAAATTCCATGTTTGAGTGTCACAACTATACATTGGATTTTATCAGATTTTATGTTTGAAATTCAGTTAAAATGAAAGCTATATTCAGCTTTGGTATATTCAAATTCAGAATGTCAAAATTCTGATTCAACACATGCAAGTGACAAGTGGGGTAAAAATTCAAACCAATTCACTTCTTCAAAGGATTTAATTTTACTGTATGTTTCAACAGTTTGTTGAACTGGTATGTGCTCAGTACGTAAGTAGTAATTTTCACGGTTTTGAGCTCTTTCCAGAAAAGTGCAAATTATTCATTTTTTATGAGGCACACATATTTGGTGATGAATACTCAGGTACAATTAGATGTCCTTAGTGGCATGTAACATGCTTGATTACGCTGTATAATATTTGAATATCGAACATTCCAGGGCAATAAGTCTGACTATGTTCGGTTGTGGTGTTGTGGTTGTGTTCTCATAATATAACAAACCCTTCAATTAAAAACACCATTTAGTTTTTTTTATATATTCGTGGCGCCCTATGGATAAATTGATCCTCCACAAAAGGTAATTAAATGGCTTTGCAATAACAGGCCTGATTCGGTGGATTTAATTGCAGGCAGTGTCCACAAATGTTACTCTGAGGAAAAAAGGCAATTTACATCTTTAATAAGGAAACCACCAGAACTACTAATCAACTCTGTCCCAGGGGATGGAGTCAGGGCTCTTCACAGTTTTTGTTTTTACTATTAGATCTGAAGAACTGAAAGGAAAAAAAAAACACATTGTTTCCCTCTCCCTCTGAAAATCATTTAAAAGCCATTTTGCTCCCGCTTTGCTCTGCTGCTGCAGTGGAGGCGCGGAGCAGAGCATTGAGCAGGGGTGATGTATTCCCCCCAGTCTTTATGCGTCTCGCTCGAAAAGAACGCCCATGCCACGGTGTCAGTGTTTCCATCACGGAAGCGGCAAACGAAGCTCTGCTTCTTTGACTTCGCCTGCTTGTGCTGGTGCTATGAACTCCTCGCGAGTTTGGGAAGTGAAATGAGGAGGGCAGGGGGAGTGGGTGGAGAGGTGGGCGGAGAGAGGGGCAGGGCGGGGCAGGGCAGGGCAGGGCCGGGCGGGGGTGGCCGCTGACGGGACGCGGGCGTGTGGAGGCAGCCCACCTCCTGCTCGCGGCTCTGACCCCCTGTAATCCCGGCCCCTCCATCGCTAGATTGCCTTCGATCTCCTCAGCCTGGCCTCTACCGCGGTCATTTGTGTACGTCCTCTAATCAAAGAGGTGGAATGCGTGTGGAACGCGACCCCCCTGCCTCCCGGTAGCTGAGCCCAGCTGTTATCTTCAGCAATAAAGAGGAGCTGTGTGTGTGTCTCTCTTTTTTTTGGCTGGGTGTTTTTCTGTCTCTTTGACATCCTCCTCAAAGGAGAAAGGATTTAAGGAAAGCAGAAGGGAATTACTTCCTCTGTAATTACTGCTGGAGTTAGTGAGACTTTTCTGCTGTTTTCACAAACAGTGAGAAGATGCAATATTCCTCCTTCCCACAGAAAATCAATTTCAAAAGCTGACACTCCAAAACGCGCTTTTGGCGCTAATGCATTGTTTCACTTTGCAAAGAAAGTTTACAGATTATCAGACACACACACGACGCTAAAATAAACGGATAGCAGATTTACAAGATAAATGCTAAAATAAACGGATAGCAGATTTACAAGATAAATGCTAAAATAAACAGGTTACAGATTTACTGGATACATACTAAAGTAAACAGATTACAAACTCGATTTTGTTTGCATTTGCGGAGGTGTGAAAGTACATTGTGTACGTTAGTGTGAAGGCTGCAGTGTGCTAACGAGCTCCTGCTTTCTCCCCCAGATAAAATCATCCGCCACAGAGCTTGCAGCTTGAAGGACACCGCGCACGCCATGTTCGCCTCGGAGATGGACGTGGAGTTCAGCCGCATGTGCGAGGAGATCAAGGAGGCCAGGAGAAAGAGAGGTGACCTTGAACCGCCGATCTGCACGTCACTGTGGAGTTGCTGTAGTGCCCATGTGGCAGGGTTTTTGTTTGTGTGTTGTTCGATTTTGCTGAAGTTTCCTCCTGAGTTTCCCCCCTCAGCTTCGTGCCCTGAGCTTGCCTCTGTCTTGCACAGCGCTCTCATTCTGCCCAAATGGAAACGTCACGGTCGGCTTCAGGAAGGTTCCGCCGTTGCGGACATATGCCCCGAATGAGAGCCGGTTGTTTGTAGCTCTCAGGGGGGTTTAACGTACCCGTGTTTTTCAGCTTGGCCAGACATGAAACAATGAATATTAAGGAGCTCATTGGGAAGCCGAGTGGTGCCTCTGACCGTAAAGAGGCCGCCGCCACCGCACTGACTTAGACAGGGAGGAGAGGTTATGCGCAAAATCTGAATTTACCAACTGTCTGCCGTCTCAGGAGGCTGTGCCCAGCAGTGCCCTTCATTCTGTTGCTGTTTAATGGAGTACAGAACTGTACCAGCACTACAAGGCGAGAAGTTAACTCCTACGAAGGGCTTTGCATTGGTAATGTATTCGGCACTAAAGAGCGACAGGTACTGTACTGCACTGTGCTGTACACATACCAGTACTGTACTACACTATACCATAGTGAAATACTGTGGTATTTATGTTCGACAGATTGTGTTTCCCCGTTAAACCAAACTGACCTACTCTACGGAATCGGTGAGATGTTGTTTTAGAAAATGAGCCGGCGGTTGCCCTTATTCTTCTGGAAACAACGGCAGAGTCGCTGGCCAAATGCAGAGGTGTGATTAGGGCCTACCTGGGGCTGCGGAACAGATGGAGAGGGAAGTGGAGAGACAGAGAGAGAGAGAGAGAGAGAGAACGACGGAGAGAGGGATGTGGGAGTGAGGAAGAAAGCTCTGTTTGTTGGCAGCGTGTGTCATGGTGGGACAGGGACTCCCTCTGAACAGCAGCTTTGAGGGCGAGGTGCACTGAAGTCCCACCTCCATTCTCCAAAGCAAACAGGGGTTGCTGCCCTGCGCTGGAGTTCATGAATAATGAGAGCTTTTTTCTGCTCAGATTCTTCTGTGGGCAGGGACAGGCGTACCTTGTTTGTTAGCTTATCTTTCCTTTTGGCACACTAAAGCATTCAGGCTGTTGCCGTGCCCTGTTTGCATTGCATTATTCTTGTGGGTGCGTGTGTTACCTCTCGCAGGCTCTTCTCTGTTTTGATAAACACGCACACACACACACATCATTTGCCATCCTTTGATTGAGAGTCCTCTCCACTTCATGCTCCTGCTGTCCGTCCCTCTGCTGCTGCAGCTTTGCATCCCCACTCATCAGATGTGCGATGCTCCACCAGACTTTCACAGCTGCTTTCACTTTCTGTGGTGGGCACAAGAATCCTCTCTATGGTGGGCACACACACACCAGACTGCTGTGTGTGTGTGTGTGTTGGAGAGCTAGAGTGTGGGTATGTGATTTTATGTGAGGGAGAGCATGTTGGTGTGTGATTGTGTGTGTGAGAGAAAGGGAGTGTGTGTGTGTGTGTGTGTGTGTGTGTGTGTGTGTGAGAGAGAGGGAGTGTGTGTCAGGGAGAGTGAGTGAGTGTGTGTGTCTCTTAGGGAGAGACTGTAAACGTGTGTGTGTGTGTGTGAGGGAGAGTGAGAGTGTGTATGTTAGGGAGAGAGTGCGAGTGTGTGTATGTTAGGGAGAGAGTGTGAGTGTGTATATGTTAGGGAGAGAGTGCGAGTGTGTGTGTGAGAGACAGAAAGAGTGTGTTTGTGTGTGTGTGTGTGTGAGAGAGAGAATGTGAGTGTGTGTATGTTAGGGAGAGAGTGCAAGTGTGTGTGTGTGTGTGAGAGAGAGACAGAAAGCGTGTGTGTGTGAGCGTGTGTGTGCGTGAGCGCGCGCGCGCGTGTGTGTGTGTGTGTGTGTGTGTGTGTGTGTGCGTGCGTGCGTGTGTGTGCGTGAGTGCGCGCGTGTGTGTGTGTGCGTGAGAGCGCGCGTGTGTGTGTGTGCCATTATTTAATTTGCGGTGCTTATCTTGCTCGTGCAGGCTTTCAGACAGCGCTGCAGCAGCCTGCCCCCTCAGGAACGACAGCGTCGGCTTCGAAGAGGCCTGGGGGAGAGGAGGCTGCTGGGAGCAGCACCCAGGGGGAGGGGCCGGACAGCTCGCCCAGCAAGTGCAGCAGTGAGTACTCAAACACCCCACCCCCCCTCCCCGCGCCCCCGAAAATCCAACCCCCTGACAGCCGAGCCGACGGCCGGCCCTCGCCTCTGTCACATTTTATTCCTTCTGACAACCTGGAATCGGCCCTCTGATCCCTCGTCAGCAGGAGAAAGAAGAAAGTCCCTCTGCGCCGCCGAGAGGATCCAGCCCCTTCTGGGCAGCCGAAATGAGCAGACGCCTCTGCAGCTGAGAAAATCGGGGCCCCTCTGTGTAGCTGAAAAAATCGAGACCCCTGTGTATAGCTGAGTGAATCAGGGCCCCTCTGTACAGCTGAGAAAATCGGGGCCCCTCTGTATAGCTGAGAGAATCGGGGCCCCTCTGCGCAGTTGAAATAAGCATACCCCTCTGCGCAGTCTAAGTAAGCAGACCCCTGTGTGCAACTGAAATATGCAGACCCCTTTGTGCAGTTGATGTAAGCGAACCCTTCTGTGCAGTCAACGTAAGAAAGTCCCCCTCTGTGCAGTCGATGTAAGAAGACCCCTCTGCGCAGTTGATTTAAGCAGACCCCCCTCTGCAGTCAAAGCAAGCGGACTCCTCTGCATAGTTGACACAAGCAGACCCCTCCGCACGGCAAAGTGAGACCCCTGCGTGTGAGCAGTGCGGTAAATAGGTGCCTCGGCTCAGCGGAAAAAAGGCCGGCTGCGTGAAAGGCTGGTATGGCTGATTACCAGGTGAGGAGAGGGTCTCCCTGCGTTCATGCAGAGCGGCGGTTACCGAAGGTCACCGCGGCGCAGCAAGCCTTCTCATTATAACCGCTGCGTTTTCACCCTCGAAAAGGCAGATTCACTCGCACCGCGCAACTGTGTAATTAAGGGCCTACCTAGGGCTGCGGAGCAGATGGAGAGGGTAGTGGAGAGAGAGAGATAGAGAGAACGACGGAGAGAGGGATGTGGGGGTGAGGAAGAAAGCTCTGTTTGTTGGCAGCGTGTGTCATGGTGGGACAGGGACTCCCTCTGAACAGCAGCTTTGAGGGCGAGGTGCACTGAAGTCCCACCTCCATTCTCCAAAGCAAACAGGGGTTGCTGCCCTGCGCTGGAGTTCATGAATAGTGAGAGCTTTTTCCACCCAGATTCTTCTGCTGTTTGTTAGCTTATCTTGTTTTTGCACGCTAAAGCTGTCAGGCGGTTGTGTGTAGGTTATGTGAATGGCCTGCCCTCACCTACCCTTTCGGTTCTGGTGTGATGCTGTGATTCTGTGTGACTTGCATACACAGGGGTCAGTAGTTATTAGTTGGTGTCGGTTACGCAATGTGCTCTTGGAAGAAGGCACCTGAGCAGATTCTGAGAATCTGAGGGACTCTTTTTGGTTGGTTGTGCCAAGAATTTATAAACGAGGCTGTTGACTTGGTGCTTGCTGCTTGGGGCCTCCACCTACTGATGCCTTTCCCTTTTTTAATACTCATTAACGTTACTTAACAGCTTAATAAATCTAATATGTTTTATCCATAACCATTTAATTGCCTCATTTCTACTTCCAGTGAGATAGAGTGCAAGCACACAGTATGCTTTAACAGAGGCTCCAAACCACGGCATGCCTGCTTCAAGGCTGTCATGATAAGGGTGAATTTCACACTGTCCCTAAGATAATCTGGTGCCGATCTTGGTTTGGGTGGGTCCGCGAGAAGCAGCGTGTCTCTCCGGGTACAGAGTGTCACCCAGCAGTGAAGCAGGACTGAAACCAAGCTGGGCAGTCGTGGGGGGGGGGTTTGCTTGAAGACAGCAGGGGTCGTGGTGGAGACACCAGCGACTGTAATGGAATCTGACTGGTTTTAACCTAGAGAAAAAAAGAAGGTCTGTTGGTATGGAAACCCTGTAAGTTGACAGGCTCTGGTTACTGTGTCCCAGCTGTATCTGAGCTATTATTCCATGTGAGCAGATCTTATATGACTATTCGAATGTTTCAATGCAGCCTTTACAATGAGCATGAGCTTGTATTTAATCTTCAGGTTAAGGGGCTCTTTTCATAGTTTGCAGAGGCGTTTTATAGGGAGATGAAATGGTGCCTTTTAACATGCAGTGTACAGCTGGAATAACAATTATTCTTTTGAAGCAAAATTTAGTATTTAAAAAAGAGGATTATGCCACGCCTATTTACAAGAAAGGACTCTTAATACTGCTTTTTGAAAGAAGTAAATTTAAAGTGGAATGTTTGTAGGGTTGTCACAGTATGAGCTAATTGATTGTCTAATAAATCCTTAATAGTCAAAACTGAAGGAAATAGTGACTTTTCTTGGACAGTTCAGCTATTTATCTAAATCATCTGTTGGAAAAATTCAAAGTAATGTCTAGAAAGAATTGTGCATTACAACATCTGGGCCAGGTGGATCTTTGTTCTAAACAATCTCTCACCTTTGTTAGATACTGGATGGATGGTCCAAAGGCCAATGTGGGCCCGTCAAGCCCTCCAGTCTGGCCTACAACCAGGCCCAGAAATGATAGTTATTATTCATATTTTTATTTGTTCAGTGTGATTGCCAAGTACATGTATGTCTTGCTGGTGTGTCCAATCAGTATTTCAGTATGGAAGATACCAGCTACGTCTACTTGAAAGAAAACATCACGGTAACAGCTTCCATAAGAATGTGGCCCACTTAGATTTTTCTAAATGGACCGTGGCTCAATCTAAGTGAGTGTTCCTGGTTTAGGCAGTGTAGGTGCATTATATATGTGCTGAATGGCAATCTAGTAGAGTGCTGTTATTGGATGAATATTGGCAGGTGCCCTGCAGTTCCCTTTAAGGCCACCAGATGACGCAGTACTCTCATGAGACTTGCTTATTACGGTCTCCTGATGAGGCAGCAAAGCTGGGCTGCAAAGTGTGTACTCGGTGTGGAAAATAAATCCTTGAGATGATCCTTGTGCTGTTTGCCGTAATGAGCAACATTTTTGGAAGGGACTAAAGCGCAAGTTTTTAGACATTGTTTGTTTTTGTAAATACGTGGTATGTAGCCAAGCTCTCCCCCAAGAGCCCGCAGAACGAAGGCTACGCTGGAAAAAAGCCTCAAGGGTCTCCCTCTCTCTGTGTCTTTTGTAAATGCAAGGAATGAAAGCGGTTCTTATTTTTATTTTTTCTTCTAAAGCGATGTTGTAACACCAGCACTGCAGTGTGCTCTAAGTAGTTTTTCACAGTATTAATCATCTCTCTCAGATCTCCGGCTTCTGGGGAAATCTTACCTTTGTTAGCTGAGTTTCTGCATTGATTAGCTTGAGGTCTGCGAGCAGTACTCTGGGTTCTGAGCGTTATTAGAAATGTTATACATTAGTTGCTTTGAGGTAACACTGTGTTAGTAACTGATTCCAAGGAGGTTATGAGAGGATGGAGTAATTTACAAGTTGGCCTTGTTTTAGTTGATATGTTTCCCATAAGGAAGGACAGTGGACGGCTAATATTAATGGCTAATTGAGGTCATCTCTTTGGAGTACGATGTGCGGTGTGTGTGTGTGTGTGTGTGTGTGTGTGTGTGTGTGTGTGTGTGTGTGTGTTTGCAGCCTCTACATGGCTCTGCGTTCCAGTCTGTGCCTCATCTGAGGTGAAAGTCACAGGAAAAGATGGCAGGAGATCATTTATACAGTTGTGGATATATGTTGATGATATTAAGGTCAGGATATAATAACACTACCGTGCAAGGATCTGAACCTCCAACTTGCAAGTGGTTCCAGGTCCAGGTTCTTATCTACTGTAAAATTAACAAGTAACTCATTGACAAAGTGAAATATCAACGTTATGTTGACAGAACCGAATTGTATTGACTGTTTGATGACATAGAAAGTCGCATTCATATGGCGTTCAGACATGACAGTTGTGCAGTTAGGCATTAGTTCCTAAATGGGCCATCTATATATCTTGCAGGGAAAGACATGTTGCTCTTGGAGTCATCCTGGGAGCATTTCCTCCCCATCGGCCAATACTTCTGCCAAAATCGCCTGCAACGTTTATCATTATCTGAGACTATTTTTGCATCTCTGTTTTGCATGGTGATGTGGTGGGGAAAAAAAAATAGTGACAACAAAGAGATTTTGGAGGCCCTCTTCATGGGGAAGAGGGTGTAGTGAGATCCAGTGGTGTAGCAGGTGTTTGTGGGCGGGGAGGGTGGAGGAGGAGGGGGGGAGGGGGGTGTGTTAGATTGCTAAATCAAAGAGCTGGAGAGCAAACTGCTGCTGTGAAACAATTAAGGTGATTAAAGCCCTCTCTGTGTCAGAAGCAGTCGGAGCCTTGTGGGATGTGCTCTTAAGATGTGCTACAAAATGAATTGTGTTCTCCCCCCCCGTATCGCAACAGAGCGACGGGCGCCGTAGCGGCAGCCTTCAGGACGGTGAAGAAAGGGACAGATATGAGTGATGTATACCGGCTCGCCGTTTACCTCCGAGACCGCAAACGCCGCCGCTCCGACGAGCCGGCTTCCCTTTGAAAGCCGGGGTTTGGCTGTCGAGGTGGTTATTACGTTGCATCATTTATTTGTTTGGCAGGCGCCTTTATGCGGGGCGACTTACATGACTCACATTTTACACATTATCCATTTGTATAGCTGGGTGTTTTCTGAAATAAGCACCTTGCTCAAGGGCACGGCGGCGGATCTCTGCCTGAGTTCAAACGTGCAGGCCCTCTCATTAAAGGTACCGCTCTTTAACTGCCCTTCCACCCTCTCGCCCATTACTGACAGCCTGGCTAACTTGCTTTTGATTGGTGGTAATTTTTTTATCAGTTTGTTAGCAGGCTCTCACTCTCGCTCTCAGCACAGTTTGCGGTGTGTGATTTCACCTGAAGGTTTCACCTGTCGGGAGGTAAAGTGCGTGCGGTGTGACGTGGAGTACAGTACATTACACTACTTTCATTTAGCACAGGCTCTTATCCAGAGCAACTTCCATCACAAAGAGAACAGAAGTGCATCCGTTCAAGTTAAATGAGCGTCAGTGTTACACCAGGCTAACAACACTCCCTAACCAGAGAGTGTGAGCACAACACCATTCAAGCACTACTACAAGTTAAGCTGTGCTAACCTGAAACTAGACAGCCTAGAAGCTAAGAGAAGCCAAGAACATACACCAGCATACATCACATGGGAGTAACGATGGAGGATGGCGAGTACAAAAGGGCGTGTTGACAAAGGGTAGCTCTGTTGTGTTCCGTGCCCGTCCTTCCCTCTCCACGTTGCACGCTCTGGCCTCACTGCTTTGTGTGTTTGTTCCACTGTAAAAAGCAGGACGTGCAGTTTGCTTCCCGCGACGCGTGTGATGGCTGACTGGATGCAGAGTTTGGCAGCTGTTACGAACGTGCCTCTGAAAAACATTATTGGCTAAATTTATGGCCCCAGAATCTCCTCCTAAGTGAATTTCATGGATGATCGTGTTGTGGGAGACTGAGGAGAGGAGATGTACAAGACCCTGACATTCATAGTCCATCGCCTCCACTGCCTCCATGCTCAGCGTCTGAAGAGGCTGGAGACGTTCTTCAGGAAAGTAATTGTATCTGTTTTCACAGTTCATTTAAAAAAAGAAAGGAAAGGAAAACAGCCAAACTAATCTGCAGTAAAATATGTTGTCCTTAATCCTTTGACATTATCTTTATCCGAGGGGTGGACATTTGCTGCCTCAGAATTGTGTATTCACATGATAGAGGTCGATTTAAGTTGTAAAAAAAATGTCCTGATTTACAATAACAGTCTAATTTACAGTAATTGGGGTAATGTTGTTTGCCATCAACTGCCTGTACATGTTATTTGCTTTTTTAAATTGGATGAAGATTCTCATGAAAGTGGCCATGCTTTTCATGTAATGAAGGCAGATACACTGTGAAGCATGTACTTTCTTGATGTACACATCATAGGCAGTGTAGCTCAAGTTTTGTTGATCTACAGGAGCCTGCAAGGGTCAAAAAACTTGTCGACGCCAGGAGCTTTTCTCAGCAGTTTCCAGTGGCTGCTGTTGTAAAAACAATCATATTTCACTCTGCAGCTTGTCTCGTTCACTAATGAAATCCCTCTAAGCCTGACTGGGAAATAAATGTGCCAGCCGCCAGCCAATCAGCGTCCAGATTAGCGGGCATTTTGTGGGCACAGATGCCCTCTGGAACATTGCAGCGCCAACTGTGAAATAAATGTAAAATCGAGCATGGTAGCAGATTTTCCTGTTTAACGTTTTTGAATGCGGCTGAATTGACAACATAATAAACCACACGAAGTGTGGATGCCATGGCTGCAGTTTTAATTTATGGACATCTTATGACTGTGATTGATGTTTGTGCTACACTGTGATTTTGTTACTGCAGCAGGACTGAATCCAGTTAGAGACTGCTGAATAAACTGTAGGGTTCAATGGTGGTCTTTTATTGCAAATAGCACACCCTCTTCTCTTTGCAGGTCTTTTAGGGGTTAGCAGAGTGATATGGTGGATAAAGACTGGTGGACTTTTTTGACAGGTTTGATTCCCAGATGGTGGACTGTAGTTTACTTGTATTGTGTGTACAAATGTCCAGTTGTAAAAAAATGGGTATTTTGTAAAAATAAAAGATGCATGTAAGTGTTTGGGTGGCAATGTCCACCAGTAATAATAGAATGGAAAATCATCATTTTGAAATGGCATGCAAAAGACTTCTAGCTCTGATGGAATTTGTGGAAATGTATTCTGATTCCTATCAGCTAGAGATGAGGCTTCATGAAGCCCAGAGTGGCTGGATTAGTGACTCATAGGTTTGAGCCAATCACAGTGTTTTCCTTAGGAGGGCAAAGTCTTTTTCAGTGTTTCATCTGAGTCAGATGAGTCAGTTACTGGGCATGGTGGATGTGTCTTTTTCAGTGTTTCATATGAGTCAGATGAGTCAGTTACTGGGCATGGTGGATGTGTCTTTTTCAGTGTTTCATACGAGTCAGATGAGTCAGTTACTGGACACGGTATATGCTCCCATTATGAGGTTGATGACTCTTTACCTTCTCATCAATAACAGCCCTCTCTTTTGCTGTGCTGTACGTTCTGAGAGCAGCTCTGTGTGGCTTTATCCCTCTCCTGGGAGACCCTGAGCCTGTGGACTGTGAGACTCCTCATACAGTAAAGCTCGTAATTTGACCCTCAGTCTGTGGCTCCAGAACTCAAGTGCTCCAGGACCCAGCTGAACCCGCTAGTTGGAAATTAGACTCTTGGACGGATACATGAGTGGCAAGCCTTGGATATTTGGAAATTGGATATAGTAACTAAAAACAGGCAGTTGGTGGTACGACATTGATTTAAACCTGTATGGCCCTTGCCCTGAAGTCTGAGAAATACATTTATGCCATTTATAATAGTTCTTTCCTTATTCTAAAATTAGGGGTTTGACTGCCACTGAAATGCTGGAAGAACTTGATTAAGAGCTGAAAAATTGCTATACTTACTGAAAGTTAAGGTCAGAATGCCATTATGGTTAGATTGATCCCCCTATCTAAGTGACACTCCAGCTGCTGTTGACACTACACAGGTGCTGTTACTCATTCATGTACAGACTTGAGATCAGCTGACAGCTTTGCGCAGGTGATTGTTCCATCTTGCACTGTTTTGAGATCAGCCAGGATACCTTCTCAGCCAAACCCCCAATCCCCCCTTAGCCCTTCCTCCCCTTAACCCCTTCCATGTTGATGAAAGGTAGAACTCAGCTTGTATGGGCTCAGGGACGGTAGGATGGGGAACTTTCATCAGTCCAGAACTCTGAAGCTCTTTCAGTCAGACACGGCCTGTATTTAATAAGGCTTCCTTCCCCTGCACAATTAGGAGGCAGTCACAATAACCTGTCTCCTCAGCGGCCCAGAGGCCAATTCTCACATACCGTAATGACCATTGTCATCAAACACACTGGTGGTTATAAGTTTTCAAATTAGTTGGTATTGCTTTTTTTATTATTGTTATTGTGTAGCAGATATCCTCATCCAAAGTGACTTGCATGTTTTTTGTTGTTTTTTTTTTTTTTCTTCATTTAAATATTTGCTGAGTCATTTCAAGTGTAAGATTAAGATCCCATTTCCCAACTTCCATTTCTTGACACCAAGCACTGTTACATGCTTGGGAGTAACTAGAGCCCAGTATTGAACTGTTAAAAAAGTGAAATGATCGAGTGCTTAGATTATGCCAAAAAAAAAAAACTTAGTTCAAAAGTCCACTTAGTGAAAAAGCTTTTATTACCAGTGTGTACAGATGCGCGTTGTGCAGGTGTCGGTTGGGTAATTTTCTGATTTCCACTCTGTGAATAATTCAAGAGCTCTGTTTTTGCATTATATGAACTGTAATAAGTTACTGAACATGAGCCACATTAAGATACATGAGTTGTATTATGGCATAAGAACTACAGGAACAGCAATAGACACATTTTAATTATGTTAAATTACCCTTGGTGCCACTCACTGCAGGATAAAAAGCTAAATCTCCATTAGTGGGTTGAATAGGTTTTTTTCCTTTTATGATATTTATACTTTGCCTGAGCACATTTGATCTTACTACATAATAAGCAGTTGTCTCTGAAGATGGTGAGAATCTGTAATTCTCAGATCCAAAAACTGAGCACCTGCTTATTTAGTCAACTACTGTATTTAGAGTTACACGTAAAATATACTTATCATATAGTTATCCTCTATATAGAATGAACATGTAATTCCTGCATTGAAACCGGGCTCAGAATGTTCGCAGAATGAAAAATTAATGCACGTGAATGGTATTCCTGCTAGTATTCTTTCTCTGTGGACTGCTCTTCGATTTTTCTGAATGGTGCTTTGTTTTTGTGAAGTGCCGGGTGAATTACAGAGGAATGCTATGCAAAAAAGCACTCTGTTTGGATCGAAGGACACCATATTTTTTATTCATTAATTTGTTTTGTTGATTTTATATTCTCAAAAGGGGCTCAGGTGAGAATCTGGTTGTAAAATGTAAAATGCTTGTTGCCTCTTTATGAGGATCCCTTGTGTTAGTAAATTATGTTAAGCTCACCAGCGGAAGAGGAACAAATAAAAAGAAGTCAGTGAGAGCACCACAGGCAGGTAAGTGTTTGATATTTCCATAGGGAGTCTGTCCAGGCACCTCAGGCAAGCCTGCTATTCCCTCTAAAGATCACACCGATTAAAAACAGCCCGTGGTTTTTCCATGTCCCTCTCCATCCAATTTTCCCTCTTAATTAACGCTTTAACGCTTTCTTTTCTGGGAAAGATAAAACCAAATTAAGAACCCCTTATGCCTTCTAGAACTATCTGCTGAGCTCGACTAAACTAGACGCCAACATCTGTTCCGCATGTGAGCGCCAGACTCTTAATTTTAGATCTGCGTACCGCCGCGTTTCCTCGGTGTGCAATGTGATGCCGGCGTATATTGATTCAGGGACCGCAATATGATATGATATGATAGGGAGCATATTGCGGTGTGCATAACGCCACTCATCCAGTCGGCTCGGTTAGATGAGGCGCTCGTTCTGAGCACAGGCCAGGCCCCACGGCTTCCAGGCCAGGCTGTATCATTATCTGCCGTTGACCGGGGAGTCTGCTGCGGTGCAGCGTAACTGGCCGTTCCTCTGGGGCCGCATGAGCCACGTCACACCATTCACTAACGCACTTTTAACAACTCGCCGGGCGCTTGCAAGGCCCTCGGGTGAGGTCAGTGGGGAACGTGCCTGTTCTCTGTGGGGCTTTTCCTCTCTCTTAAGAGCACTTTGAGCGTCTGAGCAAGTGTTTTGCAGGACCGTATTGGTGCCTGAGCGCTCCTGTGCCAGTACTGAGGATACAGCAGGATGGCGGTGAGCTCAGTGTACAGTTATGGGTTCCAAAGTCAGGGTGAAAGTCAGTGAAGATAGTCGTACCTCATTTCTCCAGCTTCAACTGTAAACCCCTGTCCATTGCAGTTCCCAAAGGTCAAGATGTGGAACTAGATTTACAACTGTAGTTAGAGCTGTCCTTTAGCCACAAAACACAGATGAAAATGTTGCCAGGAGCTTGGATGTATTGACATGATTAGAGTTGGTGTGCTAATTTTTTTCTGTACGAATTGGTCTTTTTGGTTGTGATGATAATGATGATGATTACGACGATAAGAGGAGCTGATTTTGAAAGTAATTAAAATGGATGTGGCTTACAATAGCGGAGATTTTCCCTGTCCTAATACCAATTAACAATGGGTTTATTAAAAGTAACACTATGGCTACAAGCGCAGTGCAAAGAAGGACGAAGATGATGCAGAAGGAGCCACATAAAGAGCAGAAATGTCTGGAAATGTTACTTAGCAGGCTGTTAGGTTGCTACTTTAAATCCACGTCCCTTAACCTGGGCTAATGTGTCCTCCTCCCAGAATCGGATTTCTGACGCCTTTGGACATGCTTGCCTCCATAGAGGAGTGCGTGGTGGAGCTGTGTTCCCACCAACATGAGGCAAGGCAGAGCAGCTAAACACATTTACCTGACCTTAAACCTGCAGTGAAACCTTATATAGCATGCTGAAAAACTCAGTTTGCTAATTTCTTGGCTTTTGAATGCATCAACCCATGGTTGTTAGGTGCTTGGTAAGGTGGACGTATATCATATTAGCTTTAAAAGTGTTTTCAGCCTAGGGCTGTGGCTCAGCTGCATTTTCTCAGCAGTGGTCAATAGGCTGTATGAACTGTGATAGGATTTGGCACAAACACAGAGGACGTGAAAGACAGCAGCATGTCAAAGAAAGGCCAAACCTTTTGTTCCATTACTAAAAGGCAAGAAACGATGATTGCACTCTGTTATATTATTGTACCTGTGAAGTGATCCCACACAGATATTTATTTATTTATTCTTTATTTAACCAGGAAATGCTCTCGCTGAGATTCAGAATCTCTAACAGAAGAGAGTCCTTGCCAAGGATCAGCACCCACAGCTACACATACAATTTACAGTGAACAACAATTAAACAGTAAAAAAAAACAAAGCATAAAGGTTGTAGTATGGAATCTGTTTTGACAAGCATTAAAGCACAAACAATTATTAAATGATTTGTGTTCCAGCTCCTCCAGCTTGATCTTGAATTCATCCAATAAGAGGCGATGATTCAGTTTTATTCCATTTTGCCATATTCCATGATGATGGAGCTGTGTAGCAGCTGCCATATTCAATTTCGAAAGAAATAGTGAACAATATTCAGTTCTGTATTCTGCACACTGTGATTACTGCTTTGTTTCGAGAAGAAAGTGCATAAATGAGGTAGCTGTCCTGACATTACCTCACATATAAAAAATGTACATTTGCTATAGGTGTGTGTATGTTAGCAGACCATTGTTCGTAGCGTTGTCCCTAGGTGTAATTGTTATATAATTCAGTATGTTCTGAAAAGATGGCTGCCCATGGGAAGAGCTCTATAAATAGACAAGGTAATGGAGTTTCGAAATGATAGCCTACTCTGAACCCGCAAGGGTTTCTTTTTACAGTTATACTCTCCATTAGTTTATTTTTTTAATGAATATAAAACAGTAAGTAAAGAATCTGCTCATACAATTAAGGTTTCATTATTTTAGTAAGCTGTTATTTTCATGTAGCGAGTCATTTATTAGCAGTGATAACATGTGAAGCTGAGGAGCCAAATTTGGGAAAAATTGGAGTTGATATTGCTCAAGTCTGACATGTGACTATTCAAGGACCAATGTCTTCATGCACTGGTGGGGTGTCGGGAGTCGTCCGGTTGCCACTGCAAACTGCGCGCTGTGATTGAACGGACCCCCTGACGCTTGGCGTAAATGACAGCGTTGACCGATGGTGTGTGCATCGGCGAGTGGATGCAGTCAATGTGACCTCACGTAGAGCAGAACAAACAGCCGTTTGGGAAAAGCGGGCAATCGCCCGCACGCCGTGCCGGAATAACCCAGTGGCACACTGCAGAAGGGCAAGGCATCTGTCACCTGTACAGCTACGGTTGGGGGGGGGGGCAGTGGGAATGGATTAGGGCTTCAGCAGCGAGCGTACAGAGGTCTTGGTCACCACATTCTTAGAGAGGCAGGCTGCCTCTGACATTTCCCCTCTGAGAGCCAGAGGAAGAGATTCAGAGGTTTACGCACACCCTGCTGCCTGCTTCGCAGTCGTGATCTGTGAAGCGCTAATGGCGTTCTGTTTCTACGCAAGCGATAAATGGTTATTTTAGGGAAGCAGTACTTAACGGATTGTTTGTGCTTTTATTTCGTAAGTCACACAATTCTAACTCTGTAGGTTTAGTGTCTTGTTTTGTTTTGTTTTTTTTTTTCTCTTTCTCTTGTGGTCGGGCCTGCCTGAGCCATGTTCATACCCTGCTTCAGTGTCAGTGTTTAAGTGTTTAGCCAGTGAGGAATGTCTGCTGGACTGATTATTGTAGTTCACGCAGAGGGAAGAATTAATCAGGCAATATTAGATGGAGCACAGGACAGCTCGTATCGGATGCTCCCAGGTGGCGCAGTCAGCTAAAGGGCTTGTTCAGAGCGCAGGCTGAGCCCGGCGGCTCGGGCTTGCTCAGCATCCACCCATTGCTCTCTCAGTGATGAGTGGGATATCATGACATCACCAGGGCCATTCTTCCTCTCAGTTATTACCTTTCTGATGTAATGACATTTTATGTCATTAATAAAATTGCGTGTCCTCTGTGTCTCATTAATAAAAGTGTAGTTATCATAATTACGGTGAGGCACCTTACTTGTCCGTTACAAATGCTCAGTGATCCTAGTTTACATGGTAGTCACGTAGAAATTGATTTGTGGTCGGCCAATGTCTGTGAAGTACAGTAAGAAGGTTGTCATGACCGCTGACCCCTGCTCAATAAGAAGGTGAGGAGGAAATTCTCAACTGCACACGGTCATAAATACTGTTGGTTATTTTTTTGTTCAGATGGTGAAAACAGTCTCGTTTCCTCCTTTGTGGCTTAAGTTGGTCTGTCCTTGGTGCTGTGATTGGTTTACCTGGCTTTCAGTCGCCATTGTCTGGGCTGGGTTTACCAGCCCGCTCTGACAGCGTGAAGTGGCTCAAAGCAGTCTGAGGCGAAAGAAAAACGTGTGAATTTCCTGACAGATTAGCTGAACAGTTGCGAGATTTAAAAAGGGATTAAACTCAGTTTGTAGCTGTTGGCCTCCGTCGTTCTCCCTCATAGCGGGATTGGTTTGTGCGTGTCTGTGCTGCGGCTCGGTTCCGCTGTAGCCTCCGACTAAACGCTCCACGATGACGAGCCTTAAGAGGGAATCGCAGGCCGAACGCGGCGGCGTCTGTCTGCGCTTCTCCCGTCACGCCCTTTTCCTGCTCGTTCCCCGCGCCTCACTCCCGCCCGCACGCTGGAACCCGTCTCCACGCTCGGCGGCGGGGAAAGGCCCACGCGCTTTTCAATTCGCCGCTGATAATGCCTCCCTGTTCCGTCGCTTAAGCGTCTCAGGACCGCTGTGCATGTACGACATAATTGTATCAGATGGGGGAGTGAATTGCCAGACAGAATCGCCGCTTTCGAACCGTGCCAAAAATTCAAATGAGGGGAAAAAGGCCGAAATAAACCGCCGGCTCCCGCTGCCTGCCTGTCGTTCTCCCCTCGCCGGCAGCCCCCTTCGCCTCTCCCGGGTCGAAGAAGGCGCCGGAACAACGGGTGGCTCTCGCTGTCGCTTTCAGCTCAGCCCTTCAGCCACACATCATATTTAATTTCTTTATGAACATTTAATAGCTCCTGTTTTGTATTCATTTGAATTTCACGCTTTCGTAATTGCCTTTATTAAAACGGGGCTGTCTCTTGCATGCATTGTTTATGAGTTTCAGGTTTGGTTTTTCTTTTTTTTTTTTTGTATCTGTGTGTGTCTGAATTTAGCAGCTGCCTGTAGCCTCGTAAGTGGCCCTCCTGAAGTTGAACATGCTGGCAAACCGGTCTGGGATAACGATGTCGTTAAGACAATGTGCTTTCAGGGCGTTCACCAAGCAAAGTGTGGAGTCACAGTCTCGTAGCTGCGTAGCCTGTTCTGCCTGCCTTCACGGCTCCCTGTAAACGGGCAGCTATCTGAGATCCTTATTTCCGCACTCGCCGCTGCTCCCACCTGTAACGGCGTACCTGTCAGCCGAGGCGGCGGAGAGATCCCTCATCGCGCCCCCATCTCCCTCTCCCCTCCTGCGTTCGGCGGTGAGGGCACGGCTAACCTTTCCGTCAAGGACAGAGCCGCGCGATCCTGAGGGCGGTAAATTTGCCCAGAATGTGCTGTACCAGATCAGCTTTGCTCGGCTGTCCAGAACGGAGCGCGTTTGGAGAGCGGGGGGGGGGGGTGCGTCTATGCCCGGCCGAGCGGGGAGGGCGCCCCGGGCGCTGTCACTCCGCAGAGGTGCGGCAGGCGCTGTAACGCACACGGTATTTTTAGCGCGCACGGCGAGCGGCGTCCGCTGCCAAACGCACCGGGGCCCGAGCCGCTCCGGCTGCCCGATTTGATTAGCCTGCCGGTGAGCGCCGGCCTGCTGGAGCATCGCGGGGAGCTGGCAACGCCTGCCGCTGCGCTCTTCATCCCCGCACCCCCCATCACTGCACAACACCCCCCCATCACACACACACACACACTGCACACACAGACACACACACACACACACACAGCACACACACACTGCACACATACACACACACACACACACACACATACACACACACACACACACACACACACACACACACACACACACACTGCGCGCACACACACACTGCACACATACACTGCACACATACACACACACACACACTGCACACACACACACACACACACACACACACTGCGCGCACACACACACTGCACACATACACTGCACACATACACACACACACACAGACACACACACACACACACACTGCGCGCACACACACACACTGCACACACTGCACACACTGCACACACACACACACACACACACACACACACACACACACACACACACACTGCACACACACACACACTGCGCGCACACACACACTGCACACATACACACACACACAGACACACACTGCACACACACACTGCACAACACCCCCATCACACACACACACACACACACACTGCACACATACACACACACACACAGACACACACTGCACACACACACTGCACAACACCCCCATTCACACACACACACACACACACACACACACTGCGCGCACACACGCACACACACACGCACACACACACACACACAGACACACACTGCACACACACACTGCACAACACCCCCCCATCACACACACACACACACACACACACACACACTGCACACACAAACACACACACACTGCGCGCACACACACACTGCACACATACACACACACACAGACACACACTGCACACACACACTGCCCAACACCCCCCCATCACACACACACACACACACACACACACACACACACACACACACACACTGCACACACACACACACTGCGCGCACACACGCGCACACACACACGCACACACACACACACACACACACACTGCACACATATACACACACATACACACACACACACAGACACACACACACTGCACAACACCCCCCATCACACACACACACACACACACACACACACACACACACACACACACACACACACTGCACAACACCCCCCATCACACACACAAACACGCACACACTGCCCTGCCCCCCTGCTCATACACACGCACACACACAGAACTATATCTAAGTGCACAGTTAATTCAGAATATTAAATTGGTTTTGACTTTTTGCATTGATCAAGGAAATCTTTAAGTATTGCCACCATCATGTGGTGGAGAGAGTAAGTGGGAGAGAGTGGAGGAGAGAGAGAGAATGGATCATTTTTTCCATTTTTTTTCCTGAGAGAAGCCGATGTATCAATCAGGCACTTTGGTCACGGACCCCGGGGCGTCACTCAATAACAGTCCCCTCTGAAGCTGAAGACGAACCGAGTATGTCTTCACCAACCACCATCCTATTTAATATCAGCTTTCCTCCGAAAAGACTGTTCTTTTCTCTTTTATTTTCCTCCTTTTATTCCCTCCTTCCTTCCTCCCTGGCTGGAGAGCCCTGCCGGTGCTTTGTGCTTGTGATCAGGCCGGACGGAGCTGACGCTTTAAGCAGACCGGTCACCCTGCCCCGCTGGAGGTCCCGCAGGAGGCGGAGGGCCGGACCTCCAGGCAGATGCAGAAGGGCACAGACGTGCAGAACGCCAGGCCAGCACACAGCGTATGCAACGCACAGAGCGACATCGTGAGCGTAAAGCCTGTACGGAAGGCCCTTACCCCCCTCGCCCTGTCTGAAATCGCTCTCCGTACAGAGCGCACAGCCCTGAACCCTAACCCTGCCCTGCGGGGGCACCGGTGCACCCATGCTCCACGCCTATCAGGGGTCCCTCCAGCAGCAGCGGATCAATATTTCATTAACGTTACCAACCGGAAGGTGCAATCCTGTTAATGCCAATACATGCTTTGAGAGAGCTGTGAATTAGAAGCGGGGGTGGCCTAGTGTTTTGTTTTTTTTTCTTTTCTTCATAAAGATGGAGTTAGTCAAGGGGGGGGTATGCAGTCCAGCCATAAAGCTGTTTTGCTTTTAGTCATAAATCTGGAATGTTTTCTTTTTTTCCCTGCACAATGTACATCATTCTTAACATTTTGTTTCAGGCCTAAATAATGACAGCCCATCAGAGAACACGTTGAAACTTGTCGTAAGACCAGACGTGGATTGGTCTTTTAAATGGTTACATCAAAGTATTAATTTAGGAAGATGCTAGGAAATATCGATTGCTGGACGGCCATGCAGTCAGGTGGCCTAGAATCGTGACTGACCCGGATTTGTGACAGAGCCCCCCACCAAACGCAGACAGTCTCTTTTCGCCATCAACTTAATTCGACTCACTGTAAATACAATCCGTCTTGCGCCGTCTTCCTCTCAGCCGAAAATGTTTAAT
Organism: Megalops atlanticus; assembly: GCA_019176425.1. Taxonomy (NCBI): domain Eukaryota; kingdom Metazoa; phylum Chordata; class Actinopteri; order Elopiformes; family Megalopidae; genus Megalops; species Megalops atlanticus. Next base: position 6,593,076 of record CM032892.1, on the reverse strand, counting down.
AACATTCCCAGCGTGGGCAAGATGAAAAGTCGCCGGAGTTTTGTGCGCCGGAGCGCTCGGGCGCATTAATATTGGAGAGTGTCCAAAAGCCCATCATCGTTCCATAAATGTGCTGCCTGGGCTCAATCAGAGATCTCGTTTTTCATTAGTCAGGCGTATAAATAATTCCCCGGGATCATCCCCATCAGAATCGACTGTCCCTGGCTGACATTTCGCGTCCCTGCGAGATTTTGTTTCCAGACAAAAGCCGTGTTTGATTGCCTGCTTAACGCGCGAGGTGATGCATCCGGGCCCTGTGACACGACTTGCATAACCGGGTCTGCTTTCAGATCTGTTTTATTTTTCCCATCTACTCAAAGACCGGCGGGTATTAGAGGGGATCAGCTGGGCGCGTGCTGCCATTGTTGATCCCGTGTAGAAGCGGGGCCGGTCTTTCTCGAAGCCCTCGCCTAATCAAACACTTAGGCTTCGCTTTTTTTTCTCTTTTTCGGCCTCTCTTTCACTTCCACCGTTTTTAAGAGAGGGCAAGATGTTCATTTTCTGCTTGTCATTGCGCTAGCGAGGCATCTTGTCGCATGTTAATGAGAGGAATAGCATCACAGTAAATTAAATGCTGCCCATGCCAATTTTTATGTGAAGTTTTCGCATCCAATATGCGCAGCACAAATGAGGGAATACATATCAGTTCTTCCAGCAGGAAAGTTTCTCAAAATGAGGAGCACGGGCAGTGAAACTATGTAGGTAAATGTATTTAAAAATGACTGAGTGGGAATAGTGTTCAGCACTTGGGTAGTGGGCTGTGAGGATTAGTAGAGAGAACTCAAAGATGAACGAACCTAGCAGTATCCCCCCAGAGGGCTATTAGTGGACTAGCTGTGTGTTTGTTTTACCATGCGTTACATGATATTCATGTATTATGGTATTATAATGTTTTATTTATTTTACATTTTAATTGTCTATTGTAATTTTGTCATGTGTTGACACATACTACATGACAAAAGTAAATGAAATAATAATAATATAGTCATAATGATACTTACATTTTTATCTAAAGATTAATTTAGAGAATATTTGTCCTACATGAAGGAAGGACTGTGTAGCTGAAACCTTGTGAATAGTATGTGAAAAAATAGAACCTGGTTTGGGAGGAAGAAAGCACTGGTAATATTGTGAGATTGTTAGAGGGAGAATTGGATGTATTCATTATTTATTTAAAATTTGTTTGATAGGCACAATCGATATTTTGCAAAGTGAAATCAGACATGTTTAATGCATTTTAATGGGGTTAGCCACAAAGCTAATTTTCAGCTGTCGTCCCTGAGCAGGCAATAAGTTAGTTATGCTCCCTCACCATTACATAAGTAGGATTCAGACTTTCAAAATGCCTGCACGCAGTTCGCCTTTCACTGATAAAAATTTTGAGTACAGATGCGTTTTTTTTTAGCAAGGTGGTTTTTAAAAATGTATTTGGTTTTGATATTGAATGGTGTGTTTTTGGCAGTGGTGGAGATAGATGGCTGTCATTATTTTACCAATGCTGCCAGTGGAATTCCGCTTCTCCAGTGGCAACAGTGACTCTCACCAATACAGCTGCTGTTTCTGCAAGCAGCTATCAGCTGTAGTGATTTTGCAGCAAACTCTTTAAAATTCGCACAGAGTGAGGCTGAAAATACTTGTAATATTATCTGGTAAATAAATCTAGTAAATGTGACATGAAACATGGCTATTCGGTTTCAAACGTAAGAGATACACATTTTTAATTTCCTTGCTCTTTTTTTGTTCACAAGAGCCTTCTTTAACAGACAGGATAAGACAGATTTGTGATTATGGACTGTAAAGTGTTTTGCTCCAGCTGATAATTTTTGAAACACGCAGGGAAGCATTTCGTGATTTATGTTTATATCTATATAATGTTATTATTTCACACTGTGTGATACGTGCCATGGTGCTTTTAATTATTGCAAAGTGCCCTGCTGTTCCAGGCTGTAGAGTCTCCAGCCCTCCCCCCTTATATCAACCTTGTGTAAGTAGCATTCAGGCTTGGGCAGTTTGCATGCATTATTAAAGAGCTGAAGATGACAGCTAATTTCCCCTGCATTCCATCTCACCTTCCCATTATACAGAAAGAGACTGTGATTATATGATAATATTCTGCACCCCCAGGACTCCAGCTCCAAAACTTACAGTCCTCTGACCAAAGGGCTTTCAGTGTGATAGTGTGTGGGTAGGTTCCATGGGCTGGGGTCTGTTGATGGGGGGGGTCGGAGGTGCAGTTTGGTGTGTGTGTGTGTGTGTGTGTGTGTGTGTGTGTGTGTGTGTGTATGTGCGCGCATACGTGCATTTAGTGTTTTGCATATGTGCGCCGGTGTTTGTTCACACAGAAAGCTAAGTGCACTTCTTGTGTAACATCCTGGTTTTGTACTTTGGTTTCTTGGCTCCTCTGGCCATCCCTGAGCAGAGTGACATCATTCTTAACAGGAGTGACAACACTGCCTGCATGCATAGCAAACAAAACATGCCACTCTCATTGTTAAGTCCTCCTCCCACCCCCCACCCCCGTTCCCTGCAAAGCAATTGAAAGGTTACCTGAACATGGAGAACCGCCAACCAAAAGCACAGCTATGAATAATTACCCAGTTTTGCAAGGTGACATTTATAAATGAAATCTCAATTCTGAAGGGCAAACCGGGGTCCGGTGATTAAAAAAAAAGGCACGGGCTTAAGCGGAAAGGCTAAGAAACAGAGCTCGCCATGCGCCCTCCTACACCCATGCAAAAGCAGATATTCATATTCTGCATTTCCCCCCATAGACAAGGCAATGCCATAGACGCATGTCTGTCACATCACCAAAAAAAAAAAAAAGAAATCTAACGATCTGCCTCAGTTTTTTTTTTTTTTTTTTTTTTTTCTCTCTTTCTTCACGGGCTCAGCTGTTTGCTCGTACAGTGAAGCTGGGAAATTAACAAGCCATGCATGAAGGGTACTGATTGCCGTACGCCGGCGCTCCCGGTGGTGAGGGGTACCGGCCCCGTTTCGCCCTGGGCCGCTCTCATCTTCCCGCCAGCAGCTCCTCGCCGCTCGCCTTCAGGAAGTGGCGGTCTCCGTGGAGACGGCGTCCACCGCTGCAGTGGTCCCGGGCACAGCCGAAATCTGAGGGGACTTCAGCTCGCTTTCTGAAGAGGGGCCCCAGCCGCAGCTCTCTTTTTCTCAAATCTAGATTGGGGAAAACAAGACAGATGAACTCAAATCGTGTCCCTTGTTTCCCTCCAGTGTAAGAGATGAAAGGAATCTTCTTCTCTGTCCAAAAATAAAGATACAAATTTGGTTCCCAATTTCTTGAGGGAATTCATCTTAGCCTGAGCTCGGTCCTGTCTGAAAAGGATGCCCGCTATTTGTGATGGAGAATTATTCAACAGCCTGTTCAAACTGATGGTAAAATAACTCTCTGCAGGAAAAAACTAATGTAATCCATGTGCAACCTATTAAAAAAACCACTTCTTTAAATTAGGGCCGTGGAGATGAGATGATTAATTGGTCAGATCAATCAAATAAACTTTTACTGGCGTCTAAACATTTAGTTCGAACCACTGTTAACCCTGGGGTTGGGTATGTTCTAATAAACAATACTGGGACTATGGTAGTGAGTTTTTTTTTAAACCCACTAAATATTGCATTCAGATGGCTACCAGCTTATATTGGCCACTGTCAATCAGTAGCCAGTTTACAGCAGACTACAGCAAACTTAAAGCACTCCACATAACAAGCTACTGTTAGCTATGATTTCACAGATATTCGACAATTAGCTAGCTACCTGGGTAAGTTTTGAATCCCACTGCTAAATTAATGGGAGAAATTAAAGGAAAAAGACTGCTTCATTACAATACCTCTGTGTTAGCTAATAAAACTGTCTTGATGTATTGTTGTAGCAGGCTAGTGGGCGGTGTCGTTTACATGCAAAGTGTCCTTTTACAAAGGGTAATCAAGATGCAGGAACAGGAAGGGGATGCTTACACAGCAGACAGTGCTGCTTTATGACACATAAGCAATGTTAAAAATCGACAATAAACGGACTCCTATAGATGTGACAAGTTGGACCTAAGTAATTACAGGTGACACAAAAATGGCTGCTCCCATGCATTTGGATGATTGATAAATAAGGTGTACACACATGCTATGTGTTGTGTGTGAGAACGATTTTAGTAGTAGTTGTAAGCACATGTTTATGAATGAGGCGCTAGGTGAGCATGCAGACTTATTTTATCTTGCTTTATGCTGTGTTTGGAATTTGCCTCATAACCTCTCAATGCAGTGAAGTAAACAGGTTCTCGGGATCAAGTACTGCAGTATCTTATGCAAAAGATTCCATTGCATTGATAGTGTTTTTATTGCCAGAGGATGTATTTCCTCTCTGTAATATGCAGTCTAGTTCCCCTCTTGAAACTGTAAAGCATTTCATTAATAGCTAGCTTGCATGTTACAGTACCACAGGAGACCCTAGTTATTGGTGTGGGATGCATGCTGGAGATTCCTGCAAATGGGGAAATCAGATACTGTGCTGTACCAATAAGAAGGACTAATATGGAAGTGGGGATCTGTCCCCAGCACAAAACCACATTTTACAAAATCAAAACAGTGCAATAAACAAGTGATTCATATGCATATTCATGTAATAGTGCAATAAACGGTGCACTAAACATGCATTCAGTAGAAGCATTAGGAGGGGTTAGGAATAATACTTCAGTTTAATTTTTCTCCCATATTTTTTTTGGTGTTTTGGCTTGTTCACCGCAAAATGTTTTAAAAGCAAGAAGCCGGTGACCATGCTTTTGGTACAGGTGACGGATTTAAAATCCCTGAATTAAAAAAAAAAAAAAAAAAAAAAACATGTTTGGTCTTCCGTCAGTAAGACATTTCTATCTAGTTCTATTTTCTGACTTGAACGTTTACATTAGCTCCCACTCACATTGTTACTGGTGTGGTTTTAATGCAGGGGGGAATCTGCTCCCCTACAGTTTCCACTGATGTTAACCTCATGCCGTCATTAGTTTGTTTGGATGCAGTGGCGTGATTCTGTGCAGCTGATAGATGCGTTTTGGTGCTAATTTTCCTCCTTTGCTAGCAGAGCTCTGCTGTGCATATTATGCTACATTCAGTCAGCATGCCTCAAATGGGGTCAACAGCGAGGTGTAATGAGGTCACAGAACACTCCCCTCGCCAGCCGCCTTCTAATTGCCTGCTCGTAATTATTTTTCCGAACGTGCCAGAGAATCTTCTGCGGCGTTCAGGTATGGGAACCGGGAGCCGCTAATTTAATGGCCGGCACGCAGTTCCATACGATCTCGTGTGTGACTTAGCATCGTAAGCGTAGTTTTCCCTGTGTGCGAGGCCGACCGCGACGAATTCTCACACCGCTAATCTCATTAACGAGGACAGTCTTTGTGTTGCCCACTTCTGAGTTCGAACCCTGAAACAGAACTGGAAAAAGACTGCATCATGTCGCATCACAGGGTTTTGTGATGGAGGAGGAGCTGGAGGGCTGGTCACCGACCCTGCCTTGCTGAAGAAAGTCGTCTTCTGCCCTGTTTGGTGTGCATTGTCCTCTTTCTTGTTGTCAGCTAACCCCCCCCCTACTCCCCAAGATGATTTTCAAAATTGAATTCTGGCTGGTAGTCTGTCTGCAGAGACCATTATGCTTTCCCCAGTAACAGTTTAGCTACAAAGTGTGGAATTGGCAAGCTGAAGTTTCATTGCGTGAAAAATCCCTTTTGCCAGTTTGCGGTTTCCCTGCAGTTTGAGTGGTGGAGCCTGGTTTTTGGATCTCTTCCCCCTCTGCCCACCCCCTCCCTCCCCTCCCCCACAGGGTGGCCATCTGTCGCCGGGCATGTTTCCCATCCCGGGATCCACCTCCCCCTTTGTTTCTGTGTCCTGGCTCTCGTTGGTTTGTTCCGTGTCTGCTTGTTTTTGATTATGTCGGAAGGGGGCCCAGCGTAAAGCAATCGATTCCACAGACAGAAAACAATCGAGGCGCGAGGGGAGGGGGGGGCGGGGGCACGGAGTTGTGGATTTAATTGGTTGCCTGGCAATTGAGAGTACATCATTCTTGATACACCGGCAGCTGCATATAGTCCAGCAGGAATATCCCTGTAAAAAATACAAACAGAGGATGTTTGCCTTTGATTTGCAGTGCATGTCTGGCTGCTTTGTGTTTTCAATTAGTGTGTAAAACATGTGGGTTTTTCACCGCGCAATGCATCACAACAATTACCCGCGGACAGGCGGCGTGCACTCTTGACTGCACGCTCCCAGCAAGCCAGTGCTGCCTCTGCGGCTCAGAGAACGTGCGTCGCAGTTGGGCAGAAACTTTCCGAAACGGTGAAATACAGATGATTAACGTGTCTGCGAGAAGGCAATTTTTGGTTCTCCACTCTGGATCGAGCAACGACTGTAAGAATGTGATGTCGGCTTCGCAGAAGTGTTAAACTTCCTTAACACCCGAATCTCTGATTGCAGATCACCTGAAGCGCAAGGCGAGGCGGCGGCCGTCTTGGGGGCGGGGCATTATCCGGAAGAAGAAGAGCTACGGGAAGAAAGAGGAGGCAGAGGGGGAGGATCCGGATGAGGGGGCGGGGCCTGACGATGGCGGGGAGGAGTCCAACGCCGCGGGCCCCAGCGACTCCGCCCTCACCCAGGACGAGGACTCCTGCGACACAATGGACCCGCCTCCGGCCCAGAACGGGTCAGAGCACAACGGCCACACGCTGTCCACGGAGGAGGAGAACTCCAACGAGCCACCCGCGCCCGTGCCCCCCGCCCAGTCCCGGCCTGAGGAGGAGGAGGCGGCGACGGCGCCCCCCGACCCCCGGCCGCAGGACTGCATGAACGGGGACGAGTCCCTGGACAGCCTGGACAGCGAGGCCAACAGGAAGGTGCTGGGGGAGGGGGCCGCCGGGGCGCCGTCTGCACCTCAGGAAGCTGCCGTCTCCGACGAGGGGGACGGGGAGGAACGGCAGGGAAAAGACAACCCCCAGCTCCCAGCGGGACCGTCCGAGGAAGGCGAGGGGGACCCCAGCAAAGAAGGTATGGGACTAATTTACAGAACAGTACACTGTATGCAATTAGCAGACACTCTTACATTACATTGCATTACAGGCGTTCAGCAGATGCTGTTACACAGAGAGACTTACATAGGTTACAGTTTTAACAACGTTATCCATTTATACAGCTGGATATGTAAATGTAGGTTAAGTACCCTTCCCAAGGGTACCACAGCAGTGCACCAGCGGGAGTCGAACCCGCAACCTTTCGGTTACAAGCCCTGCTCCATAACCACTATGGGACACTGCTGCCACTCTTATCCAGAGTGACTTCAAGCATCGTAGAACATAAGTGTATCCTTTTAAGTTAAATGAGCAGCAGTGTCAGACCAGTCTAACAACATGCGCAGACCAGTGAGAGTGAACATAACACCATTCAAGCCCTACCACAAGTTAACTTGTGCTCGCGACCCAAAGGTGTTTCAGTTCTCTGTTGGGGCGCTTCTGTTTTACCCTTAATCCTTACATTACATTGTTTTCATTTACCAGATGCTCTTATCTGGAGTGACTTACATAGGTTACAGTTTTAACATGTTATCCATTTATACAGCTGGATATTTCCTGAGGCAGTTCTGGTTTAGGTATCTTGACCAGGGGTACAGCAGCATTTCCCCGGTGGGGAATCGAACCAGCAGCCTTTCAGTTATGAGCCCTGGTCCTTACCACTATGCTACACTGCTCCCTGATCAAGGCTCTTATCCTGAAATGCTGCACTAAATATCCAGCTGTATTAAAGGAGAAATAAACCTGTGAGACACAAAGTTTGAGTCTAGTCTGTGTCATTAGCCAGCAGTAGCTGGGAGTCTGCAGCAGCAGGACGTAATTGGCTCTGTTCCGCCGTGGTTAGCGTCGGGAGTTAACGTGGGCTACATTAGCCGCACCGCTCAATGCCACCCTACAGGGACTTATCAGGTGCTCCTGGGGCTCTCAGGTGACGTCAGTGACAGATGCGCCCGTCCTCCGCCCTGCATTCGCTCTCCTGCGGTGCATCGTGGGATTTCTGGTGTGAGAAAGTCATTGGTTGCGTGCGAGTGTAACGGAGGATTATATTGGCCGTGCTTCACCGCCCCTTACAAAGTGCAAGATGTTGTAGCGAGGCAGGCTTAATGTACAAATTCCCATTCCAGAGCCGGGGATAAAAGGGAAACAAGCATAGCTTAGCTGTGAACCTGCAAGCTATTGAAGATACTCTGGCTAATTAAAGCTGCTGTCTCACCGGTTCTCACTCGATGACTCATTCCGTCCACATCGACACACATGAATCCAGCTGAGAGGTCACTGGCATCTAGGTTTCACCTTTTCACCTGAACACAAGGGAACTAGAGGGGAATGCGTGTGCATAAAAATCCTGAAACTCGGAAAATGGTTTGCAGCACCCAATAGCCAAATTCTTTTCCTCCACCTGCTCTTTTTTGGAAACTCTGTGCAAACAGTTACACCGTATTACATAGTTCACAATGTGTTTCTAAGGACAGTTCATTTAGAGTTTTATGGGAACTTGCTATTTATGGCACTGTAGCATGCGTTGACATGCACGTGAGGTTGCCACACCTAGCTGTCTTCCTACCTTTAGAATTTCTCGAATTGCAATTGGCATATATGGATCACAGTTACAAATGGTGTCCTCATGGAGCCCTAGTCTGGGGACCATGAAATGCACAACTTACTTGTAGGGCCATACTCCCTAACACTGGCACGGTACATTTAGATACAAAGCAATAATCCGCTGATACGTGATCCTTACATAAATACAGAATAAAATTGATATTTGATTATACTGTCGCTCCCCAGATTAAGTTTTCAAGTAGTCATACCCTGTGTGAAGCTCCCTGTATGAAGTTCATTTTGAGTAAATAATGACTCAGTGCAAAGAGGTTTGCGTTCACTCACTCTCTGGCAGGAGCATTAATGATAGCAGTGAAATATTTATAATTTCTTACAGGCTTATTGGGCCCCCATTGCCTTTTTTTTTTGAAGATGGGTGGAGGGGGGGTGGAATTTATTGAAAGTGTACTGCAGGAGACATGGTACCGCTTGTAAGAGAGGGGTGTTTTATTTCTGATGACAACTGGTGGCCTAAAAGCACCTGGCGAGTCGCATGGATATTGGAATAAGGCAGTAGCTGAAGGAAGATAGTCATAGTTAAGCTCATCCTGCCTCCTGCAAAGCACGATCATGCCAGTTCTGCCCGGCTGCAGCAAACTCCTGATCGCAGTCAAGACATGACATATCCCAGGATGCAGTTCAGCAGGAAATGACATGCCCCAGACTGCAGTTAGTAGCGTCAGGGCTGTGCTTGGACCCAGCTCCTGTCCCCAGTCACTCACTCAGTAGGCCTCTAGGCCCTCATTATTGTATACAGATGAGAAAGAATACAAGTCTTTGTTTCTACAGCGTTCAAATTCTGGTACAAGTAATAGATTAATGATCTCATGGTTGAACGTTATAAGCTTGTGTCTCATCCCTAATGCAGTTCAGACTGAAATCCTTTTGAGGCTCAGTAATAATTTCTTTCAGATCTACCTTAAGGACGCCTCTCTCCAGCCAATTGCAACAATGTGACAGATTAGATTAAGTCCCCATTTTTCAGTTGTACAGAGGAGAGTTTGTCCAAATTAACTGTTAGGTTTTGTGTCTGCATCATTTGCCTAATAGGTACATTTGATTAAGAGAAAGGAAGCAGTGCTCATGCATGTGCTGCTCTTATGTGATTAAAGTGAATACTTTGCAGATGTGGCACACAGCACAGGAGAGTGCCTGTTTCCTAGCATGGACTATAGATGATATGTGAAGAGCTTGGCTACCTATCTAAGAGTAAGCACTGTTGAAGACACATTGGGTGTGGTAACTTACTCAGGATAAACCTGGGGACTTTCTTGTGCTCCGCATCACCCCATCGTCATCTCTGGGGTTGGATAACACACTATAGGCCTGGGTCCTTTCCCTGTGGAGACCCCCTTGACTCTCCTCAGCTGTAGCTGACTTAAACCTGATTCAGGTTAGAGGAAACAAAGCTTTTTTTCTCCCACCATAGCGAACGAGTACTGCTGCAATGGAGATCAAATAAATTTCTGCTCTTGTACAAGGAATGCACATCACCCTGTTAAGACGGTGGAAGTACTCTCCCTCTTCTCCGTGTGACATCCCCCCCCAGCCACATATAGATGTGTTTTTCTCTGGCTGCCCTTTGCTCTGGAGCATTTGCCATTCATTTATCCGCTCCGCGCCATCTGCGCCCAGCCTATAGGCATGGGCTGCACTTGATTTATGACGGCATGCCCGGAATTATAAAGGAGCCAGCTGAAAACCCCTCACTGGCAGCAGTAGCCTGCCGCTCTCCTGCGCGGCTTCAGCCCCCGCCATCGAGTAAATAACGGCCAACGGAAAACATCCTGCGCGCGGCATCATCATCTGTTTCCACCGGCCCGGCGCTCCAGCCCCCCCTCCCGCCCTGCGGGCACGCTAATGAGTCACCGCGGGGGTGACGCTTTCTGACCGCCGCTGCCCTTTTCTGATGCAGGGGGAAAAGGGTTTAAAATGTCTGCAATATCCAGCGAGCCTCGGTGTGAAGAAGCGTGTGGATGATGCTGTGTGTGTTTTTGTTATACCTCACCCCCTCCCTCTCCCCGCCCTCTCTGTCCTGTACGGCAGGTGTGTCCAAAATGAAGAGGTGTAAGAAGCCTCTTCCGGAGCAGCTGAAGGCAGCGCCAGCCGAGGACTCCCCCCAGCCGCCCCCCCCTCTTGTGGTGGACTACGAGCGCTTGAAGGTGAGGCATTTGACACACACACACTCACACACACACACACACGGCGGGTGCATACTGCAGTTTATAAGAGAGCCCAGGAAGGCGGAGTCACCTCACTGGCCCTCGGCTGCAGGCACATCCTGGGCAGGCAGGAGGTGACTCACTGGCCCCCGCTTTCTCCATTCAGTTCCCCAACACCGGCATGCTGCTGTTAACCTTGTGGAAAAAGCAATGGGCTTTGTCTCAGAAAGAACAGGTAATTGCTAGTAGTTTTATTAAGTACTTTGTATTATTCCTCCATGTTAAAAATCATTAATACTACACTTCATAAAAAAAGGTTGAAGGACATTTGTAATTGTAAGCCCACCTTTCCAGACATTTAGCATTGTGTGATGTTCAGATATGGTCTAGCAGAGTAGTTCAGGCCCCAATACACGGTATAGTGGAAGAGTCCTGGTCACTCAGTAATATGAACTGTAAAAGAAAAGAATGTGAAAATTGCTTTAGCTCATATGAATGGACATGGAGCAACAATGACAGCTATCGCGGGGTAATTTTTTACACTCCAGTGATGAAGTGTGTTTCACCAGCTGCTGCTGTTTTTAAAGAAACCGTGCCGCTGTTGTGACAGAGATGGAGAAGTCGAACAACTGATGGCTGAACTGATTGATAGCTGTTCTGGGCTATAAAACGTTCTCCGGTGCGGCCGCTAATGAACAGCGCACTGTTATTGTTAGGGTTTACAGTTACTGTTATCGATCTTAGTGCCTTACCCCCGTAAAATGAGAAAGTTCTTTTACTACAGAGCAGATCCATCTCGCTGGCCACCTTCCTGCTACCCCTTGTGATTATTAACTTCATGCAGTTTTACATACACTCCTTCAAATATGCTCTTTTTGGAGGCATTGTTGCTCTAACAAATTTAAGCCGTAGGAAGCAGAAATTTGCTGATTTAACGTCACGGGAGAAAGGAAATCTTCTAATTATTGAAATAGAACAATTGAAGCGAGGAGAATGTTAATCGGGGAATAGATTGCATCACTGATCCCCTACAGGATTTGGGTGCAGGGATAGATAGAACATCTATTGTTTTCCACATAATGCCTTTGATTTTTCCACTGAACTCTGTACAAATTGGCGCGGGCGCAGAAAAATTAGAACGGTGATGATCGGAGTCGACTTGTTTCAGAATAATCCACGAAACTGGAAATCTCACAGCTTCTTCTCATTCCAGACCATTAAGAATGTTATTCAGAAACGGCTCCAGTTAATATGTCTGTAATCTCCTGAGCGCGGCAATGCTGGCTTCTGAATGTGGGATAACCTATTGTGAATTAATGATGGATTACAAGCCAACCAAAATGGCTGAAGTCTTCAAAGCATTGGCGGGAGCTGTTAATTAGTCCGTACTTTTCCGCCCGTACCCTGCCTTTCCTGTATCACTGTGCTGGTGGAAATGCCAAAAGGGTGCTACCTTTAAGGGATTCGCGGTGATTGTGAATGACAGGCTGAAGAAGCCGTGGAAAGTCCTGAGCGGAAATAATGGAATAATTGATGTTTCCCTGGTAAAGAGCTGATGATTCAGTAAAGTGGAGCGTAAGGGGAAAAGCAGCTTTGCGGCAGTATTGCTGGCGCCGGGAGGGGGATGAGGGTGGGGGGGATGAGGGGGGAGTCACGTGAGTCCTCGGTCGCTCTCGGAGACGAACGGCGGCAGCGCTACACAGGAGCCTGAGTGGGAGGGCTCAAGTCGTGCCGTCCGCGTGTTTCGGCCTCCGCCCCGCGTCGTCTCTGCCCGTCTCTCCACTGCAGCGGGTCCAGGAGCCGCGGGAGGAAGCTGCAACTTAATGCAGAGTTCTTAATGAGCGCAGAAACCCGTGTGCAGAGAAGCGTAACTGCAGGTCTGTGTACTGGTTGGAGCCGTGACCGCTGCTCTCAGGTCACAGTGTTTGATGCCTCTGTACCACTGGGCTGTGCACTGTTTTGCTTCAGGGGAGAAATGCTCTTTCTAGGTACATGAGGTGAAGAGCGTACACAGCGCGAACCGCCCTGAGTAAGGGAGTCTCACGCCACAATGAAGTTAGTAAGTTAGTATTACACTGAAAGGTTCAGCTCCCTGCTGTTGTACCCCTGGGCAAGGTACTTAGCACAGAATTGTCTTCGTAAATATCCAGCTTTATCAGCGAATAACATGTAAAACTGAGAGCATCTGCCAAACGGCAATAATGTAATGTAATGATTGCGTTCAGTAAGCCATTTCGGCAGCACTGCGGTGGCTGGGAACAGCAGCCTGAGTAGCATGAGCATCACCTCTCAAAGACCTCCAGGGTGTCCTCTCTCCGCGCCCCCCCCCCCAGCCTCTCCCTCATGCCGGGAAGTGTTAGCATGTTCCACACAGTGGGATGGGAGGTGACAGTCCCGCAGAGCCTAACACCTAAACTGCGCCCCTTTCCGAAGTAGTTTGAAGGTGACCGGAGAAACACACAGGCGTTGTCATTGATCCCTTGTTAAAGGAGAGTGTTGCTGTTTGCTCCTCTTTCTGACTATGGCTGCTCGTAACCCCCTCATTAGGCTGTAGTGAACACTGGAGTGGAACAGAATAACCAGATGCATTCACAGTGCCCTGTGTATGTGTGTGTTTATGTGCGTGTATGCGTACATGTGTTTATCTGCCTGTGTGTTTGTTTGTTTATGTACTTATGTGTTGCGCATGTGTCGAAGTGTTCAGGGTTTTCCCATGAGCCATTTTTAAGGGTTACTTCATTACATGTGAATCTCCTGCTGTGTAGTTTAGCACTCTTTTTGCAGTTTTGTGTTAGTGAAATAACCAATTCTTTACCTCCAGTCACCAACTCTAAGCTCAAAATCTCTGAAACATGATCACAAACACTGACCTCCTGAAAAGAAGTAAATGGACACTTCTGAAGTAACTATGTTATGATGCGTGAAGCCACACTTTGCAGTCTTATTGCAAAGTTGTACTGGCTGTTGAGTTCCCATCTCCAGCCATTCAGTGGGCTGCTGAGCAGGTGGTTAAGAACGGTGTTTTTTCAGAAGTGAGGAGTGTTGGTGCAGATTGCCCTGTGTTCATGGTTGTGTGGCTGCGTGACAGACGAAGATCTTTGATTGATTGGAACCGGCTTTGAATTTAGTTTAATATTATGGACTGAAACATGAAGTGTTACGGGTTGATGAATTTGTGTTGCTAATGTTTTAATGATCGCGCTACACCTCTGATAGCGTAACCCAATAAGCCATGATGAAAAACGCTGTTTCAGGCTGTCAGGTCATGATGGTTGTAGGGTTTTTTTTTTTTTCTGAGGTACCAATGTGTCAGGCGGACAAGTATCTTCAGAGATGCTCCCCCGGGTTTTCAGCACCGTGGCGATGGCGGCGATTTTGAGTGAATATCTGAGTGCAAATTGGATGGCCGCCGCTTGAAGTGATTCCACCGCCGCTGGACGGGCCGGGTACAGACACGAACATAATTGGTGTAAAAATCACTCCTCTAAAGTGCACCGAGCCGCGCCTTATCTGACCGCAACACCTCATATTACAGCGCGGTCTCGTGTGCTTCTCTGTAGCCCTGGGGCATTCAGAGCAGGCCCCTGCCTTGGCCCCCCCCACACTTCCCTTTCCTGTTTCCATGCCAATCCCAGACCCCACCGCCCCGGCCACAGACCGTCCGCTCCGTGAATTAAACCCTTTTCCAAAAGCCGCCCAGTGAACGCGTGCCAGCCTAATCTGACTGCTTATTTGTGCACCTCTCCCCGCAACCCCCCACTAAAAAAGAGCAGATATCTTTAATAAACAGATCGAGGAGTAGGGAACTGTGAATAATTGGTTTTTGGTTGCCGGATTACGCATCAAATTGAATTTCCGGTGATTCGGATGAGAGTTGCCACTTAAGCAAATGTACCTGGCTTCCTGGCACGCGGCCCTGTCGTGTATCAGAGGGGAAACGTATTTCTCCCGCATGCGTGACGGAACCCTCATCACGTATGGAGTTTGACCTCGGAGCCGCACCCTGGAATTCTCCTTAAGTTGAAATGGTGTTAAGAGAGGCTGGATATTGAGTTCATCGTAAGAGGGATTGAATGTGAGGGGGGAGCTAGTTAAAGGGTCAGAGGTGTGTGATGGTAATTCGACACTGCTGACGGTTCGAGTGGGGCGGTGGCCCCTCTGCCAGCGTGGGGGGTGGGAGGGCACTGCCAAGGCTTTGCAGACGCATCAGAGAGGAGCACGCCCCCATCCGAGAACACCTGAGAGAGACGCGAGGAGGGGAGCTCTACTTCCGCAGGGAGAGCATTTACAATCCCACAAAGACTAAACGCACAGCCTCTGCTTTTCCATTCCCTTTCCGGATAGATCTGCACTCCCTCCTTCGCTCTTTCCTGCACTCTCTCCTGCGCTCCTTCACTCCTTCCTCCTCCTCCTCCTCCTCCTCATCCTCCTGCTGCTCCTCTCCCTGCTGCTGCTCCCGCCGTCCTGCAGTCGCAGGGCTCTGCTGCTTCTGCTCGTTATCCTGACACTTTTATTCACTTTTTGTTAAAATATAAATAGCTGCGGAAGTTTTTTTTTAAGATTTAATGGAGCAGAATTAAACGTCGCGGGTCGCCTCATCTAATGGTTTTCAGAGGCGGCGCCAGGCACTGGATGCAAACTCCGAAGATGGCACTGCATGGGTGTCTCCAAAGCCAGAGGCGCAAAAAATACAGTCCTGAACAAAGGGAAAATACTTCGTATTTTTGTACCTCCGTGTCTATTTTTAAGTTTCACACCTGAGGTATTTTATATTCATGTAAAGGAGTTGTGTCTTGGAGTGTGGGCTGGGAAAAAGCACCTTTGTGTATGCACAGTGCGTCGCCTCTCGCTGCATTAGTGCTCCTGGCAGAGGAGCATTAACTTTATGGAGTATTCCAGACCTGTCCTCTGTGGAATCAGTTATAATTCAGTAACTCCTCTTCCACCTGTGCTCGGGATAAAATCTGAAGTGAGAAAAGACAAATAGCGGCAGCGCTTTTAATTATTCATATGTCATCTTGCTAGTTGTTTAAAATACTCTTTGTCAGATACCCCACCCTAAGGGCAACACAAAGTCCTGGTGCTCTTAGTCTACCAGCCGAAATCAATTGGACAATTAGGCATAAAGGTCATGCAGTTATGAACCCATTTATATACAGGCATGCAGTAGCATGAGTGACCAGTTGCTTGACCTGTGGACATACACTTGGCATGCAAGTCATTTACCCCCTGTGAAACAATGGATGTAATAATAGTTTAAAATAGCCATTATTTTACAAGTTGGAGCTTATTCATATTCTTTAATGTGATGTTTAATTAGGTTGATGCCTTTTTCTTGTGTACACTGGCAGTGTACAGACACCAGGGCCTTCTAATCTGTTTGGTAATTTGGTATCCTACAGGAACAAGTAAGAGAGGATCCAACCAATCAGAGGAGGGGGTCAGGGTAGTAAGAATTAAAAAAGGGGAGTGAGGGGAGAAGTAGTTGCTGAAAGTGTTAGGCTGGCTGTCTCAGGCTTTTGAAGCGCAGCTTTAGCTGAGTGACTTGCTTGCTGTGCGTAGTGTTTGTGTATATTCTCTGGGAGAAAAAGCTCAACCCCTCTATCTCTTTGAGTGGTACAATGAATTAATTTATTTCTTAGCTGTCAGGTAGCTGTGACTGTGTGCTCGCGCTCTCTCTCTCTCTCTCTCTCTCTCTCTCTCTCTCTCTCTCTCTCTCTCTCTCTCTTTCTCTCTCACTGGAAGGGACTCTGAACTGTGAAGTGTAACTTGTATGCTGTTTTATTTCTTTTCCAACAAGAGCCTGCAGAAGAAAAAACGGTTAGGATTTAGTTGTCTTTCCTAAACAGCAATAATTTTTAATGCTTTTGGCATTGAACGGGTAGAAGTCTCACAGACTTAATTGCATGCCTTCACACTTGCATACCTACTACACTTACATCCTGACGTTGGCTACCTTCCACACCAAGAGGCCATACATTTACATTCCATTAGAGCCAGGAACCCCTGCTGTCACCACGAAGCTTTCTCCCTTTGGTGTGATCGCCCAGCTTGCTGCCCTTTCTGTTGCTGCTTGGCAATATCAACGCTGCCAAGGCGATATCAATCCATCAGCAGCCTCGCGGACTGGCTAACTGACCCAGCTCAAACCCTGTGCGCTGCAATGCTATGATAATGCTACCATTATGGCTGTCGTAAATGAGTTGTCACATTCAAAATAATGCAGATTTGAGAGCCGCGTGACTTCCCGTTTTACAGAGTTCTGAAAGCAGTCCTGCCTGTGTGTGGTTGGTTTCCCTTCTCTCTAGTGCCCCTGACCATGAGTTTGTATGTGGTGTACTGTACCGGCCTGCCTGTTCGCTCCCTCTCAACAGCGTGTCCTAGAGTGACCAACCACGGCCCAACACGAAAGTGCCTCTCCTTCTGAATCTCCAAGGTTGCGTACATGTTAAATACTTCAGGGCTGAATGGCGTGTTAGCGTAGCCATCTTCACTACAGCTCTGTGTTGGTACGGCACTCTATTAAAGAACAAAAGATAAAAAGGTGTGAACATCCATTTCAGACCTGAGACAGATGTGTGTACGAAGCCTGGCACCAGGAACCCTCTCCCTGTGGCAGGGAGCTGAAATAGACGTAAGCATGTTTATGCTGGAAATAAAGAGAAACGCTGCTGCTGTCATTCTCTGTATCTCCGCACGGCACAACATGCTTTCCTTTCTCCCAACTGAGATTCCTGTGTGACCTTTTCTAAATGTAATCTGTGCTTTAAAATGCTGCATAACACTCGCTCCTACATAAGTGGATGTGTGTTGTACAGAACTACACAAGGCAGGTAAAATCGGGTTTGACTGAACCGGCTAGTTCAGCATCCTTGCTCTTTAAGGACACACCTGATGCTCTGTATTAAAGCCATACGTCAGGTACACCAGAACAGCATGGCATTTGCAGAGCACACAGATAGGCGTTACCATTTGTATCAGTTTTTTTTTTTTATTTTTCCGAGGTTGAAAAATTGTATTATTCTTAAAATGATTCCTCTCCAGTTAGGGGCCCTGAAATGAGTCAAAAGCAAAGCCCCTGTCACCCCAACACTCCCCCAGCCAATCACTTGTGGGCAGTGCAGTAAAAAAAATCAAAATGGGTGAGATCATTTGGCAGTGTGACCCAAAATAAAGTGCCAGATTTAGTCTGATTGCTGGTGTTACAGATTCAAGGGCACGCTCACTGATTACAATCATTTCTGACTGTGCATTTGACTTGGAAGATTCTCATTTAGGCTTTGGAAGAGAATTTTTTTTTTCCTTCCCCCAATGCATTTTGCAGTGAAGTTTAGCATCTGTAACCCTGACCTTGATTCACCATGGCTTTGAGTGGATTAACCCCAGCTTGATTTGGGTCATTCTTTTTCTATGACAAACTCCAAACCTTATCTGTGATTAATAGGGTGTTTGCGTTACACAGCTGACTTCATTAATGTCAGCAAACAATTGGTTCTCTGTCCCTCTGTGGCGCTGTTTTGTTTATTGGCTTAAGTTGTCAACTTATCTCATTTTTTTCATTCTGTAACAGATATCTTTTGTAGCTACGTGTATCCCAAATGAAATGCGTACCAGTTCTGTTAATATGCTTTTGGTAGGTAATGTTCTGCATATATTCTAATTATTCCTCTTTTTGTTAGTGTTAGCGTTGTATGTTTATCTCTAATATTTATCATGCTTGTTGTGTTGGTGTGAAAAGAGTCAGTGGATTTACATTAGATTCCTTCCCCGCTGAAAGCCCTTTAGGTGCTTGAAAACTGAGAAAAAACAACTATGTAACTGAGAATAACAGGCCTTCAAACCGGTACATTCTCAAAAGGCAATGGTGGAAGTTGGAATATAAAGAATTTAAAATCTCTGGCACTTTCAGTTTGGTTACTAGTTAACTAATCTTATTGCAGATTATAAAATAATGATTATAATATACTGAGTTGAGCTTCTGCCTTGAATTTCATGTACTGTAGTCATTTCATTACCACAGTTTAATACAGTGAATGCAATTGTAATGTGTACTGATTTGCTTACAACTGAATACTAATAAATCATCCAGTCAGATAATACCATTAACTCAGTGGGTTCTCCCTTGAGTTTCTTAAAAGGCTTTGGTAGATAAAAAGAAAGGTATCACTTTACATTAAGGCTGCATTGGTTAACATCAACGAATGTGTTAGTTAACAGGAGTACATGATTAACGGACACAGCTCCAAAGCATTGACAGGGCTTATGTAGACATGCTAAATAGTTAACAGATACATAAACATGAGTACTATGTGCGTGATACCAGATTCCAACACTAGGTAGATGCTGTACACCATTATGCATTAGAGGCTGCTGTCGCACATTAGGTAGACATTAGTGTAAATTAGACATAATATTAGCCATTAGCCAAGAAATAAATGGTTTCAGTTTAAGACGAGAAACTGACTTAAGAATCTGTCATCACACGTTCATTGGGGAAGGTGTGAGTGGTAATTGATACATTCGTTCAATGTTAGCTGATGTAACCTGAACATAAAGTGTGAGCAGAAGATGTAATAGATGATAAAGTGCTAAAGCATGACCTGGGCTTTACATCAGTTGCCCCACCAGTCCAGCTCTGTCTGAATGTTCTAATTGGTCCATTGTATTTGACTGTGCCGATTGGTCTGTTGTGTCTGGCCATGTTGGTTTGGGGTATTGTGGAATTAACTGTGCTACAAAGAGTGGTGTTGTAAGACTTTATAAAGATCCTTTATCAATATGTAAATGCAAGTAAAGTAAGTAAATCATTTAAGAACATAACACTTTGTGTTAAGATTATATTAAACCATGGTAAAATATTATGTGAAATATAAGTGTTGCCTATCTTCAAGGCACTCCCTACTCCTTATAAATGGTAATCAGTCAATTCGTGCTATGAAACATGAGTTGCCTTTTCACAGAATGTCTGGGCCTAATGCCTGCTTTAGCACAGGTGTTGCAGTCCAGGTTAATAATGATGTCATGTATTAATTCATGGAATGTCAATGTAAGTGTTGCTAAGGGATATACAGTAACATAGAGAAGTAACAGTGGCCACTGCCTGGTCCCTCACAATGCCTTGCTTTGCAGGCAAGTCTGTTTTTGGATGGTGCTCATTGCAGGACCTGTTTTCTTGGCCTTGACCACTGCATATTCTCCCTTGGGGCCCGCAGACAAGGTGAAGTCTCTCTGGGCATCTTTGTAAACAGGGAAAAAAAAACGACATCTACATTTGGGAATTCCAAAGGCTCTTCTGAACTGAATAGAGCCACAGTGTTTCTGAATTCTTTGCTATTGTTTCCTCCCATGCTAGTTCTGCTTCTTTTTCACCTGAAAGAATGAAGTGATTTGCTATGGAAATGTCTGATCTCTGTGTGCACACCAAGCATTTCCAAGGCGGTTATCGCTAACATACTTCTACCGAGGCAATTTCCAGCATTTTAATTCTGTTTTTTTTTCTACCTTTTTATCTCAGTTCATTTGCTATGGGAAACTATTTTACAGGTATTTCATTACCACTGGCATCCGGACCTCATTGTGTTTCCTTTTATGAGTTCTCCTATGTCATTTTGTTCCAGTGCCTAATCAGGTTTTCATGTTTGTGAATATCAAATATGCATAATTCAGGAATTCATTTATTAGCCTTTTTTAATTTTGATGAACATTAAGAAACTGGAATGAGTAGCATATTACCTTGTTTTTCATTCAATAAGGCCATGAAAGTAAGGTAATATTTACCACAATCATGATCACATTCCTGACCTTTTTTTTTTTTTTTGGAAACTGTGTATGGGTCAAAAGCACAACACATATCCCATAAATCTGTGTCATGTCTTTTGTCTTTGACACTGCAGTCTCTTGACTGCAAGGGACAGCAATATGCTGGAGTGGTTCAGGAACCTGGTTCTTCATACAGTAGCCTACAGCAGTAGAAATTGGACAGCGTGTCACATTTAAGTAATGCAAGTCACATATTCTATTTCCAGCCTGATAGATAATGTAACATACTCTCTGACAGAATTGACCGTCTAGTGTTTTTGATGAATGACCATGTCTGTTGCACATGCGACTTAAATTTCAGCGTGGGCTGCATTTCAATAACAGTGTGTGTGAAGTTCTCAGGCTTCACAGTGATTTGTAATGGGGGAAATGCTGCAATGCTGAAAGGCATGGGGTTTTTTTCTTCATTTTATTTTTGTTCTAATGGGAACTATACACCTGTATGATATAGTTCAGTGTTTCTCAACCTGTTTTTGTGGTTAATATCCTTGCCAGATTCAGCGGTCAACTCTTTTTTTTTTATCTAATTGTATCTAATGTTTTAACATTACCTTGGCGCATTAAATAATTTTAATTGCAACAGAGATTGGGGTGCATTAAAATTATGCTCATTATAACAGAGAGCGGAGATCAGTTTTTGACTTCTTTAACTTTAGGTTATACTGCAAAAAGTATGTATTAAAGTGATTTCATGTGTAGTTCAAAAAGGCAGTTTGCTAATGGGGATACTCATTTGAACTGGCATGCCTGTTAGTGATGCAACGCGATCAAAAGCGAGATTTTTTTCCTGCGCGGCGTTTTGCTGACCTGTGTGTGTGCGGCTCCCGGTGCAGGGCCTGCTGGAGACGGTGGTGGAGAAGACGGAGAACCACACGGTGGACCAGCTGGAGAGACTGTACTCCCTCCTCAGCCAGTGCATCTACCAGCATCGCAGGGACTACGACAAGACCCGCCTGACGGAGGTGAGGGCGCCGACGGCCGCCAACCGTCTCGCCATCTGAAAGCTCTAGTGTGTGTGGAGACTCCCTGATACATACACGCATACACACAAACACACACCAACACACATGTACGCACACACACCAACATGCACGCACCAATGCACACACACTCAAGCGCACACACTTGTGCACATACATACAGACACACAAATGCACGTGCACACACGCGCACACACACACACACACACCCCGCCCACCCGACTGTCTTTCCAAGGCTTATCTGTCATTACCTCACTCACCTGCCTCGGTGTGAAAGAGACGGCTCTCTTTCCTGTGAAAGGAGAGACTCTGACTGAAGCCTTTGGCAAGGCCGAATCCAAAGCCCGTCGTGACATTTCGCAGCTGTACTCTATTAGCTGTAATCCTCCCCCTTTTGTCCGCTCTTAATTCTTAATGCCACTGCAAGCGCCACTCATCGTGGCTGAAGGTTTTCTTTTGAACGCGGTGCAGACTACCCTAATTTCCCTACGACTGGCCTTTGCGAAATGATTTCTCAGCTTTTGAGCTGTCACAGGGCTTAAGGAAACGGAGAGGTTGTAACACTGATGTGCTGGGAAGATACCTGTGTGAGAGGAGAGGGAGAGGAACCGCGGCAGCAGCTGCCGGGAGAACGAGCGCGGCGATATCGGGAGGATGACGAGGCTCGTGTCAGCGGCACCCGCAGATGATGCGCGGGCTCCTCCGCTCCTTTTCCTGGGTGTGGGTGTGTGTGTGTGTGTGTGTGTATGGTGTGTGTATGGTGTGTGTATGGTTTAGTGTGTGTGTGTGTGTGTGTGTGTGTGTGTGTGTGTGTGTGTAAGTGTGTGGGTGTTGGGGGGTGTCAGGGGGGGTTTGTTCTGGATGTTAGTGATGGACATCCTGAGCAGATTCGGGTCTGGTATACACGTACTTCAAATAGTTCAGAGTCCACCTTTTTGTTCCCTTAAACGCTGAAAGAAGTCTGTCCATGAACACACACAAAGCAGGCAATTCTTGCGCTTGACTACAACCTCAGAGCAAGCAGGGAAACTGCTTTCTAAGACAGTTGCCTTTGTTTGCCTAGTGAATTGAAATCTAACTTGGCCATGGCCAGCCAACACAACGACAGTGTGGAGGAGAAAATAAACAAGGCCTCAAGCAGTGTGTCGGAAACCATTTCCTGCACAGGATGCTGTTGTCTTCAGCTACACAGCTGGGTGAGGCTCATAATGTAACACCTGTGGATTTTAAAATGTTGGAAGCTGCAGTAGTTCCCCGTGTTTGTGCTAATTGCATTGATTAGCTTAAAACCTCGCACATGGTGTTATGCTTACATGTGGCCCCATTAAATTCTGTTAATCTGAACATCTCTTTGGAGCATTTAACAAACATGACTGAACAGAACGCCCTGTGTCCGTGGCGAACGGTTTAATGACTGCCTTACCCAAACATGTATTTCTGCAGTCATTTAAAATATTCTCAGAAATCTTCCGTTGCTTGGTATTACAAAATCTCCCACTGTTTGTAATGCTTCCATATAATGTTGGCTATGAAATGCTTAGTTAGTATCAGATCTTGCTTTCAAGGGACTGATTCTTGTCCCCTCTTCTGTAATGTGAATGCAAGAGGTCTTTATACAAAAGGATGTTTGGTATGAATGCTTGATTAGTTAATGATGTTTGATTAGTATTGAACATCAGCTAAGCTTTGAAAAACTACAAATTATTGTCTCTATAAAAGTAAAAATGTGTCTTTTCCAAAAAAAAAGACTGAGGAGGAAAACTTGGCTTCATTCCAGTATACAAGTGTCAGTTTAGTCAAAAAGATCAAACACACCAGTAGAAATGATGCCTGTGCCAGTAGCCTTTCAGCTGAACTGTGAGCTCTTACACTCATCTCTCCCAGTTGTTGTCTGCCCAGGCTGAAGCCACGTTTAGTGTGATCACATAGTGTCCTCGTACTGTCAGTATGCAATATGAGGGTACGGTACAGACACAGCAGAAACCTGCCAGCTAAAGCCAGCCTCTCACAGGCAGATGTTCCCAAACTCGCAGACACACCCATGCCAGATTTGTGCCGCACTTCATATTTCGTTTGGTCGGTCACAGATATTTTATTGTTTTCCCAATATTATTTTCTCGTGAAACGCGTATGGGAATTCTCCGTATGGCTTGGGTTGGCAGCATTTGCAGCACTGTGGTTTCCCTAGCCATTCAGCGATTAACGGAGGCTGGACTCACCGCACTCGCTCATTGGTGAGACGTTCATTTCGTGCTCGTACGGTACCGCGTACCTTGATGTAGAAGTAAACTGCACAGCGGAAGGTGAGCTAGGCCCAGTTAGAATAAGCCGTTGTCAGTCGGTTTTTGGCCAGTCGTGGTGCACAGCAGTCTCCATCTGCAGACTGCACCTGTTCCCCCACACTGTGAGGGCAGAACACACAGCCCCAGCTGTGTGGAAGTATGGGGTGGCTGGCTGCTGGCATGGTGCCACTGTGAGGGAAAAATGACCAGGCCTCTACCAGAGAAACCAGAGAGCAGAAACTCGGAGAAAATTAAAGATTTCCTCAGTCACGCCGTAGCGCGGTGTCAGGCTGTCCTGGAGTAATCCCATTTAGCAATCAAATAACTCACCGCAGAGCCAGCAGAGTTGGGGCCTGCCTGATTGTGGCTACCGCAGCGCTGCTGACAGTATTTTCTTTTTCTTCTCTCCTCTAGTGAAGAAACATGGAGGTAGTTTCAAAATGGTGATTCTTTTGCTTTTGCGTCCAAGTTGTAGCGTTACTCCAGTGATGTGATTGTGTTAAGTCTGCTCACCACTGCAGCAGAGCGCAAGTCTCTGGTTAATGCTTCCTAGAACCCTACCCTTATTCAGAGGACACCGTCTAAGGTCATAACCAGAGGGTTGTAGGTTCATTTCCACAGTAGGAAACACTCATATTCAGCTAACATATGCTGAATTGTGTCAGTAAATTACCATCATTCTAAAACGATATGTCAGAATAAAAGCTAACAAAGTTATCCTGTGTAAGGGTGTCTGCCAAGAAAATGTATGAAACTGGATTTTGTATATGGTATAATTTCTTGTGCTCTTTATTAACTTCAAATAGCCTGTATATTAAGTTTTACTTACATCAGTTGGTTCCTCTTGATGGGCAATTTTGCATGACTAATACTAGAGCGGAAATTTTAGTATAGCTGTTACCACTAATAGGTACCTGTATTGCTAATCTGTCAACTGTTGATTCATTTCTGTCAAATATTTAAAGATGAGCTGTTATATGTGTGTCTTTAGCGTTTTCATATTAGTCGCATTTTGTTCCCTTAATTGACTTCCTACATCTTGTCACTTTTGGCTTTTGAATTTCCCATGAGCCTCCAGTGAAGCCTGACTGCGAGCCGGAGTTGAAAATGAGCTCAGTGCAGGGAAAAAAAAAAGGCAGGGAGAGGGGAGCGCAGCTGCGGCGAGCGATCGAGCACGCTCAGACGGTAGCAGCGGAATGCAGACCCTTGTTCTGCGTCAAGCCTTTCCTCTGTTTGGAGGAGTAATTACCGCTATGTACTGATAGCTGACAATCCTCTGAGATGAACACATCACTGGTAGGGAGCGTTTTGTCTACGGTTCGAATTGGAAAATGGATACTGATTTGAAAGTAAGTTGCCCATCTGCTAATTAAAGCCGAGCAATGCGACTGTTACTGAAGTAGCCTTGGTTTTCGGTTTTTCTGAGAGTTTTATTATAATGCTGGCGGAGTGGGCCACATCCTAATTGTGGCATGAAGAAAGAAAAAGTTGATGAACTGAGGTGATTGCAGCCATTGGAAGTAAAAGTCAGAGTGTGTTTGAAAGGACTCCTGACCTCCATCAGTGTGAGTGAGAGGAGGGGGTTGTTAGCGGCGTAGGTTTGCAGTGTCTGAAGGCTTGCAGGTAATTATCTGCCACGCGTTGAAAGGTCACGGTTTCTCAGTAGATGAGGAGACACAATGCGAGGGACTCTCTTCCACTTTGTCCAGCACTTCGTCATATCGTAGGTCACCGGCTTGCCTACTTTGGAGGGCTTTCCAAGGGTGGGGGGAAAAGACAGAGATATGATTAGTCAACTTAAGTTGAAATCGACCTTTAATTAATCAGCTGGATGTGAAAGAGAAGCCTTTGGGAGATTTGCTGTTGGAGAAAGACTGGCAGTTTCAGTGATAAAACATTTCAGACAGACCTGCTTCATCTTTTATCCCTTTAGTCTCTTGGGGGTGGGGGGTGTGCCCCCATGTATGTTATCCCCTGAAGTTGTATAGAAATTAACCAGGGGGATTTCCTGATTATATGTGTCACTGTGTGTGTGTGTGTGTGTGTGTGTGTGTGTGTGTGTGTGTGTGTGTGCGTAAACATAGCTAATATAAACTGATATGTCCCTGAGAAATGATAATGACGTAAGAGTACGCTATCAGTAAGAAGCATCTCAAATGGCTGCAAAAATGCAAAAAGAGGAGGAAATACAGGCCAGAATGAGTAAAGCTAGTAAGAATTCCACTGATGTGATTTATTTTGGGGAAAAAATGTTCATTACATTCTGGCCAGTTTTAAACTAAGTCACATGGTAGTTTGATTTTGTGTCATGTTGTCAGGGCCATGAAACATTTTGTCATTTCCTGGTTTCATGAAAGTCTATATCATGATATTTTGTCACAGACCTAATATGTATGTAAATATGTTGGTCTTCAGCATAATTGTTAGGCACTATGTGAGTATGTTTTTTTTTTTTTTTTTTTTTTTTTTTTTTTGAACTGTTTTGCATTCTGTTCTGTGCCTATGTGACTGCTTAATGTTAGCATTGATTCACAGATGACAGAGTTTTTAAAGAAATATTTTAAAATATTTAAATATGTTTTCTCTCATCATGCAGCTTATTGTCCAGTTTTTCACAAGATATGTCAAAGCAATGCCTCTTTTCCACTTGCAGAATGAACCTGAAATTCTTAGATCTCGAATGTACTTTTGTGTGAAATCACTGCTAGAATACATGATTTTCCTGTAGATTTGACATTAATGTGTGACTTGTGACCCACAGTCATGAGTTATTTCACACAGTCATGCATTAGCCCACACAAATGAAATCAGAGTTAGCCCACACAACCACACTCATGAATTAGCCCACACAAATGCATTCATGAATTAACCCACGCAAGCAAAATCATGAATTAGCCCACACAAATGCAATCATGAATTAGCTCACACAGTTATGAATTAGCCCGTGCGAGTGGAATCATGGCTACAGAAGAGCAAGGATCTGGAAATATGCTGAATGTTCATTTTTTAATGAGACTACACCATACTTTGTCGTCCAATTATAGCAACATAAACATTATTCTGTGTTTGTCTGTAAAAGTGGTTGCAAGTAAACTTATTTAATTATGGAATTAAGACATTTTCCACTGTTGCTTAGAGCAGTTCACGTCTGTTTTTTTCCCTTATGTTTTTCTGTGGCAGTGATACCAGATAAATGTCACTTGCTATTACTTAAAGTCAGACGGCTGTATGTTTTTTATATACAGGTCTAATACCATCATGTACTTGTATTCTCACTTGGCCAATTTTGTCCTTTGCAGTTTGTCATTCATATTTCTGTGAAATAACAGTAATTTAATGGATATCTTTCTCCTTTTTGTCTTTCAGGAAATGGAGCGGAAAGTTCAACATTTCGAAACATTCCTGTGAGGAATTAGAGGCGGTCAGGTTGATCCTGATAACTGACTCTTACAGTACATAAGGGAGACCAGCCTTTTGAGCCATTTCTCTACTTCAGAACCAAGCAGGTTTGCAGCCTTGGTCTTAATGAAAAAAAAAAAACAGACTTTATATGGCGATTTTGGTGCTATTGTCTCAGGTACCTGGACCGAACCAGTCTACAGAACCAAACATAAGACGTATTTAGGTTTATTTTATGTCATTGAAATACACATGCCAATGCTGTCAGATGTTCCTGGTGCTATCATATCCATTTGCTGCTCTTGGTTTCCTTCTGAAAATCCGGGTGAAATCAACTCAACTGGTCCCTTACATCGGGCCACCCCACATCGATAAAGTTCACACACGTAACTTGTACACACACACACACACACACACACACACACCCACATACCCACACCCACACCAGCAGTGACAAAGCAGTGTGAGTGAGGTATTTCTGAGTAGGGGGTCATGAATGTTGTCTGCATTGTTCAAGCAAACTGTGTGACCGATTTTCCCCACCCTCTTAAGCAGAAATGGTAGGGCAGTCTTCCGGTACTTGGAGACACACTTAAATTGGAACTGCTTGAAATGTTCACTCAAGTACTCTGAGCTCCTTTTGCCAAAATAAAATTGCTTTGAAAGGTCGCTTTGAAAGATTGGTTTGGACTTCCTTCTTTTTCTCTTGAAGGTGAGGTCCTCCCTGATTGTATAAATTCTTTTGGTGCTCCCACTTCCAAAAAAATAAGAAAATATAAGAAAAATTCTGGAAATCCCTAAATGTTTAAACTCGAAATACAACCAGAAAAAAGGCTGTGTCAGTGACACCAATGCAAACCAAATAGAAACTGGCTCCTGACCTCTGACACCTCTGGAAAAACGGTGACAGTTTGCTCTTAGTAATGACATATTGACATGTACAGTAACTGAAATGTTTAGTATCTGCCGTCTGTCTGTATTCACTGTGTGATTTTTTTTTCTCTTTGACACAAGTTGTGCTCACTAATTTTCAACACCTAGCTGGGATAACTGGACGCAGTTGAATTAGAAAGCCTCGGTTGATTGCACTGCCTAGCATGTGCCTTATATAACCTTCTAGTTAGACAGCACCACTTTTGCTGGTGGCAATTTATTGGGCTTTGGTTTCATGTATGAAGTTTGCCTCCATCAGGTGTACAGAATAGAATAAGTAAACGAGACAACTTTATACATCTAGACTCTGGCCATTTTAACTGGACTGTAGAAAGGGGTGTAGTCTAGAATAATATTAGCATCATTTCCATCTGCATGGAGAGTCATGATTTTGGCACTTTTGTCTGTTACAGCATATCGCAGAGGAACTTTGTGCCAATCTTCCGCTCGCTGAGTGTGGTGTCCTGCAGTAAGATTTCATAAGGAAATCAACAAATTTATATACATGCACACTTACACACAGCTATGTTTAGTACATTCAGTACATTTGTTGCATCATTATATAATTTTGTTTTTCAGTTTATGTTATTTCCATAATTTTGCTCAAATTGTTTCAGAACTTGTGAAGAAGAAGGCCATTCTAGGCAGTGCGAATTGTTGTCAAAGGTATAAAGAGCATTATTTTGTTTTTGTTCCTTTGTGACTTTTTTTCCCTTTTTCTTTTGTTAATTTTTTTGTTTTCAGTGCTTTCCATTTGAAATTGTTCGGCCCGAACTGCTGAAAACAAGGCTATGTTTTAATGGGTAACTATATTGTCTACCAAAAGCGAAATGAAATGAAAACATTTTTTTTTAGAAACTGCGTTTTGGTAGACGGACGTTAGGACAGGGCTCGACGTGAAGAGCTCCCGCCATTTCAGACCTTCACATGAAATCTGCACGACTCTTTCCATCTGTTTTTACAAACGCGGATCAGAACAAGTCGCAAGGGCACAGGCCAGAGCCTCTGCCCTCACACAGATCCCAGTGAAGCTTTTGAACATATGCAAAAATAGCATCTGAGGAGATAGTATTGGACTACTGCAGAAAGAAAAACACAGCTACCTCAGCTTAACTTAATTTAACGTTAAAAAAAAAAAATGACAAGCCGTTTACTGGGTACGAACAGTATTTGTAAAGTACTGCAATGTTGTTGCAACACAAACGCAAAAGCTAAGGTATTGGATTAATTCTTAGACGTGAAGAGTAACCCTGTGGCCACTGCAGTAATCCAGCGTTTCCTGTTTTTTAATCTCCTTCCTTTTTGTCTGTTTGCATTTGAGCCAAGAAGAAGAAGAATAATCCAGCTCATGAATTTTGGTGAAATGTTGTTTACTGTATGTACTGGTTTTTCAGATGGACGTCTTACATTTGCTTGTTCTTTCTGATCACACTAAACTACAAACTAAAGGCTATCACAGTGGCACCATATTTTTTGTCCATTTTGCGATTTTTCTTTTCTGCTCAAACCTAGGTGTTGACATAGTCTTTATGCTATTCTTGTTTATTTCTTTTCTAATTATTTATTAACATTATTAAACATGGTGTTTTTACAGTCTAATATCCATTAAACAGTCTTTTGTACTTATGAAATACAATTGGAAAATTGTTACTCAAGTTTTGATATTTGTGCTGAACGCAATGTAGCATAATTGTGTAGCAAGTTTGTGTGGAAAAGGGGGTTTTTTACAGGTCTCAGGTTCTTGCTGCATTAATTATCTTTCAACTTTTATATTTATTCTACGTTGATGTTGATTTTCATTTTTGATTTAGTGGTAAAAAGGACTGTGACATACTGGATGGTGCCTAAACAAACAGGCGAAACAATCTTCTTTTCAAACACGCCAGATCTTGAAAGGAACTCTACATGTTTGTTGTTTAATTGCTGCTGTGATACTGACCACTGTTATGAGTCACAACGACCTGGTTATGTCTCACGCCCACAGTCTGTTGCCACAATGTCACAGGATAAGAATAAATTTAACTCGCAAACGTGCTTAGAATCCGCCTTTTACTGTCATTTTTGAGATGTGTGAATTATAACTTTTTTTAATTAACATTTTCCCCTTTGAGTTATTGAAATATTGTGATCTCAAGATCTCAGAAACACCCAGCAATCAGTCTGTCAACTTCACAGATCAGGTGGTGTGGTTGGTTACAGTAAATAAGACGTATTCAGTTCCTGATTGTATGTTTTGTTGACGTTTCTCTCTCCCTCTTTTTTTATTTTTTTAATTTAACATTTTAACTTTCTACGCTTTCTGAGCTGGCAGGAAAAATGACAAACGCAGATTCAGAGGGCAAGGAATTAGCGGAAGTTTGGCAAGGTCAGGAAGAATAGATCTCGATCCGGTACCTTCAGGTACACGTCGGACCCAGCTTTGCCCATGAGAATCCGAGCAGCTTGGCGCCGAGTCCTCGCAATTTTCCCCCCCTGCTCAAAATGTTGGAGGCTTTTTATATTAAAACTGTTGGGCAGGTTTACCAGATGTCAGTTAGAAATTGAAATTCCGTCATTTTGCTCCAGAGCACAAAAAGTTGGGATGTTTCAGCATGCTGATAAGCTCTAGATTAATACACTTTGTCATCCCCTGTCATCGTCTACCCTTCCTTTCTCCTGGTGATGTGAAATCGCCTCCTGTTGACTGATGAGGTTAATCTTGTATGCAGAATCTCAGTGCGCTCACGACGAGTGATCCTTCTAATATTTCTCTCTTGTTTTAAATGATATGGTAGATTTTTTATTTTTTTCCTTCGGATGAATTAAATTTTTTTTTTGGGTTTTATTGTAGCCTTGCCATGTTTTTGGTATCGTTATTTCTTCTCATGTTCATCAAAATGTATAACTTCCTTTTTCCCTTTAAATGTGTTACTTTAGTGTAAGTTATATTTGAATTGAAACATTTACTGTAATTTCTGAAAAAACTGCTGTGACATACTTGAATAAAGGTGCAAATTGTATTCTGTGTAAAGTTTACTTTTTACTCATACAAAAAGTACATTATGTACAGATAACTCAGTATAAAACCCCACTAGTAATGTACAGATATACTCAGTGATATTAGGAATACACCCCTGCCCTGACCCCTTGACAGAGTGTGACATTGGCCTAATTTGACTATTTTAAATACCCATTTTGTACTGTCACCTTTATATTCCATCAATTTTTATACCTTGGATTTAAACTGACATTATATTGGTTGAGCACCATAAAATTCCTTTTTAGGTGACTTTTATTGAATGATGCTGTTGAAGCTGCATACAGTACAGCATTTAAGTGTGCAAAATGTGATATTTATAAAGGTTGCCCACTGCCATGGGGGTTGACCACTGCTATGAAAATTAATGTCATGACTCAAATATTATGTCAAGTTTTGTGGAGGAACTGAGAAAAATGTAAATGGGGTGTTCTTCAATATGATATTTTCATATTAGAAAAAATGCCTTTGGGGGCATTGGTCCACTCCTCAGCATTGTATGTGGATTATACAAGTCTTGAGTTGATTACCCTTGAATAATAACTGTTTTACATACAGGAGCAATATGAAGAGAAAACTGAAGAGCTACATTTAGATAATGGAATCTGCACATTACTGAGGTGTCATGTTACTTATGTTGATGAAGATTCTGCAAGGGTAGAGTGAAGTATCTGCAGTGTACAGCACATTGGTCTCTTCAGAGGTCATGGCTATTTTGCTAAAAAAAATATGTGCATGTATTTCAAATGCTATGCCTGCAAATCGTCCACCTGAACATTTTGATTCATTTTTTTTTCTCAGCATCATTTCAGTGGCTTCTGCACTTTGATTTCTAAGGGTAACACATGCGTGCATCATGAGTCAAACCCCCATCTCTGAATGCTTTTAGTTAACTCAAAGACAATGATCACTCTCTCATTACGGATCTAAGCTGTGTAATGATTCCACACAGGTGATAAAAAAAATATTTTCTGCTTCTACCGTGATGGACTTTCTGGCTCTCTGCATTGACAGATGGACTGACAAGCTGTCTCCCCTGCCAGACTAAACTGTTTATAGGTTGTCTGTATATCCTTCATTAATAATCTATGATTTTCTAAAGTAAACACCCACGTAAGAAGGTATATTAAGGATAACTGGGATTTGCTGTATTTCTACAATTGCTATTTAAACTAGTCATCAATTATTATATAAGTATTGCTTGAAGAAAACCCTATAAATGATAAGTGTTGGTAACTTATTAATGATCAGTAAAGACTGGACATTTAACCCTGGAATCAAATTGGTTCAAATTGTACTGACGTGGAATTCCTTCACCTGAGTCTTTTATGTATCTGCGGACAACCCTGTGCTGATATAAGTATACAGGAACCCCCCCTAATTTCAGGCAGCTGCTCTGCTTGCTATCCACTTGTCCCCTTTGTGTTGTGAAATGCCTACTGCTCTCTGATTGAGCAGGTGAATCACCCCGCTGTTTGCCCCTTTGCGCATACACTTATCTCGGTTTAGTGCAGAGTTGTCACCAGGCGTGATATTAAAAGCCAGATGTCACATCTTGCCCAACATCACCACAGGGGGGTCGGTGGTTCAAGGGTTGGGAAGACAACAAGGCTCAGACATCTCTCTAGGCTTTGAAAGGCCTGTTGACTCTGTGGCACATAATTGAGAGCCCAGCTGGAACTAAATGCGGTAATAACGGTGAGCCCCCAGCAACAGGTTTTTAGAAACTCACAACGCGCATATTTCTCAGATAAGAGTGACCTCCGCTCAATTAAGAATGGAGGCCTTCTAAGTCTTTCAAGCTGAGGGATGTGATTAGTATCGGTCTCCGTGGGCATAGTTGTGAGGGTAGTGTGGCCGAGTGGTCGAAGGCGCTGGATTAAGGCTCCAATCTCTTCAGAGACGAGGGTTAGAATCCCTCCGCAGCTGGTTTTATGGGCAGCAGAGTGGCATAGTGGTAAGGAGCAGGATTGCTGGCTCAATTCTCCACTGGGGCACTGCTGTTGTACCCTTGGCAAAGGTATTTAACCTACCATTGCCTCAGTAAATATCCAGCTGTATAAATGGATAGCCTAAAACTGTAACCTGTGTAATGCACTCTGGATAAGAGCATCTGCTAAATGACGATAATATAATGTTATATAGTTACTGTACCAGCAGTGAGCTCAGTGTCCCTTTCTTCAGAGGAATGCTGGGTGCTTTGTCAATGTGGGTGTACAGTGTGCACCGCTTGCCTAGTGCACCCACACAATCAGAAGATCAAATGAAATTTTTGCGTGGCATAACCCTCGAGTACTGGCGCCATCCAGCACCTGTCAGGCCGTGGATAACATCTCGGCAGCACGGCCGCTCTGATTGGCTCTCCCCTGATCGCTCATTCCTCTCGCGGAGCCGCCCCCCCTCAGAGGCCCGGCCTGCCCGCACCGCTCACACTTGTCAGAATTTTCGCTTCGCTCTTGTTTGAACGCCGCGACCTCATTTTCCGCCGGGGGTCAACCGTGCCGGACGCTGCGAGTTTGCTTAACCCGGGCGAACCGGAGGGAGCGCGGCGTCGAGGAACTGGCGAAACACGGTTATTAAAAATGAGCGTTCCTTGTCAGGGCCGTTTTTTGCTCGCTGCTCTCCATGGCGGCTGCTACTTGATGGCGGGCCCCTGTGCTGTTGCAGTCTGTTACGTGTTGCACAGTTAGGCTGGTCTGGAAGACTACAACCAGAATGCCACAATACATACATACTACTGTGAGAGCTGACTGCTGGATCTGAAAGGTTAATATAGGGAGCCAGCATGAAGCTGTTTATGCACTGATCTCTGATAGTCTGGACATGACAAATGTAATGTCAGACTGCCCAGAATGGGTTACTTGCAATAAATACTATACAAGGTGAAACTCTGCAAGTAGTCAAATTCATGATGCATGACACTTCTCAATGGTCACACTAACC
Source organism: Megalops atlanticus (assembly GCA_019176425.1). Taxonomy (NCBI): domain Eukaryota; kingdom Metazoa; phylum Chordata; class Actinopteri; order Elopiformes; family Megalopidae; genus Megalops; species Megalops atlanticus. The sequence goes on along the minus strand of CM032892.1, from coordinate 6,558,843 downwards.
TGTCTACTTTTGAAAATGATCAAGACCGTTTTGTCAGGCCAAATCAGTTTGGTGTCTCAAGGCCACTGATTCCATACTTCTGCACACAGGCGTCTGGGAGATGAGCCAAACGTTTCAGCTTGGCTGGGTCCTCTTCAGGAACTCTCGGAAGCTTGTCCAGTGCTGATGTCCTCATTGAACTCCACAGAGAGCATAAAGCTAATTCATGGCTTTAACCTTGGGCTCTCTCATTAGAAGAATGGTTTACTGGCCTCTGGGGCTGTAGGACTCATCCTGCAGTTGAGACGTGTGCCTTGCTGCTTGAGCCACACATGAGCCCAGGTTCTGCTCCTCATGGGGGATGCTGCATTAGTCTATAGTAGGTCACACGTGTGCTGTATTTTACACTCTATGGCCAGTATCCTGTTTGGATTTGAATGAGCTTCTGCGGTTTTTGAGTACAGGGAAGAATTTAAGGGACGGGTCATATTCCTATAGGTCTTGGCAATGGTGAAGTGGATGTGATGGTGGAAATCCACACACGGCACACACCCACCCCTCAGTATAGTATCTGTCATCTCTGTGTCCAAGGTGCGAGATCTTGCTCATAGTAGCCCTTTCTGCTCTCAAAGAACCAGCTATTACCGTACAATATTCAAACAGGAAGTGGTTGGCAAGACTGTTTCACTTCCAGGTTCTCTTTTTGTGAACACATTGTTCAGACTATGATCACATGATATACATGTGACAAACTGCATGTCAACACAACGAAGATCAAGTGTAAGGCATTCATTTCTATTATGTTTTAAAGTTATTGGTAACCATTCAGTAGCTACCCTACTCCTATATACAAAATACCCTTTTTTCCTACAGCAGGCTGCCATAGTTACAGTCTTACCATCTTGGTCAAGACAATCGTGAGAGCAATTTTTAAGCTAGCAAATTTAGCTTGACAGTCTCCCAGCTAATGCCGTCCGTCTTCTTTCATATGATTTAATCCAACACTAATGCATCCCAACGTTTCTCCTGCTACGCTCTCCAAAACCAAATTCGACACGAACCAGTTAAAGCTAAAAGTAGTCGCATCTAATCAAACTGCTGCTGGCTAACAGTGGTGGCAAGTCAGACTGACACTATGGTTGTGGGGAAGTGTGGTACTGGCACAGAAACTACTGCCTTTTGGCAAGAAGCCCTTCCCCTCCCCTGGGGGGGAAGGAACAAGTTTATGATGTTGCTGATCTCAGCACAGTACCCTGACTGGCAGAGGAAAGACAAAGCTCTTTTTTGTGACTGATGCGATTAGTGAATACTAGCGATCCAGGAAATTGCAGTTGAAATGAGTCATTTAATACATATGTAATCAGATGCTATCTGGATCCGTCAGGAGCCTCTGGCAACAAGACCCAGGTGTCGGGACAGAATGAATGCCACAAAAATAAACACGCTGGGTTTTAATGCATTGTAACTCACTCAGGCGGACGGTGTAAAATGATAAAAGGAAATCTAAAGTAAATATTCAAAGAACTGTTAACTTGTTAAATGGATAATGAATTTGAAAGATTTCCTTTAATGAAGTGTGTTTATTACATGAAGGATTAAAGGGTGTAGATTAAGGATGGGCTAACTTCAATCGCTGACGAGATCATAACCCATACATTAGCAGAGAGAACGGAGCCTTTCATAACAGTGACAAGTTTATCCCCTGTGTTTAATGCTGGCTCTGTATGTATGACTGCAAAGCGTCTTCTGAATGATGCACAGCCCCCACGGCAACAGGGTCATGAGTTCTGAACTGAGAAACTGACAGCGTTTCCCGAGGTTCTACAGGAACACAGCTCCATGACTGATGAGGGTGTACTCTTTTTTGTCTTCCCTGACAGCCCAATCATGACTTTCACTACAGTCGTCTTTTCATTTTTGCGAAGAGAAAAGATTTTTCATGCATAAAAAGTGTGTGCCTCTTCTCTGCATCAGCATCTCCATGTACTAGCATAGGCCGTGTGTATGCACAATACACATTTTTGTCATTTAGCAGACGCTCTTATCCAGAGTAACTTACAAAGGTTTTATATAGGGGGTTATTTACTGAAGCAATTATGGGTTAAGTACCTTGCTCAAGGGTACAACAGCAGTGCCCTGGTGGGGAAACTGAACCGGCAACCTTTCGGTTACAAGCCCTGGCCCTTAACACTATGCCACCCTGCGGTTTTAATGTCAAAGACAGAAATGTATAAAAGGCAAAAATAAGCAGATCAAATAGAACTGGATCCGTTTCAAATGTACAACACACACACACACACACAAAAATCCTAACAGGGGTTCAACTCAAATAGGCACGCTGTGGAAAAGAACATAAACCACCAGTAAATTCTGTCTTAGTTTTCCATAATGTCTTAATTGCAAGTCAAGTCTTTAAAGTTGGAATTTGAGCATTCATTTATCTATCTGTCCGTGACAAGTCCTCTCAATCAACTAATTCAGAATATTAAGGTGGCCCCAAGTGTATATCTGGTTTCCCTGCTAGTTTCAGTGTTGTACACCTACTTAAAACCTAAACCCAGTATACCTTATACAATACTTTATGTAAGTAAATACAAAACATATCTTTGGATGTCCATTAAATATCTAGGTAAATCAATGGATCTACTTCCCTCACTTGATGAGAATGAAATTTATTCCATGTGTAATTAGTAAAATGTTCCTTACCTTATGGAGTCTTACCTTGCCAACAGTGTTATATGGCTGTAGTCTTCTCTTGCCTGATGAGACTGTGAATCTAAGTGAGACTGGACCTGGCAGACTACCTGGGAAAACCAGGTTGGTGCTGGAAGTCGTGCTACATGACCAGTAGGGGGCAGCCTTTCCTCTGGACCAAGTGGAAAAGGAATGCCCCAATGAAGTAGTGGTGATATTCCATCCTGCTCATATGATGTTAGACCAAGGTCCTGACTCACTGTTGTCGTTAAGATCACTGGTTCTCTTACCATGGGGGAGGAGGGAGAACCTGATGTCCAGACTACATCTGGCTTTCTAATCATCCCCCAGTTTAACTTACTAAGAAGCCCCTCCTTTTTCAACTCACCATATACTATAAAATGCTTTGAAAGGTGATATATGAATGCAATATATTATATATATATACACCATTAAATGGACTCACCTTGAAGGAGCTGCAGTTGATGTGGAGAACACTTTGAGCTTCTTCTTGAACAAAACTTTATTTATGCACCGTTATTTTTTTCCCACCTGAATTATGGGATGAAACTAAGTCAGAAAACAAACAACCACTTTATGTGTGAAACAGTCAAGTGACACTCCAACAACTCTTTCATATCACGTTAAATGTCTTATGTATTATTATTATCAACAACATTTTGTAAAGTTTTCCTTTTTTGGTACAGATTTACATACGTTAGGTTTTCTTGCCTATCCAATTTTCTACAAACATTTATACAGAACCACTTTCTGTAAAATAAACATCCTCTCCATCCCTAATGTATTGAATCATCCATCATTCCCACCCTGACCTCCCCCCCATTCATGTACACCCCCACCCCCACCCCCAGCCTCATGGCCTGTGGGTTTGTAAGAAATGAAAATAAAAAAAAAAAAAAAAAGATACAGAAAAAATAAAACAAATGAACAAAGACCCCAGAAAATCAATATCAAGTCAATCAAGTCAAATGCATCAATCCTCAGAGCCTCAAATTACTTGTGCTTTGGCTGGGTGCAAGAGAAAATGGCTCCATTGATCTACTACCGGTCCATTTCTGAGTCCATTTACATCTCATTCTGAAACCAGGTGGAATGCTTGCTCTCTCACACCACACCGCTTGCGTTCTTTGTACAGTACAGTCATCAGACCCAAAGGTTTCGTCCCTCACCCAGAAAGGGACATGGCATCTCCGGCTGGCGCTGTCCATGGGAAACAAAATGCTTTTCAACGGATGTTTTTGAGGCACTCTCTCTCTCTCTTTCTCTCTGCTGCCGCACTCTTACATACTCTTAGGTGAAAGCTCATCTTCCGATTTGTTCCAAAACCCTTGCATACTTTCTGCCATTTTAACCTCGGAACAAAAGAGGCATTTTTTGTCTGTACCGTTCGAGTTGGGAATCCAACAGCTCAGAGACAACTCAAACCTGACGGAGGATAAAAATGATATCGAGAGAGCTGCCCGCTGTTATTGTGGTTACGACTGACTGCTAATTTCTACCTCACAGACAAAAACGAGCTGGAGGTGTAACAGAATTCTCCATATGAAAACATGAGAGAGGAGAGAGGAGAAAAGAAAACTGCTGTCAGCGTTAAACCAGAGAAGAAGAGGAGGAAACAGAAAAAACCCCATAAGGTCTGAATCAAACCGACAAAGCTAGCTTTGCGACTGGTGCCACCTAGTGACACCGCCCTAAGGTGCGATATGTTACACTACGTTACATAGCGGAGGCACTGGGTCCTGCTTTCACCGGACGGCGAAGATTGAAACGTCTACATTCCACACGGGCTGACGGAGGGGGAGGGGAGGAGGAGGGAGGCAGTGGCTTCACTGTCAGCGTCCATATCCCGCGCGGCCAATCGGAGGCCGGCGTTCGAGGAGGCGGAGTCGCGGACGGGCTCCTCCCCCCGGGTCAGCCGCTCTGGATGTACTTCTTGATGACCACGCAGCCGTGCCTGAACAGCGGGCAGGGCATGTTCTGCAGCAGCGTCCAGGTGTTGGTGCCGGGGTCGAAGGTCTCCATGTTCCCCAGGGCCGGCCCCTCGCTGCTCACCACCCCGCCCGTGGCATAGATCTTCCCGTCCAGGATCACAGCACTGGAAGAAGCGGGGAGGAAAAAAAAAGACAAAAGATCACACTTTTAAGCAGTCTGGCTTTTTCAAAAGATGTTTTTCAAACCATTAATGCGCGCTAGTCATAAGAGGAGATGCATCTGTTTTTCTCTACAAAAACCACAGTAAGGCAAGCAGTCCCATGAATAAATTTTATTTAGGATTCAAGCAAACAATTCTGGCATGTACACGGTCTCACAGCGTGATGCTAGCTACTGCAAACAATGCAAGTAAGCGGGTTATGTGCTAAGAGTTCAGTTTTTTTTTTTTTTTTTTTTTTTTGGGGGGGGGGGGCAGGGGTGGGGTTGTGTGTTGTGGTCTGAACAATATACTGTCATAACCGTGTTTCACACTAGACAGGTGTTTCTGGGATATTCAATTTCCAATAACCTCCAGTGGCTTCATAGGCTGGATCTTAGCAGCCCTAGAAATAGTAATGCCCTTAATTCGCTCACTCACTCACTGGGAGACTGAGTGCCTGACTGAGTGTTTAACTGAGTGACCACTACATGGGGAAGAGAGATTTGGGGATCCAGAAGCGTAGCCTCTAAACAGGGTCTATTCTGTTCTTGTTCTACTGGAGTTAGCCTTACAGTAAATCCGCCTGTCTCAGAGGTTAAAAGATGTTCACATTTTAACCCTCTTCCCTTTGGTGCTTTGTAGTGACGAAGGCTCTGTTGCTCTGTGTCTTAAGCAATATGTGGGTCACCAGATGGATGAATGACATGACCTACAAAATCCTTGTCAAGTGTTTGGACATTTTTCTCACTTTAATTCCACCGGTTCTTTGTTCATTGTCCTTGTTTATTGCTTTGCTGGCTCTTTACCCAAATCAGACTGTCCTGTATTCTCTGTTTTTTCCACTTCACCTCTACAGCACAATTCCGTTCATCTCCCATTCACATCAAAACGTACTCCTTGTCTTCCTGCATTAACCTCTAATGCTTGTTCATCTTTATTTTATCGTTCATTTCTATCCTGCCGTCTCCTTAATGTCTGTCTTATCTGCCGACAAACTACTCCTTCCTCTAATCCATTGCCTTTTATTGATTATAAATCCTCCTCTTTTCTCTTAATTTCCTGAGGTACACTTAACTACAAACCAGCATAACTCTCCAGCTCCTAATTACTTATTGTTGTCTGCTAAAGACACACCTCCCTACACTTTTTTCATTCCCATGGGTCCTCTTTTGTCTGCTGTTGTTACGTGTTTTCATGTTTAATGTTCTTTCGTTAAGTCTTGAACCTGTGTTGCGTTTCCTTGCTGATTATGGTCTTTCTTGCTAAAAGACTTTCAGTTGAGACCTGAAATGTGGTCTTCCTGAAATACACTGACACTTCACCCGTCTAACAATGCACACAAATCGAGTAGACGTTTGAATGATTTATCCCATTGATCTGTGGGCTTTACTTTAAAATAAATTATCATCCCTGTTAACAAAAGCCATTTGCACTCTGTAATCTTTTACCCACTCACGAATGAGGTGCTCTCCAATACACTTGTCTTCTTCACTGTGTGAGAAAGCCTGTTTTGAGAAGTGCTGTATATTAAAACAAAAGCTGAACTGAGCAAAACTATTGTGAACCATTAAATCGGCTCTGTGAGGGAAAAATTGGTCCAGGAATCCGGCATTTGTTGCAGTGATTGCAGTCCCAATAAGGATCAGTTAAATCATTCAAAATACAGACGAAAACTGCAGGGTTCCAAAAAGAAAAATCTGAGCTATCATTTAATGTGTAGCAAAAAAATACCCTTCTAAATGGACCTCATTCATATGAAGCAATCTACAAATAAAATTGCATGAAGAGGATTAAAACTTTGCTTTTAAGCAGATTAGTGTTTCATAACCTTTTTGGGCTTTGAGTAATATCCATTTACATAAGGTGACCTGATATAATGGTATAAATGAAGCAATGGTGTATCCTGCCTCATTATTATGTAATATTAAATCCCCAGGGGTGGAAGAAGACAATGGATCTAAATGTGTAATACTGCATTAATCCTAAATCTGAATTCAAAAATAAACACAATAGAAAAAGCCAGACGGGTACAATGCACTCTGTTTATAAGAATTACCTATGTATGAATAAACTGCATCTAGTTGTCAAAAACACCAGGAAAAAATCATTCTTAGCCTCACGTTGTTTGAATATTCCATTCAATCAAGCTATCCAGTATTAGGGATAATTTTGACTAACTCACACCATGTGGTAGGACATATAATAATTGAAAAAAAAACTGTTTAGAATTTGAATAAAGAGAATTTTGTGTCTTAGACTGTTTACCAAACACTTAGCACATAAAATATTTCAAGAAAAAAAATGTCTTGTGTTAAGTGCCTGGATCCCATTAGACTCATTATGTTATACTCATAAGACTCGTAAGACTCATTAAACTGCACTCCTTACGTAAAAATGTTTCATTACAGGAAAATATATCTGAAAAGACTAACTGAAAACTGGACTTTGTACTTATACAATCTTTATACCCATATGCATTAGCATTGAATAATTTTTAACATTACAGTATGGATAAATATTCACACGTTTCCAAAGTCCAGATTTCAGATTTCAGTGGTTTTACTGTCCAATAATTGGAGAAAAAATATTACATTTTACACTAAAAGTCCAAATACCTGAACAAGCCAGAGTCGCCTGTGTTCTACATATGTAACTGCATAAACTACTGCAAGAATAAGATTTATGGTACTCTGAAGTCCTTACTATGTAAGAACAGTGCACGCGCTCATTACCGTAGGCCGATATTATGTGAAGTCTGGTAACAAAACTAAATTATTCCATGGTACGCAGTTATACTCCGTTATTACTCTCTGTGACACTGATAAACCCTGTTCTGTGAGGGTTTAATATAGGGGGCATCTTGAAGAGATCAACAGAGTGAAAAAAACAAAAGCCATTCTTTTAGGCAGTTGTGCTGTTGCACACAGGACAGGGGAAAACATAGGGGGGGGTTGGGGGTGTGGGGGTATTTTGAAGTGAATGGATGTACAGCAAATGAATGAACGAATGTCATCTTGACCTTTTTTGAGGAAAGTGGGGGGGAGGACGTTTCTAAAGACAGGATGGATTGAAATGGTTAATTTCTATTCTTGAGGTTCTCCTTTAAAAATTCTGATCCAATAACGCGATCTAATTTGTTAATATGTAAAAGTCAAACATTGATATTATTGAAATAGATTTCACTCTGCTCCACTCCGCTGCCCTCCTTTATGTCATTAAAGTAATGTGGTTTTTGTAACACATGAAGACAGAGTGTACTTACCGACAAAATAAATTTGCTGTAACTGCATTTTTCATAAAAGGATTAGATGGTGATACTCTGCTGTGCCAATTAAAGCTGAGGAGACAGTCTGGTGTAGTGGGAAACGATCTGAACTTGAAACCAGAGGGCTGCAAGCTTGAATCCCAAAGGGGGCACTGGTGTCGTACCATCGAGCGTGGTAGTAACCTAAATTGCTTTAGAATATATCCAGTAAACATCTGTACATATGGATAATATCTTACAAAGGGACGTTATGCAAGTTGCCCTAGAAAGGGGTGACTGCTAAGCAATAAATAATGTTGCTAAATGTGTACTGCAGCACATTTTCTGAGGTTAAGGTCAAGGGAAGGTGGTGGTTATGGTGATTAAGGGCTAGCTAAGACCGAGGTAAGTGCCGCATAAAAATCCGCTGATTCCCCGAGCAGGTTCACGAAACCTCCAGAAGATTACGTGGGCGGTTCTCTCATACCGATGGCTGTTAGCAAATCACGGGTCACCCCCCCCTGCACCCGGCAATCTCACCTGCAGAACTGTCTGGAGTGGTTCATGTTGGGCCCGGCTTTGATGTTGCCTTTTTCCGGGTCATAGATGGTGGTGGCTCGGGCGTATGCTCCACCCAGGATGAAAATGAAGCCGTTGAGGCTGACGGCGGGCGCATACTTGTTATCTGCAGAACAAAAAAAAAAAAAAGAGAGAGTGGAAACAAAAAGTTTGTTTTTAATTTCTCTCACGTATCGAATACTCACATGATTGATGATGTGCCATTTTTCCACTGTCAGGAGCAGAATGCAAAATCTAAACCTTCTTCAGTTTATGAATCATTTTATGGTTTGGACAGGAAATTCAGAACACAAGGCATTCATTTTTCAATTCATTTTTGGCTGTATCAAGTTTTTTTTTTTTTTTTTTTGGACCAGTGGTTGTTTTCATATAGATGGATATCGACTGAAATAATAAAAAGAGTGAGGGCACTGACCACAAAATGTGTTGCATTGTGTTGATTCTTTTGAACTCTTTTGAACTACTTCTTTTCCAAAACTGACCTGCAGAGAATAACTAAGCTTTGAGGGAAAACAAAGCAAAAAAAGGAAAATATTGATCCCTGCCAATCAAGACAGTGGTATCACGCTTGTCTGTAGCTATAGTGGAAGTACAATCGGCTGTTTGAACATGCTACTGGCGCTACCAGCTTGAAAACATTTTTGCATTACAAAACGGTCCGCAATAGTCCCATTAGAGTGTCAGGCATCAAACCCCTGTACTGATAAACAACATCAGGGCAGCCGTCTTCCGTATCAAAGCCTATCAAAGGCTCCTAATATGACAGGAAGTGTTCAGAAGCTGGCAGACTCCAAGCCTCAACAAATCTGATTCAGAAATCTAAGACAGCAATGAAAGCCACTCAATGGAAAATTCGAATTTCTGTTCTTAAAAAGTGACAGTCATAAGGTCCCACTCTTGTTTGATAATGAACACTGTAGCTTTATACTGTAGATCTGGGGGCCATAAAGTAAGACTTGTAATCGTCCCTTTTAATAACATTTTAATTTATAGCGTGGAGGCAGGGTCATCAGACCTGGATTAACGGCATGAATAAGAGATGGAGAAGATGTCCATGTACACAGGAGAAGGAACACAGAAACACCAATAAAATATAAAGTATAAACATGTTGACACTGTTAAGCTTCACTGTACCACAAAGCCAGGTGCAATGCGCTACCTACATTCATTTTCAAACTGGGTTGTAGTTTAAGGTAAATTTAATATATTAAATAAGATGCATTCATTTGATTCACACCACAGATTAACTGATATTGATTTAGTGGTATAACTCAGTGGCCTCGTTAGAGCCCAAGGGGAACTCCTGGACTAGAGGGATAGAGGGACAGTAAATAACATGTACTAATAAATGAGCACTAATATAAGATTTACAGCTGGCCTGGAAATAATATATATCATGAAAATGAACTCTTGGTGTGCTGGTGAGACAGTTTATGGGTGTCAGTGTAGATGTAAGAGGTCTGCAGATGCTGGTAGTGTGTAATGGTGAGAGGGACAATACTGGCAACACAGCAGTTCAACACACTGGAAACCGTGTCTGTGAGCACAGCACTGTATTACTCAAACAGAAGACATGTAACAGATTTTATTCTGATGGCACCTGTGAATCAGAGTGTTTAGGAGGGGTATAAGAATGAAGGTGACGGCACAGTGGTAAGGAGCAGGGCTCATAATCAAAAGGTTGCTGGTTCGATTCCCCGCTGGGGCGCTGCTGTTGTACCCTTGGGCAAGGTGCTTAACCCGCAATTGCCTCAGTGAACATCCAGTTTTGAAAATGGATAAAACTGTAACCTGCTGTAGTTGCTCTGGATAAGAGAGTCTGCTAAATGACAATAATGTAATGTAATGAAACGTGATGCGTGAAACAGCCACCTTCCCAGGAAATAAGTAAATCTGACTGAGAGGGCGTTGTGTGACAGAGTGAATACAGTCCATGTTCCCCATATCTAATATCAGGACAGACTGTTCCCAGCTGTTACACTTATCTATAAAATATGGCCATCGTAATAGATTTTGAGTTTGAAGGCAGTGTAGCCATCAATTCGTCTCTCTCAATTTGCGTATTTTAATTTGATATTGCGGCAGAACACTCACTCAAAGCTGTCATTCCCTCCGAGTTTTTAATGTTTCAAAGCCTGTTACTCACAGCACCCTGAGAGGGCTGTCTTTCCCTCCTGAGGTTCAAATTCTCAGGACAATGTCTGCGTACTCTGAACTGTAGTGTAAAACTGGGCCTTGGTCTTCATGTAGGCCTACATGTAGTTGGTTTTCATATTTAAGTGATTATGTAAATATTTACTGTATAAATTTAAGTGATAAAATAATCGTTTGGCCTCATGTTTTGGTCCAATAATGACACTTTTCACTTAAAATGATATAAAAGCCATAACTGATAATGCAGCATACATATGTTGCTTAATAGATGTGAAGGAAGGATTAGAATAATTTAATGCATTGCATATATATATATATAATAAGGGAGTAATGCTGAAAAAAATCATATGTGACCACAAAATAAACATGTCACATCCTCTGTGCACATAAGTATGATCTATTTCTTACTCTCTACATGTGATTAACCAAGGAAATTTAATGATTTATGACTCTTAAATAATTTAATTAGAACAACTTTTACTCAATAGCTATGTCTCACTAATGATTTCCCCTGCTAAAAAAGCAACAAACACCAGTAGTCACACATGTTACAAAAAGGTCATTATCAGCCTGAAGTCAAGAATTTGAAGTGACTCCGACAGTATATGCTGGTATCTAACCGGTATACCAGAACAGTGGAATTGTTAAAATAAGGCTCAGAGCTCACTAAATTAGTACACACATTAAAAATTGAGCTTGCTTGTTTTCATTTCTGTGGACAGGGACTTATCTCCTGTTTGAAATGATAAAAATAAAACTAATATTTAATGGATTCTGAATTTCAGTGGATTAGAAATAAACAAGCAAAATGGTCCACCCCCTGTTATTGAGGATTAGATGCCAAATACTTTTAATTAAAATACAATGGGTCTTGGCTGACAGTAGGCTTTGTGCCATCTTTCTGTATTTCAACTCTGAACAAAAAAAAACTGAAGTCAGCAGCCACTAAAAGACAGCAAGCCCAAGAGCTTTTCAGTCTGCAGAGAACAACCGAAGTTAAGTCTACAGTCCTTATTTACCCCAAATCCCTCTCTGCTTTTCCATATACAATACAGGACTGAAAACTTTGTCTCCACAATCATCTCTTAATTTCTTCTCTTATTCGCTTCACTTTTTTTTGTCAATGGAGGCACTCTCTCTGCATTCAGTTTTCAGATCATGCTGCATTGTAACTGATCACACTGGTGATTAGGAGTGTCTGAGCTTGGTGTCTGAGCTTGAATGTGTTGTATTGCCCTGCCTATACCCATGTAATCAGTGAGGACCTGTATTTTTTAGACCTGGAGTAAAAACAATAATACACAGACTACATATATCCAGTTTTGGTATAGACCACCTCGTGGATATGGTCTGGTTCGGATCATCCAGCTTGGATCTGGATACGCTCGGAGTCGCGGAAATCGATTTTGAGGCTTCACGTACGTCCCCTTCTGATGTCACTGTGTTGTGATGTGTACAATCTCCCGCTGGCATCCTACACTGAGCTTGAAATGGAAGATTAGCCCAGCAGCGGTGTCCTTTCAACCGCTATTGCATTATACAGAAACCAAACACGAATACAGAAACCCCTCAGAATTCCAATATGACAAACAGCCACAGTACATGAAATACAAATTCTCAACTAATAAAACCAAATGCCACTCCCAAAGCAATCATACTTAAGGTTAAAAAGAGAAAAGTCCACAAGGGTGTTGAAATAATGCATCTAAACCTTTGCTCATACTTCAGGTGATGCACTTATTGTTTCTATACATTTATTAACCTTTCCCACAACATTCCATTATGAAAAGAGGACGAATCATCTTTCATGCATGGCTTCCTGTCAATTTAATGGATTTAAAAGGCCCCTGAGTACTGTGCTCGGACCAGGGACTGCGAGCAGGGACCCCGACCTCAGTTTGGGATCGGATATTACATAACTGATTCACTTAGCAGACGCCATTACCCAGACCGAAGCTCACATATCTGTTTCTACAGCTGGATACTTACTGAAGGCATCCAGCTCAGCTGCCTTTCTCAAGAGCAAAACAGGAACTGAAGCCGTTTTACAAATTCATCTCCTTTACCACTAGACCACACTGCCGCCCTGTTCTGTGACACACCTGAGAATGTGTGGTAAATGGACTGACATCATAGCAGGTCTGGAAAAGTTGATTCACCAGCATGATCAGACCTGCGTAGAAGGACCGCCTTCGTGTACATCAGCAATGATCTCGATATCAAGCTTGGCTTCTTCTCCCAAACATTACTTGTTGCGGTGAGATTTATACAGCTCTCTTATCTCTGCCTGTGGTGTGTATCCAAAACAGTAAGGCAAACATCTTAAATTCCATCAGTAATGATCATTATAGCAGTGACCTCATTTCTTGGACATGATAAGATTAAAGATAAGTGAAAAGCCTGGTCTACTGAATAACAGGTCCAGCACAACACAAAGAATCTACTGCATGATTTTATTGGACCTGCAGGGCTATCCGCAGTGTAACACATCAGGACAGATTGCAGTAAGACACAGCTTAGCTAGCACAATAAGATTTACCCAGCAAGTTATTTATCAAGCCCCATTAAAATGGTTTACCACAGCTTAACAACAGGGTGAACTGTGGGAAAAACAGCTAAAAATAATAACCCCAAATAACCTATGTGGCCCAAGATCGTGGACCTTATCTTCTGAATATTAATATATTTGGCCTGTTTTACAACCCGCCATTAATACATCAATACATGTCATTTACATAATACATGCCATTAACACTCGAAATACAAAAGGCCAGGGTGGGCGGTGGGAGTGTTTTAGCATGACTTTCGACAGGCCAGTTGTTTCCCCAGACGGAGCTGCTGCCGCCACATCAGTGGCGATGAGCAGAATGAATCAGTGGGCAATGAGCATTAAAAAGGGGGCTACCGAAGGCGTCCTTCAAGAGAGGCTGTCAACCGTGAGACGTCTCGCCCCGCAGGGTGACACGGGGGCCGCCGAATCTGTTTTCCGCTCGCGCTCACCGCCGCGCCGCTGTGCAATTTGCAAATGTGATTGTTCTGAATAAGTTCTCCGAAGGAACGAGCTGCCCCCAGTGCCGCGCTACCCCGCCTCAGGCCTGAAATCAACGATAGTCCTTCGGTGGGACTTGCAGATGGTGGACTAACGGCGAGAGCACACTGCCAGCTCACACACACACAGGGCCGTGCTCCGCGAAACAACAACACTGCGCTGTAGATGAGAGTCCCCTGATAGAAGAGACAGATTAAAATAAAATTAGAGTTTATCAAAAACACAAACATCCTGATTGCCGGCTTTGATAGGGGGGACAATAAAGGCGGGCGTGACTCACTGTACTGGAATCAGTGGCCTACGTGCCGACCGGTCTACCAGCCAAAACAGAGAGAGTTGCCAACAGACAAGAGGTATTCCCAGCTGAGATCACAGAATGAGCTCAGACCCAAAACTCAGAGGGTGAAAAGAAAAAGACACTGTCACTATAAAGCCTTCCATCATACACAGACTGTGTGAAGCACGCTGGCTGTCAAACAGAGGCCCATCCTCACTCCACAAACCTTCTGAGAGTTTGCAGGTGACATGTGATATAAACCTCTCGTCTGCTGGGAGATTGGGGGGGGGCAGGAGAACTCTCTCTTCCACAAACAGAGCCCCCATTCCTCTCCACCCACCAGGTGCTGAGAGGGTAACGTTTACACCCCCTCACCATGAGAACCCACACCTTGAAGGGACACAGTAATGTGAGGTGTCTCCACTGGGCATACGGCAGAACAACACACACTGCAGAGCACTCTCTCTTTCACACATTAATTCCTTTCTTTGTATTTATTCATTTTGCATTTGATATTCGTGTCATTACAACCACTAAAAAATAATTCTGTCTTGAGTTTCAGTACTTATAAGGAGTCGAATGAAGCTACTTTGTATGTTATGGCTGTAATTCATTTTAATTAAGATTTTTATAGCTTTTTATTGCAAGCAGTTTCCTAGTCTAGTTTCATAGAGTTTTTCTTGTGTTATTGTTATTACTTTCCTTATTGCCTACACCACACGCTACATAATGCTTGGTATCAGAATGGCATCGGTGCGTTTTCGTGTACAAGACATTGACCTCCGGCGCAGGGTTCCCCAGGGCTTACCGATCATGGGCGACTCGATGAAGCTCCACGTGTTGGTCTGGGGGACGTAGGACTGCAGCACGCCGGCGGAGCGACCGGCCTCGTTCACCCCCCCGAACACGTAGATCTTCCCCCCGCACACCGTGGCCGCGGCGGAGTGGACCGGCTTAGGCAACGGCGAGACCGTTTCCCACTGGTTCGTGATGGTGTCGTACCTGGAACAGACCGGTCAATATTAAACAACATGCTCTCCGGGTCATGAACAACAAAGCAGAAAAACACACATTCGCACCAAGGTGTTGTAAAATATCAAGGACATCAAATGTTATACATCGATGTGAAGAAGGACTACCTGCAGCACACTCACTTCGAAAGCCTAAGCTTAACGCAACCGTTGGTCAACGTTTAGAGCACAATACGGGCTTCACCCATCCACATCAGTCACTCTCGCTGAGAAACAAGTTCTGCTATTTTTAAGCGACAGCAAAAACATATCCTCAAATTAACCTGAACCCGGTTAACAGCCGTGAATTTGGTCCTGACTACAGGGTATTTCTCAAGCCTACTGATGCGCGAGTACAATGCTCATATTGTCTGCGCAGAGGGAGACAGATGGGCATGCTGACAGCCCGAAGACTATTTTGTCCAGCGGAGAACAAGTGGAGACCTGCAAGCTGCACAGGGCGGGTGCAGTCGAGGCTGAACCCGGGCACCTACGCAGCTAGGCGACGGTGCACACACCCCGATTCTCGCTGATGTCAGCTTATCCAGTGCGCAGGCCGTACCCCACACAGGGAGAAAAGCAGGAAAGGCAGAGTGAGGCTTCATGAACCCCAAAATGTGTGGGCTTGTCATGTGCTATGCGTGACTCACTGTTTTGAAATAAGCATTTTCACTGTGGGGAAGGGAAGTGCACAAGCTGCAAAAATAGCGCGTAACACTTACAGTGTTGCAGCATGTAACACTTCACTTTCATTTTGGGAGAATATTGTGCCCAACACTAGCTGCTGGAGTGAGAAGAAACAGACTATTTGAATAGCAGGACTTGGCTATGGCATAAAGAATAACTGAATCTTCACAGCAATCATCATAGAAGTCATACTGTTCACAAATAAAGGATTTTACACTGCACTTTATTTCACCTGACCATGAGTCACGCCTCCAACTGTTATTCGGATGCAGTCTATCAAATTAAAGTTTCATCTTTTTGTGGCTTGCTGTCGAAGGAGGCTTCTTCCTTGCAACCCAGCCATGAACACAACATTCATGCATGCAGCGTTGAATGGCTCTTTTTGACACTTTGTAACCTGAACATGCCAAAATGTTTAGGGGATCTCCAGCTGATGCCTTTGGACGTACAGATGCCTCCCAAATCATGTTTCTCCCAGCCCATGTTGGAAAGATATACAGTACCAGTTAAAAGTTTGGACACACCTGAGTTAAGATAATGGGAAACATGCATTCAAAGACATTTTATCTAAAGACATGCTTAAATGCCTGCAATTTGTTTCTTAGACAAATATAAATAGTGAAGTTGATGCATATGTATGAATTTCTTCCCAAAAAAGTTTAATTTAAAAATATAAGAATATATATAAAACATATGTTTATAACACTATTATTCTAAAATGTGGAAAATAGTAAAAATAAAGGAAGAAAAGTGTGTCCAGACTTTTGATCGGTACGATATATAAAGCATGTATCCCTTCCTGGCAAGCCTGCCACTGCACTAGCAAACCTTGAATTTCTTAATAATGCACTCTGCAGAACAGACCGATCCTCTGTGACTTCCTTTATTCCTTTATAGCCATTCTCCAACTTGTGGAGGTCAATGACCTGCAGTCTTCAGAGAGCTCTGTGACCTTAGCCATGGTAATGCATGCTACTGATGAATCTCTTCTGTGTGTTATGTCCTTTTATACCAGAGGGAAGCAGGAGGCCTTTGGATGCCTCTATGCACAGTGGTTCCACAAGCATCCACTGAACTTCCATTTAGCAGGAAGTTGATGTAGGTTTGTTTTAAAGTATCCGCAAAGGTGTGGATAAATGTGAGCCTCATGTTTTCAGGATTACAGTTCATTATTTGTGAACAATCAGATTTTTTTTCTGTGCAACACCATTAGGATTAAAATATATCATAAAAAATTACACATAATAAACTGATCCAATATGTTTGTCTTTCTCTAATAGCATGTTTTTTGTTAGTGTTTTTTCAGGGGTATGAATTCATATGGAGGGCACTGCATATCACAATCAATCACTCCTAGTTTTCTGATTATCGCTACAGTGCAGTTCATTTAACTGAGTACATGCAGAAAAAGTTCCACTGAACAAAATCCTTTGCAAACAGCATCAGCCTCTTTGCTAGTAAATACTGCAACCAGAGATTTGTTCCTGTAAACCAGTAACTTCAGTGCAGAGTACTTAAAAGAGAAGTTATTTGTTATTATGGCAATACTAGCACAAAACTTTTTGGAAATGTACTTTACCACTATCCATTATAATGATGAAGACTTCAATAATAATTCTGTATGGGCTTGTATGATATGATCAATTCTAATAAACAGTATGGGACCATGTACATTGAAAAAAATCCCTGCCTTTTTAATATGGAAATACATCTCAAAACAGTGCTGGCATTTTGGCTGTATCTCAAGGAACAAGTGTCTGCAGCTTTTTGTCTCATTGTATGCAGTGCTTTGAAAGAGAAGAGAAAGAAAGCTAAGATCATATCTTTAATAAACATGATACAAAAAAGAAGTAGAGAGGGAATGAGAGTTTTGGAAGTTCAGTGATTACAAGTTTGATTTGCTTTCAGCCTTTTTATAACCTTAAAGCAAAACTATTAAAACTGTTGCAGTTCTTGGTTATGGAGCAGTGAGTTCCATTAATTGGTGCTTTTATGGAAAAAGCTGTTTGCCTGGACACTGTGGAGCGGTGAGGAACTATGCAGTCTCCTTTTATGAAAGTACAAAACTTGTCACCCTGCTATGGCTATCTGAGAGGAGCATAATAAATTCCTCACAGGAAGCACAGTTGTGGACAACTTTAAACACAAGCATCTGAATAATGTATAAAATTGTCAAAGCCCAGAACATTCAGTTTATTTACTGGAGTTACACTGGAGAAAATGTGTTTTCTTTTTTTTATCTAGAACCTTAAAGTGTTTTTGGAAAGAGTGCAATTTTTCTTTCTCCAGCCACAGACCATTCAATGCACACTAACATTGTTCAGAAGAGAGTACAAGAGCTATTCAACTTCACAAATGCAAATCGCTTATATTCAGCTAAACAGACGCATAAGGTCAAATTAACATTGCTTTCAATTTTGCTATTGAATTCTTTAATGTACTTCAATGGATTCCAAAAAACAGCAGTTTGAGCCCCCAGACAAAATCTGAGCTACACGCCCATCAGTCAGGCAAACAATTTAGGGGAGAGTTGACCTCTTAGCCCTCAGCCTGATACCAACAGGATTAAAAAAAAACGAAGGTGTTTAAATGATTCGCACAGGCTCATATCAAAAATGAGTCCCTGGCTCGTCTCCTCGTCTGGGAGGACGCGGCGCTGGTCAGTCGGGACAGAGGTGAGCGCGCAACAGGATGTCAGGCGGGACCTGTAATTAAGAGCTACGTGACCCAGATTCCAGTCCCACATTCAGAGCGGGGTTCTGATCCGGGTAATAGGCTGACAGAGAGCCGCGGACGAGCCGGTCAGACAGCCTGAGGGAGGGAAGAGAAGGGCGGACTCGCTGCCTGGAACAATCATGGGCTCTAATAGGTGAGCGGAGAGCCCGGGATTACTGCCACAGACCCTCCTCTGGGGACGCACGCCGACTTCTGAAAGGCCGCGCGGAGTCCGAAGGTGCTGGCGGATAATTTCTCATTTCTCGTTAATAAATAAGTCAATCAAATGATTTGTTATACATTTCCCTCTCTGCCCCCCCCCACCCAAAAAAAAAATCAATTAAAGCAAATGCAATTCCAAAAAAAAATTCATAACAGCGAATTGGAATGGTGTGCGCCGATAAATTTGAAAATATAAAGTGACAAAGATAACGAATCTCCTCTGTGTTGTTGCTGTTGTTTTAATGAAAACTACTACATTAGGAAATGTATTTGAATGCACCGGGGTTTGCCTTCTTGGATCCTTACTCCGATCAAAACCCGCGGCACGTTTCAAAGGTTGCCATGTCACTTGCGTGAGATGGTGCCCTCAAGAAACACTGTCAATCAGGTATTACCGAAGACTCCAGATTATTAAGATTGCTAAATCCCCTATTACTTCCACCTTCTCTTTCACGAAGGCTAAGCGGTGCATTGTATTGGCAGGTAGGACGAGGGGAATGCAATTTAATTGTGTTCTCTTTCAGCAACCACCAATCTTCTCCCATTGAAGTAAACAGAGAGCATTGCCGTGCCTCTCTCTCTCCTCCGTGTGCCCCAGCTCTTACAATATACAATATAACAAATCGATTGACTCGGTTTAAAAAAAAAAAAAAAAAGAAAACTGAAATCCCTCAAAGGCATTATGTAGATTCCAGCACAACTGAAATACTTTCCTAACCAGTTCATCAGTTCAAACCCCAGGTGTTTCACCATTTTGCTGCAACAAGAATCCACGAAGCAAAGGAAGAAGTCTTAGGGCAGTTTCACATTAGGTTTACGAGCAAGGAATTCACAATGTTCTATTCCCCCCCCCCCCCACTCTAAGATTGCTTTGCTTTTGGAGCAAGCCTATACAATTGAGCCTGAATACATCTGCAGAGAAATTTGAGTTTGTGTGTTACGTCCACTTGCTGCTACATGTGGACATGATTTCTATTAGTTTCATGATTAAATTAGCAGTGGAAGATCTCTGGAGCATATTCAGGAGGGAAAAAAAGACAACCTGCATGCAACGTGTTCTTCCCTCTCCTGCGTGTTACTCCAATTAACTGCAGAGGAAAATAGCACACTGAAGGAGTGTTGCGTCTATATGCGGGAAGGTGCTGTCCTTTTCGAAACGATTCATGAGCAACATATGGAGAGTGCAGAGCAGCTGAAGCACGAGACATTAACACCCATGGTTTGGTTTCACAGTGCACACACTGCTGGTGGAATGATATCACAAGCATACCGAGATTCAGCTCCAAACAGTTGCAGACCACTTCATGGACATTCCTTTATGACCACACATTCAACTCCTGCTTTCTCTCCGTCCTCCGTCTAAGATGTTCCCATTGGTAACAGTTGGTTCTCGTGCTAGCTGCCCTCCTGTGCTGACTATGGATGTTCTTTTTTAGACCACACCCCTTCAAGAAAGCTCATAACGAGCCGGCGAATCAGATCACTTGCAGCTCCTTCAAAGGAAAAGGCTGAATTTTCAGTGCATCTGCATCCGTGTTCTCTCTCTCGTGGTCTTGGTTTGATTATAATAATTTTCATCCTAGTAGGATTATATCACCATCATATTTATCCTAGTAGGATTATATCACCAAGGTTTCACATTTTATTCCAAACAAACCTAATCACAGCCCGATTCATATTAAGCAGTCAAATGGACTAGGTGTGAAAGAGCCCTTAGTCTTTAGAATTAATGGTCTTATCCGTTTGTGACTGTGACCCACCTTAATGAATTACTGCACAAATACACCGTAATGAGATGAATTTCTGTGGAAAAGACTGGAATTTTACAGCTGTATGCCAGTTTTTTGAAAACATTTTGAATTCATGGGAATTTGAATTACCACATAAATTAACACTTATCCAGGTGATCATTACAAAGTAAAAATATTTTATTTTACACCTGTCAAATTACATTTATATTTTGTCACTCATTAAAAGTGACTCATAAAGCCAGACCGCAAAAGGTGCACCAGTGGTGTGGTATTTTGATATTCAGGATGTGAATGATTCTCTGTGTGATTAATGGAGAGAACACCATAGTCCTGGCAGCGGCTAGCTGCATTAGCCCCCTATGTGGTGCAACATGATGAGCGGCTAACCTTGGAAAGACAGCACAGCTGTGAGAACGGTCAGAACCATCAAGCGATGGCACAGGCGTCCAGACCTGACCCACGGTCCCATGCCAAACACACTAACCGTCGTGTAACTCGGTCCGAACGCAGAGTCCGGCGAAGGTGTGTGGGAGTTGAACATTTGACACGTTCAGAGTGTAACTTTTCATTTTTTTTTTTTTCTCCATCCTGCAAAGGTCAAGACCCATCAACAACTGCAATGTGGTGAGGGAGAGATCCACTGTGCATTCCCAGCACGGCTTTTTCAATATTTCAGATAGTGGCAGACGACCAGGAGCTGTCATCCTGACACTTCCCCGCATGATAAAGGTCTGGCAAGCCATCGACACTCTCCATGGTGATGTTTCATCTGCAAGTTTATTAACTCCACTGCACGCTGGGAACAAAAAAAAAAAAAAAATCGTGCCACTTCCTTGCCACTTAACCTCTGCGCTGTGTATTATACCTTGAGTAGTTCTGAGTTATAAAAAAACACTTGCCATGTTTAAAACGCAAAAGCATTCATTACTATTCATCGGGAACCACAGCTTGAGCTGTTCAGAGCATCATTCCGTTCTTTTATTGGCTCAGTTAAAAAATCAAGGAACAAATCAGCAAACAATCAACAAACAGGTGCGAACTATATTAGCAAAAGAAAGGGTGAGTTGCCTTGAGGCCTGACAGTTTGTCCCCTTGTAAACAGCCCTGACTGACAGGATGCAAAATAACACTTTCATGTCTCTTCTGTGCTGCAAGACTGAAAACAAAGTCTTATGTATATTCATCTACACTACGGTAATCACCAGAACCCAGAGGAAACATGCGTGGACTGACATAAACATGAAAGATCGATTTTTTGAAATGTCTATGGCCATGAATAAATGTACAACATAGGTGCTGTTTTTCCTCTAAGGCCTATGTAAACAAAGAGACTCACACTGCAAAGTTTATATGTGTAAAAAAACAAAACAGAGATATTGAAGAGTTTGTATTTATGTTTTTCAACAATACTCAAACACACTTTCTGGAAGAGGAATTCAGACCCAAAGGACAAACTCTATGTTGTTTTATTCTTTTATGTCCGTGCATAAGATTTCTGGTGGTAAATACTGAATAAACGAACAACAATAACAGAAAAAAGAGCCAAAATATATTCTTGGAGTAGCCACTCAGTGTAACTATTGCTAAGGTGTATCAGCATCAGCAATAGGGTTAATCCTATTGAGTTTGACACCATGAAACTGTGTCTACTTCTTGTAGCAATTTGGGATTATCTATTAATTATTTTATTAATAATTTCATTGTTCTCTTGCTCAGCTTCAGAGGTGAAATGCTGGGCGTTTTTAACAGTACTGTTTGTAGACATACTGTCCAGCTCTCACTACTTCAGTGTCTACGTGATGTTTTTATTTTTTATAGCTAAGGCAATTAGCTTTAGCAGAGAGGAGATCTGCTAACCTTGAATTCACAAAGGCCCCTAAAAGCATGCAGCATGCTGTGAGTATGTCTTCTAAAGTTATTATTTATCTTTTTGTTGCGGTGATCATTGTACTGAGTTACATACAGGCCTGCAGGACAGCAAGCTGGCAGGGTTGTGGGCATGAGGTGGCAGGAGTGGGTGGGCAGGCACACAGACACAAAATTTACCCATGGCTTAGTGGGTAAAGACACTCATTCTGAGCACAACCTGAGCCCTACAGCCCATGATATTTCAGGTTCAAGTCTGGGTAGTGTCATTAGCCGACAACGACCGGGAGAACTTAGCAGTCTCCGTTATGCCGAGGGTTAGTTTCGGTATACTGGCCTGGGGTCACAGTCCCCCTTGTTACACCACCTCATCAGAACCCTCTACCAACTCCTCAGCTGCCTGTGGGTGGAAAAGACTGTGTCAGTGAAAGACGTGCTCATGCTCCAATCTGAGCCTGCTCCCCTGTGATCCACTAAGGGACTCAGAATGTGGGGGGAAAAAAAAAACGGCCACTGGCTGCATAAGGGATTGCGTTTGTTACGCCTCAGTACTCCTACGCGAGTGTAGAGGACATAGCAGTGAGGCAAACTTAATGTGCCCAACTGGCCATTTCCAAAGTGAAAAAAGGGGGGAAAATACACCCCTGTTATTACCCACTGACAGTTAAGTGCTAATTTGTGTGAGGGCTAAAGACAGTGGTACTGCAGAATGACCTTGGGAAACCCTATGAAAGTGGAAACTGAGAAGGTGGCGTTACGATCAATTACCACTGTGAGCCCTTATAGTGTATGCCAAACCAAACCAAAATGTGCAAGGTCAAAACACACACATTCATTCTGAGTAGCTTCCTCAGAAATAAACTTCCACCAGCCATCTACTAAGAGGAAAATTCCAGCCTTAAATATGACCACTCCAGGTTGCATTTCTGCCAGCCTCCTGACCTTATTACTAACCACTCCAGCAGGCCTTGAGGAGAAGCACTTGAATCATAACAAGCATTAAGCTGGGAGGACTGAATTGCTCCCGGACCTTAATTTAAATCCAAATTCACACTAAGCCCGTGCCAAGGTTGCCACCTAATCCCTGTAAACAACCTAATTTTCAAATCGAGGTGCTGATGTTGTTCTCCGTTATTGACTACAGACGGGCATCATGTTCGTCTCCGGTCACCTTGAAATGCCAGGTAATTGAGCGGGAGGTGGCTTGATAGACGAAGTACGCTGCCACCGCACTTCGATCTGTACAAGCAACTTGGAGCAATGACATTACCACCCTATCCTGCCTACTGGCTGAAGTTAGATAAGACTGGTCTTGGACAGTACCTGGATAGGAGACCTAGGAAAAACCAAGTTGCTGCTGGAAGTGGTGGGACTGGGCCAGTAGGGAGGAGACTACCCTCTGGACCAGGCAAATAGCTCGGTGATGGGGACACTGCACTGTAGGAGATGCTATCTTTCAGATGAAATGATAAACTGCGGTACTGATGCACCGTGGTCATTAAAGTCCCATGGTGCTTATTGCGAAGAATAGGGATGCTAACCCAATCCGGCTACCTAATCACCCCCCTATAACTAATTGGCTGCACAATGCATTGCTTTCCTCACCTGTCTTGCTCCCCCAAGCTGTCACTGTGAAAGATAATTGAGGTTTCGGCTGACCTTCCCCGTTACACAACGAGTCATCCTTCACTTTCTCGCCCTCACACCACAGTGAGGAGCCCGGCTCGCGTGAGACTTAGTTCATTCCTGCTTTGGGTCTCTGAGCCTCTGAATATCATTCAGCATGAGGCAAGCTGAAGCAAACAAGCAAACATTTGGCAGTTCTATAAATATTCTCCAGGTTCCACTCCCTTATCTTCCTCTTTCTCATTTGTATCAATCGTCTCACTTAGAAAGGAAGTTTATATACCTTCAGCCTGCAGGTGCCATCACAAATATGACATGCTAATTATTGATTCTTATACTCACAAATCTAGATTTTGTTTACTCTTTTGACTGAAAATGTCCCCTAAGCTCTGGTACTGTAAAAGCTAGGAGAGGAAGAGTAATGAATAGTCTACCGATGAAACTTGGATGCTGCCCAAAAAACATTGGGCAAGCAGTTATCTGTTGGTGATACACAACCACCTTGTCACATTCATTTCCACTTCTCCCAGCAGGTAGCTGAGACGGGTAGATGTCAGATAAAGTCTGCTTTTTTAATCTCTGGCTTGTACAGTATTTTAAATTCCTCCAACAAGACTGACAAACTGGTTAAAAGCACATCTAAATAACCTGATTCTCCCCACAACCTGTATTCTCCCACTCATGGCCTTCTAACGATCTCTGGACTAATGTAGTCCGGTAGAGATATCTTCATTTAAAAAGTCGTCCTGTGTTTGTGTTTCAGCATTTATTTTTGGCACTGTTTTCCAGAGCTGTTTCTTGACAAACTTCTCCTGGGGGTCAGAGAATAATTTTCCAGTTTTTGCAAAACTGGCTGGGTTTTCAAGTTTTTCAGCTCCCCCTGGGAGACAAACTCTATCGTTGTGACAACTGTAAAATTGTTCAATAACGAATACATTATAACTGATTGTCTGACACTTGTGAGCAAATGTTACAAAATATAATGGGCCAAGAAACATTCTCATGTTTCAAAGGCCTCAGAGTAGGTACCCTCTGCTGCTGAATCCACAATGCTCTAAACTTAGTGGACATACTTAATTCTGTTTTTTTCCCCAGTTTTTTCTCAGCTTCCTTTCTAGCGCCTGACTGAATCACAGACGGACACCCTGTTGTGAAAAAGATGCAAGGGGACTGGCTATTAAGCGCCGCCTACAGTCATGCAAATACAAGAGACTTAGAGGCGAGGGGGGGGGAGGCAAAGACGAGGAGAGAAGAGCCTTCTAATCAGAGAGAGGTTTGGAATGCTTTGGCCTGCCTTCACCATCTTGTTCCAATCTTCCCCCCCGTGTTGAGAGGAGAATGGAAAAAAAGAAATGCCGAATTCTGTGATTGAGAAAGTAAGAGAAAGAGAGTGCGCAGCCCTACCGAGGACCCAGCGGGTAGCCCAGTTATAAAGTCCCCTAATCCCATGGAGGGCTGGATTAGCGCAGTGGGGTGCGCCAAATCAGACTGTGGGGACGGGGGCGCTCCCCTCGACGAAATGCTCAGGTCCCGAAGAAACGCACTGCCCCCCACCCCGGGACACAGCTGCACAGATTCATTTGTACGGTTAATTAGGAGAAAAGTTGAACGGTTTTGCTTTCGGACATGACACTTCTCCCACCATCCCCCCATCGCTACCCACAAGAGAGTTGACACAGTTTAAGGTCTGTGAGAAAAGCCCATTGTTGGGTTTTGATTTTGGCGAGGTGTATTGAGGGCCCTGACAGTTTCTTCCACAGTTAGACAATGACTGGGATTACTGTCAGAATATTTCTTTACACAGAACGGAGCACACTGAGAGGAGCTATTCATTACAGCGGAGTTCATTTATTTAAATAGGCTGTAGGAGGTCTCTGCAGAATAATCTTCCACTCTTTGAAAATGTTCAGTGTCATACTTTTTTTAATATAATAGCAAACGTAAACCATGCGATTACAGGTAAGTGACACACCTACAAATACCTGCGTTATTTCACCAGATGGTGAGTTACTGCTGCTGATGGGTAGTCAATATGTCTCATTTCAGTATATAAATTCAACCAGTTAGCACTAGCGGCAATGGGTTAAGTCTGCCATTCATCACAGACATCCAGAGACAGAGACCCAGGGAGCCCATTGTTGGAGAAAACTAAGTGGGGGGCACAGAATTTATCTAATGGCTCTGGTATGTTTTATTTAGTAATCATTTTGTGTTTGGCGTAATCCTATATGACAGGCCCGTTTTTAATGGAGTTCCTTCATACGTTCATGCTTATATCAGTGCTTCATTCTGACAAGTTTTTTTTTTGCTACGTGTGGAAAAAAAGGAAACTTCCCTCCCATCACCTTGACTATGTGCTCCGTTTCAAACAATGCTGCAGAAATTTGCCTCTGAAAACTGCTGGCAGAAGATTATTTTCTAAGATGTCTTATAAATCATACATTCTCGCAGTCTTAAAAAGATGCTGCAAAATACTGTAGGTGCTGTATAGGCACAAGACAAACCATCAGAATTCCCTGATCCACATCAACAGAAAATATTCAAAATTCATCATAAATGGGAGCGCTGAGATCTTTCAAAATGTAAAAATAACACTGCCCTTCCTCCTCTCCTAGGGGCCAAAGATTGACAGTTTTGATAGCTTATGTTTCTCATAAAGGTTACTCAACATTTAAATGCATACACATGCACAAAAAGATAAGACAGCAGCAATGACAAAACCACTGATTACCTTAGCAGCAGAGTAATCCTGACTGATGGTAATGTAACTCCAGAACTGAAGTGACTTGCAGCACTGTAGAAAAGCATTCTCATCTAAAACTTCAGGCATGAAGGCCTTTTTGGGTTGTTCATTCATTCCTAAAAATATTATTTTGAATGCCGGCAAAAACCTCTCTTGAATAACAAGCAGACATATAGCCAAGGGCAGAAGACCCAAATGTGGAAGCCTCAGAAACTTTCACTGGTTTAAATGTATTATAATATCTCCTCGCTGACTGACCATCATCACATTAAGCAGAATGGCAACATTTCAACTGTGCTGTTGTACTGCTGTAATTACTGTACATGGTGTTCGTGTGTGTTAGATGGGTCATGCTGATTAACTGTGACTCTGTGACTGCTTGCTTAACTATCTAGACAGAGACAAACAAAACAGAAATGTGCGTGCGCGCACACACACACACACACACACACACACGCTCTGGCCAAAACTCAGTAAGTAAACACACCAACAAAATGGGGCTGCATAAAACATGGAAATCTTGGCCCTGGAAAAACCCCTCAATCCCTAAAGCAATAAAATTTAATGATCTCTGTTTGCAGGGTACATGAATGCCTGCCCCCTTCCACCCTACCCTAATGATTCAAATTATCTCAGAGCATTCAGAACCTCCTGAAAGGTGCTGCATGGTGATCTTGGGAAAGGAGCTCACTGAGGACATCATTTTGAGTATGTAGCTGATTTCACTATAAGCTGCACAGAGCTGAATATTGGTGGTGGGTAAAAAATATGGAGTGTGTGAGAGAGAGAGAAAGAGAAAGAATGAGAGAGAGAGTAAGAGAGAGAGAGAGAGAAAGACAAGCAAAAAGAGAAAGAAAGAGAAAGGGAGAATGTGAAGGGCTTTTCTCAGGAACCCATCTCACTCTGCAATGCCAATCACAGGGCATTACTTTCACATTACTTTCGTTTACATTACATTACATAGGAAATACTGTACTATACTGCAATACACATTATGAAACAAAGCAGCGATATAAACAAACTGGTGATATAATTGCCAAAACCCTATAAACAGAATGCTTTTTCAGGACAAAGTGACCAGAGGCAAAGGGGTAACTACTTCACTAATGCAATGCAAACACCTACATGGAGGCTTAAACCTGACAGTTTATGGAATTCACTAAGACCTCCATGTACTGGGCTAAGAAATAACATCCTGTGCAACAGACTGGTCATTGCAACTGCACAAACACCGCAAATCTTACATACTCCTTCTGCCAGCATATAAAAACTTGCAATAATAGCTCTGTCACTCTTAAGCACTGATATAAATATGACGTGAACTAACTCTCTGTGGTTTAAATGTAAAGGATATGTCCTGGCCCTCTGTAAACTGGCAGACAGCCAATCCAGAGTAAGATTTAGTTTGATGGTACAGAACAATAAAACATGATGAAAATGGAGTGAGATGGTGCAGAAGAGTCAGGTGAAAAGGTATAAAAGCATGTGCAATCACACAAACAGCAGTGTGACCGTATAAAAGCATGTGCAATCACACAAACAGCAGTGTGACTATAAAAGCATGTGCAATCACACAGACAGCACGGCCAATGGTGGCCACTTTTTCCACTGTTGAGTTCCAGAGTGCCATGTTCTTCATCTTAGTTTACCCAACTGCCAATCAGAATCCTGAGTCCTCAAGGGAGCCAATAATTGCAGATATGATTCTATTTCATTTTTCGTGCATGGTGGGAAAACGAAAAAAAAAAAACTATAAGTGTTTCAAGTATAACAGGACTAAATGTATAACAGGACTAAAATGCAGCTGCAAAACTTGTCTTCAATCTCCCTGAACGTAGTCAAGTTACTCCCCTCCTCACCTCGCTTCATTGGCTTCCTGTTATCGCTTGCATCAGGTTCTAAACAGGCTGCACAGGTTAACTTGTGGTAGGGCTTGAATAGTGTTATGCTCACACTCACTGGTCTGGGAGTGTTGCTAGCCTGGTCTGACACTGCTGCTCATTCAACCTGAATGGATGCACTTCTGTTCTACTGCGATGGAAGTCACTTTGGATAAGAGTGTCTGCTAAATACATGTAATGTAATGACTAAGAGGTGTGACCAAAGTGTCTGAGGATAAGAAGGATGCAGGTGTACATAGTTTAATATACACATAGTTATACAACTCCACAATATTTTCCCGATTTGCCAATACTCATGTGTATTTGTTGATGCTGCCATTCATAGTACTCATCTGCAGCTCACTTTGCTCATTAAGGCTGTGTGACTCAGAGACCCTGAGGGACTACGCACTACAGAATCTCTGTAGGCTCTTTGATTCAGCGCCGTCTGGCTGGAATTCGGTTAGGCACACAAGACTCTGGCGCTTAGTGCCTGCAAATGCTGGACTAACTCGAGATTTTAGTTGTGCGTTTGCCATCGCCAAAAAGAACATGAGCATTGTTCACAAATGGTTATGGCCTACATTACGCAGCTAAGCTTTACTCAGAGATCTCATTCCTCTGGATGCTTCTTTATGTTGGAAAGGACCCAGTGAAGTTTGATACCTCTGTATGCAGTAAATGTCTTGGCATCGCAACTGATATTCTGAGATTATTTTCAAAACAAGTGGTATTCATTTAAGCAACCCATATGCTGCACATGGGCCTTTTTTCTGTTATCGCTATAATGTGGCTTTAACACAGACATCCTGGAGATCTGACTCCAACAACACACCTGCTGTATGCACCCCAGCCCCCCCCCCCCCAGAGAGACTTCATGGGGCATATTTACACCATGCCCTCAGGACAGTGTTAGAAAAAACCTGCTGTGGTCAGGGGTCCTGTGTCAAATGCATAGTCCTCTGTGTCATGAGTCTCTGAGTCAGAGCTAGGGATATATTTGATCATTTCAACAATTAGAGCATGACTGAGCTGTTACCATCACAGCAGAAATGCAAGTGGTGTATATATATCTATTCATGTATCATATTAAACTCCCATCCTTATTATGACCCTGTGTGCTGACCTAACTCAGACCCAAAGCACTATCTGACTGGAAATAAGTATATAGCTGCTAACTGTAGAGTAAGGGTACAGTATTTTACTTTAAAAAGGGTGCAGATTAAATTGGCTAAAGTGTTCATCACTCAGTGGCTGGCTCAGTGAACAATCCATCTTCCAGACTGCTGCTGGAAAAAAAGCACATTTGCTGATTCTTGAACAAAAACTCCAGTAAGATTCAGAATCGATGCTATGTATCTGTCACCTCGAGTTAAATCACCCTGTCTACTACCAATCAGTGCTGTTTGCTGTGAACTCTTGGGTGGCAAATTATACAAACACAAGCTTAAAATGTGCCCAGATTTTTTTTTTTTTTAAAGAGCATGCATAATTAACATGACTATTAAATCTACTGAAATTAAATCAAGTAATTAATGTAAACAACAAACATGACCAGGACTGAACTGCTTGCAGAGGTGGAAATTGGTGAGACAGAATGTCTCTGGTTATTTTTGCTCTGTTATGAATATTTCAATGCTACAGATAGATTGAGGCAACGATGGCAGTGCTGTCTAACATTGAATAAACAGCGAGACTTCACTTCCTGATCTGAGTTCTCTCTCATTTTCTGAGTTGTGCCTCCGCAGCAATAATTCAGTTCAGAAATTCACTGCTAAACATTCATAATTACACCAAGGGTATACAGTTCTGTAATTTCATTCCAGAAACGTGAGACTGACTAAACCAGCTAAAGCATACTGTTGAATTAAACAGTCTGTAGTTAAAATCTGACACAGGAAGGACTGATAATCTCCACTGCAGCCTTTCTGTTGATGAGGAAACACTCCTGATACTTCTGTAGATACACAGTCAGTGCAGAGTGTGTGTAAAAGCAAATATTTATTTGAATCTCGCCGCGACAGCTGGTGTAAGTTCTCATTTGTTTGGGTAGCGTTCAGAGCGGTCAGTGTGCCCTAAATAGCCAAGCACTGATATGGCTCTAATCGATAGGTCTGGGTAGAGTACGTTGGACGTGATCTTTTTCGTCCGGTTACACGCCCCTCCTTCTGAGGGCTCCCACAGCATTTTCGCTGTGATTATGGAGCATCATTGCATAGCGAAGAATATCAAATTAAGTTTTCTTCCGTGGGACCCGCGCGCCTTCAGAGGGATTTGTAAGACACATTAAGTTCGGCAATCAGCTTCCGCAGCCTGAGTGTTTAATATGCTCCATAATGTTCTTTTGATTGCCCGGTCTAATCTCGCCTTCACCAACTGCAGTTGAGGGTATGGCACAATTTTACAAGTCACACTGTGCTCGCACATTTTTTTCTTGGCAACAGGCGCTGGAGGAGAGGGAAGGAAAAAAACGCATTCTGCATGCATAGGATGATCTCTTACGTAAAGGCCTGCGAGAAAGAGGAAAAGGGCATGGCTATTTACCTCTCCACGTGGTCCAGGTTTCCTGCCACGCCGAGCCCCCCGATGGTGTAGAGTTTCCCGTCGTACACCAGGCTGTTGTGCCGACACCGGGGGACGGTCATGCGGGATACCAGGTTCCAATTATCAAGGAGGGACATGTAGCACCACACGTCCGCCACAGTGACTCCCGACTCCATGCCACCTGGGAGAGGTGTGAATCCAAAGACGGATGAGTGCTGAAGTCTCCATTTGCACCTCGAAACCCCCCACCCCCATCCCCCGGTGCCTCCTTTCGGAAAAATAACTCCAAGCGGAGGCCCAATTACATGTTTATACTTCACAAGATGAGGAACGGGATGAGTCAAACCTCATTTGCACGGACAAGATCAATTAACGATTCCTTACTCGCAGGAGAATAACTGGAGAGATAAAATAGCTAATTCTGAGCAACCGGCAGTTATTCTGCGGACACACTATATTCACATGAAAAAAGGGGATTTTTTGATTTCCTCAAGGTTAGTGTCATGTACGTGGCAGGTGAGAAAAGTTACTATGCAAGGTGAGAGAAGTTACGTGACAGGTGAGACAAGTAACTGCATAGGCTCATGCACAGCCCGTATCATTTGGGGTCAAATCAAATAAAATCCCACAAACATTCCCTCAGACAAACCTAGACACAAAACTAAAGGTTGATGGAAAGGAGTACTTTCTGCCAAACACCCCAATTTGTATCAGGTGAGAGATACAATACTATCTGATGGTATAGAGGAGGTAACTTAGCCTTCAGTAGCAAATCTTCTTCTGTTGTTTAACTATTGCCCCACTGAAACCACCACAGCCAACGACTGGCCTCCTCAAAAGGGTCTTGCTGGTACGCTGCAGGCGAAGATGGCTCAGAGTCCCCATCTACATTCCATTTCTGTTTCTCGTTTTTCTGTAATCAGCTTCACTGCGTCTAACACTGTGCTTGACAAACAGAACGCCATTGGCTGAAACATTCCTGTAACCCACGGCAACAGCATCTGCGTTCAAACCAAAAGTTCAGCCCGATCCGAACTCTCGGCTACACTGCCCGGCGCAGTCTGAGCAGAGGCAACTGTCTGAACTCCGGGGTGATGCAATCGCCTCTGTCTGCGGCGATTACGCTCCGCAGCGAATGAACGGAGGGGTGGAGAGCAAACGGGGCTTTGATCATCTCTATCCAAACTTGTAGTGGGGTGTGTGAGTACAACTGGTATCTACAGTTGTCTTGTGTCTGATGTATGGCAGTATACTTGGCTTCCCTTGTCTAGTCAGGTTGCCAAAGTTAACCTGTGGTAGGGCCTGAATAGTGTTATGCTCACACTCGCTGGTCTGGGAGTGTTGTTTGCCTGGTCTGACACTGTTGCTCAATAGATAGAAAGATAGAAACAGATAGAAAACCGGAGGGGCTCCATTTCCCATGCTGGCTAGCGGCCTTCAGAGGCAGGGGATGGAGGTATGCTATAAATAAAAGAAGGGCACAGAAAACAGAGGCAGGAGGGAAACAAAGTGAAAGTGACACATGGGAGGGCCGGCGTACCTGACAGATAGATGTTATCCCCCGCCGAAACCACGCTGAAGAACTCGCGGTCGTAGAAAGGCAGGCTGGCCAGGGGGTACCACTTGTTGTTCTGGGGGTTGAAGCAGGTGACGGCTGTCAGGGATCTCTGGTTCATCCCGATGGCCTGCCGACCCCCCACCAGTACGATCACCTCGGCCACACCTGGGGAGAGGAGGACGGGGGGCTGTCAGAACCAGGTGGCCTGAAGCCTCACCATTTTCCCTGGTGCCAGAGACATGTGCTTGGGGGGGGGGGGAGTTCAGGGGGACCAAAAAAAAAAAAAAAAAAAAAAACCCCAATAAAACATATGTCGCCTTTACAAGAAAAAAAATGCTTAAATTTCAATTAAGGCTTTCATTTAACATTTAAGTATGTCCCAACATAACAACGGAGAAAACTGGTTCTGCTTATGAAAAAGTTTATTTACTCTGTCAAGTGAAGAGTACAACTTAATTATCTGAGGTTAGATGGCAATTAATTCAGTGCCATCTGTTCTGCTGGAGCTCTCACTCTCCCTTGGGGCTGACATTAATTTATCAAACGATGAATGTCCACGTTTCTGCATGCATAGTCGGACCCCACCGTACACATGAATACAACTGTATATCACTCAGAGTAATTCATTTATGTATTCACTCTGCATTTCCATAAAACTCCAGCGCACAGTTTTGCTTAAACTGAGTCTTCACATTGCATGTCTTCTGCAACACAATAAACCATTTTCTCCCCATGCAGTATGAAACAGGCTAACACCTTGAAACATATATCCAAACAAGTAAGCAACGCAAAAACTGCTCAGACAAGGCATTCAGACCGAAAAAATAAGCTTTGCTTTCTGAGTAACAGCCAGAGAGCAATCTGCTGGAATTCCTTAGCTTCTGTTAACCGCTAGCTCATCTTTCAGGATCAATACTTCTCTGCTGCTCCCCTGACAACTGCATAGATCCCAATCCATAGATTTTTTTTTCCCCCTTCAGCACACTTCTGTAAAAAATAGTGTCATCTTTTCATTTCTAAATCTCTTTTTTAGGCACTTGTGAGATATAGCCAGAATAAAGAATAAGAAGGAAAGAGGGAAAAATCTTGCTTGAACTTTGGGGAAATGTCACG